>OY747717.1:10755000-11355000 GCA_963556495.2 Valencia hispanica | reverse complement strand
AACAACAAACACACTGTTGAGGAAATCTCGCAGAGGCAGCATTAACCTTCTGCTTGAACATGGACTCTGTACCCTTTTTCAACACACCGAGCATTCCACACAGACATCAGCAACACCTTTGTGTATCGATTCAAAACAAGACACACAAAGAAACAGTGATAATTGTGGCTAGCCTGCTAATTTTCATAAGTGCAATATTTTCAGGCCATAGAAGTCTATCTATGCTGTTTTAGTACATTTGTCAACAATCTGTTATAGTGTTTTGAACAAGTACCCTCTTCTTTCACATATTTTGTCACAGTTAAATTTTTCTGATCATCAAACAAATGTATTATAAAAAATAATGTCAGCTAATAAAACATGCAGTTTTGAAATGTAGATTTAATTTAATATGGACAATCAAAAGCTATCCAAACCAACTTTTTCCCTATGTGAAAAGGTAATTGACCCATAAACCTGGAAACTGTGCCACCCTAGGTGTAAACAATTGCCCCCAAACAATAAATAGTAATGATTCTTTTATATTGTTCTATAGGAGTTTTGGCCCGGTTTGAAGCTAAATGATTTTTTAATATACGCCACTGATTTGGTCTAAGGTTTTGTTTAGCCATTCTGTGGCTCAGGAGTTTGTCTTGTAACCGGAGGGTTGCCTGTTCGTTGTGTCCTTGGGCAAGACACTTCACCCGACTTCCCTACTGGTGGTGGTCAGAGGGCCCTGTGGCACCAGTTTTCGGCAGCCTCACTTCTATCAGTGTGCCACCTATGGCTACAATGTAACTTGTCATCACCAATGCTTGAATGACTGAATGCAGTGTGAAGTGCTTTGGGGTCCTCAGGGACTAAATAAAGTTCTATACAAGTACAGGCCATTTACCATTCAGAGTTGGATAGCTAGTGTGCTTTGGGTCATTGTCCTGCTGCATGACGCAAAAGGTGCTTGGGCTTAAGGTCACAAACTGATGGACAAATGTCCTTCCGGATTTCAGCTAGCAGAATTCTGGTTTGTCCAGGTACCAAAGCAGCAAACCAGCCTGAGACTATAAAGCAACTGCTAGGTTGATATACATCCATCCATTATTTTGACTTGGGGGGCTGGTGCCTATCTCCAGCAATCATCAGACGAGAGGCAGGGTACACCCTGGACAGGTCAATAGTCCATCGCAGCACTTTTCATGTCATGCAGGACGAAAATTAAAGAAAAATCTGACATAATATTCTGAGATAACTATTATTATATTACAAGTAAAATGGAGCAGTCTCAAAATATATTTCCCTTAGTCAATTTATAAAAGAACTCTCACTTTGCACAGCATTATTGTAGTTTTTGTGTCTATGTGATCAATTGGATCTTTGCCATTTTTGTCACACACAGAAACACTTATGCAAGCTTTATCGGCTATGTTCGTCTATAAACCTACACTTGCGCTTTGAAATCGTTTAAACAGCCACACCGCAATGAGGAGTGGTGCATAGTAGCCCAGCACAGCTCGCTGTCTGTTCTGTCTACACTTGTGCTTTCATATATTGTAAACAGTTTCAACAGTGCAGTACATTATAGTGCAGCACAGCCCGCTGTCTGATCTGTCAATGAACGGATCTGAGTCATCCACTAGACAGCAGCTCGGGGAGGATGTCAGATCAGAGAAAGGGTGTGGTATTGCATGCATCACCAGTCAGTTTAAGTAGGCTATGCTTATTTTTCACCTTAAAAACAATGAAAACCCAGAGATGTTCATCAATCTATGAAATCCCCTGGACAGCACGTGATAAGTGGACATGTCCGGGGAAAAGAGGATAGTTGGTCACCCTAACACATACCTCCTAAAATGTTCAACTTTTGTCTCGTCAGTCTACAGAGTATTTTTCCAAAACGATTAGGGAATATAAATTCTAAAGCAACCTTTTTATTATCTATAGGCATAAAACATAATTGTGCTCAAATACACTTTATTATTGTTTTGATGATCTTATAATTTCAATGTGTCAGAGTTTTGCCAAATAAATGTCAATATATCATGAAATGCAATGAATCACTGTTCAGAGTTTGACTCGCAAGTAAAAGTAGGATTTTCTGTCATTAAGAGTAATAAAGCAAACCAAGCGTATCCTCTGCATTTCATCTTCCAAACCCAAAAACCTTCGATTTTGTTTTCAGTACTTTTTACCAATATTTTCTGGTAACAGATTGAGATTGAGCTTAATAGCCCACTTTACAGTTGACGTCAGAATTTAGTCGCGCAAGTGCTGCTGGATGCTAATGCTAGACAAACGAACCGTATTTAGGCTACCAATTGAAAAAACACATAGAACGCTTGGACGTCGATGTAAAGGCATAAAATATATGTGAAATTTAAATGCATCTTAAAAATGAGCAAATATAAAATGAACAATATTGTTTTGATTGATAAATACATATTAGGGGCTTTTCTTGATGGCTATTTATCGTTTGTCAGAACTGAAGCGTTGGCTCAAATGTCACGGTCAAAGGGAAAATGTGTCTCTGTGAGAGGCTATTGAAAAGGTGGGGAGATGTATTGCAATAAAAATACACGTTTATCCTGGAGTGGATCGTGGCAAATGATATGAACTGAAAAATAAAGGACTTGCTAGCCAAACAATACCCGTTACACCCGTGACCGTGAACGCCTGAAAGCGGCTGGTCCACAAAGTTACTAATTCCACTGTTAGTAAATCTAAATGGCAAAATGCTAATTTGACATATAAAATACATGTAGTTTGTGTTTTTTGTACCCTGTTGTCAAGAATTATTGTTTTATACATTTATTATGGCATTTTCTTTTCTCATTATTCTAGGAGTTTTTTCTCATAACTTTCTCTGACATCCGATCTGGGTATCTATAGTCCAATTTGCACAACCCCTAACAGCAGTGCGTAGTTCCTTCCCGTTTGAACATCTTTAGGAGACGAAACTACAACTTTGTGATGATCTGTGCAACCCGGACCAATAGGCAACCATGCAAAATGTGCACTTGATTATCTAGGGCTACCTCCAAGAATGCATTGGGACGTTACATCACAGTCTATTCTTGGCTACTGTGAAAGGCGCTATTTGCTTTAAGTTGCTTAAAAAATCATGGCTGCATTAGTCTGTTTTTTTTGGGGGGGGGTTGCATTTACGTTATTTTGAATGAGCATGTCCAATGTGATTTTTGTGTGATGTTTTTCTGGAGCCTCTCTTGATTTAGACAGGAGATGACAGGATGATGTAGCATGAGACGGTAACGTTTCCTTCCTTTTTCATATGCAAATTTCTGAGTGAAAGCTTCTCCCTTCACCCTGCTCTCCCACTTTTCAGCATGCGAAACATCTGCCTCCACCTTTTGCCACTTCCCTCATTCTTTTCTTCCTTTTGATGCATTATATTCATCTATTGGAAAAGGTCATGACGCCCATCCGGAATATGGTCCTGGTTTTAATACCTGACTTTCACACTGTATTTTTAATGCTATGGAGTACAAATGCAACAGATGCTGGAGATGTGAGGACAGCGTTTGTAAATTATAGAGGATCAAATACAATTACATTTTCATTTCTTTAAGAAGATGATATTTAGCAAGAGTTCTGATGCACTCCCTGTGAAGGTAGTTCTACTACTTTACATTTTTCATGTTTTGATACTGTACAACCAAAATGATCAGGGTAATCCATTGACATTTTGCACAATAGATCAACACAAAGTAGTCCATAATTATGAGTGCAAAGAGAAAAGATCCGTGCAATTATTTTGGCAGCTAAAGATCTAAAGTTTTTGGCCTACACCACCTATAATGTGATACAACTGATCAAACGTTTTCATGACTAAAGTGGATGAAACATTTAAAACAAAGTTAGATTTCAAAACCTATGTTCCAAGTGCTGAATAAATTATAGAGCACTACTCAAAATCTATTATGCATCATCTGCAAATGGAAACAGTATGGCATTAAGGAAAACCTACCACTATGGATCTTTATCTCAACTGACAGTCTGGCCAAGAAAAGCAGTAAACAAAGAAGCAGCGAAAATACTCATTGTAACTGTAGAGGAGCTGCTGAGGTCCAGAGCTCAGGTGGAAGAATTGACTGACAGGACAACTATTGCTGTGCTTTCCATAAATATGGCCTATGACCTTTTATTATATAAAGTAGGAATTTCAAAATGTATTTTTGGACAAGCATTTGCTTTTGTGTGTGTGGCTTTTTTTCAGCTTAACATCTAAATGCTAAAAAATTTTTTTTTTTAAATCCACATTTCCATGATCTGAAGATTCAGAATTCTTGCTTGTGATTTTCATGAACTTTTGATTTGGTAGATTTTTTTATTTTCAGAAGAGACCTCATTACTCACAGTCAGGCCTCATTACTTCTCAGTCAGATATATGCTTGCCTCCAGTAGAATAGTGAAACATGCGGGTGCATGTCTGCTCATAGAAACTGACACATTGAATCCCTCTTTTCTTTTACAAGCACCTAAGACATGAATGCTTCTTTCTTCAGCTATCGGGTTAACACATGCATACTCATGTCTTCACCACTGAGATACATGTGTCTGAATCTTTCAACAGGGACATTTGCATGTCCAGGCTTCTAAGCTCCAACTTAAGGCATGTGTAAAAAAATAGAGAATAGATTGTGGATAAAATGAAAAAAAATTAGTTGTTCATTTTACAGTATATATATTCTGCCTAACAACTACACTGAATTTTCCATGTGGATTATTTTCTAGTGATAGGTCTAGATTATTAGATATTTATCAGGTCATGTAGCACAGTGTACACATCATATCAATATGGCCATTAGAAATATATTTACTTAGGAAACAATGTGTTTAATATTTACTTACCTCGCTATACGTCTGTTTTCTTAAACTGTAGGGGAGGGTAGGATCAATGCTAAAGTGGATGGGAGCTTGTATTTGGATAAAATGAACTGTTTTAGTTTTTAACAAGTAAGAAGAGCAAAGCACTTGATATTATGTATGAAAGAAAATGTCACAGTTTGCTCTTACTTTTTTTTGATTCTGCTGTTTTAAATGCACCATCTGAATATTTTTTGAGAATTTTTAATTTTGAGAATATCATTTGTTGGAATAGTGGAGACAGCAGGAACTTTCACTTTTTTACATTTGTTTCAATCAACAACATCAATAATGAAAAACTTTTTTCACACTGTGTAATAAATATTCTCATATATCCTTCACGTTTTCCCCAAGATCTCTGTGAGTGCAGAGTATCAAGTGCATAATGTTATCCTCACCAGATATGTGGCTTTAATGCATGTTCATAATTACATGTATTTATACATGAGCATGTGTAAGTGGTAGAAGGAAATTGTCCAGTTCACTTTGCCCGTATAGTAGCTACTTAGATTTTTTTAATAACTTTTCTTGGAATCTGATGCTTGACTATTCAAGCTGGTTGTTGGGGCAAGGAGCTGAACGTCCCAACTAACACATAATCTCTACTAAATGATAGAAACATATGAAACTGGTCAGTATAAGCACATCCACTTCTTTGACAAATGAAGTCTTACATCACAACTTTTTTGTTGTTGTTGTCATCACCCAAACTTGTGAGTTTTCTCTCAATTTGAATCTGCCTGAAAACAGATGAGTTCATCACACCTGATATTATTTTATGTCCTAAGGCCTCAACAATAGAGATTTCTTTGACAAGCAGCCCTTTGTCTAAATGTCAGCAAAACAAGATTTTCATTCCTCTAAAACATGTGACAAATCTGTGCATGAAATCCCCGGATTTCCCTTGTAGCTCCCAATGTGGTTTTTTTCAATCTTTTAACCCCAGTGTGTAAATGACAATTCATCCAGTTGCGAGGAACACCGCTGTGATCAATGTGCACAATAAAGCACATAGATGGCAGTTTATATATATATATATATATATATATATATATATATATATATATATATATATATATATATATATATATATATATATATATATGTATATATATATATGTATGTATATGGTTTATTTTTGACCCAACTAAGGAAGCTTAGTGTAGAAAACTGAACTGGAAGTTTGTAATGAAACTAAGCAAGAATCTTTATTAAAGTAAACCAAGGCATGTTTTATTACAATGATATTGCAAGCTAGTTATGTCACCAGACCATTTTTGACCCACGTCTTATGATTACAGGTTAATTGGTTGCATATGCATGCGTAACATGTACTAGTTGACCTACCCGCTCTTCATAATCTGCTAATTTTCCCCTAATCAAGTCAGACATCCCACCTAGAGGTGAACTACTAAGAAAATCTTTTTTTGTGTTGTTGATTTTTTTGTGTAAATGAATCAACAAGTAGCATGCTCTTTGTTGCAGGTTGTGGAATTTGCAAATGACTGCCCCTCACCTGTCAAGCCCCGTTCACCGATTCTAATTCCATGTCATTCTCATGTGTGGCTAAAACTGCAGCCTTGTAACAAGATGGGTGGCTGTGGTTTGCAACCAGTAATTTACATAAAAAGTGAGAGAGCCCTCTAAACAGCTCGTTCTGAAAGGGACTGAAATTGTCAAGAATTGAGCTGGTGAGATCGATTTATGTGAGAGGGACTTTGTGCAGAGTATTTCATTAACATGTTTTGTACAGACCATAGACCTATTATAACTTGTTTAAAAAGAGGAATAATATGTCCCGTTTAAAACGATATTCAGTTAGGATCACTGGAATGATCTGTTTGTTTTGGTTTTGAAGGTTCAAGATGAAATAAGGGTTAAAAATGTAGGGTGTTTATGTGTGTGCAAGAGAGAGCAAATGAGTGACTGAGAGAAAAGAAAATGTGGAGGTCTGTTTTGAATGAGGAGAATTTGGAGCAGACAAAGAGGCCAAGCTACTGGAATGTCAACAAGCCAGGCAGAAGCCTCGTTTTGTGTGTGTGTCTGTATGAATTCTATGAAATTAGCCGATAGCAGGGTGAAAACACATAAACGTACTGCATAGCTCATTCAGATGCGAGTAAACTGTGGACTATAACACACATGTTCTTAGTAGACCTGGAATGTGCAGGGAAGTGGTCAGTACTGACAGCCACATGCAGAAGCACATACTCCCCTTCCAACCTCCCAACCCCTGTGCCAGGACCTGTTTGGAGCTGCGATGAGCCGTGTAAAATGAAGAGCAAACATACCTGGATGTCATTATAGCTTGGGCTGCAGACTGGCCTTTTGCCGGAACACGGGGGCCTGTAACCGCCATCTGTGAGACTGCGTGCATGTAAGCATATGCCTTTTATTTATACAAGTGCTCACACATGAAGTTTTCTTTCTCTGCATGCCAGCAGATGACCGTGGTGGTGTTTCTTTGAGCATATGAAGACGGTGGCAATTTTTCACTTTGGGCATTGTGGATAAACAGTGCGACAAATGTGACATGGAAATAAATATATCTTAAAAAATATATCTTGGTTACCATTTTTTCCCCTTCATTTTTTTGTTAGAAATTCCTCTTTTTCTTCTAAGAATGTTCACCACACACAGTCATCCATAAAACATATGTTTTGACATTACCTATAAACACAAACAAAGCCCCTTAATTTCCTTTTTTCTTGGCCCGTTGTAGCAACTCTGACATTTCTGCATTTCTGTGGTTTCACAGTCTGAAACACAAAGCCTGACCTGTCTGTGGCCAGAAGAGTGCATGTTTGTGCGTCTGAGCGTGTCTATACTGCAGGTTGAGAGTGTGTGGAGGCAAATGAAGGTTAATTTGAATAATGTTTGTAATGTTTGCTTCTTAGGCAGTTATGATTATGTTAATGCTGGTGCTGCATTTCTGTTCATTTGGGTTCAACTGTCAAAACTCACACCCACAAATAAAGAGCAGAATCACATGTGTTGTGACAAATATTCAGTATCAAAAGCACTTGGAAATGATAAAGAATCTTTCTTTTTTGAGAAAGAAGGAAGTAGGAAATAGCTGACATTTGGGCCATTATAGAACTCCATTCATTCTAGCTCGGTCTGCCAAGTGCTGCTTTCCACTTGTTATTGACTGTCTGGAGCTGCGCTTTTTTTATTTTTTATTAAAACTGCTTTTTATGCACTCCAGAGTTTATTTTTAGTGGATAGGTGAGGGTTTTTTTATGACACAGAGTAGGATATGCAAATGTTTATTGCATTATACTGCAGGAAACAAATTACCTTTGTTCCATGAATAATATGGGAGTATATGCACATTCACTAATACAAGCTTCTGCTGAACTGAAGTACCGGTAACAGTACATCAGTTTATGTGTGAATGCTGTCATGCACCTGTCCATGCAGTCAGAACAAATGCTTGTTTAAAAGCTTGTTGACACATTTGTGTGTACAACATAGTTGTGCAGACTGCACACAGATAGGCAAACTCTTTGTGCATACTTATTCTGGTATTCCCTGCCCAAAAAGGCAAACTGCATACATTGCACATTACACAGGAGTACATAAACATCTTCAAGACTTTTTTTTGCCTTGATTCTTTGTTGTCACATGTATTTTTCCAGGTTGAGCGTGTGGACCATGTATGCTTAGGGATTAGTGGTGCTTACTGTTCTGCTGATGTGTCTGTATGTGTTAGAGAGAAGCCAATCCAGTGGACCTTTCCACACCTTCTCACATAGGGTGCTCTAATACTTGCAGACGTTTGAGTAGTGGTACATACCTTGCAAAATAATTCATGCTCTTTGCATTTTTTCACATTATGTCACCTTACAGGTAAATCATTCAATTTATTTTCATCAGATTTTAAGTGATAGTTTAATGCAAAGTCATACAGAACTGTGAAACGTTTGGAAAATTATATGTTTTTTTAAAACATTTGAAAAAAAAACAGAAAAGTGTTGCATGCATTTGTTTTCAGCTCCATTTAATCTGATACCCCAAAATAATCTAGTGTAACCAATTGCCTAATTAGGCAAATGTTGCCTAATTAGACATTTTTATCTAGAGAAGTAACTGCATCATGACCAAGGAAGATATCAGACAAGTTGTGGGTAAAGTTATAGATAGGTTTAAGGCAGGGTTGGTCTACAACGTCTCGGTCGTTGTGTCTTTGGGCAAGACACTTCACCCACCTTGCCTGCTGGTGGTGGTCAGAGGGCCCAGTCTGTGCGGGAGTCTTGCTCCCGTCAGTGTGGCCCAATAATTCATGCTCTTTGCATTTCTTCACATTATGTCACCTTACAGGCACATAATTCAATGTATTTTCATCAGATTTTATGTGATAGTATAATGCAAAGTCTTACGGAACTGTGAAATGTTTGGAAACTTATGTATGTTTTTTTTTTTCACATTTGAAAAAAACCCTGAAAAGTTTCACATGCATTTGTTTTCAGCTCCATTTACTCTGATACCCCTAAATAATCTAGTGTAACCAATTGCCTAATTAGGTAAAATGTTGCCTAATTAGACATTTTTATCTAGAGAAGTAACAGCATCATGACCAAGAAAGACATCAGACAAGTTGGGGATAAAGTTATAGAGGCAGGGTTGGTTTACAATGTCTCGGTCGCTGTGTCCTTGGGAAAGACACTTCACCCACCTTGCCTGCTGGTGGTGGTCAGAGGGCCCGGTGTGTACGGCAGTCTTGCTCCTGTGATTGTGGCCAAGGGCAGCTGTGGCTACCATGTAGCTCACCAGCATGTGAATGTGTGCGTGGATGGGCGAATGACTATATGTAGTGTAAAATGCTTTGTGGTCCTTTGACTGAAAAAGCGCTATTCAAATTCAGGCTATTTAACATTTACCCTTTACAAAACAATATTCAAAAAATTGAACATCTAAGAAAGCATTGTTTAAGCCATTATCCAAAGACAGGAATGGATAGCATTTAGAGGTTAGTAACCATGGAGGAGACACAGTGATTGCCAGCGTAGGTAGGATAATCTGTTGACATCACAGCTACTTGCAGTGCACTCCACAAATGTTTTCTTTATGGAAGATTTTGAATAAGAAAGCATTTCTCAAACAATACTGATAAGAAGTTGTGTCTGAAATTTACCCCAAGCCATGAAGGGGACAGAACAAATAAAGAATGAGGTGTTCTGGTCTGAAGAAACCAACATTTAACCTTTTGGCCCATAAAAATAACATTGTGTGTCACAGAAAAATAACACTCCACATAACCCTAAAAATAGTGGTCCCAGCAACATGTAGGAGGCTTTTCAAAAGAGCTGATCAAAGTTGATGAGAAGATGCATGAAACGAAACACAGGGCAATTCAAGAAGAAAACATGTTATAGCAGGGATCCCAAAAGTCCACTCCTCAAGGTTTGGTGCTCTATAACTTTTAGATGCATTCCTGGTCCAGTACACCTGAAACAAATGAATAAATTACTCCCTGAATGTAAATTCAACAAAAAAAACCCAGCTAATTATCTGATTAATTCACTCAGGTATGTTGAAGCACAAATGCTGCTAAAAGATGCAGGACTCCTGAGTTAGAAGTAAAGACTTGAGATTGGGGAAAATTTTCACCTTCCAGCTGGACAACCACCCTAAACATACAACCAGAACTGCAAAGGAATCATTCCAAACAAGCATAGGGGTATGTTAGAATTGCCCAATTAAGGTTCAGACCAAGCGATACTTGAAAATCTACATCAGCAAACTTTCTCCATGCAATCTGAATTTAGTAGTTTGCAAAGAAGAACAGACAAAAAGATCAGTATGTAGTCAAACAAAGCTGTAGAGACAACCTAACAGACTTACAGCTATAATTGCTGTGAAAGTCATGCTTCACAGGTTTTCTTTGGTTATAGATATATTTTTTTAACTATCTACCACTAACCATCATTCTTTTTCCCTTCCTAATTATGCACTACTTTGTTTTGGTTTAACACGTAAAATCCCAGTAAAAAAAAACTAAATTAAAATGTGTCCTAAAATAGTAAAAAAATGAAAAAAGAAACTTAGGGGGTTTGAATACTTTGGTGATGCAATGCATTGCATTAGGGATGTCTGGAAATGATTTTAATTAATTATGTGATTAGATTAATTAAATGTTCATTTGTATTGTCTAAGAGCTGAGCTTTGATCTTATCATTAGCATGGACATTATTCCTAATCA
Organism: Valencia hispanica; assembly: GCA_963556495.2. Taxonomy (NCBI): domain Eukaryota; kingdom Metazoa; phylum Chordata; class Actinopteri; order Cyprinodontiformes; family Valenciidae; genus Valencia; species Valencia hispanica. The sequence continues at coordinate 11,343,938 of OY747717.1, read as the reverse complement.
TCATTATAACCTGCTGTATTCATTTATCCAAATTCCTTTGAACTCCCAACAACAGAACACAGTGGAAACAGTACACCACAGTTTTTCGTCAAGTCTCTCTTTGAAGTCAGCTGTATTTATGAGGACTTCTAGAAACAGAGTCAGCGCTGTCAAAAAAAATGTTTCAATGATAATGATTTTCATTGTAGCTGATGTTCTGTTCAGCATTCTCAGTCTTCCGCTGACAAATGATGAGTGTGAAACTGTAAGTAAACTGTAGGACGAGGGACAGTGCTACAACATTGCAGGCTCTCTTCCAATATAAATAAACCCATGTGTGTGGAACAGTTTGCGTGTACATGTGTGTGTGCTATGCTGGGCTCCTCTGAAGTTATTTGTTTCACACCTTCTTTTGCAGTCCTTTATTACTTGCCAGCTGAAACTCAAATGAATGAGTAGTCATCTGTGTCTCCTCAGCTCCTTGAATTATAGATATGAAATGATATATGTGTTTTGCAGTCGCCAAATCCAACAGTAGCATTTTCTTTCCTGTTCACATTGCCTGTTGTGTGTTTGACTTCACCTTAGTGGAGATTGAAACACACCAAAAGTAGGTAGACGTGCACATATCTGACTATGCAGTCTATACGTTTATTTTCAGTTTTTAATGTTTGTTATATAGCTACACAGATGCACATAATCTACTATAATTCCTCAGAACTGCTCATACCCAGATTATTTTGGTGTCTTGAGCACCTGCCCTTTTCTTCAATGATGCCCCAAGCACCCTTTTCTGAGTTTGTTATTTGGAGTGTGTGTGTGTGTGTGTGGAGGCCTGCCTGTGCTCCTCAGCAGTAACATTTAAATGTTAATGACAGTTTCGATAAAGAAAATAATCTGGATGCTGTCAGTCACATGATGATGATCAATCAATGCTGATCCTTGACTGCCTCTGTCTCCTGAGCAGTTTTGCTTTGCTTTACTATAGTATTTACATTTAAGTTGTCCTGTGGCAACTGACCGAGTGAAATGAGCATGCTGTTTGTGCACCGTGCCACTGTGCAACAAAACATCACCTGTGTTTTTACTAACAAGCATGGTAACCATTTGTTCCAAGCCCATTGGAGAGGAGAGTAGGGGAGGGTATGGTGCTCAGAACTGTGCGCCCCAACTATTTAATTATAGCCAAGAATATCTTTTCAAAATAGACTTGTTTTTGTGAAGAAAAACATAGGTCTACTATTGAAGCTACATAAAACTTTTTTTTTCTTCCTCATCGTCCTTGCAGGAGTAGTTTCAGATCCCCCCTCCCCTCCCTCCCTGAACACAGAAGTGGTTTGGCCACAATGAAAACTTCTGACTTTCAGTTTATTAAGCTGCTCCATTGCATTACAAAATGCTTGTGGCGCAAAAAGGCTGGAAGATGAAAATATGCAGTCTCAGACAGTCCCTCCACTCTGGGTCACGCAGCCTCCATCACTTTTCATATAACGAAACGGCACCGTGACTGTCACCTGAGGAAAACGTCTTAAAGCGAAGGTACAGACTACCTTCAGTTCACTCTCTGCTCCTTTCACCTAATGTTACCAGGCCACTCACCACTGCACACAGGATCTAGGCTGGAGGTGAGTGGCCATAAATGAAATGAAGTCACTCCTGTCTGCGAAAGAAATGTTTGGCCCAGAGCATTTGGAGCTCACATCTAAAAATGTCACATAAACGGTAGCTTTAAAGCTACATTGTGTAAGAACTTCTCCCATCTAGCGGTGAAACAACCAACTGAATATTACATTCTAGCCCCACCTCCCACCCCCCCATTCCGAGGGCGTTTTAACCCCTACGGTGGTCGTTTCATGCCAAGGTTAACATGGCTTCCAGTACTACGAATTCGTCCAGTGTTCCTTCCAATGATGAGGTTACTTTAGAAAACTACATTGCATTTAGTTATATAGTCAGACGTCTGCTGTGTCGCGAGTAGACAATCTCCCTCTGGCATTTATCACGGTGCAACTGAGTGTAGCCAAAGCGCGAAAGGCGGAGCTAGAATTTCCAGCAATGTCCCTCGTTGGCCAATGTATTTCAAAGATGGAGGCTCAACATGGATTCAGCCATTCGCGCGACTTGCACGTATGTATTTTGAATAGCAGATTCTAGACTTAGGAGAATGCTTTCATTAGTAAGTGGAAGTAATTACACATGAATGAGCACATATTTTTGGAAGATCAAGGGGGCTTTTGCTAAGAATTAACTCAGTAAAAATACACAATGTAGCTTAAATAAACAATACCAACATTTAGACATTTACCAAATTTAGACCCCAGCAGGTATGGAAAGCTAGACGTGCCCAAATTAAAAAACAGTCGTGCAGTTTATAGCACTGTTGCCCTGCACCAAGAAGGCCCGGGTTCAAATCCCAAATCTTCAACTCTTTCTGCATGGAGTTTGCATGTTCTCCCTCTGCATGCATGGGTTCTCTCCAGGTACTCCGGCTTCCTCCCACAGTGGATCACAGTCCAAAAACATGACAGTTAGGTGAATTGGTCTCTCTAAAATTGCCCATAGGTATGAGTGTGTGCATGTGCGTTCGTCTTGTATGTCTCTGTGTTGTCCTGCGAGGGACTGGCGACCTGTCCAGGGTGTACCCCACCTCTCACCCCATGTCTGCTGGAGATAGGCACCACCCCCCCCCTCCACAATGGACGGGTAGGGTGTTAATAAAACTACATATACATTTGTCATATAAATGAATCTATTCTTAGCCTAATAAATATATTTTTTTAAATTAATAAACATTTTTTACTTTATGGCTGTGTGCTCAAGATATAAATGTATTTTATTTTCACATATTACAAATATAAATCTCACACTACTATAGAAAAGTAGAGTTAGCTTCTTTAAGCATTTTTGGTCTTTAAAACTCTGAGTTGCTCTCGAGGTTAACCAGTCAGATATTAGGAATTATTTAGTGAGACACACTAAACTTGTTTAGTCAGCTACCGTCTCTCCTATGGTCTTTTCATTGTCAGTCTCAGCTCAACATAGCTCAGCAGCAGCATCTCAACAGCAACAATGTTCCTCATTAGAATGAAAATAGGGTACTTTTGCTTTGCATGGTCCCCATCATGACGTTGATATATTATGTTGCGATTCCTTATTAGATCCTTGACCAATATTGGCTGTTGTTATTCAGGATGATATACTATAAGTTATGTTGTACGGTGTTTTAAAATCTTGCTATATTGTCCCCATTTTTAACTTTGAGCACCTGCCCCTCCAAAGGTCTCTGCACAGCCCTGCTGTTGTTAGTGGTGCTAAGCCAACACTGCAGTCACAATGTCATAAAAAAAATCTCTATTGAGTTTCATTGAACCTCTGTTGTGACATAAAAAGAGCTTGCAATGGTGTTTCTGTGATTGCTGACTCATGTAAAGAAAAAAAAAAGAAAATCTTTGAAGTACCCATTTTCACTTAGCTGCTGCAGGTACAACCCCACAAACCGGGCTGATTACTGTTCTAGGACTGAGTGACTGATAGCTCTGTAGCAGCTACTCCTTCCTGAAAGTTAGCAGCAGAACAATGCATGTGGTTGTACAATTTAACACATATTTACATTTGTGGCCTGATTAAGTGATGCTTAAATTACGGTTTACAAACTAATCAGTCTAACAACCTTTAAAAAGTCAGTCTGTGGGATGAATTGGTGACCTTTGCATTGGGTGATTTTTATCACACATTTACAGAAGAATGGGAAGATTTTTGCATTTTTCAGGACCAAGATGATTTTAGGATCAACACAAAAATTATTTTATAAGTCTGTAAATAGATTTCAAATAAGCTGTATAGGAAAATGTCATTAGTAATCAACATAACAAAAAAAGTAAAAGATTAGAAGAGTGTGTTTTGAATCGCTGTTTACTTTCATTTTTTTTTTAAACTCAAGCTATTCTGCCATCTCTATTTCGTTGGACTCTAGGAACAGTTGGCTTTTCTGCTCCAATTAGAGAATTATCTCTCTCACAGATTACATTGAGATGGAGAGATGGTTATGGGGTAAGATTTGTGCCAAAAGGATCAACCAAAAAATACAGTCTTATATATATATATAGAAATGTACCAGAATAAAGCAACCAAATAAAACATTTCAGAAGCAAAAATGTGAATTTCAAGAGCAAAAAAAATCACTCAGAAACAAAATAAGCTAATTCATAAATAATAATAATAATAATAATAATAATAATAATAATAATAATAATAAATTTATTTTTCAAAACAAACAAAACACTTTTTAATTCTTAACTATTCATATTTTATTTCTTTGACACAACTTTTTGATTCTCACTTAATTCTGACTGTTTAGGCTTTAATTCTGAAGAGCATGTTTTGTTTTTGCCAACAAGCTCTTTCCTTCTGCTCCTCTGAATATTGTTAATTCTCCAAGTTTTTACTTTTGCTTTTGATAGAAAGTCTAAATGCGAAGGACTTATCAGTGCTCCTATCTCATTGGTTATGAGAGTTTGGATGAGTGGCTTTGACTTGGTTGCCAGACGCCATTTAAAAGAAGCACGTTACCCTGATGTTTTTTCAAACTCCGGTTTCTGCCTAAGGCTGTATTCTTAAAATGACCCATCCTACAAGGTTGATGTAGGCCAGGCCTTTCATAGACATAATAAAGATTTTTATGTTTATTAATTTCTATGGGGCCTTTTTACTTAAATGCTTTGTCTTTGTTTTACTGCTATTTTTATGTTACCCCTTAATCATGGAAAGCATCTTGAATCACCTTGTTGTTGAATGTGTAAAATTGCCTTGCTTTGCCTTGGCTTGCCTTGCCTTTTTGTCCACCGAGAAGACCGGAAGTGAGCAGCTGTAAATTTGGACGGTCTAGCCTGCCAGGCTTATTCCCGCCCCTACTTTGGGGTATGTTCTGTAACCTAGCAACTGTGACAGTGGTATGTTTTATTTCTCCAGGTGAGAGGTAATTATATTCAAGTAAACTAATTATTATATAGAATTACATGTTAACTCCTGCTAGTTTCATGACAAATTTTAGTGACGCAATGTCTAGTGGTCAAATGTACACACTGCAGTATATTAACTAGTACATATGCCTAATATGTTAGATCTAACTAGCTCTTAAATTCTATATATATAATTTTTGTATATATAAAACATGACGCAGTGACTCTCTTTCCCTCTCCTCCTTTCCCTCTCTTTCACCAGTAAAACATAACGACATTATCCATCTGGAGCACCTTTTAAACATTTGAACCATTAAAAATAAATGAAAATAAATTAACCTAGATAACAAGGTAAGAAACAGCACATGCCTTCTGTCCATCATGATTAATGTATCCAACAGCATCGTGGTTAAGATATCAGTCTTCTCAAAATGTAAGCCAAATATGTAAAAAAATACTGATAGAAGGTTCTGGATATAGAAAAAGAATCCAGAATGATAACGTTTTTCAGCAATAAAACTCTTAAATTTGTACTAGTTTTATTACTAGCGTTTAGGTAAGCTTTGCTACTTTATTTTTGTAGGAATTGTTATAATTTCACTCCTGATTAGAATGGTTTTAAGAAGCTGGGCACTTTGGAATACAATGCTTGCTAACACAAGGTTGCGGACCACCATGAGCAATTCCATGCTAAGCTAACAATGCACATATGTGGCCATTTCTATTGTAAAGTCAACATTTAAAATGTTAAATATACTTCAAATGTAATGTAAAACACGTCAAAGCACAAAATAATAAGGGCTTGCATTTATATAGCGCTTTTCAAGACTCTCAAAGCACTTTACAACTCCATTATTCATTCACTCTCACATTCACACACTGGTGGATGCAAGCTATGATTATAGCCACAGCGGCCCTGGGGCAGACTGACAGAGGCGAGGCTGCCATATCGCGCCATCGGCCCTTCTGGCCAACACCAGTAAAGGTAGGTGAAGTGTCTTGCCCAAGGACACAAGGACATGTAGCAGGTGGAAGCTGGAATCGAACCCCCAATTTTTGGGTTGCAGGCTGACAACTCTACCACTGAGCTTAATATCCAATTTATATAATTGCTCACCTTTGCAATCTTACGCTTCAGTAAAGATTGATATTTTTCTCAGTCCCGTCCGTCTTGGTCACAATAAAATGGAGTTTGAATAAACAACATCGTCTGGCAAACAGCTTGGGCCACTCACTCCAAACTCTCATGAAAAATAAAAACGAAGCGCTGATAAGCTCCTCCCACTGAAAGGCAAAACCAAAAACTTAGAGCAGAAGCAAAATCAGGAAGAGCAGAAGCAAAGAGTGAAAAGCAGAACCAAAACATGCTCTTCAGAATAAAACCCTAAATAGCCTAAATAACACAGAATTACGTGAGAACCACCAGTGTCAAAGAAATAAAATATGAGTACATAAGAACATAACATTTTTGGTTTTGAAATATAAATATTTACTTATAAATTAGTTTATTTTGTTTCAGAGTGCTATTTTTTCCATGTGAAATTTACATTTGTGCTTATGAAATGTACTACTTGGTTGCTTTATTCTGGTATATTTTTTTTAGACTGTATTTTTTGAGTGTTCCTATTTGCACAAATCTTATCCAATAGTTGGTTCTGTTCTGTCCTAGAATGGGACATTTCAAAGAATCATATATTATATTATATGTGAATTTATGTTATATATGTAATATTATATCACACATTAAAGCCTGTCTCTAAGATTTAAAGAGCATACACTCAACATTAAATTTTTATTTGCCTGAAATTATAGGGATGTAAAGCTGCAAAGGCAAGTCTTGTTTCAATGTGTAGTTTTTAGGTCAAGGTTCAGTACGGCTATGTTACTAAAAGAAAAAAGAAACATATACTAGATGTTAGAAGTAAAAAAAAAAAAAAAACACCCTCTCAAAAACAGACAAGCTATCTTCACCAAAAGGATGCTCTAGCAGAGTAAGTTATGTACATTAGACTAGAATGGATATGTGTATTTTAAAGGGGAAAGCATTTGAATAATTGTTATACACTTTGAAATAAACAGTGCAAAAAAAAGCTTGATCAACTTCAAGGTTTCTCCCTGTTATGAAATTTACCACTGACTTTGCACAATATGAAGCAATACTGAAATAAACAGCTTCCAGCTAAATAAATAAAATGGTTAATCACATGCCTGGCGAGGTTTTTATCATTGGATTATGGAATTCCTGGTGTTATATTTAACTTTTATAATACATTCCAGCAATTGCTACAAACTGCATGAATAAATGATGCAATGCCTTGCCTATTACCCGCTCCCCACTGCTATGGCTGTATCATCAGAGGCTTCACATTTTTGCAGACTGCTGAGTTACAACAGGCAAGTGAATCTTCAAGGCCCTTACTGCCATCATTGTTCAGCCATTATTACATTGCTGCTGTGGGCAGCTTTGAAAAGTATCTTCATCTACTCGTGGCTCGTAACATGATACAATCATAGAACATGTACGTCCTTTCCTAGATGGAGTCATGATTGCTTGTGGCTCACTTATTCTTTGTCTTACTGCATGCACCGGTAAGGCAAGGCAAGCTAAGTTTATTTGTACAACACAATTCAGCAACATGACAATTCAAAGTGCTTCGCATTACGAAAATATAGAAAATGAGTAGCCTGCATTGTAGTGACATATTAAAGGAAAGTAAATAAAAGTTGGACTAAAGACTAAATAGGTTTTTAGCCTTGATATAAAAGAACTTTGGGTTTTGCCATTTTTGCAGTTTTATAGAAGTTTGTTCCAGATTAGTTGAGCATAAATCTGAATTTTGATTCTCTATGATTGGTTCTGATTGTACGGATGCAGAGAAGTCTTGAAGCAGAAGACTATAGTGGGCTGAAAGGTAGATACAACAGATCTTTACGTATTTTGGCACTAAGCCATTTAGGGATTTATTAACTAACAAGAATTGTTTTAAGAGAACAAATATGTGATTTGCACAGTTGCAATGATCAAATTACTAATAACACTGTGAATGCATAGGATAGTTTTTTTAAGACTTTTATGATACAATAATCCTTTTTTCTTAGAAATATTGTTCATGTGATAGAAGGTTGACTTTGTAATTGTCTTTATGTGTCTTTAGAGGTTAAGGTTTTAGTCACTACACCCAGATTTTAGGCCTAATCAGTAGTTCCTAGCTGTAATGACTGAAGCTGTGTGCTGTGTACTAATCACTCCACATTTGGCCAAAAAATTATAAATGTTTTGTTTTTATTCAAATGAAGAAAGCTGTGGCACATCTACACATTGATTTGTTGTATGCGTCAACTACATGCTTGAATGGGTCCATAATAATCTGGTGACATTGTAATGTAGAGCTGTGTATCATCTTCACAATTATGGTAATTTATCTTGTTTGTTATAATCTGAGCTAGTGCAAACATACAGGTATTAAATAGGAGGTGGCCCAAAACAGAACCTTGTGGAAACCTGCGTGTGATTTCTGTCAACCCCAATGTAAAGTTACCTATGGACACAAAGAAATCCCTTCCCTTTAAATACAATGTAAACCGAACAAGTGCTGTACCAGAAAGTCCAAACAAGTTATATACTGTGGTTAGCAGTGTTGAATGTTGTGGTGAGGTCCAATAATACCAGCACTGTGGTTCTTCTATAGTCTGCATCTCTTTGACAGGAGCAGTTTTAGTACTGTGTTGAGCACAAAAATCCAATTGAATAATGTCAACGTGGCTGCTTACTGTTAAGAAGGTATTTAACTGTTGAAGCATAGCTTTTTCAATAACCTTTCCGATGAATGGAAGATTCAGTATCGGCCTACTTGTCCAGATTGTTCTTTTTCAACAGTAGTAGTAGTTTTCCAGTAGATTTTCAACTGTTTATAAGACATTGGGGAAAAACACCTGAAAATAGGGATGAGTTTTATTTTTAGAATTAATTCAGACAGTATGAAGGACAGCATTTTCTTATAGAAAGCTGGGGGTAAAATATTAAGACAGCAGGAGGAGGATCTTAACTGATATCTAATTTATTCTAAGCTTTTGTAGTTTACTATTTTTGTTTTTATTTATTGTTTTTACAATTGTGCCATTGTTCTTCAAATTTTTCCTCAAATTTGTTTTGAATGGACACAGTATTGATACTGGACTTGATATTTATGTACAGACTAACCCACAGATTTTCGGAATTTACTTATTAAAGAACTTCACAAATTCAATGGAGATCCTTGTAGAGTGGAGTTTAGATCCCACAGACATAGGAGTGTTTGTAAACCTGTCGACTGTGGCAAACAAGACATGAGAGTAATTAATGGTTTATGAATGGAATGGAATGTAATTAAAAAAGCAAAAAAGCCAGCCTGTTTTTAACTCTTTTCTTTTTACGACCGTGGCTTAGGTGGTAGGAGTTAGTCCCATAACCAGTGGGTTGCCAGTTTGAACCCCCACTCCGTCTGTTTCAGTTGTTGTGTCCTTGGGCAACACACTTCACCTTTCTTGCCTGCTGGTGGTGATCAGAGGGCCCAATGGCGCCTGTGATTACGGCACCCTTGCTTCTGTCTGCGTGCCCCAAGGCAGCTGTGGCTACTAAGTAGCTTAACACCACCATTTTGTGAATGTGTGTGTGAATGGGTGAATGACTGAATATAGTGTAAAGCACTTTGTGGTCGTTTGACTGAAAAAGGGCTATACAAATGAAGGCCATTTACCATTTACAATCAAAATCGGTACAAATGATTTTTTTGTAGGAAAGTCACTTGTAGTTCCTATCAAAAGTTTTTAAATTTTTTGCAGCTTAAGCTTTCCTGTCAAGGTCAGGCAGTATATTTGCAGAATGTTCCTGTGATGAAGGCAATAATTTTGCCTGATATTATCTTGGAACCCAGAAATATTGTCATATATTACAGTCCATTAATTAAGGCGATCATTCTCTCATCCCCCTCTTCTCATCTCCTCTGAAACCTTTTCCTCCCCCATTTCCCCTTCATCTCTCATCACGTTTTTTTTCTTTTTTTCACCTTGACTTCTCACAGGTCCCTTTTTCTTACCCCATTTACTCATTAATCTGAAATCCATTCTTCTCTTTTTCCTTGATCTACCTCAATGACTAGTTTTTATCTTTCTCCATATTCCACTTTCCTTTCATTTTAAGCTGTCTCTGTTCTTCCTATCTGTCTCCATACGCTCATGTTGTTTAATAAATGAGAAAATTGATATGAGCACTGACCTTCTGAGTTGGGCTCTTGAGGAAGACTTAGGGAGATGTTAGCCATGTTATTAACCAATAAGATTAGAACTGTGAGGGGGGGCTTCTGCAGGGCTGGATCTAATCATCAACAAAGCCTCGCCAAAGCAGGAAAAATATAGATTAACAGTGTATTCTGCAAACCTATTTATTATGTCCACTTTTTCTGAGGTAAGCATCCTCTCACTTATATTGTTATTTGTAATTATTTACCTGTAGAAGACAATAATGAGATTATTGGCACAGAAACAGTTTCTAATTGAAACACTGAAGAGCTGAAAGGTTCAGTATGCAATGAGCTGAAACTGTATATTAGTGGCGGTTTTTGATATGAGCGATATGGCTCACCACCCAGGTTAGTAAGGTTTTGGGGATGGCATGAGTAATCTGAATTTTAAAAGTTATCCGTCAGTTATGGTTTGAATGCAATGTTTATTGCATATTCAGTGAAAAGAGCTCCCCCATAGTGTGTTTAGTTTATGCACTGTGGGAAAATAAATGTAAACCATGGGAAGGTTGAATTTGATTAGTAGATTCCTGTTTTGCAATTTTGGTTGTGTCCTCTCTGACTCTTCCAGTGATAAATCGGAAGTGTCTGCCAATTTTATTTTCAAATTGAAAAGAAAAAATTGCGAGTAAATTTCAACCAGTTCACGTGGGCACCATAACCAAAATAAGAAACATAAGCTATAATCTTGAATTGCCGGTAGATTGTATGAGTATTTATCCACATAATTCACAAAAATACTTAACCACGAAAAAAAAACACAAAAAAACAAACATGTATACTGTACACAATGGAACGACACGGCTTGAATATATTAGAAATCCGAAGGACAAAATGAAGCAAATGCGTGGGTAGATGATAGGGATCAATACGACTGAGAAAAGCATAGATATGCTATTGTTTAAGTAAATTGATTTAAAATTGTTTGTTTAGGGGACAAAATGTAAGAAAGGGATGAAATGACCATGTGTGGATATAACATTGTGGTATGAACTGCTTAAAAGACAAACTCCACGGAGATTCCTTAAAACATAGTTTAGTCTGATTGAATATTAATTGTGTTTGTGAAAAAAAGAGCTAAGGGTGCCACACAATGAGGGATTCCACAAAAAACTATTTAAATGTGCTTCATGTTGATGCGATAAAATAATTTTAGAAAACTCAATATGATGGATCACCTGTTTCCTGAAAGACTCATCTGTTCTCTGTAAATTGACTCAAACTCCAAAGCAAAGACTCCTTGGATGGGAAATCAATTCAAAAACTAATGGTGTTATTTGGGAAAAGGTCAGCAGCACTGCTTAAGCACTGCACTATATCATCCTGAATCCTAGAGATTATGTGTTTTACATGGTATTTGTTGTCAGCAGGACATCTTAAAGAATTCTATGACTCCACAAAGAGCCACATAGCTTATATAAATTGGTTTTGTATACAAGAACGGTCCAAGTGAAGTCATTGCTCAAGATGTGAAGTCAACCTTCACATGGCAAAACAAGGAATAGATAGACTGAAACTTGTCAAGACAAACAAATGAAGCAGAATGCACAAAATTCTATTCAAATTCTTGCAGTTTCTCCTTTCTGTCTTGAAAAGTACAGATGTTTTTGATCAAAGCTATCCTGCTGTCTCAATCCTGTTCTCGCATTCTGCTGTATCTAACTCTCAGGAATCTTTCTCCCATTCCTTATTTCACGACCTCTCTAATCCAGGCTTGTAAAATATTAACTCCCTCCACTCGCTGTTCACCATTCATCCTCCTTCCTTTGGTGTACCCATTTTCATTTCAAACCTCTCTGCTCTTCATCTTTTCAGTCCATCTCTCTTCCCTTTCACTTCTCCCCCCCCTCACTCCTCTTATCTGATTCGCTTCTGTGGCTCATCTCAGAACACAGACATCACAAATGAAGTGTCAATTAACCCCTGCCTGCCTGTGAATCTTCTCCGGCAGCTAGATGACGGAAAGCGATGATCAGACCAACTCGCGCAAACACTCTGTACGTTTACATGGAGCGGTGGGGCTGAGATAAGATGGGCAGGAAACAGGAAGTGGATTTATTTAAGCTTTGCTGCCCCGACTCAGACACAAACATGTAGAGAAAACACACAAATGGACTCACACAAATACTAGCACAGCTGCAGCTGCCTCAGTGTTCACATAAAAGGAGAGGCAAATGCAGAAAGAGTTGGGGGGGAGTCAATGTTAATCTCTCTGTGGGAAAGAGACAGGAGAGGATAAAGTGATAACTTCATTCCAATATGTTTGGAAAGGAAGTGAATATGTGAGAGCATGTGAGAGCGCATAGTTCTAACCAAGTGGCTTTTTCTTTCCTGCTTCTTCCACAATAATGTGTCCCGGGTGAGTGTGTGAAAGTACATTAAAGCACACGTGGGCTGAGTGCATCTTTATCAGAGAGAGACTGTGAAATTGTCAACAGGAGTTTATTGCTGATACTTATGTCATGCTGCAGTTAATCGGATCCTTGGCTTTTAAATGGGCAGAGGGATTTACTGTTTTGCTGTGTCATACATCTTGAACATCGGAGGAACATGACTAACCAGCTGTGCCACACAGTAAATGTGAAAAGAAGGGCAATCTCATAAAATGATAGCTACAGTAGAGAAAATAAGTATTGGATACCCCAACACTTTTCTCAGTAAATGCATTTCTAGCTGGGCTGTTGACACAAAACTTGCACCAGATGTTATAACAATCCAAATATACAAAAATATCAATTCAGTTGTGCATGATGAAATGGAGTGACAAAGGTAATGAATGTTCTCCATTTCTTTCAAAAATTTTCAATTGGATTCAAGTTGAATGACTAACTTGGCCATTCTAGAAAAAAATATTTTGGGTATATGAACTGAATATCCATAGTTGTATGTTTGGGATTGTTGTCTTTCTGAAAAATGCACCCTTTTAAACCTTTTAAACTTTACTGTTGGTTTAATGTTTTTTGGAGTGAATTACATGTTTTAATTTCTCTAAATACAATGTATGCAGCCACATCCGAAGGCTTCAATTTTGCGTCGAATGTTTTTCAGCATATGAACTTCATCTTCTTTGTTATTTAGCAGCAGAGTCTTGCACAGTGAATGTGCATAGAGGGTGTATGGTTGTTGAGTGGATTGCTTATTGTTTTTGTGCAAAAAACTTGCCAATTCCAGGTTTTTTTTAAGATTTGTGTGCATAGTCCTTGGCTCTTGGACAACTCTTCTGTTTATTCATCTGTCTCATCTGTCAGACATGTTGTAAGGAGCATCTGGCCGTGACTGGTTTATAGAGAAATTATGTTCTTTATACTTTTGGATTATGACCCACCTGCTATATTGAGAAGTTTAGTGTTCAGGTGTTTTTGTGAGACAGTACAACACTTAACTGAAAGTGGAACTGCCAAAAATAATTTAATGTGAGTTTCTCTTTCTAAAATTTGGAAGTTTGTTTTTTCACATGAAAGAATCTTTTCCAAACATTGCTGCACACTGACCAAGCTGTGATGTGCCAGATTAGCTGAAAGCTCTTATCGGTTTGTTTTCACTTGTCTGATCTATGCTCCAAAGGCTGCATGCATAGATGAAGATAACATATCTGTGATAGCATGTTTGAAGTGATGTGTAAAATCGTCCTGGTTTCTAGGTTGTTTACACAGCAAATGGCAACTGCAGCATGTGATAGAAGGCTTTAGTGTGACACTGTAAATAAATAGAGTAGAGCTAACATGGGTACAGTACCTCGTCTGATTTTAAATCAATGTTTTTCTGACACAATCCATCTGATATGACTCATAGTTAAGCAAACCGTCAGCAGTGATACATTTAAAAAGCTGTCTTTACACAGAGCCTCGTTCAGATTTGTAACTTGTGAATTTAGGGACATGATCAGTGCTTTTGTTCTTTGTCACATTGCTGGAATGCTTTGAACAGGGCCATGTTTGGGTACTTTATATGTTTTTATAGTAACAATGATTCAACTGGGGAAGTAGAGGTTTCTTTGTATATCAATGCATTGAAACAGACGAAAACAATTTTTTACTTTTATAGTTTTACATTCATTCATTGAGGTAAAGTAAAAATAGTTGAAGGATACAGTTGAATTATACGTGCCATTTTTACTTAGAGTTGAAATTTCCAACTGTCAAGCTTTGAAATATGAAAAGAAAGGTCCCATGAAGTTAAATTATTCATGGTTGCACAGAGGCACAGTTGTAAGCACCGTCGCAACACTGGAACTCACTCATCGGTAGCAATAATGTGAAACATTGGTCACTTTCACTTTTAAGGTTGAACACCTAACCCACTATGCTGGGTCAAACCCATAACCCAACCCTGTCATCTTAAATCAGCTTCTAGGCTGTCTTATTATTACAGAAACTTAGAATAGCACCTACAAAGAGCAGTTCTCAAAAGTTAGAAATCATGTGTTGGATGATTTATTTGTTATTTATTCTGTTAAAAGATGAGTAAAGCTTGTAAAATCTATTTATTTCACGGATTTCTAAGAGAAAAAACAATTATGATCAAGAAAATAAACACAATATTTCTTTGACCAAAAGGCGTTCACTGTTTGTAACCAGCAAGTGAGAAAAATGGATCTGCTTAAACTAAACCGATCATTTTTCGGGGCTCCATCTGTATATGTCAGCAAATCAACCGTTTCACTGTTGAACTTTGAAAAGGCACAGCTCCCCTCAGGCATAAAAATGGGATTCACTGATAAACGTTCGAGTGGGTTACAGCACAACTGGAACGCAACGCCCTCTAACTTGGCCTGATGCGGTCGTGGCAATGAATCCACGTGGAGGGCTGGATGCGCATGGAGAGCTTACACAGTTCACCTACCCACACACAGGCATGCACTGTCACAAGAACATGATGCTTTGAGATGGTAAATCAGACTGAATTTCAATTTCATTTCACACCACTGCTGTGCAGCCAGATCATAACTTACAGGTGGTTGCACACACAGACTCGCACTTAAAAACATACTCATGCATGCATGAAATAAGTCATAGATGCAGAATGATAGAGCCACAATTTATCCTTGCAAGTGCTAGATATTGTTCAAATTGAAATGCAAAAACATCCAGACACAACCCTTCACAGCTGGTTCTCCATAATCAAACTTCATCAGTAATCTAATCAACTCAAGTGGGCGTACATCTTTGTTTAATGAGTTCTGCGTTCTCTGGGTGCATCTCTGCATGAGTCTACATGGATATCACTCTGGTCAACAATGTGTGCGTGCATGCAGTTAATGTTGGTGTAGAATAATTTCTGAGGTGTAAATAAGTAATTTGGAAACATGTTCACTCTGCTAGTAGTTGTTTTATAATAGTAGTCATGTATGTTTACATTTACATCCAAGAATGACTATCCAATATTGCCTTAGTCACAACAGTGATAGGAATTTGAAATTGTTTGTTAAGGGGAGAAAATGGTAGAAAGGGATGAAATGACAATGTGTGAATATAACATTGTGGTATGAATTGTTTAAAAGAAAAACTGACATGGTCTCCATGGAGATTCCTTAACACATGGTTTGAGTTTAATTGAATATTAGTTGTGTTTGTGAAAAAAGAGCTAAGGGTGCCACACAATGAGAAATTCCACAAACAATTTTAATGTGCTCCATGCTGATGCGATAAAAAAATTGACCCCAGAGTGCACCAAGAGTAACGATTTAGATAGAAGGCTACATGGAAGCTTTTATAACTTTGCTCCTCCATTATTTTGCATGAGCTGTCAATGTCCTTGCTAAAACATTTCGGTCCACCACGCTGAAAAAAAATCAGTTCTAATTCGTCAGGTTTGTGTATTGAAGGTCACTCACACAGCCACACACACACACCTTCAATACTTGGATGTGAACAACTTGCAAGCCAAACTGCAAGAAGTATCAAAGTTGTCATGGGAATATTATCCCAACCACCTTTTCATTTATCTGCTTCAAAGGATCAACTTGGCACTCGCAAGTGTAAGGATTTTACATCACACACACAGATAGACATGCTTTACATAGCTGAACTACCGTAGGGGTCAAATTGACCCCAGAGGAGCACCGATATATGCAAAATGTGTACAGCACAATGAAAAAATATTACCATTTAAATGTTCTGCTTAATCAGTAGTGATGTGTCGGTCGCGAACGAACCGGGAACCGGCTCTAATGGTGCGTTCACACCGCACCAAACGTCAGCGTCAGTTGCAGCAAGATTACATGTAAAGTCTACGGTTTAGTCCGTCAGAGGTCCGTCAGAGTCTCTGCGGTGCGTTGTGTGCGTTGGTTCCGTCAACTTTTCAAGCGTTACCTGCGTTTCAAGCGGCAACGTAGCAAACGCAAGCAACGCAGAAGTTTTTGAAGGACTTGACGCAGTTGACGCAGTGCGCCAACCAATCAGAGCGTCTCACTGTACCGACGTCACCACACGTATCTTCTTCGTGCTCTTTTTTGCTCAAAGTACATGCGTCAAACTTGATGCGTTGGGAGCGTTTCCTGACGCACTGCGGTGTAGCAAGCGTTGCAAGCTTCAACGTACATGTGGCAAACTAGATGCGTTGAGAGCGTTGCCTGACGCAGACAAAGTGTGCAGTATGAACGCACCATAAGAGCCGGCTCGTTGAAGTGAACGACGGGAGCCGGCTCGTCATTGCGAGCCGTTTTTCTTTTTTTTCCCCCCTGCTTGTTTTGGTGAAAGCCACAGGTGGTTGGTCAACATGTGTAACAGCAACTGTCCACACACAGAGCAGTAGGGGCGGGGAACTGGGAGGGTCAGACACACAGCAGTGAGCACATGCACGCGGACGGAGACAGGAGAGGGAAAGAGGAGGAAAAAAGCGAGCGAGTAAGAAAGAGAGAGAGTGCGACGAACAAACGGTGAGAAAATGAGTGACAGCAGCAGGAAACGTAGCAAAATTTGGACCCATTTCAATGTTGTAAGCAGCTCAAAGGCAGAGTGTAACTTGTGCAAGGTGAAATTATATATATATATATTTTTTAAACACTGGTGAGTCCTGGATGGGTCTGTTTTTTTTATAGCCTTTATAATTTATTTTTGTAGCACTCAAGTTCAGATTTCTTAAAGTGTTCAGTAAATAAAGCCATATAAATGATAAATTTACTAATTATACATTAGTAAATCATTTTACACATAGTTTTGCAACATTTCTGGTGATAAATGTACTTTAAGCAACAGAAAATCTAAGGAGCCACTTGGGAGCCTTTTTGGTGAGCCGAGCCAAAAGGACTGGCTCTCCTAAAAGAGCTGGAATTCCCATCACTATTAAACAGTTGTCCCCAT
The DNA here is from genome assembly GCA_963556495.2 of Valencia hispanica. NCBI lineage: Eukaryota > Metazoa > Chordata > Actinopteri > Cyprinodontiformes > Valenciidae > Valencia > Valencia hispanica. The sequence goes on along the minus strand of OY747717.1, from coordinate 11,326,421 downwards.
CAAATAAAAAAAAGTCATGAAATATGAAGCCATGAAAGAACGTTTACTATTATTTTTTGAATAAGAAACATTGACCTTCCTATCATCCTTGGGGTCAAATTGACCCCAAGGATGAAAAGAAGGTTAAATCTGCTCTTATTTTTATAAAAAGGTTTCAAAGGTGCTCAGTGTCTGAGCTCATCCAGGCATCTGCTGATTCAGCAAAGACTAAAACAATGTCATACTAAATGGGACTTGTTTTATTTAACAGGCAATTTTACCAGTGTTTAATCAGCTATTTAAGCAGTCACTTACAAACATCCTTGCTAACACATCCTCACCCCTACCTAATTTATGTAAGGTTGTAATGCCTGATCAACATAGAATGAATTAAGATATGCAATCATCTAGAGTCAATTTGAATGAAGCATGTAGAAGAGTATTGAATCTCTTTACGAGCTTGACTCACTTAATCTGCCTGTTTTTTTTTGTTTTTTTTTATTATTGTAGTTTTCATTGTGTTCTTATTTTGTCCTTGAAATGTTCCACCAATAGTATAAATTTAACATATCCTGTTTTGTTGTCAAGTGGAGTTTAGTCACCATAGTGGTTCCATAGTTGGTGCCAGAGCCAGTTCTTAACTGGTTTTATAAAATAACTGATATGATTTTCCACACCCATAGAGCCACTTTGGTGTCAATAGATCACTGAAACCTCATCCAGTAAATTAATTATTTTTACTTTATTTAGCATTTTATAAATAATTGCTGTGCAGTAACAGTTGCACTTCACAAATCCCATTCTTTATCTTAATGTCCCTGCAAACAGATTCTCTAATGTCACCAGTTTAATTTAGTTATGTAATTTAAACAAGCAGGGTTTATAACCTTTAGACCATACCAGCTTCTAAAGCAATTAAACACAGCATTTGCAAGAGTATTTTTTTAAACCTATGAATGATCAATGATAAAATTCAGACAGTGCTTAAGAAATTAGTCAGATTCAGCATTGACCAACCTAAACACCTTGATCAGTGATATAAAATGTTGCAGTGGAAACATAAGAAACCTCAAACTTGTGTTATCCCAATGCTAATCTGACATTTTACAGTATTGAGGATAAATTCAAGGAAAAACAAACAAAACTAACTCAGGATATTCAAATATGTTGGCCCTAACATTTTGATTGGTCGTTGGTCTACATGAGATTACCTCCAGCTTGGAGTTAGAGGTACGGAGCTTGGGAAAGTTAGGGAAACATCACTGGCACTTAGCAAACACCATTCATCTGCCACATATTTTTCTTTACCAAGCATGCTTCAATACGTAACTACTATGACACAAGATAATTATTTTACATAATTTGCTCAGTTTACTGAAAAGAAATTCTGTTGATTAACTCTCATAAATAAAAGCTACCAGTAGAAGCTCACCAAGAGTTATGATTTCTCATTTTGCCCACACTTTGTCTCACTCATTATGTTGTCATTTAATATATACCCAGGAACATTTTAGACATGCCAACAAAAGTTTTACATGTTTAAACCATGATTTCATAATGACCCTTAAAACCTTTATAAAATAGTATATGGTGAATGAGTGAACAATATGATCATCAGATGTTAATGACAATACAACAAAGACTTCATGACTTTTTTAAATGCTTAAGTAAATAATAAAAGTTAACTGTTGACAAATGTTCAAAGATTAAAATATTATTGTTAAACATTTATTGTATTGGACCAATGGATAAGCAGTAAAATATGTGACATCCAAACTTATAGCAATGAAGTATTACTGTTAGACTAGATGGCTTGTATCTTATGAAAAAAGATATAATTTTATTATTATTATTATTATTATTATTATTATTATTATTATTATTATTATTATTATTATTATTATTATTATTATTCAAAACGTTGACTTGACTTGGTCTTGGGCTCAAATAATTTAGAGTTGTCTTGTGCCCATCAAAGATTTGTGACTTGACTTTGATTTTCCTCACAAATACTTGAGACTTCACATGAACTTGAGAAAACAACTCATAAACATCTCTGTTGTATGTGTATGCACATGCACCAACAAATGCTTACAATTTACTGCATTTGTGCTCCAGCAAGTCTTTATCTCAGAGTTCATCTGAATGCAAATGAAGTTAAACTTTTCTGTGTTGAACAAAATTCAAACCAGCAGAAATAAATTCCTGGGTGATTATTTTGTCACAAATACTGTAGTGCATGTCCATTTATCTGAAAAAACTTGATCACCTTGTCTATAACTCTCAAATACTGTAAAGTGTATGCAGCTCTCTTTTGTTCCCATAATTTTTCCAGTTTTCAATTGCTTTTTTTGTCTTCAGTTTATCTCACTTGAATCTTTGATCAGAACAAAATTTATCTAAATATAAAGACAACATGAGTTAGCTCATCTGCTTTGCCTCTTGAAAGGATGTAAGCTGTTTATTTATTATGGCTGCGTGGCATCAACATAAATAAGATTAATAATAATTTTTAAAAATGGTTTTGTTAATTTTTATTTGCAATTTTTTTGGGAAATAAAAGTCCTCTGATGCTGCTCATAGTGGCTAGTCCATTACCAAGAGATCAATAGCACTTGAGTTGAATGTCATTATGGTTATTAGGCCTGCTTGTCTGCATGGTCATGAGAAATGAGGGCATTATGCAGGGGAGCGTTCTTATGTGTGAGTGAGTACATGAGTGTAATCATAAGTATCTGCCTGTGTTTCCACTGTTGCTCTCATGTTTATTATGCATGAGTGGTGTACGTGCAGACTGCTGATGATCAGGGATATACCACTGAAGAATGGCAAAGTTTCAACACAATCAATATGGAGTGAGTAGCTTCAATGTGAAAAGGACTGATGCTGAGAGAAGAACTCCAAGCTTAAAAATAGATACCCTAAGGAATGGAGATATACTTATAAATTGAGTTTAGTTGCATTTATTTAAATATTTCACAGAAGTGCTTTAAGATTTTGAGAAATAAGGACCAATTACCCTGCTGTGTCAGCCACACCAGTGATCCATCATGGTGGGGTAACTGTGTTCCAGGTATGTCAGAAAATTCAGTAATAAAAGGGAAAAACTCCACTTTGGTAAGTTTTGAGTATTTAACGTGAAAAAGAAGGACATGACAGATGTTCATGCTGTTGGTGAATATCAGCAACGATGTGAGAAAGTAATTGCCCCCTTTTTAATAGAGTAACTGTGATTAACTAAATTATTTGTGAACAGATTTTGCCAGCCACACCTAGGCTTGATTAGACTCATTTATAGTATCAGGAAATCACTTAAAGAGAACCTGTTTCCTAACATCTCTAGGTTATGATTTTGATTGTACTTTTAAGGAATGCTAAGCTTTAAATAGTTCATTTTAAAAATGCACAATCATTCTCAAACTGCTTCTTAGAAGAGTTCTATCACCTTTATCTAAAATGAAAACTATGCTCCCACTATTTTTATCTAGACCATGTATATCAGTATTTCTAAGAAAAAGTAAACTGTTACCACCTTTCTTTCTTTCATATTCATTAGGATTTATCTGAAACCTTAGTGTTCTATACATCTTATATAAGTGCCCCCAAGTGGCTAAATGATAATTTACTGAATTTATCCCAAAAATGAAACAAAATCCGTTTTCAGTTCTGGAATAATTGCGAACAACTCCATCCAGTCTTTAACAGGAGTTGTGTTTTCAAATACACCACTTTTTTCCGGAAGACTGCCTTTCGGCTGCTTTCACACAGCAAGAAATGTACCGGAGGATACTGATGAATGTCTGGGGGGTGGGGGGAGAGTGTATGTGGATATGATGTAAACTTAGTGCGGAGGGCGTACATGTCATTTCCCCAAACAAAGGGATTATTATAAAGATGGCCGATGAAACAGCACATCTACTCACAGTGCTCATCTTTGTGATGTGTGCAATTTTGCGCACATGGAAACACTTAAGAGACAAAGATGAAGAAGCTGAAGAAGCCGTGTTCTTATGTACTGCCATTCACTTGACATTTACACGTCATCAATGTGTGCGCTCACAGCGTTCCCTGCTCCCTTCCCTTTTTCTCCACTGCCCCACACCCCTCCAGTTTTTCCAGAACATTTCCTGATCATCTGAAAACAAACACCATACCGCGAAAAGTCCGCTCTTGTTACTAGGTCTTCGGGTATCCGGTATCTACGTCAGTGCAGACCTAGTGTCTGTGCAGCAGAGCATGAGATTAGGTGATGTTATTTTTTATGTTTTGCTACAAGATTTCAGCAGTAGCCTACTTCATAAATTATTATAACAATTATATCCAATTATGTTGTGTATGGCTTCTTTAAGTTCCTATGCTTGTGTCATGACATTTTGTCCTCTGGCTTAGCTGGGGATTGAATTACATGTTGTTTAGCAACACATTTGTATAAAAAGATGTCAAAGTGTTATTTACTTAAAAGCCAAGAAATAATGTCTGCCACTAAGCAGGCAGATATGTAATATGGTTACAAGGGAATAAAACTACTTAGTGCTATTTAAATAACTTAAATCAATTAGAAAAACTAGGAGTTAGACTGAGCTACTCTGAGCTAACTAGTTAATAATTGACACCTGAAAATAATTGTCTGGTATCTCAGTCTTTTATGTTTTCATAATATAAGAAGGTTGACTGAAGACAAACCTAGAAAAGCTAGTGAAAACTAGGACACTGATAGAGGCAGATGGGTGGGAGGAAACCAAGAAAATGGGGTAGAAGATAAGGGATAAGACAGCCACCAACAGACAGTGAAAAGAGGAAGAGGATGGTGTGAATCTTGATACAATGAAAGAAAGACAATACGGATTTAAAAAGAAAGGACACAGCTGAATAGGATGATTTTTGTTCAGGTATGCAAACAAATATCTTATTTCATACGTGTCTTTTAATTGAAAACTTAGTAAACAATCCTAAAGAGGATTCTGATTTTATACTTGCACTATTATACCATCTTAATAGCGTGTGAAAGTGGTCCGAGGTATTTTGAGCCAGGATATTTCCTCTATTATAAAGTTCTGAAGAACATCTTCTCTTACTTAGATGGAGCAGTTGATTTAATAATACTTTTCTCAAGTTTCACTTCTCATACTTGTCACATAAAGCCGCAGGGCACCAGCATCATCATCAAAGCTGACATCAAAGTGAAACCGTATGGTTTTTGCTCAGATGCAAATAGCTTTTTATGTAAATAAAGTCACACAGAGTAACTTGACAGAGAGGGAGATCAAAGGAAATTGGCATTTCTTGGCACTAATGTGCGTTCATGTGCTCACATCATTTCAGAAAATGTGGAAGGCAACCATGGAAGGTAACTGAGATGAACAGAGCAAAGAATGGAGAGATGGCATGGGATGACAGGATGCAAGAATAATGAAAGAGAGTTGGAGGTGGCTTAGGAGGAGTGAAAGACAGCAGAAGGCAGAAAGAACAAACAGTGTTGGGTTAATGTTAATAGGGGCAAGGATCTTGTCCTATTAAATATAGATGACTCTGTTATGGGACATGAAATATAGATGAAACACTGCGTTGACATCTATATCAACTGTGTTAAAAGCCATGTCTGAGTAGACCAACAGTAGGAACTGTGCTTCAGTAGAAAACAAAAAAAAAACTGTTGTAGAGAAAAACAAAGACAAATAAAGAAGCTGGGAAAAAGATATCTAAACAAGACAAGGAACATGACAGTATTTGATCTGAGGCCAGTTGGGGCGTCTTTTTTTCCCTCTTCTCTTCATCCAGTTTTTTTTTTCTTAAGATGGGGATCAATATTTTATTGTTGTTTCTTGTTGTGCTGTTGATCTGCTGTGCTTGAGTGTTAATCTGAGGTCTTCACTCCTTGCGGTCATGACAAGTCCCTTGAGACTTATCAACAGAGCAGGGCTGCTAACCCCCGATGTCCCAGCTGAATCTCCTATTAGGCTCACATAAATCCCTTAACCCTAGAGGTCACGAAGCCTACAAGTTTTCTGTCAAAGCACTGCTGGCTTCAGTAGCAAGATAGTTGATACAAGGATAAAAGTGTAATAGAATTTTTCAGTAATTCCTTTAATTCTGGTAAGGCTTTCTGTATTGAATAGAATATGAACTTTTTACCCCACTTCAAACAGAGAGGGGGAAAAGCCTAGCACTATTCATAGACTCAAAATTCCTTTAAAAAGTTCACTTTTTCCACTGTTTCCTCCCCTGCTCCTATAAATCAGTTTCTAAGTAATGCTTACAGCTGGGCAGTGAAGCCGAATAATGATTGAATACAAATATATTCCTTGTACCAATATTTTTCCTTCACTATTTTTAGATTAGCTGAAAAATGCTGGCAAAGACGAAATTCCTATTTTCTCAGTTTCTCAAAGCATTGGTAAAAGGAAAACAGTTGCTCATTAAGAAAAACGAGTGTTTACCTTTTGACTGTATCTGTTTATTAGCCAACAGTCAGTATGCATAGAGGACAGTAATTGCTCTTTACTGATGTTTTGCTTGTTTTTTAAAGGTAAGGGTCAAGATACTCTTTCCAGTAATTTGTAACTTTCTTTTGTACCCAAACATAACCCTTTCATTTCTTTCTACCTCCACTCTGTAGCCATAAACAAACTATATCTTTCCCTTCATCCATGCATCCATTGTTTTCCGAATCTCTCTGAGATAAAATTGGACAGGTGATGATTCTAAGAGGGAAACCCAGAAATCTTTATCCTAGCAAGATTGTCCTGTTAATTATTTGTGACCATGATGTTATCCTAGGCCAGTAATAATCTAGTATAATATCATATAGTCCCTCCAAAATTGTATGGGTTTGTCCCAAGCTCTACTCACAGTGGAATTTAGCTGAAAACCGGCAGGAAGAAGGCATGCTCCAATCAGAATTATGGTTTAATTTATATCTTTAATATTTCACAAAAACTATCATATCATACTATCATACTCTATTTGCTTTGATTGTTGGTTTAATCCCCCTAATCTCATGAAATATGAGTATGGCGCAAAACATCCCCCTAGTGAGTACAAGTTCACACAGGGTCAATGAGAAGTATCAGATACAGAAGAATCAAATATACAAATGTACAAAAGTACCATAACCCATTTTCTATTGGTTTTCCTTTTGCCATTGTCAGTACTTAATTTTTGACTCTTCTTGGTTTTCAGTTGCAAGGAACCAGTATGAGCGGAGGGGCAGCGATGTCACCATGCAGTGCGGCTCCCTGGAAAGTGACGCATCCGTGTCATGGAAGGTGAATGGGACAGACATTGAGGCCCAGCACCAGCTGAATGGGCCCAAGTTGATTCTGACCCAGGTTGACCTTGACCACAATGGACTCTACAGCTGCTTTCAGAACCCTCATGGAGAAAGGCGTGACACCATCTTCCTCCACATTGGCAGTAAGTAGCCAAGTATTTTTTTCCCAAAATGAGATTTTAAACAACAACCAGTTCTGCTATAATGTAAAACCATCCAAGTAATACACTTAGTTTTTAATTTGTGTTTTTAATGAAGAACCATAACTGTTGCAAGTGATATACAACTGCAATTTTCTTCTAATATTTCTGTTGTTAGCTTCGTTAAACTCTTTAACTAAATGATCATCTTTATGGTATGTTTTTGAATTGGAATACCCTTTCATTTATTTTTTAATTGTTAGAATTAAAACGGAATTGCCATGACAACATTCCTCCGTGTTGTGCCTGATACAAGATGACAAGTTCTAATGACTAGTTGTTAAAATGACATTTGGTCTTTTTGCAGTAATGACTGGATATTTTAATAGTCATACAAAATATGTTTGAGTATCAATTTAACAGCATTTCTGTATAGCCTGTGTGATAGCGGAAGCCTCCTTTGAGATCCATTATTCTGATAGGGACGGTTTTATACCCTCGGCCTGTGCATAATAATACTGGGGAGGTGGGTTAGACTAGTGAATGGTAGGAACCCCCTGAAGATGGTAGGATTGAAAATGTCTCTGTTGAATATGGCATTTTCCTTGTCCAAAAAAATATTAAATAAGAAATAAGACGAAGAACTCAGAAGCGAAACCCTCAAAGTAAATAACTGTAGCATTGTGTGAATAGCAGATCGGGATTTGTTTATTGCTTATATGGCATAATGGTAGCTAAATGCTGTAAGTGAAAATATCCAGTCAGCTGCATTTGTGTGAACAAAAATAACTTGTAGATAGAAAAGGTCTGAAGAGAATGGGCAGAGTGGATTCAGATTACAGAAAGGTAAATAGCTCAAAAATCACTTGTTATAATTTATAATTTGTTATAGCAGCAAATGGTCGCACTTAATTCCAATTTTATCAGTTAGGAGCAGGAAAGAAATACTACAATTAAAACAGGCACAACAACATAGGACGGTAATCGACTCAAAAAACAACAAACATTGTCTGGTCTCATTAGTCTAAGTTTGTAATATGAAAGCATGGATCCAACATATCTTGTAGCAATAGTTCAGGCAGGTGGTAGTGTAATGGTGTGGATTACTTTTACTTGGCAGCTTTTGGGCTCCTAAGTGCATTGTTTCAATGTCACAGGCTACATGAGCAATGTTGAAGCCCATGTCCATCCTTTTATCACTACAGTGTATCCATCTTCTGATGACTACTTCCAGCAGGGTAATATACCATGTCACATAGCTCACATGATCTCAAACTGGTGACTTGACCATGACAATAAGTTCATTGTACTTAAGTAGCCTCCAGAGTCACCAAACTAAATCCAATAAAGCCCCATTAAAGATGTGGTGAAACGGAAGCTTTGTATCTTTGATCTGATCTGCAGCTGACAAAACTGCAGCAACTGCGTGATGCTGTCATTTCATGTGGACCAAATATTAAGGCATTTATTAAGGCAAAAGGAGGTCCACTGGTACTAGCAAGGTGTACCTAATAAAGGGGTGGGTGAGTGCACTATATATTGCAAATATACCAATAGCTAATGATTTTTTTCAGCTTTTTACTGTGGCAGCATGACTCCTTGCTAGAAGAACTTCAACCTTGTTAGCTATTTATCACAAACATTAAAGGAGTCATGACCTGTAAGTTTCACTTTTCCACGAGAAAAAATGTATGTTATGATTGCCTAATGATTATACACTGGCCGGGAAGCCGATAACGTTTGTTTGAAGCGTTAGTTTACCTTTGGGTTTGTCAACCAGCCCACGTGCACGCACACTCAAATACGTGATGTTAAATTTCTGGCAGACTTGACGTCAAGTCAGTGCAGGATATACCATATTTGGACATCGCAGACCTGTGTTGCAGGAAGCCCGTCCTGCTCCTCTCCCCCTCATATTCAGTCGAGCGCCGCCATTACTGAATTCCGATTCGAAGTATGAACTCGAGCTCCGTTTGGAAAAAGGGGCCATTCCAACAATTAGAGACTTGCTTGCAATTTAAACGGTAAGGCTGTGTTTTTATTGCTCTACTGTGTGTAACAAACAGCAGCTAACTGCTAATGCAGCTATTGTATGCTAGCGGGAGTAGTAGCTTTGAGGACAACACGGGTAATTGCTGCTACTTTGCAAACAACAAATGACCTAGAATGCCACCAATCACCGTGCCCCTCATTTGCATTATTACAATGACCGTCCACGACAGCCAAAATATCGTATCAGATCTCGGGAGACCATAATGCCTTCAGAAATAAGTTGTCAGAAGAGCTCTGTGTTTATTTATTTATTTATTTTTTTCAACTTTTCTTTCAAGGTAATACTAGGTTATGACTCCTTTAAAGTAACATGCTCATCTACAAGAATATTACATTTTACTAAACAAATTAAGCACAACAATTTTCTGACTGAATGGAAAAGAAACTATAATTTAAACCATGACTTAAAAAGCAAAGCTAATGTTTATTATAAATGTTATAGCTTTTAACTTACCATACTGGGAAGTTGTACTACTATTGTTGTCTTTAAAATAATGGTACCAAGTGAAGATTCAAATACAGTTTGTGTGTTATTTTTTTTTTCTTTTTTGATTAACATTTCTACACATCACATTTTCTGCTAGTATTTGTGATTGTGAAAATCTAAAAAAAAATTATTAAAACTTTTGAAAGCCAGTTTCGTTAATGGTGCTATGTTATTAGCCACCACAAGGGGCTTTTTAGACGAGTGATCTATTCGTACTAAAGTAATTACATTATAAACAAACAGAAGTAAATTAAACCAAAGCAAAACAAGTATGAAATTATTTGAAAAATGTGGTCAGTTAATCTCGCTTCAGTTAATTAGTAAACCCTGCCTTTGCGATTGTATCTGCTTGTCAACAGAGCCAATAGCAACCCAAGCACCCCCCTCCCCCCACATCAACATTGCACTGCAGTATTGCTGTTAAATGTAACATTTCCATGCAAATGTTTGATAAATGAGACTGTATGGGAGCGTGACAGTTTGGTTAATCATATTGGCAATGATGAAGTATCAAATGCTAAAACAATACTGAATTAATGAGAATTTTATGTTATGGTTGATTGTGTCAGCAGATTGAATGATGCAATACATAAACTGTCCAGAAAATATGTGATGGAGCTGGAGAAAAGGACTGAAATGTAGATGTGTACTACATCTCTCTGTGCAGCCCAGTGCATGAGTGTGTTTCCTTTCACCAACCGTTGTGTTTCTGCATCATAATGACACGCTGGTGGTTGCATGCAAGAGAAAAACAGACTTTCATTGTGTAACCATTCATCAGGGGTCAATTACAACTCTGTGAGAACAATACCTTTGTGGTCTAGCCTGGCATTGAGTTTAATTGCCTTGTTAAGAGTTGTTGATTTTATGACATGTTCAAGACACACACCAGAGCAACATTAATTCTGTTACTATAAACTGGAGAAACTCTTATCAGTCTGTTTGTTCTTTATCTGTTCCCCAAATTTATCTCTGTAGGCTGTCTGCATTTTCATTACATTAACTGTCACCTCCAGAGGTTGAATGTGACATGCAATCATGGCAGGCTACAGTTCTTGTGATTATCATCATGATGATAGTTTGATTTTATGCAGTGTTTATAACTCGCACCAGGGGCTTGTTATGTTTCACAAAGATAGCAGTGTGATCTAGAGAATACCACCAAGCCATCTGTCTGTATTTTTTATTTTTTTTGGTTTATCTCTTTAATTTTTTTCACTCCTTTGGAATTCTGTCATAAAAGTTTATTTCAGACAAAGGGTCGATACTGCAAGAGTACACTTTTTCTGTTCTCTGACTTCAGTTTGTGGTTGAATTTGTTAGTTTTGTGTATACACTGTTTCACATTAACAACAGACGACGTCATGCACTAACTCTGTGTGTATGCCTGCTAAATTTATGAACAGTGTCAACAAAATGTCAGCACAAGGAGACAGCAGTTGTGTGTTGTGGAATTTTTTTTTGCCAATGTAATGTCTCCTTTCCTTCCACTTTGCATTATTTCAACACGTTCTAAAACCGTGGGATGCTTACATTTTCCCTGACATTTTAGATACAAACAAAGCTTGAGTGGCTTCAAAAAAGTACACAGAGGTAAGCATGAACGTTAGATGGTGTGGTGGCATGGCTGTGGATAGATACACTACCATACATGGGGTACAAGGTGTGGGGCAGGGGTATTTCCTGGACTTGGAAACATTAGGGGCTGAGCCCACACCCTCGTAGAGGAATCTCGGGAAACCTACGCAGTAAAAAAGGCTTTTTTAAAAAGCTTTCCTGAGCATTGTGGCACCTTGTTTAAAGCCAATTACAGCAATAGGTATTTCAAAATTTATTTATTTTCAAACTTAAACGTGACAATGTAAAGATCTCTAAAATCAGTATTAATATCAGGCAAAACAGGATAGTAAAATTAGTCAAAAGGTAACAACTATTTTTACTTTTTTTCTTTCCCTGACAAACACAACAGTTATTTCTGTGTCAGGTTGCATGGTGGACCTCTGTGTCTGCTGCTCCTTTCACCATTCTCTGTTCCGTCTAGGTCATCTGTAAACCAAGTATAACATCAATTTCTTCTATCTTAATAAATGTTATCAAAAGGTAATCATAAAAGGAACTGACCTTTGCAACATTATTAGCATTGAAGTGTCATTTATTTGGGGAAATTGGCTCAATTTTAAAGTTTTAAGTAGAAAAGCACTCGGAGAGCGCAGACCTCGGCCATGACAGTTCAGTCCCATTCAAGACAGCGGTCTTTGCACTCATGACAAAAGTAAAACTGTTGATTTAATCAGTGCTGTAGTCTAGTATATTCTAGTGGTATACTCAGATTTGTTTCCTCCCAGATAATCATCAGTCAAAATGTTAAATCATTTATTGATTAGTCAGTGATTTTAATACTGCCCTGCTTTCTGAAGCAGCTCCTTCTATTCTGGATTTATGAAGATGCCAACATTATCACTTCTTGTGTAGATAATATTATAATGAATGAAAAGGCAGAGAAACAGCGTTAATTAGTTAGAATTATTTATGGATTTTAAGTATTTATATTTACATCAATCTTTAAAACCCCATGTTGTGACTCTGATGTCTGTCACTCAGTCTAGGCCCTGCCCCCTTTGTATTACAACCCTGCTTTTATTTGAGTGTGATACCCCAGGATCATCACTGGCCCCCATTTAGCCCTCTTTAAAAACTTCCCAGTTACACCCACGATCAGCAGTCTTAATGAAGTATTTTTAGGCTTATATAAACATTATATAAACATATTATTCAAGCATTATTGCCTATAATCATTTTGAATAAAACGCTATGAATTAGACTCACTTTAGGGTTAAACACAGCGGGTCTGAACCACATTAATAAATATCGTTATTAATTCAAACTCTTAGAAAAGTCTGTTTCGGAGCTTTGTTCCGAAAGTTCTGGTGCTGCTAAAAGCAAGCAGCCAGGTACGGGCTGGGAGAAACCTTGCAATGAGCACTCTGGGGCGATGAGGAGCCATAAGACACAGATCAAAGAGGAGACGCAGACTGACGCACGTCGGTCCAAAATGTCATACGAATTTAAGCTTATCTTGAGACAATTTTAACTTGCATTGGTAATGTCCGACTGACGTGTTTTTGCAAACACTGCTCCTGGATCTGCCTAATGTTCATATGATCTGAAGACATAAAGGATATAAATCGTTTACCTGTTTTTTGTGTTGGCTCAGAGTTTTGCCACCCATTGCCAGTCACCACAACTAAAGAATTGCCCCTTACTAATGTCAAAAATCGTCACGTCCATTCACCCGGCTGTCAGCCAATAAGACATGGAAGATTCCCCGCACAACTCCTCTCTGATCGGTCATACCGTCGTGCCTCTGTTGCATTCACCGAAGCCAAGAAATTACAAAACTACCTTCTTCGTTAATGTCATAGGGCGGGTCAGTTAATGTAAACTTATTCCTTTTGGGGTGAAAAAAAATACTCTGGGCTTGATGAGAAATGTTCGGGGATAGAGCCGGGAATGCCCAGATCAGGCGACGCCACTGGTGTGGGGTACTTAGTGGGGTCTTCAGGTAGTGGTGAAGGTGTGGGGTACTCAGGGGAGTCTTCAGGTAGTGGTGATTTTTGATATGCCACATGTGATGAACCATTCAGGGCACTCCACAAAGAGGCACAATTAATGTTAGTAAAAAAGTACTCGATCATTTGAGGCTCAAACAAGCTGTCTATTGTTAATTGTTTTTCTAGTCAATCTGGAATTATCACTCCCTGTACAGTGCACAGTGTTTGCACTTAATCAAAATATAATATAAAAATTTACAAACTCTATGCATAAGGACCCAAGGCCAGGATTTGAACCTGGGCCTTCTTGCTGCATGATAATAGATCTACCAGCTGCACCACTGTACAGGGCTCAATAGGGCTAATAAAGCTTGAGATCTGATTGAGATCTGATTTGTGGCTTACAATCCAGGGCTAAATTACAGTAAAGCCCTACTCTGATGTTCTGTAAATAATCTAGACTGGATTTTAACATATCTGGTTCAAAGTCTAAAATATTATACAGAACCGTGGACACAAAAAGACTCAACCCAAATCAGAGGTTTGTGATGTGAGTGAAATGAAAGCTACATTTCAGTTTTGGCACATGTGAATTGTATGTTGCTTTTGTGTACGTCCAATCAAATAGGAAGAAACGTGGCCACACACTACAGCTTGCTAATGACCCTCAAGTTGGTATGTAATTTTCAAAATTTCATTTGAATATATATTATAGGGTCTTTTTGAGCTTTTTTTTAAAGTGTCTACACTGGATTTGATCTAAATATTTAGATTTATCAAACCTTGATTACATTGTTCCACAAAGCACAGATTCTTCAAAACACTGTTGGAGGTAAAATGATCTGGAGACAATAGGTACAACTTGCCCTTGGTGCTAGAACTGGAGCAGCGGTCATTGTTTTTTGCTATATCTAAAATTGTCTTGTCCTATCTTGATAGTTATTCAAGTCATTTAAGATTAAGTATTTGATCCTATACAAATACTTAATACAGTTCAATATACTTCATTTAGTTTATGTACAGTAAAATAACACATTAGGTTCCATCAGCATTACATGGTCCACATTGGTGTGATTCTGTCCTAGTTGACGCTAAACAGCAAGGCTAACGCTAGCATATCTGTTTTGATTTGACTTATTAATGATTCAGCTAGTTAAGGATACAGATAAAGTTGTGTATCCTGCTTCATTAACAGTGCTTTCCCCAAAGACGCATTATTGATACAATATGCAGAGCAGGTCACATGACACATACAGCTAGAGTGTTGCAGGAGTCAATATAGCTCAGTGTGAACCTGATTGTAAAGGGAAAACTCAGATAAAAATGTGCAGTTATAAAACAGTTATGTAAGTGGTGCACCTCATAAAATAAAACTTAATTTTATAATTATTCCTTTTCTCTTTTTTAACGGAACTTCATTTTTCAAAAATTGATACCGGATGGCTCGCTAAGCTGTGACGTACAGCTTGGTAGACAGTGAAAATTTCACTGTACGTCAACAGAAGTGGAATGGGAGATGAGTTTTGCCACTAAAATACAAGAGGGATCACACAACAATGCTTTTATAGGGACCTAGAGATGTTACTTAGGAGCATATTGCGACATCCCAAACTGTGGCGACCATGGCTCAGATGGTAGGAATTTGTCCCATAATTCCTACCACCGTTTTGAACCCCTGCTCTATCCATCTCGGTCATTGTGTCCTTGGGCAAAAGACTTTACCCACCTTTTCCTGCTGGTGTTAGTCAGAGGGCCTGGTGGCATCTGTGTATGGCAGCCTTGCTTTTGTCTGTGTGCCCCAGGGAAGTTGTGGCTACAATGTAGCTTACCACCATCAGTGTGAATGTGTGCGTGAATGACTGAACGTATTGTAAAGTGCTTTGTAGTCCCCTGACTGAAGAAGCGCTCTACAAATGCAGGCCATTCATCATCTAAAACCATCCAGCTGATTGATCGTTAGGTTTTAGATACAAACTTGGAGCTTGGAAAGATTTATTTTCTCGTGACTTTGACATAGCAATTCTCTGTTGAGAATCCAACGGCCTTGCAAGGTGATTTGAACTGTTGAAAAAATGAAAAAGGGGGGAAAACACATGGGGTTAAAGGAGTCATTTCCTCTGTCACGGTAGCCATCCTTTCACAAATGCTGTGATCTGGCATTTAGCTGTGAAATTGTTATAGCCCTGTATAGCCCTCCAGGCATGACAGATCTTGCAAAGTCTAACACCTCACTGATTGTTATTCTGCTACTCAATCTCTCAGCATGCCAGCTGATGGAAAATGGGAATTTTCTTTTCTTTATAGTGACTGCTGTAAAAGTGATGCATTTTTTTTTCTATTGTAAAGAAGATAATTTGAGAAAATATTTGTCCAAAGCATTGCTTTAACTAACATTGTCTTTGTTTCAAATGTCAGGAGAGATAACTGACATCATTGCAGTGACTCATATTTACTCATAGTAGGTTCCTGCTGACAATTATAACTCATGAGGCTCTAAGGTGTGTCTAATTCTAAACATAGAATTGAAACCAGAAATTTACATACATGGAAAAAAAAGACACATACAACTTTTTTTCTCACGGTCTGAAATAAAATCAGACCACGCTCCTCCTGTTTTAGGTCAGTTTAAATTACCAAAGTTATTTCTATTCTCTAAATGCCTCAATAATGAGAGAAAGCATATGTCAGACATTTATTAATTCAGGTCTTCAAAATCAGTTTACATACATTTCCTCAGTATTTGGTACCATTGTCTTTGAACTGCATGACTTGGGTGAAACATTTTGGGCATCATTTCAGCTTACAGCAGTTTGTTGAAATTCTGACCCATGCCTCCTGACAGAACTAGTGTAACTGAGTCAGGTTTGTAGGCTGCCTCGGAGTATTTAAACTAGCATTTGGGAACATCTGGACAGTTTAGAATGGCAGTAAATAATTTATTGGTCAAATTCAAAGGCCACTTTTAAATCTTGGCAATTTGAAAATTCGCTTAGTAGTGATTGGTCATCCTTGTCTTTTGAGGATTAGTAAAATGAGGAATGAGTTATGTTCTTTAATTGATGTGCAGCCAACTTATTTGTACTTACACACACACACACACACACACACACACACACACACACACACACACACCCCCCACACACACACACATACACTCAAATTGGTGTCTATTTCCTTTCCCTGGGCAACTTGTTTTGGCGTAATCTCCACACACATACAAATTCACTCTGGGGACCTGTGCTACATTGCGAGGTAATGGAATTGTCTCTTTGCAGACAGATTGCGATGGAGGAGGAGGAACTAAGGCAGCTCTGCTCGGACTTCCTCTTTAAACTTGGATGTATTTGGCCCCGCATGTAAGGTCACTGGTGGAACTGTTGCACTTTTTAGTTAATTACTCTTCTCTCTTGCTCCAGTGTCTGATCATTACTGGTAAATAGAACATGTGGAGGACTTGCACAGCCTTAGAACTAAAGTCACATCTTTGGTGACTCATTTGGGTTTCAGTCAACTGAAGCAACAATACATAGAAAATTTTGACAGCTAAGTATTTTCTTACAGTGTCAATTCCAGTGCATCTGTTCTAGATAGAGACTACCATGAGTAAAATCTAGAGCTGCACTATCATTTTTATCACAGTCAGCATCTCAGTTTCAATGTGTGCAATACTGCACACATTCATTAAATGTTTGCAGGACTGCTGTGATACAAAAGTTGGTTGGCTGTAACATTTCAGGCCCCATGTGTTCAAACTCTGCTTGCCGATAATATATTTAGTTATTTGGATGGGCTATCACTGTTTTTCAATAATGAGTAGAGAATAATTAATCGTATCAATCTTTTTGCATATATAATATTAGTGACCAAGATGCTAAACCTCAAGGTAGATGGACTGGGAATACTGATAATGGCAAAGAAAAAAACAATGAAAATGATGATTGACTGCAGTTGTTATAGACTGTGCAGTGTTCAACAATTAGATCACAATTTCAAGTTTTTCTTATACTGTATTTTACAGCCCTTGGCAAAACACAGTCTTATTTAAATTAACCCGTGTAGAAGTTGTTGTTTTTTTAAGGTTTTTGTGGCCACAGTGGCCTTTATTAACAGTGGATAGCATACAGAAACAGGAGAGAAGTGGGGGAAGAGACATATGGCAAATGTCCACAGGCGGGAGTTGAACCAGGGATGACCACTTCGAGGACAAGGCCTCTGAACATGGGGCACCCATCTTGGCCACTGTGCTATGCGACACCCTGTGTAGAAGGTTTTGAGCAAGACCATGTGGAGATTTAGAAGAATCATACCAAAACAGTGCAGGAATTCCTCCAGTCATATGTAGGGCAAAGTAGCCCTTTCCCTTCCACTGATAGTTTGAGTTGTCAATCAGCTGTGAAAAGATAACTATAATAGGTAGTCAAATTGAACCAAGCCATCAGTTAGCTGTGTGTTGACACACAAGGTGTAAATCAGCATTGTGCAGAGCTTTCAGTAAGCAGTTTAAGCTTACCACTGTCAGTCAGCTGAACAAAGGCATCAGTCTGCTGTGTTCCAACACCAAAAGCATAGAATCCCATTTTAACTGAACTTTCAGTTAGCAGTGTACCTCAACAAAACACATTATGCCAATTCTTTGTAAAAGTTTCTAAAAGCAAAAACCAATATCCTAGTTTTACTGCTGAAATATCCACTATTATTTTATAGTTGCAGGGTTTTGATACAAATTAGCAACATGTCATGACAGCAAATGTAAAACATTCCAGCTTCTTCTGAACTGGCCCATTCATTTCGGTTAACTAACTTCCTAACGTCAATTTGTCAAGCTCCAAAAATTACCTCAAAATGAGCAGAATGGCAAAATACATATTTTGTTTTTTTTAGTATGTCTACTTAAGGATGACATCTTAATTCAGGTTTATCTACATTTTTATTTAGGTCTTCCATGACTATATGGTGCTATGACATAGGTGCCAATAAGGGATGTGGGTTGCATTGTAACCTTGAGTACAGATAGCATATATGACATCTTGCCATGCTTGTCTTTAGTCTCATTTTCTCCCAAAAAATATCCACCTAACCCTGCCCTCATTGTTTTTCATTTCACTCTTTTTTTCCAGTTCATCCTTTTTTGTTCTGCTCTATATTCTACATTTCCTCTTCTCAATTTACTCCTCTACTTGCAAGAAGGCAGCAACTATCATCATTTTATTGTAACAGACAACCATAACAATTGGGGAAATGAGCCTGGTTTAGAAAGTCAGTGTGGAGCCACAATATAAACCAGAATATGTATGAAAAGAAGAATGCGTGCCTTGGCTTCTTTATGTCTGCTGGATATCGGGAGTAATCTGGTGAGGCAGACTGTTTATCCCTTCGTTTTCTCTCAATGCTATTTTGTCCAAAGGAGAAAGTGAGGCAAAAATCATTAGCAGCATCAGGGATGCCCCAAGTTCAAGTTGTTTATGCATCTTGACTCTGAGTCAGATTAGACTTAATCTCCTGCAAAGTCAAACTGAAGGAGAGAAATACTATTTAAAAAGGTTTTGCAGCTTTGCCAATATTTCTCAAGACTGAATTCGGATATTCGAGTCTACACATTACATTATTTTACCTCAGTCCAAATCTTGTCTTCTAGTTTATCACACCTATTCATCTCTCTCATATCATTTCCTTCTACACATCCACAGCTTTTTTCTCATATCTTAAATTTCCGCCTGTACGATTCCGAGTGCATCTCATTCCATTCTCTCGTTCTCTTCTGCTAATCCTCTTACAGCACCCCCCAGTTTGCCACATCTAACCTATTACTCTCTCCTTTTCTTGTTATCTTTGTCAAAGTAGTTTTGTTGGTGTAGCTTCCACTAAAAAGATTGCAACTGACGCTCTCTAATACACCTTTTTTGCTGTAAATTGTTTGTTACAAAATTGTATGTGAATGTAAATCCTATCTACATTGCTGACTCTCCCTCCTTCGAAACAAGGGGCTTGAAAGTGTGATACCTTGTAGTGAACTGGAGGGAAGGAGATAGTCAGAGATAGTCAGATTTCTCTGTTTCAGAAACCTAGACAGGTTCGACAGAGGATAGAACACTGTAAGCTTTAGAATGTATGAAGGAGAAGTTGCAAACATAGATGTGATCAAGTCAGCTGAGTCAAGAAAAAGTCTTGCTGGGAAGTTGTTGAAGTGGAGGTAGAAGTGAAGTTGAGTTAAGCTTTGCAACAGACAGAGGGGCTTAGTTTGAAGAACTGCAGCCTAACACAGGAAATGGTGCAGGCAGAAAGAAGGCTCCAGGATCTTTATGAGGATTTTTTTTCCAAAAGCGAGAGCGTACTCACAGTGATGAGAAAATGCACTGCACAGGTGGTGCATGTTGTCAGCCAAAAACAATATGGATTATAGCGTATTGGAGAAGTACTCATACCCCTTGAGCTATTTAACCTTTAGTCATGTTACAACTAAATATTGGAGTGTATTTTATTGCAATTTTATGTGAAATACCAACAAAGTAGAAAAATTATACATGTTTACTGTGCATTTGAGTTCAACTTCTAGATACATTCCAGTGCATCCAAATGCCTTCAGAAGTCATGTGATTAGTAAAAGTGAGAGTCACATGTAGAGACTTACGTTTCTGATAATTTTTCTTTACATTTTAGCCTAAGCTCAGTGATATTGAATGGATAGTTTCTGTGAGCATCAAGTCTTTCCCCAAATTCTCAGTTTTATTTAAGTATAAACCAAATTGTTGAACAGAAACATACTTTGATTTTTTTGGGGGGGAGTAATAGATTAATAGGGGCTTAAGTGCATTTACAACTTTTCAGAGTCGAATTTGTAAAAAGATTTGAATGCTTTTTATCTGTATCCTTGTGGTTCTTACTGATAAAGTACTTGGTCTGTCACCTGAAATCACACATAGAATACATCAAAATCTATAGTTTTGAAAAAAAGTGTGGGAAATTTTAAAAGGTTTGAATACTTTCACAAAGTGGTATGGCATGTACTGTAGCATCTGCTGTGTGGCGTTGTATGATAAAACTAGAGTTGGGAATTGGTCAACCTAATGTTGACACATTTCTTTGTCACAAAAATGAAACTTTCTTTTCAAGGGAATTAAAACTAATTGGAGCAAACTTTAGCAGCTTGAGCGTCACTTCTAGTCTTCCAAAATACTTCCTTCCAATCCAATTAAATTTTTACTTCTCTAGCTTCAATTCACTCAAATGTTCTGCAGAGGGGAAAAAGAAGACATGAAGTATATCTGGTAATTGGCACTGCAGCTCTAAACATTTTGGTATTCCGCTCCATTTTGCTAACATTACCATTTTTGTCTGTAAGTTCCATACAGTTACCCTTTGATTCATTATGTCTTTGTCTCTGTGGTCTGTCGAAAATGACCTTGCTCTTTTCTTTGTACCAATTAACTGATACATGTAACTTCATGGTATAAATAACATTGCGGTGCTTTTCCCTGTAAGGCTTCTTATGGTTGCCATTTTGTTTTGTACAAACGCCAAGAAGGTAAAGGTCTGTGCCCTCTTGATTAGTGCCCAGTGAGAAAGAAATTTCTGCTTTGCCTCTGCCCTTTAACAATCCCCATGTGTATCTCTGTGTACTGGAGAGAGAAAGGGAGACGGCTTGGGGGGGGCTTTGACCAGAAACTATTCCCTCTGGCTCAGTGTCCAACAGTGAGGTTGAGCAGTTTTGTTCTCTGACGTCAAACAACTGTGAATGGTCAGATATGAAAACATGCTCTCTCTGTGAATGTTTATGTAGATGTGTATGGCCTATGTCTCTGCAAACAGATCCAAATGTCAAATGTTTTTGAGAGGTGCAACTGCCCGCTTTGGTTGACCCTTAAAATTATGTACATGTCACATTGTGTTCAATCTGATTCTTTTCGAGCTATAAAAAAGCTGGTTTGGAAAGGGAAAGATTCAATGTAAGAAGTGTTGAGTGGGATTAAAAAAAATAACTCAAGCCTTTTGCTTACTGCTCTTTCTCACTTACACAGCACTATTACATTGTCCTTAAACCTTATTTGCACCCTGGTAGGAAAAGAGAATAATATTTTGCAGATGCATATTCAGATTTGAAAAATAAAGCAACCCAACCCTTAATTTTAGTAAAATAACATATTGCTACATGAAATTATTTCAACCAAATTTGTTTTAACGTTTTGTCATTGAAAGAAAATCCCTGGTATAATTAGGACACAAAACAGAACACACTAGCATAAATGGCAACAGCAAAAGTCCTTTGGGTACAAAAGGCAATCATATTTAACATGCTCCCATTCAAATACCTCCCCTGTGGGACAATGCCAAAGAGAGCAGCAAAAGGGACTGGCTTTAATGGCTCGTGTGAGCCAAGCACATTGGTACTCTTTCTGTGAATACCATGTACAAAACCATCCTGACCAATAGGACAGCATTCAGTCTTCTCCTATAACATTTCATAAGGTCAGAGCAAGCAGGGAGAGGGATGTTTAACCACTCCTTTTTGAAAAATCTCTCCAGATTCTGAACAGTCCTGGGTTCCCTTGTATGCTCTCTTCTCTTCAGGTCACCCAACAAGTTTTCTTTGTAAATTAGGTCTCTGGACTAAGATGGCAATAGATGAAAGTTGATTCTGTGTCTAGCGCAGTGGTCCTGTACCTTTCTTTTTGCCACAGACCTGTATCATACAACGTTCACACGGACCGGCTGATAAATGCAACAAAATAAAAAGAACAACGGGTATAAAAATTGGGGTTATTTTTAAGTATTATAATGAATGTAAATCCAATCTGTGCTCGTAAATTTATTAGTAGTGTCCTCGTATCATTGCACCAACAACATGGTAAATGATAAATGGCTTGCATTTGTATAGCGCTTTTTCAGTCAGAGGACAAAATGGCGCTTTATACTACATTGAGTCATTCACCCATTCACACACATATTCACACACTAGTGGTGGTGAGCTACATTGTAGCCACAGCTGCCCTGGGGCATGCTGACAGAAGTGAGGCTGCTGTACACACAGACCCTGGACCTCTGACCACCACCAGCAGGCAACGGGGGTGAAGTGTCTTACTCTCTGTCTCCTCATTGGACCTTTTCCTTTTCGCAAATAAACTTTTCAAAGACCTCTGTTTTTAATAATTTTGTTAGCTTGTGGGTTTGTTTTCAGTGGTGACGTCTCACGTGACCAAGGCAATGTAATGGATGAAATGGAAAGAATCCATAAATTTTTCAGAATAAAACTTTATTTAGAGTTGGAAAATTAAAAAGCAAAAAAGCTGTAAGTTATTCATTTGTTCTGTGCAACCTGGAGCCTGGTACCATATGACCAATGGCCTGGTACTGGGGTTGGCCCAGGGATTGGAGACCTCTGGTCTAGAGAATTATTTGTATTTGTTATAGGAATTGTACGGGGTGCTAATAATTGTTGAACCAGTGATTTTGTAAATTACTTTTTAATAAGACACCTTACCTACTCCAATTTAATTTATGTATCGATTTATTTGATAGTGACAGTGCATATTGATGGACAAAAAATGTAAATATGCAGGATTGTAACCAAAGGCTAATTTTCATCCATCATCCCAAGGGATGGGTACTACAATTAAAGGTTGGGTTTTTCAGAATAGGTCAATGCTTTGGCAATAAAATATTTATTTTAAAGCATTTTACACAACAGTGATGCCAATGAGTGTGGAATAAGGTGCAGTGTATTTTTATATTGTATCTAAAAGCCAGTTTGGTTATTAGTTTTATGGCTCAATGGTTATATATAACTATATAGACACAAACCATATCTTTTACACCCATAAACAAGATGTAAAAGCCACAGATGAAGTGTTAGCGTCAGCTAAAAAAAATAATGCAAACCTCTGATGCATGTCTGACATTTTCCTCATTACTTTTAGACATTTTCATGACACCCAGAAATAATCAAAAACAGAATGCCATTTATCGTTATTACTTTCATATTCTGCCACAGCCCGAGGCAATTAAGCATGAAAAATGGCAAGTGTCACATGGAAATATTCCATTTCTTTTTAGACATTAACAATGTCCCCCCTTTCACTTACTGCACATTTTGCTGAAGTTAGAAAAATATATATTTTATAGATGTTCATTTCTTATTAGGTATCTACATAAAAAATATATACACCAACTTTGAACAGATGTATTCATGAACAAAGCACAGGCATGTTTTAGAGCATAGTACGTCCAACTTGCATATTCATGCATTATGTTTTCTTGCATATGTCCCTACGCATATGTGTGTAATGAACTAGCCTCTAACATAGCTTCATGGTTCATGATAAAAATGCATTCTCTATTTAGTCTACTGGGGCAATTTGTATTTGATGCAGCCAAACTAATCTGGTCTGCTGGAGGAGATTGTTCCTCACTTACTCCCTGACTTATTAAACCGATAATAACATGCAGGCAGCCTGATATGCCTCCTACATGTGCTTTAAAAATGGACTCTGCTCATGCCTTTCTAAAAAAACAAAGAGGAAAATATTCTGGTGTTTTCACTCCCAGGTACAGTATATATATCCCTAGTAAATTCCTATTGGGTATTGGGAAACATTGTGAAACAAAAAAGAACATCAAATCATATATATATATATATATATATATATATATATATATATATATATATATATATAAATAAATAAAATGTATATAATATTTAAAAAAAGACTCACTACAAATGTTAATTACTCATTATTCAAAATTTTTGAATTATAGTAATGTATTTTGCAAAATGGGCTAGAGATGTTACACACTGGTGAAAGTAGCAGCATTCCTAATAGAAATGCAAATTATTTGGAAAAAAAATAAGCATGGATGTTATTTGTTGTAAAATGTTATCAGTTTTAAGAGTAATTAATTTAAAACTGCAAAGGTCCTTATCAAAATTCCCCAGTTGTATTCTCAATGGTAGTTGAATGAATGACAGCAGGACTTCTTGTAAAAACAGTCAGAATAAAAAACAATTGTATTTAACAATATTACATGTAGTGATAACAATGATTTAAGGGATGTTGGTCTGAGGACAAGGCACCTGTGAGCCTGAACTGTGGACATATGAGATCATTTCTTTCCTCAGTGAGATTGAGAATGTACCAACCAGAAATCTCTGAAAAATAGAACCAGACTGATCTCAGACTTTCACAGAATTGCATAAAGGGAGTGAAACATCTTGTGTTTCAGATAAACAAACATTGCCTCCTGGACGTGCAGACACTCAAACATCACCACTATAAGCGTCCCTAGACGGACTCAAGCTCACATGTTGCGGCGGGTGGATGAAAGTAGTTTCGCACAAACACAAACTCCTGTGTCGAATGAGCTACTCTTATTGAGAAAAAACACAGGGATGTTGGTCTTGGCCGGACAGGAATGTGGGCCGACTCTGTGCTCTGAAGTGTGTGTTCACGAAGTGCACGTGTGTGCAGTCGGTGAAATCTCAGTTATTTGTAAAGTCTTTGTTTCAGACAGTTAGCACGCACCTACATACATATGGACAAGAGTAGTGACACACACAGAATAAACACACTCACAGTAAATCTAATTATTTGTTGGGGAGTTCCAGGAATTGTAACACGTTTGACATACTACTAATCAAAAAGCTAAGAGGTTGTGGGATTTATTTTCTTTTCTTTGTTTTTTAATCTTTCTTTCCCTCTGTATTGGATCTGTCTCATTACATTGCTGCAATCCCTTTTAGCCCACTTTTCTACCTCCTGTTTTTTTATATTGTTGTAACTTCAACCAAGGAGTATGTGACATCAATTGGTTAGAAAACATTCTTACTTTTTGTTTTACTTAAATAATACCTATCAGAAACAATTACACGTATATCCAAAAAACTTAGGATATCTGCAAAAAGAACATTTCTCTCAGTACTCCTTAGAGTAATTTAACTCTAAAGTGATACTCTTACACCTATTTCCTGCAGGGTAATGACTTTCAAGCATTTATTTATTTTTTTTTTATGTTTATGGCTTAGAGCTATTTAAAACTCATTATGCAGTTTATCACAAAATTTGAATATTACACAAGTCCAAAAAATATGGTTTTAATAAAATAGTTGAAAAGTATATAAGAAAAAAGAGGCTGAAGAAAAAGGTATTATCAAAGCCTTCAGAGGGTTATGAAGCAAAGCTATTTGAACTACATGAACCACATGATCTATGTGAGCTCATTCAAAGGTTTGGGTGAGATTCACAAAAAGGGTATTGCACCTGGAGTCAGTCCTTGAAGACCAATCCCACACAGATCTATCTAGTACATGAGCTACTAATCCTGCATTCCTCTTGCTAAACCATCCCTGAACCAAGTAAAACATTAAAAGCATCATAAAAGGGTTAAGGACAAAAGCGGACTGGACTATTGCTCAATGGCCTAAAGTACTCCATGCAAATGAAAGTTAAATTTGCATTTTATTTTGAAAGGTAAAGGTAGGAGAGACAGAATCTGATAGAAGTTTCCACAAACAGTTATATTTTGGGGAGCCAAATTATTAATCGGTATTGATCGACTGTATTTTAGCAAGTCCGAGTCAGCACAGTAGTCTGCCAGGATATTTTAGAGAAGATCTTGTTGAGAACAGTTTGTTGGCTTGGCTGCCCAACAAACTTCCATAACGTAAGCTCTATTTAGAATCTATGAGCTCGACAGCTAAAGGCTACTATTAAGGCAACGTGGGCTTCTTCAGCACCTCAGCATTTCCACAAACTGATCACCTCTACCCCCAATAACACCGATGCAGTTGTTCATAAGACTTAAACAAATACTAAGTGCAGTGAAATGACCAATATAAAATTACTGTATAAATCATAAACTCGCTTATGTTAATACAAAAAAAAATTTTTAAACTCTGTAGAAAAGCAAAATGATTTTTATCAGAAACATACATTAGAAAAATATCTGGATCTCAAGAGAGGAAAACTATTGTGTTTTAGTTAGAGAAATTCTGAAAGAAAAGCTACTGTGAGAGTCCGCTTTCAGCCTCCCATTGTTTTGTCTTCTTCTTTTAATTTATTCTCAAAACATTTGTGTTTTTGAGGATTCTGCCATTTGCATTGTCTACAAAATGTTATTTTCCTCACTTATCTTACCCACAACCTGGCATGGGACACTACAAGATTTTAAAATGTACCATTTTCATCTTCCAATTTCTAAACTTGAAAGTCTCTTTAATGCAGTGGTGTTTAAAGTCAGTCCTCAGGGGCCAGTGTTCTGTGTGTTTTAAGTCTTTCCGTGGTTCAGCAAACTTGAATCAAATGATGGTTCATTACCAGGCCTCTGCAGAACTTTGACATGCTGAGGATGTAGTTGGACCATTTGAATCAGCTGTGCTGGAGCAGAGATACATTTAAAGCTGACAGGACAGCAGCTCTTGAGGACTGGCGCTGGACACCCATGCTTTAATGAGATGGCTGAAAAAGTTCCAGAGTGATAAGAGTTTCCTCTGGTTGCATAACAGCAGACATGCCCATCCCCCACCTGTTGCTGGACATTCGGAGTTTGCTGGCTAAAAAGAAGGAAACTACAGTTTCCCCTCAGTAATAAAAAAAACTAATCCGGATGCTGGGAAATATGTTGTGTAACTAAAAACCAGGACAAGCCCAACTAATCACATTCTATCAGCTTGTTATGCAAAAAAGCCTGAAGGTTTTCTGAACTTAGAACTTTAAAAATGCTACTGTTGTATATTTACCAGGTGATTATTCTATGTTTTAGTAGGTGCATATTCCATGTTTTGGTTTAAGTGTATGTATCAGATTCATATAAAAAATAAATGAATGTTACAGATAACATGATTATAACTTCAATAACAATTGTTATTTTTTGGCACGATGGGAGTTATTGATTCCTTTCTCGATCATGTTTGTTGCTTTTTCTTTACAATTATTCGGTCAATTCTGTAAAACTGTAGTATTTTCACTCCAGCTTATCATACTGTGAGAATCTCCAATCCTTGTTCAGAAAAACAAAAATCACAAAAATTATGCTTCTGTGTGTGTTTGGGTGTGCACTCATTTTCTTTTTGTCAGGTGGTACACAATAGATCTGCAGAATAAAGCTCTTGTTTTTCCACATCCCGGAAACGGATTAAGTGTTCTCTCTAAAAGGATTTTGTTGATAGAAAATCTGCCATCACTCAGCATGCTTACGCCTCACTTGTTTCTTTGACAGCCAGCGTTGTGATGACAGCAGATGTTTACAGAGTGTAATCCTACGAATTCACAGAGATCTTTTTGCAAATTGCAACATGGACTTTTGGCATTTGAAGTAAAATATTAATTGTATTCATTGTCTTTAGGCTTAATAACAACAAATGTCTGTCTTGAGTTCCCCTCCATCTTTTGCGTTTTCTGCAACAAATCTAAATTCTATCTCTATTCTCCTGAATTTGTCCATCTCATCTTTCAAGTAGTTTTTAATCTGAAAACATAGATTTGAAGAAACACTGCCCTGCCCATGCAGCCCTGTTGTATTATCTTTCTAAAGCTCATTAAGAAATAATTAACCTCTTTCACTTTTGCTTCAGGCAGATTTCCCAAATGGTATTTCATATTACTGACTTACAAAGAAAGGAAAGATAGTGGACAGTGTGAAAACACTTTTGGGAAATGATTACAGAAATGAATGATAACATTGCACTGTTGTTCTGGGTGTGCAATTCATTACCACAATATGAGTCAAGTCTTGAAGGTGATGTTTTGAAATGGCAAAGGAAATTAAAAAATGAATAATGGCCACAAATGACTGTGTAGTTTTATAGATCATGCTCAATGTTCCACATCAAACACATTTCATGATATTATTTCTGTGTTTTCAAAAAGATTTGAACTTCACATATTTTTGATATTAGAGATCGTTCAAACTAAGTTCACAGAGCTATGTGCTTTTAATACTACATCACCAAGAGGTTTTAGATAATGTTTTTCAATTATCTGCGGGCACCACAGAAGAAATGCCAATGAGTCACACATGGCCAGTAAAAGTTGACCAGGTAGTGGTACTTGGACAGCCTTCCATCATTCTTTGATGCCTTTAAATCAAAATAAATGAAAAACTCCAACACCTACAATTATTCTTACTCTACATTAATTTTAAAGAAGCTGAATGTTAAATAATGTCTTTTTTCATATCTACCTAATAAGGTGACCTACAATCAATGAAAAAGCTGGAAAAACAAACACGTAAAATGATCATTTTCCATATCAAGTTATAACATGTTACACCCCCAAAACCACAAACACACACAAACATGCCTTGAAATGTTTGAAAAGGTTTTACTTTAGGAGTTTGTGATTTCATGTTTTATTGAGAGGGATTCAGTTCAACTGAAGTCACAAAAGAAAATATTTCCTTTATTAATCTTCTCATAGGTAGAATTAGGATCAGTGCGAATACTGTTTGTGTTCAGGCGGCTAGATAAAAAGAACTAGACAAAATACAGTTTGATTAAGCTGTAATTGGGGATGAAAGGTGAAATGTTGTGACTTTTATCTGGAAGACCAAACACTCTTCAGTTGCTCCTTCAGCCCTTCATTTCCTCCTGCTCGTCTTGTTGATAATGATCTTGGCAGGCCATAATGAATAATGCACACTTACCTTAATGGTCAGATAAGGTGTAGAGAACACACATACACCAGAATCATGCATGTACACAAACATGTATAGGGACGGACATGTGCACGGATTAGCTCATGCTTGCACAAACCCTATAACATACATTAGCAAACTTCCCTAATTGTATGCACACACTTAGACATTTTATCAAGAATGAATGAGCTCATCCAACCCAGCGCACACACGGATGCAGACACAACGGCATGTGGACACACATACACACACATATTCATGCTGCCAGACATGCAACTGGGAATAATTGCTCCATTTCTTAATGATGGGCATAAGAGACCCGTAAGTGTAAATTATTAAAGTGTACAGCAATTAGACGTGTAACACTCCCAGAGAGATTGATATACACTCTCTTTTACAGAAAACAAAAGAACACCCGGAAGGTAAAAAGACATTAGTATACCGCCTTGCAAAAGTGTTCACACCCCTTGAACTTTTTCACATTTTTGCATAATACAAACACAGACTTTGTTTTGTTTTGCTTGGATTTTATTTATGTTAACAAACAAAACTACAATTGAAATCCAGTTTGTCACCAGCTGTGTTCCATAAGATATACAGCAAGCATATGGAAGAGGATGATGGGTTAGAGCAATATTAAACTCACTGGCCTACATGCAAAATGTTGTGTTTTCAGGAAAATTCTGAACATCACATTGAGCTAGAGCTGTAATCGGGCCTTGAAAGTTGGGCCCGACCCAGTCCAAGCCCGAGAGAATTCAGCCCGAGCCTGAAGAGTATATTTTGATTGGCAGCTTATGAAAGCCAGAACCCGATTACAGCCCGACATTATTCAAAAGTCACAAATCAGGGTTTCCGCTAGAAGAAAATGGCACCGGACAACGTGACCGGCAGGTTTTGAATGTACTGGACAAATGTTTAAAATTCCCGTCAAATAGGCCTATTATCTGAAGCTTAAAATGATAAATGAGGTCCTGCCTATATGAATAAAATCAAGGCATGTCGATTTATAATCTTTTTTTTTTAGTCTGCAGCTTTATGAAATAAAATGAGTACCGTCAATTAGGCTATCTCACATGTTTTACTTCTAAAGTAATGCATGTGGCACGTAAAGTTCAAAGCTGACATGAAAATGGATGGAGCTAAATTCAGCCAGAGCTCTAATAGAACATCTAAGATTTGCCAATGACTTGCAGCTGTACCTGAAGCCAAAAGTTGAGTGGCGGGGTGTGAATTCATATGTTCACCCCTCCTTTAAAAATATTTGCAAAACATGTATGATCACCATTTCACTTCACAATTATGTGCTACTTTGTATTGGTCTTTCAAATAAATCCCAATGAAAGTAGGTTTTGGTTGTAACATCAACTGCATATTGGAGTATCTTTAGCACTGTTACTCGGCAGCAAAAAAGTACTAGGTTTAAATCCTGACTGGAAGTCCATCCTGTTTACATGTTCACCTTATACATGCATAGGTCCTCCAGATACTCTGGCCTTGTTCCACAGTCCAAAGATATGGATGTTAGGTTAATTGGAGACTCTAAAATCCTGTTCAGCAAATTATTTGCCACTCTTTTTTCATTTTGCCCTTTGTTGGACGAGAGGCCTTTCCAGGTTATAGGATGTCTCTACCTGACTGCTGAATAGGTGTCAGATACCTTCCCACATCCCTCCTCCCCCACACCACCACCACCTCTATCACCTGCCCTTACCATAAGGATAAGGGGCTGTTTACACGACAACGTTTTTCAGCAAAACTGAGGTTTTTCTCTCCGATTCGGTCTCCCGTTTACACGACAAAGGGAAAACGGGGGGCGAAAACGCAGCTTTTGGGAAACGGCTTCCAGAGTGGAGAGTTTTGAAAACGCTGGGGGATTTGTTGTCATGTAAACGCAAGCCGGAGACGTTTGAAAATGATGACGTCACTGCCAGCCACCTACGGACATGTTGCACTTGCGCACTCTGCCTTTCTACAGAAAAACAACAACAATGGCGGATCCAGGTATGCGGTTACTGCTGATGCAGCTTCTGAAGTTATTTGGTCGCAGACAGTACATGCGTCAAATAATCAATATGCCTTTATTTGAGCGGAGAACTACAAGAAGACCGTCATTGTTGGGTATCATGAAATGTTTCTTTTCAGGGTTGTGAGGGGGAGACCTTGGAATACTGCATACAGGGGGCACACTGCCATCTAAAGGCCGGAGATATGTACTACATTGTTTTCCATCGTGCGCCCTGTCGTGTAAACGCAGTGCGTTTTCGCCCGCGTATTCAAAGAAAAACGGCAACGTTGTCGTGTAAACAGCCCCTAAGTTACTGTGTGAGGATGGATGTTTTGTAATTTGAAAAGGGGTGAATGTTCTTACTGGAATGACTGTAGGGCCTTACAAACATAAAGGTCTTTTTGGCATACTTGCCTACACACACAAAAGCATCCACCAGCGTGTTATTGGAACTGTCTCCAGCAGTTTTGATATCAAAGCTAATTATAGTTGGGCTTGTTGTTTATTTGAAACTCAATGAGAAGAAGAGACCCAATATCTGTCTTTGAAATGTAATCTTTCATTGAAGATGATTACAGCTCCGACATTACAAATTGCTCAAAGTTGTTTTGAAAACGTGTTTGCAGTGCAGATGCTGTGTCTCATTGTGTGCTTGATGTGGCTTACTTTTGAGAGACAAAAAGGTTCTTTGCTATAATCTGGACCACTCAAAATAACTGTAAGGAAAATGTTTAATCGGCAGTGATTTAGTTGTACATTCACCTTGATGTCCTTTGTAAGATAATTGGGATTTCTAAAAGTCCTTTTTTTTACTTTGACCATTTTAAATTATGCTACCAAGTGCAGCAAATTCCTTCTTTCTCCATTCTGTCTTGATCCTCTGACCTCCAGGTTAATAACGGCCCAACATCTAACACCTCCAGCATCAAATATCCTTTTAGAAAAGGTATTAGAAAAGCTTATTAGGTCTACATGCTTGTGTCATTACAGAATTCAATCTCAGCGGTCTGACTCGTTTCCAGGCTTGGGACACTTGTCATGAGAGACTTGCTGTCCATTGCAGTTTGAACATATCTGAATTATTCATTTGAGCCTTCTACATTACAATTTTTCATATCTTTAGATAATCCTTTGGATACAGGAAGCTGGGGAGTGGTATGTTATGCAATTCACAATTCACAATCTAGCAGTGTCAAGGGCAATATGTGCCTTTCAAAACACATGAGATTTACCCTTTCAAATAATATTTGTTCCTCTTCTTCTACTTAGAGGTAAAGGGTTTTACAGGCTGTTGAAACTGAAATCAGATGCAATAGCCAAGCCATTAAACTGGGATTAATGGCCCCAAGTGTAAATGGAACAAGATTTATTTGAATACATACTGGTGTCATTGGCTGAAGGCTGAAGGGGTAATATGATGCAGGATGTCATTATTCATCCAATCCTTGGTTTAATGGCTACTAAAACTGTGTTTGGACATGGGAACTGTTCAGCCTGGTTAAAATTCTCTATAAAGCAGTTTAGGTAAAACCTACTCCTCAAAAGCAGTTCTTATTTTCTGGTGCACTAGTGTTAATGCTATTTAGATATATCTTGTTTAGATAGGTGTTAGAGACTTATACCTCTGTCACACTATTACATGTCAAGAACTGTACTACAATATCATATGAATATGTGATTTTATAGGGGTAGTTTAATTGTTTTTAATTTTTCCTGGGGCCCCTCCTGTTTAATATCTACATGCTCCCACTAGTCAAAAGTATAACAGCCAATAAGATTAATTGCCATAACTATGCAGCTGACACTCAGCTTTACATTACAATGTCACCTGGTGACTACGAACCCGTCGAAACCCCTAAGAGAATGTATTAAGCAAATAAATGTATGGATGTGCCATAACTTTCTCCAGCTGAACAGAAACAAAACTAAGGTAAGTATTTTTGGACCTAAAGAGGAACGATCAAGAGTCAGCACACAGCTTCAGTTAATACAGCTAGAAAATACTGATCAAGCCCGAAATTTGATTAATTATTGCAACTGTGTCCTTACAAGTCTGCCTAAAAGTCAATTAAACAGCTACAGCTGATCCAGAACGCTGCTGCTCGCGTCCTAACTAGAACCAGGAAAGTACACCACATCACCCCAGTTCTAAAGTCCTTACTCTGGCTCCCTGTAGCTCAGAGAAAAGACTTTAAAATATGTTTACTAGTTTATAAATCATTGAATGGCTTATCACAAAAGTATCTTTAAAATAACTATACCAACCCCCCCAGACCACTCAGGTCTTCCAACTCTAGCCTAAACCAAACATGGTAAAGCAGCTTACAATTTCTATATTCCCCTTATCTGGAACAAACTTCCAGACCACTGCAAAGCTGCTGAAACACTGAGTTCATTTAAATCAAAGCTAAAAACTCATCTGTTTAGAGCTGCCTTTGAGCAAGTGACTAATAATGGCTGGAATGTCATGTTTAAATATGTAATATGTTCTGTGTCTCTAATGTTGTATTTTGTGCTTTTTCTGTTGTTCTCCCCTAATCACCCAAATCACCTTGAATTGCCTTGTTGTTGAAAGTGTGCTATACAAATAAAGTTGCCTTGCCTTGACATAAGTGTTGGTTTATCTCATAGATAAAGATTCACTTATCTTGACAGTTCAATCTACAGCATTTTCTGAATAATTTAAGATAAACTTATTTGATCACTGGACTTTACAAAGAACATTTGACTTTTATCCTCAGATTATCAGGCAAAAGTTGTGTTTCTGCATAATTAACTACTCTGTTCTTCATACTGACAGACATACTTTTTTACCCCACACTGGGTAAAAAGGGCATCCATATTTAACAGGTTTATTAAAATGTGCTTAACTTCTTCATAGTTTGACCTAAATTAAAAACATTTTTTGATCAGTCAACATACATAGCAAGATGATACAAGACAGCATCTAAATGTTTACCTTGATATGTTAAAGCTTTTGGCTGTCTAGCAACAAATAAAAAAAAAAGAGTCCAAGTACAAGGTAGACAGCCTTTAAGTTCTACCAGAGTAATGAGTTCGATGCTCTGCTCTGCAGGCTCTGTCTCACTTGCTTGTAGTGATCGTTGCACTGCTTCTGCTCTTATCAGCTTCTTCTCTCCAGTGGGTTAAGGGCCCTCCAAGTCCTTTCAGGTTGGCATTCAGTCCGTGTCTTTACACATTAACTGAAAGTGCAGCCCTTGAGGAATCACTTTATGTTTGTTCCCATTCCTCACTTCACATGACCTTAGTTGTGTTAGAAACAAGAAACTACTTAATGAGTAGCTTTTTTTTCATTTAAATAATTAAAATTTTGTTGAAAATAGGTAAAGCGATTGACTTTCGACTCAAAGGATAAATTCCTGTTCCCATATTGTTTTTCTTGAGTCAGAAAAATTACATTTGTTGCAAAGAAGGTGTTTTTTCATGTAGTTAATTTTACTTCTTATGTTGTAAAATGTTTCAACAGTAACTGTCACAGTCAAGTAATCATTTTATTTAAAAAAGTACAGCTGTGCATTGGGGAGGATAATTCTGTCTTCTAAACGGTTAATGCCAAAACAAAAAGAGACTTCTGGTCACCCATAAACCTCTCTCAAAATTTGATCTGTACATACTGTAATCTGACCTGGGAACTTTCCCCAGCAGTTTCAAAACCTGTCATTTAGCCTTCACACAGCAGTTATATGATGTGCTCACATATACACACTAAAGTGTGTCATTCTGAAGGAATCCACGGAGATGTGTGCTTTTTGGTCGCTGGATCACGTTCAAGGCTGGTGTGTTTTGGCTCAATGTTATTGAAGGGTTAGAAAAAGGGTGTGTCTGACCATCTGAACAACTAATGGCATGGGTGCAACCTTTGGTCTTACCACACAC
Source organism: Valencia hispanica (assembly GCA_963556495.2). Lineage (NCBI taxonomy): Eukaryota > Metazoa > Chordata > Actinopteri > Cyprinodontiformes > Valenciidae > Valencia > Valencia hispanica. The sequence continues at coordinate 11,291,416 of OY747717.1, read as the reverse complement.
CAAAAACCTCTATTCAGCGCTGTTATAGAAACCTACAGTGCCATACAGTGTCCATTACCTGTCTTAATGTGATGTACATTTATTCTTACTGTTAAATGGTTAACTGAAGTGATTTATTTCAGAATCAAAGACTTGTAATTGCAGTGGCAATATTAATCCATAAAATTAAATAGGAAAGTGTATAAGTTCATTTTTTTTAAACCTCCAAAATAAAAGGCTTTGTCCACTTTGTCCTACTTTGTGTTGGCCTATCACACAACATTCCAATAAAATACATTGAGGTTTAGGGTGGTAATGTGACAAAACATAACAACGTTCTTTTCTTGGGTTTTTAATACAGAAGAGGAAAAATAGATAATCAAACTGTAAACTGCTCTGGCAACCACAGGCCTGACCCAAGGATCAGATGGGATTAGATGAGACAAGCAGCCCATTATCGGACAGCCTCTTTTTTATCAGTTGCTCTGAGGCACTCAGGCTTGCAAGGTCACAACGGAGTGTTCTAAAAGAATGTGTAACAAACATATAAAACATACCACACTGTTTCATCATTATATAGAAGACACTCCAGATCTAATTTTATCTCCAACAGTACCCTGAGTAGCGACATTCGGAAAGACTGGAAGAAAATGCCAAATGTAGAAGTCCTGTTTGTGTGTTACATTTATTTTTTAATTTGCTGAACATTTTTGTTATATTATATGTTAGACTGCACTCTTGCTTTGATTTAAAATAGGAAATAATACTTTATGGATTTTATCTGGGGCTGCACAGTGGCCCAATGTTGCCTTGCAATGCTTTCTGCATGGAGTTTGCATATTCTCCCTGTGCATGCTTTGGTTCCCTTTAGGTACTCCGGCTTCCTCCCACGGTTCAAAAACATGAACCTAGGTATGGATTTGCTCATTACCTTTGCTTTATAAGCTAAATGCCAGATTTTGACAGTAAAAAACTGATCTAATACCGTTCACCACTACATTTTATGGGGTTGTTTACATCCAAACTAGTTTACATTATTTTTTAAGCATCCAGCCATCATTTGCTAGAAAAACATAAATAAATCTGCAGTTAATATTTTTTCAGTGGTTACTAATTGTGCATTCTGAGATTAAAAATATTAACCATACACTATAAATAAAGTCTTACATAAACAGTATTTTAAGACGGGTTACACGGCAAAATAATTATTTCTGACCCAGTGCTCTCCCTTTGACACTCCTAAGGACGCTTAAGATGTCTCGTGATGGCTCTTAAGATACTCTTATCAGATATTCCTAATTTATGTGGTGTGTTCAGAATGTTCTGAGGTCTGCTGGAAAGGATGTTGGGACCACTCCGATCACAATTCGGGGATATTCAAGATGTCGGTATGTCTTAGCCCAATATCACAGTAGGTGTTGTGTGGACAAACCAGCATGCAGCCTGTCGAATGTGACATGTAGCCAATCAGAAAGCGAGGTGACGAAAGCACGCTGCATGGAGCAAGGGGAATCTAAAATCAAAACAGCTGCCATGGCTCACCAGAAAGTTTGATCTCATGAGGTTTTGCAAGATTTCCCGTTTGACTTGGGAATGTTCATGAGTAAATTCTGTTCACGTGTGGTGCATCGTCATTGCCATGTGGTTTTGAAAATCTTTCAACAACTTTAAAATATTGCTGTGTGAACATTACAAGGCATTACAACAATAAAATTATCCCGCATAAAGCACCTTCACACGTATTAGTTTCCTAGGTTTCTTATGTTGCTGTTATTTCATTGCAGTGTTAAGAAAATACATGTGTTCAAAGATTTCTTTTAATCAGCAATCCCTGACATTTTCGTTGGGATATAAATGCAACATTTATATCCTAACAAAAGCAAAACAAAAGCAAACATCCTTTTTAAATAACATAAATGAATGTTAAGTTTCATAAGTCAGCAAATGGTCACAATAAAATAGCTGCTTACTAAAACGTGCCCATATCTAAAGATTTGTAATAATGTAAATGGCAGTAGAGGTGCAATTTTGATCTTTCATTTATAAACACTGAGAGAGACGGGAGGGGAGCCAATTATCATAGAAGGCACTGTAAATGGTAGTGTCACACAATACAATATTCTTCTGGATATTTTTCTGTGATTTATGACACGAAAAAAAAAAGATACAAGTAAATAGAGTATGAGTGTTCACAATTGGGAGCTCACAAGGGAAGCCATAAAACATCTTGTTTGATATTTGGTCTTACCCACCAGTCAAACACTTTTTGTCAAGTGTAACATATAGAAAAGTATTTTTCTCTGGGTAAGGTGTCAAAATGTTGAAAATGAATAATGTGAATGTTTAAATATAAATGTGAAACCTTCATAATTAACATTTTCCTGTCATCATCGCATCATTCATCACATTGGTCAAGTACAGAATTTACAAGATAAGATCACAAATGTTTTATCTCCTACAAACTAGCACACCTGACATGTTGTGCTCGTGTTGATAGTTTCACTTAGGTGAAACGTGTAATCCCAAAAGCAATATCATGCCTATCCAGTTATTTTGCCTTTAATCTAAATCTGGGTTATCACCGAATCCCCAGCTATTGTATGTCTTTATAATGCTCCAACAACAAATAAGCTAAGGCAGAGGTGTTGTTTGTATGTGTGTGATCTTTAACATTAGTGTTCATCAGTTGTTTATTGGTAATCTTTTATTTTCCATCCCCTTCATTTCATTTACTTTCTGTTTCCCTCCTTAGGTTCATTTTCACTTCCCTTGCCCCCCTACATCCCATTTCCCATTTTATTTCCTTCACTATCCCTACCTCATCTTTCTGTATCTCTAAAGTGATTTAGTATCATGTGATAAATGATGGCCATTAGAAGCCTCAATATCATCGTATCTTAGAGTTCACCAGATACGGCTCATGTAGGATCTGGCCATCCATGAGTGTGTGTGCCTGTGTCTGCGTGTGAGTGTGCGCTATGTATCTGCATCTGGATTGCTGCGACTGTGAGGCTGTAAATTACCCTTTAGCAAATGCTGAGAAGCACACAAACACACATGACTTGTGTGTATAATTTGCACCCATAAACATGCACGTCCACATACACATGCCAAGGAGTTTATTAAAAATGTAATTAAGGTTCAGACACCTTGAAATGGTGCCACAGTACTTTGTTTGCTGTCATCATTTCCAAATAATGAGCAAAGCTGAAAACATAGCCTCTGAATTCCTTAAATATCAAGGTCTTAAATTTGTTTACAGCAGATTTCTTTCTTTCTAATAGAACAAGAAAAACCTGGCAGTTGTTTTAAGGGTGTTTATTATAGTTTATTTTACTTGACAGCAGAAGGTTTTTTCTTTAAGCTTCGTTTCTTTGTCCGAATTAATTTTTCACTTGAGAGGTGAATGCATTTTTCTAAAGACATTCAGACGAGGTGAGAAGCTTTTTGTTTTGCGGTTTTTCATTTGACATTTGTTTTATGATTTTATTTATAATAAAGGGAGTAAGGACTATGTGCTACATCAAGAGCATCAAAAGAGTAGCAGGGTTACTGTTTTGAAGATAACACATGAGTGTACAGGTTCTTAAAGAGACATTTGGCCAAAATAAAAATATCCTCAAATATATTCGATTAGCCTAAGAACACCATTTAAAGGGAAATTAAACTTCACACTGATGACAGTGCATTGTCACAGTTATTTATAACTTGGCATGCAGTTGTTTGTACATCATAACATGAGGCTTGATCCTCTGTGTGTGTGTGATAAGAGGATTTAAGGGGTTTAGGGCAACCATGTTTTGAACATAGTGTAAGATTCATATTTACTCACTTTTTGCCACCTCACTCTGGATCTAACTTAAAGAGTCAGATAAAATAAAAATAAAAATCCCAAGTGTTTTCTGAAGACAGTCGTTGTTTAAATTATTCATAGAGTGTAGTATAAAATGTTTAGTTTTTATCACATACACATCTGGAACTAAAATGATTTATATCAAAGTCCAATTTTCTACTAAAAGAAAAACAGACACTTAGGGATCAAGGCAATCCATCCATCATTTAAACCTACTTAATCCTCGCTGGTTTGCCGACGGCTGGTACCTATCTCCAGTGTTAAATTGACAAGAGGTTCTGTATACATTGTCAGTCACAGGGCAGGGATCAAATCTTCTTTTCTAATTAAAAGAAATGTTATATCTCAGATAAATAGTTGAACTCATGTGCTTGAGACAGAGATAGATCTGCAAACTGGAGAGAGTGATCCAACTTTTTAGTGTTTGGAACCATGGCCTCAGACTTAGAGGAGCGGAATCTCATCCCCTCTACTTTACACTTGCCTGTGAAATCCTCTCGTGCACTCCTACGGGGCAGTTCCTGAAGATGCTAGAACTTAAAAATGTTGAGAAGCTAAAAGATAGGACCTTGAATTTCCAAAACAGACACCCTTCTCTCTATGAGCTGAAATCCTGTCCATAAGGAAAACAAACAAGGTCAGTGACAAGGGACTGTCCTGGTGAAGGCGAACCCTCATTAGGAACATGCTCAAATTTTTTTTGAGAATGTGGACATACAGTACCTAATGCACCATGATCAGATAGTAATTAAAAGTATCCATGGCACTCTTCTAGTTATACACTCCACACTTGAAGCTCCCACAACAAAATACCTCGGAGACTAATCTACAAACTGGAGGGTTGCAGTCAACCTATTTACAGGCCTCGGACAAAATGGAGCTGACCCTACATCCAGCGTCTTCCCACTGAGCTGCAGACCACTCCAGGGCATGATAAGGCTCATAGTTTGAAGATGCCAAAACAGAATCATCTGCAAGATTTCAAATTAAAGACCCTCCTCTCCCCAACTACATCTTGAGATCCTGTCAATAGGCACTACAAATAGGACTGGTGCAAGTTAGACTTCCTCAGTGTTGACATTATAGACATGGCTATTGCTTTGGTATTAAAGGGTATGTTAGAATGTATTTTTATTGTGTTATGGGAAAATATTACTCATATCCTCTGTTAAATTAGAAAATGAATGTGTCTTCTCAATGCGAACATGTTGAGCAGCACACCATCTCACAGGCTTGGACAGGCTCATCGAATACTGTTGATTGATGTCAAGGCTTCTTTTAAACTCTCTAAAACTTGTCAATGGCATCAAAAGAAACTGTGATTGCACTTCACGCATTTCCATCACATATTCTAATAACACAGACTACAAATATAGATGCAGCTGTCTGATGAGAAGCTTATTTATAAGCATTTCATGTGGTTTCCTGTGATACATCAAAGGGACATATCTCCTCTAATTTACCTCATATTCAGCCTGTTATCAAATATTCAATTTAATGCTTTCATTGCTTTAGGTTATCTTATGACAAGGTTATGCGTTGGCTACTAGTAGCTGAAATGGAAATGGATTATCAGAACACTCTTGAACATTTACTTGTAGTTTTTTTTGATTCCCCAAAGAGTCTCTCTGATTCCATTTACAATGTAGTTCTAATGTAAACATGCTTGCTTTGCATAATAGAGCCTAATTGTTGTTTGCCTTGGTTTTGATTATCATGACTGTTGGTTTTATTTAACCAACAGACGTGTTAACATTTTTGTCTCCTAGGCAACATTTGTTGCGAAGCAGCAGCATTGTAGAGATAGATGGTGTTCTGACTGTAGTACCAAATAACTGACTGCTTTTGTGGTTTTCAAACAGTTCATTTTTTAATAAGTTACATTGAACCCATAAGTCCACTTCCACCTTTGTCCTTTTTTATCACTAATATCATAGACATATTTGGAAGTTGAGTGAAACACGCCAGACAAAGGTACGAGTGAAAATTAGAATAATCTGGTGTGTTAGCTGTTGTGGTATTTGTCCATTTAAAACCTTTTTATTCCTCATCCCTCGTTGTTTCCTCTTGTCAAGAGATTGCCCCCTCTCGGGTTTTTTTGTCTCTTTTCTCGCCTCTCCCTCTATGTCAGTCTATCCCTCTCTTGCTACGGACTGTCACCTTACGTTTAGCGTAACAAGCAATGGCGAGGAGAAAATTTTGAAAGGGAATCAGGGGAAAGCCATGAGAACAGTGTGGGAGCTTTGGATGGCAGCTGAGATGGGATTTGGTGTTTAAGGTTTCGGTGTGTGTGCGTGTGCTTGTGTGTGCGTGTGTCAGTATGACCAGCTAGCATTTTGTTTCTTTGTGTTTGTTTGTCCTCAAATCTGTTTTCATGTGTGTATGTGAGCAGGGACGCTTTCCTCAAAGAAGGATCCACGGTGGGGGGTCATTCATGATTTCATCACCAAAGCTCTCCCAAACACGCTGCGTTTTTTTCTCAGCTGCTCTTTGCTTCTTTCCCATGCTCCCTTTTCTTTTTCATATCTGTCCTACTGCTTTATTCACACAGTGCTTTCACTGCCCGCTCCTCTAAATCACTTTTCTCACATTTTCAAGGCTATTTCAGTCTTTTTTCCCTCCTTTTATTAGTGAATTTCAACTAGTTTCCCTCCACTTTCCCCTGAGATTTTTTAAGTTATAGGCCTACTGTCCAGTATTTCCTGCACTCCACTGCTGTGTCTTCAAACACTCCCTGCTCATTACTTTTCTATACTGCCTGCTGTCTCTCTTCTCCTTTTTAGCGTAACCTTTTTTTGTCATCACCAGATCCATCTTTTTATGCTCAGCCCTTTTCTCTCTGAAGTGATGCAGGATCACGAATCCAACCTTGGAATAGCAATGCTAAAAACCACTGTCCTGTTTAAATATAAAGATTTGCTGTCCTGAAAACAGTCAGGCACAGGAGCATGTGTGTGTTGTCTTGCTCAAATCTGCAAAAGCACCCACTGCTTATCTGCATGCATGTATTTGGTTTTTCACTGCAGCTGAGACATAGTTGTTAAAAAGTTTGAAATGAGCGGTCTGTAAACTGAACTTCCAACCACTTGCGGCTCGTTGTGAAAGAGATGTCAGACTGAGTTCGTTCTACCATAATGTCCATGTGAGATGTCCCTAAATACAAAAAGAACTATCCAAGATGGATGAAGCTAATCAGCAGGCCCTGGACTTCTGACCTAAAATATACAAACTAAAGATGCCCTGGTCAGTCAATGACTGAGATGGCCCAGTTTTTGCTTGGCAGGCTATGACCAGTCACTGGCTTGTAAGAAACTCAAATATCCTACCTTTTTCTAATCACTAAAGGCACCAGAGCTAATAGGTCATACTTATCAAAACTCACTTCAGTGTTGAGAATGGTATTCAAGGAAGGAGGTGTAAAGGTAGTTACTTACAATATGAATGTTATGTTTTTCAAAATATTTTCAGTGGGAGCACAAAAGGTAGAACAACCTGAAACATATCAGGTGCTCATTCACATATCTACAACAGAGAGTGAGACAGTGGCAGTGGTTTTCTAACAGTTTTCATTTCACTGGCAAAATGTAGTCCTGTTTCTTTTCGTTTTTTTCTTAACTGACTTTTTTCTGGTATGAGAATGAGATGTAACAATTTTGTTGAACTGCATGCATTATTAAGACAAAGCAACTGCTACGACGTCTTTCAGTCAGGTTTTAGACATGGAGAAGCTGCGTTCAGCTTCTATGCTCCACATTTCTGGAACAAACTTCCAGAAAGCCTCAGATCAGCTGAAACACTCAGTCTATTTAAATCCAGGTTAAAGACCCACCTGTTCTCAGCTGGCTTTGATTAGGTTTTTATTCTAAGTTTTAAATCTGCACGGCTTCTTTTAAGATATATTTTTATTTTATTTTTTATTTTGTTTATTTTGTTTCATTTTAAATCATGGTTTTTAGTCCTGTACTTTTGCATCTTCTGCACTCTGCTATAATGCTTTTGATGTTTTATGTAAAGCACTTTGAATTGTCTTGTAACATGAATTGTGCTATACAAATAAACTTGCCTTGCCTTGCCTATTATTTGATAATGTTGGTAGCCTTTTGATAATCTCAGTTAAAGTAAGTGTCTATGCATGGAGGACTACGGGGGTCATTGGAAAAGCAATACAGCATTTTGACGATGAGTGCTTAATTGTGAATTAAAAATATAGATTGCTAAGTATTATTTCAAATTCAACAATTAATCCATGCAAAAAAAATACACATTTGAAAAGCATTTTGTAATTACAAATTTTAAATTGAAATATGAAAGAGGAATTGCAAATTGTATTTATTAATTGATTATTAAATACTGTGATTTGAAGATGCTTTTCAAATCATGTTTCAAAATGGAGAATTAAATAACACAATTAATAAATGAGATTGTAAATATGTTTTCTTTTCATACATTTAAAAAAGTTATTCCCTTTTCTACATCCGTTTTTTCTTTCCGGCTCTCATTTTGAAATCCTTTTTGCTATTGCATTTCCTAAATGGTTTACCCTCTCCTTTTAGCAATAGAGTGACCCTCCTGGTCCCTGAGCATACTGAAACTGGCTGTAAGTGCCTTTTAGGTTAGCAGAATATCAAGATTATACTATGAAAAACATTCTTCTTCACAGAGGTGAAACATCTAATGACTTCTTTTAAGAAAGTATTCTAGGCACACACATACGCTAACAGAGTTATGGGACTTTGATAGAGTGGCTCATCCAGTCTCCTCAGAGTAAATGCAAACACACTGCCATACATACACACCTTACTGGCATGACTATATTCCTCCACATGTCCTGTCAGATCCAAGAAGGCATTTAAAACACTAACAAGGCCTCTATTCACTTTGGCCCAATGCCAACCTGACACTTGCATGCATGTGCACACACGCACACACACAATCCATCTAAAAACTATAACTTACAAAATTATTTGACGAGATGAATGCCCACATGGTTGAGCGCACTGGCATGCACACAATCAGCTCTATACCCAGAGTTCTTCAATTACACAGGAATATTTGGATAGAAAATTCCCTAACACACCAGGTGACTGACCCCCTGATGCTGAAAAAATACACACTTCCCTTACACACATTTCCGTCAGCCAGATGAAATTGCCCTTCAAAGTGACCGCACATTCAACAGCAGCTCAGTTCTGAGAAAAAACTCCACTGCAGCCTTCAGGTATTCCCATTTTTCTCTGTTTTACCTGCTTGTTGGAGTCTGTTAAATTCTCTAAATTGATCCATGTGCACTTGAGTGTGATTTTTGCATCTGGAGATGAAAAGGAAAATGTATTTTTGGGGTGACATTGGTTGTATTTGTGGGCTGCACCACAAAGCGGTTAGTTGTGTCACATTCCATCCACATCGAGCTAACGCCACAGGGTGCCCTTTGATACACAAACACGCACAGTCAGACAAACAAGCTCTCACTTGCTCTTTTGTAATTTTGTTGCAGAAGAAATTGAACAAAAACAGACAATTCACATTGCAGACATATCACCATTTAGGGTTGCACTAATCAAAATGTTGTGGTCAATTTCTGATCATCTGTTTTGTAAATATGTAATCACTTGATTAGATTATTATCAGATTTGAAATGATGAAAATCAAGTCACTGGCAAGGAGAAACAAAAATAATTCTCGTATTTTGCCAACCTCAGCCTTCCCTACCAAAGCATACTCATCACTCCGTAAATGATAAAATGTTAGCGAGTGAGGTTTTGTGTGTTTATTTTTACATTTAGCTAAGAGTTGATTTAAAAAATACCTTTTTAATACGTAACCTCCCCAAGCTCATAAAAAGTTTATATGCTTCAATTCTGTATGTACATGCACATCTATGTTTGCGTTGTGTGGGCAATTATGTTGGGCAACACCTCTGACACCACCTCCTACATTTCCAGCATTTTTACATTAAAAGAAAATCAAATAAATGTAAGTTTCTCTTCTTCCATTTCTAATTAATTCAATACTTCAAGATCAAATAACTATTTTCACTTAACATTTTTAATTAGTTTATCATCTGAAAAAGCTCTGATTTACTGCTGTGTTGGACACAACAAAGATACATTTTGGGTGCTTTTATTCATCTAATTTTTTAACATTTTGCCAAAACAGCAAACTTTACCATTCCATCTAGAAAAAAAAATGATGGCCACGGGGCAAGTTGATCAAGAGCATATTCAGAAAAACAAAGAAGATCTAAATTACATAACATTACAGTACCTCCAGAGAACCCTGCCATCACTAACTGGAGACAAAACTAATGTGATCCAGGAGGCTTAGTTTGAGTTTTCCATTTCAAGTTTTTTGTGTCATTTTAAATCTACTTTAACCTTCCCAACAAATGTGCATCGGCTCTACTTGAATATGCAATATTTAAATGGCCTTGAGAACAAGAGCCTCTATCCTTTTAGTACCATTTCAGCATAATGGAGAGCAGACCCAGACCAGCCGCTCAACCTGCCAGAAGAACACTAATGTGTTTATAATGAGGAACAAGTGTATTATTACTAATGCCACAATGAATGAATTTCAAAGTGAATCATTACTGATGTCTGCTCTCTTAATGCACTCCTTCCTTTTTAGCTGCCATGCACAATGCTTTGCAGAGTAGTCTTTGTTATGTTAGGGCTAAACATTTTCTTATGTTTTGACTGAGAGCACTTTATGTTTTTGTTTCCCTTCTCTGGAATAAAGGCATTAAAGCTGAAAACAAGCAGTGTTGTGCAAATCCTGTAGTTTCTTTATTTAACTCTATAAAAATTGTTCTTTCATAAAAAAGTTCATTGCTGAAATAAACCAAGTTTAAAAAAATCAATAGGTCAGACCACAAAGAGAACCAGAAATTTGAATTGGTGAGTAGAATATAAAAATGTATTTTTTCAAAGTAATTTGATTTTCTTGCAAAGGTAACCAATTAGTACATAGTATTTCCAACCCCACCAAGTAATAAATGCTATCTGATAATTAAGACAACACCTTTAGATGTGACTTTACAATGACCCTATACATGGCCCTGATTTACGCCTACATATTTTCTTTACGTTTAAAGATAGATAGATAGATAGATAGATAGATAGATAGATAGATAGATAGATAGATAGATAGATAGATAGATAGATAGATAGATAGATAGATAGATAGATAGATAGATCCATCCATCCATCCATCCATCCATCCATCCATCCATCCATCCATCCATCCATCCATCCATCCATCCATCCATCCATCCATCCATCCATCCATCCATCCATCCATCCATCCATCCATCCATCCATCCATCCATCCATCCATAGATAGACCCCAGTCACACCTGCCACTACCATGTGTTGAGTAGCCCGATCATGTCTGGAGAGCACTAAATACAAGTGTGAATGCACCCAAGATGCATTGAGAGTATTTTCAACACCACCTGGGACACTTGTCTTTGCATTAGTTAGTTGGGAAGCTAGTATCCATCCAGGTGCAATACTGTTACCTGGACAGGTATGGGGAAAAAAAATAAAAACTATATATAAATATATATATATATATATATATATATATATATACATACTAGAGCTGTCAAAATTAATTGCCATACATTTTTTTAACGCAATTAACGCATGCAAAGAATGACCTGCCCTGTTTACCCCACAATTAAACCGGCACTGCTTTCAGTGCTCGCTTGTCACGTAAACAGTATGACAACTGTTTGACAACTGCAAATAATAACAGTGAGTAATGTAAATGTTTAGTGATGATAAACAAATAATCCCTCTATTAGTCAGAAAATTTCAATAAAAAAATACTTAATTCCTCCCAGAGAGAAATTAAGTGTTATTGTAGCTCATATTATTTAATTTTTCAAGGAGCTATTGTAGATCCTGATGGCTGTAAGCAGGAATGATCTCCTGTAGCAGTCTGTGTCGCAGCAAAACTGAAGAAGCCTCTGACCGAAGACACCGTTGTTGTAGGATAGTCCCATGAAGACAGTGCTCAGGGTTGTCCAAAATTGAATAAGAAACTGTCAGCTTTACATTCAGAAAATGTTAACCAGTTAGTTTGCCTTAGCAACTGGCTAAAAGATTAATAGGTAAAAATCTCCACGTGTAAATGTAATTGTGGAATTCAAAACAAAAGTTCCATGCATCTCTCCTGTATTTCCTTAAAAAAAAAAAGCAACAGCTTCCGGTTTTGTCCTTTATTTACACCAAAAATGTTACATTTTCGGTCATATTTGGGAACGTTAATTAATCGTGATTAATTTACAGCTACCCTGTGATTAATTAGATTAAAATTTTTAATCGTTTGACAGCCCTAATATATACTAAATAACTGGCCAGGGATTGGAATTAACCATTTTTCCCTTGATTTGAATCCGGTCGTTGACTAGCTGATGAAATTCAGAAAAATATGTGGTTTTCTTTGTACATTGAGTGTCATGTCATGTCAAACGATCATCAAACTGCATATGCTTTGATGTAGCTTTGAGTTCAACAGATAAAGGGTAGAGAAATGTGTATTGATCATTATATTGGGGATAATCTTATGATCCATTCATGTGCTGTATCAGATTGTTTTCTTGAATATCTATGTTCTTTTTTACATTTAGCTGTTGAAATAAAACTAAATCAGATTTCATGTGTTGTAGTCTTTTGAAAAATCAGCAGGTCACACCTCAAAGTAATCTAGAAGTTGGTTGTCTCGAGTGAAAACATACGAAGATAATTTTTGATTGTGTTTTGTTTTGTTTTGTTTTTTTAATCAGTTTTATTCAGTTCAGTTTATTTCTATAGTGCGTATAGTGCGAACTGATGGGTCTCAAGGCGCTTTACAGAATAAAGTAAATTCAGTCCAATTCAATAATACAGACACTCTATAAAGACACCTTAGAATTAGACAAGTGCTAAAGTGGAATTTGCATAGTATTTTAAACCTGGACTTTATTATTCTACATTGATTAGGGCTTCCTTCTTTTATAATTTTTTTTCATTGAGCACTTTTATTTATTTTTTATAGATTTTTTTTAGATTAGAGATCCATTATACCACAGTTTGTAATTTCTTATAAGAAAAAGAAAATGTGATTCAACCTGTATGTGTTCCTAATACCATTGATAAAATGTTGTCATTTTTGTTAATCCGTGGATAATTTTGGCTGGATGTATTGTCACAAGCCTATTGTCTACCAAAGTTTAAATTGTAAAGAGTGTATCAGTCACTGATATGTATTTTCTCTGACAGTCCTAACCCATAAATTCTTTAGACTAAAACAGCAAACACAAACTGGCCACAAACATCCAGGATGAAGTGAGACAGGAGCCTGCTTTGTTATGACAAGTGATTTGCTGACCTGTGGTCTTGGCCAGGTCTGTCCTTGGCCCTGTCCAGTCTGTTACTGTGTGGCTACATGATTGATGCGTAGTCAAGCTCAGTGGTTGTTAATAGTAGCAGGTAGTGTTTAGCTGCATGGGAAATGAAGCTATAAACCTCAATGTACTCCATATCCAGGGCAGTTGTTGTTGCAACAAAGTGGTGGAATGCAGCACTTGAGGACCAAACACACAAAAACAGAAATGTGGAAATACTGAATAGTTTGCATGATTACTGTAAAATACTGGAGGACACATCCTGCAGGATGTGGCTCGGAGCGTGCAGCTAAAGGAGGAAATAGAGATTAGTTTAATTTAATGATAGTGTATGAAACCACTGAAAGTGGTTCGACAGTACTCACAGAAAAACTGAGCTTGTCTGTCTCTCGTTAGGTCTGTCGGGAGCTTTTTGACTCCTCTGTCCTAAAACATTTTTTTCTCTGGACTCTCACTGCTTACACTGTGCATCCGTTACGTTTGGTGGAGTGTGACCAGTGTCAAATCCAGGTCCTCTGTGGAGGAACTGTCTCAGGTCTACCTCAAAAAAATGATCTGGGCTTCACTTCAATCAAACTGGAGTGTGATCCCCTGGGGTTCCCACCAGATGTGAAACCCAAACCCTGTCTTTATTATTATTATTTTATTTAAAGTTAAATAGTGTGAGTCAGTGAGACTGTTACCTCAAGGTTGTCCATCATTGTCCACAACAGTGTGATGGAAGGTCAGAGAAAACAAAACAAAAACCTTTATTATCCATGTTTAAATAAACTGGCATGTATTATTGAAGTGATCAAATATACAAAATATCCTTTGAGAAATATAATCGTTTTTCCCTTTTTTTTCTTCTAGCAAAAATAGTTTTCAGATGTTAAAGACACCCTCACAATATGTGATTCTCCTTCAGATGAAAGTCTTAAAGTAGAAAAATGTTGCCTTAAGGTAGGTCCTTTCTGATCAAGAAAAACATAAATGTGGCCTGAGTCAACTGCCTCACATCTTTCAGTTCTTACTAGGTTCCTCCTATATGATGGTAGGGATTTCCTTGTATTCTCTAGGTGAGTTTTCTGGATATGTAATTTTATCTCATTCATTCCATTTCCTTGTATCAGGCTTGCTTACTGCAGGGATGTAGTCGGCTAAAATAAAATCTTCAGTCTAATCTCTTAATCCCATTAATTATCACACAGACATTATTTTTCTCTATTATAATCCCTTTAAGACTTGAACCACACATTGATAAATTCATGTGTTTTTAAAAACTGCTAAAATACTTTTGGATTTTAGTCCTAACAGAATAAAGAAATAAAGAAAGCCGAAGTTTGTGCTTATAGATAATCTTATGCAGTCTGTTTTACTTATATAAGTCAATCATTTTTTTAAATAGATTTTAGACTAGAAGCTTTTCTTCATGTTGCTTCTTTCTAAAAACACCCCATGGGCAGTGTGTTTATAGAGAAATGCATCTTGTAGTTTACATTCGCAAAGTGGTGCAGGGGTTAGCACTGAGTTTGCATGTTTCATGGTGTTGTGGCCGTAATTCATAATGACCTCACTGCCAGAGGGTTTGCATTTAAACTGTGCATGCTGTTCTTCGCAGAATTGTATGTTCTCCTCATGCCTGAGAAGTTATTCTTTCTGGGTACTTCAGCTTCTTCTCAAACTGCAAAATAGCCCTGTCCTGAACTGACATTTCATCCTGAGCATCTGAACTTTACTGGGAAATATGCCAGTTGTTGCATTCTATTCTTGTACTTGTACTCCACATTTTAAAGCACTGTAATTCCCCTACTGGATTCCATGAATAGCAAGCTACTTATTAATTGAAACACTTGAAGTTCTGGTTGTTTTTAGGTGGTAAAATGCTCATAGATTCTAATTTTATATATGTTAGTGCACATCTATGATGTAAAAGTCTTCCTTATGTCTTCTTGAACAGCTTGGGGAACTTGCTGCAGTTAATATGTGCAGAAAATTCCTTGGAGTGAAACCGAAAGGGCTCACACAAAGGGGCCCCACAAACTTTTAAAGAGATGGCATTTGAGAGGAATAGCTCTCATCTATAAGGAACATTTTGAACTTATCAGTTAAACACCAAGAAGGATTCAAAGAGGCTTTTTGGACCCTTGGCAGCAGAAAAAGGGCATGGTGTAAACAATTTTTGACAAATAAGCTGGTTATGGTTTTTTAAAAATATATCAAAACAGACGAGAGTTTTGACCATCCAAGCTTAAAGGTATTTAACTTTTTTTAATGCCTACCAAGGTAATGCTTGTGTTTTATCCTAGCTGTCCACTACAGCATTTGATTTACTGTTACTCCAGCCCTGCTCAGTACTTAAAATTCAACGCAACTTTTCTTTTAAACTGGATTGTTTAGCTTTTTTTATGCTGCAAGGCCTGGCGTAAGAAGACACATTCAGACAGCCCATTTCAGAAACGACCTTTGATAGAACATCAGTGTAAGCGCACGTGAGTGTGTTCCATTTAGAAGAAGAAGAAAAAAAACAGTTTGTACTCAGACCATAATTCATTCACCCAGACCACTTAGTCTTATTAGTCTACAACATGGGATTGATATTTCAAAACCATAAACAAGAAAACAAACAGAGAAGCCTCCATGGCACCATAACTCAGGCCTAGGCCACTTAACGTTATTGTAAACCAAATATTTAATATTTCAAGCCATAAACTAAAAGACAAAAGACAAGCCCTTCATCCTGTGAGAGTGCTGTCTGTACATCTCATCATCTGTTGTGTTTTATGTTGTAAGTAGTGTACAGTATATCGATGCAAGATTCAGTAGTTATGTTGGAAAAATACCATTGCTCTACTCTATTTAAGACAAAAATGCACAGTCATAATATTGTGATATTAATTTTCTCTTTTATATTTATTTATAGCTATTTTGATTTTGATACATACCCATAAGCAACAATGTAAAATGAACACTTACTCGGGTAGCAGTTTTCTTTATAGAGATAGACAAGTATAACAAGCTTCTATTAGCTAGATAACTAATTAGACTTCTTCCCTTGAGGAGTCTGCAGTCGCTTACTTAGGATACTTGCCAGTCATAGCTGGCCATGTGATGTTTTACCTTGATGAGACTGATGAGTGGCTCTCCTTTAGTTTCCTGACCATACCTACTTATGTTTGTTGTGATGGAAAATACATTTGTACAGGTCCTTTTCAAAAGCAAGGAAAACGTGTAGGAGCCTGGCAGTGTGTAGCAACAGGTGAGGGAGGGGCCAAGCTGTGTAATTCTATTTTACAAACAGCTGGAGAAAAATAGTTTTCTCTTGCATCTCATTAAAACTTTCAAACCTAAACATTTTAACCTAAACTTCTTTAAACTTTTATACCTCAGTATACGCAGGTTAATACATGATGTCACGTGCCCAAGCTTCCAAGCCACAGCTTCTGGCTGGAGGGCAAAATGACTGCGCATCCGCTCTGACCACTGTTGTTATTAGCTTTCAATCACAAGAGATTGAGCTAAATAGTGGTGTAATAAAACCTAGTTAGTATGATTAACATATGCAGTGCTGTAGTCTGCTCAAATAGACGAAAGAAGGACAGTAAAGTCAAATTTCATAGGTTACCAGCTGATTAAATATTCGAAGGCAATGGTTAATAGCCATGAAGAGAGTTCGACTGGATGATCCATCCAAATCCTGGGAGCGAATGTCTCAAGATAGAATCTGCTCTGTTCATATTATTAGAGGTATGTTGAAGTTTTAACAAAATATAGCCTCAATCGTTTCATAAAAAACATTTAAATAATTTAAAGCAATGGTTCCCAAACTATTTCTGCTCTTTATCTGCCAGGTGGAGATGTGTGTTTGTGCCCAGCATCACTGAAATTGGCTCACTGAACATTTTTGTTCACAGGAATGCTACTATATAAAAGTTTCATTAAAAACTTGTTACAGCAAAGTTTGTGGCCAAGATCACTGCCCTCTTCCTTCAAAAAGATGCAAATCTCATTTTATCTCTCAGTGTAAAGACCCTGGACAACACCTTCCCTCATGACAGTTTTTGGGACTCACTGTGAAACCGAATGGCTGTCTGTTGGAGCCCATTTTTTCACACAGTAGGCCTACCACAAAAATCTGGGTTTTGACAGGTTGTGTTTTAATGTAGTCGACTGTGCCGAAGACTTCCATCATTACATCATTCAGCTTGGATGTGTAGATGCCAGTGGGTTGCGGTGTATAATTGGGGGAGCTTCAGCGTAATTAGACTGCAGAGAGGGTCGTGATATGAGGAGATATTTAGCTGATTCCTTAAAGGGCCAATTGTGTAATGAGACAGGGCAGCTGAGAGGAGCGGGCCAACAGATTATCCCGTCAGAAAAAGATCTGGTTAAATGACCTTAAAGGTCCGGTAGTGGAAATGCGTCCATAGTCGCTGCACCATCTGTACAGATCTCTACAAAGTCCCTATATGTCCTTTGACATCTCATAAATGTACATATTGGACAGATAAATTACCTTTTTTTTGCTGGCCTCTGTTATAAATCATAGATGGAACCATGTCCATAGTGCAGGGAAGTATAAAATCCTCCACAGTTGTGTGCGGTTTTGCACACAGAGTATTTGCAGGTGTTTGGTGTAAAAAAACAACGGCAAGAAATCCTTCTCATATTTTCTACTCTTTGGCTTGGAAGGAAGTCGGTTTAGAAGCCTATTTGGCGATGTTTTATCTTATGCTTTGCGTTTATGTGGGGCCTCGTCAAAAACCTGTCAGTTATATCAGCTTTTAAATGTTATATAATACTGCGCCCCCCTGCAATGACCCCCACAGTGGGAACCACTGATGCAAAGTGGTTCCCATGTGCCAACATGCAAAGCTACATCTACTGCTTGTATGGTTAGCATGGAGCAGGCGTGGAAGCCCCTTTTTGCCTCCAGTGTTCTGTGGATGTGCGCTATTATAGGATGAAAACAATAACATTCATCATGCACAGCTTTTGAGTGAACTGCGAATTAAAGGAAACCTACAAATTTACCTGACAACTTTTTATGTTCTCCAATCCACTAAAATATTTCTATTTTAATGCAGGAGATAGGTCTTGTCCACTTCAAGGTAGATGCAAAATGGGTAGTTTCTTTCTCTTGTGCTTGCATCCCTCATTCACACTCAGTTTTGTTGGTAAGTACAATGGCACAGTAGGAAAGCAAAGCTAAAATTGAGGATTCATGGAACCAGAGGTAGGCTGTTGCTTTGAGTCAGAGCAATACACCCCATCACTCACCTGGTAATAACTGACTAACTCACTGTTTTGGTGTCTGCAGATAACGCACCTAGTTTTCTTTTTTCAGAGTCTGGTAATCATCAGATGCATGGGCACTGTTAATTGTTCATGTGCTATTCTTAGATTTTTTTACAAAACACAAACATGTAAATACTGGTCAATAGAAAATACTTCTGGACCAGTACAGTACATCGTTATTAGTGGCTCTGCTCTATTTTCTCAAACCTCGATTCAATGGAAGCAGATAAACACTTAGACTGAGCCAGGTTCTGGTAGCGGTTTCTATTTATTCAAAACATCCACCACATGCATGCTCAGTATAAGGGATCGCTTCAAAGTTAGTTAATTGATGCAATATTAGAAAACCTTTGATCAACTGGCATAACAAATTGATCTTCATTACCTACTACATACAATTTTGTCTGCATGACTACATTGAATTGATTATATATTTCTGTCTAAAAATTTTATTTGTTTGTTTTATAAAGTGTCATCAGATGACATTAGTTTGCATAGTTGCAGAATCAGTGCTGTATTTTAAACAGCACTTAGTCTTGTCCAATAACATTTTAAAAGATTGAATCATGTAAAGAAAGGGATCTTTGACCATAACTGTTTCTACAATTGTTCTAGATTCCCTAGAGTCCTGATTCTACATTAGGGACTCTGACAACCGCCACCATCGTTGTGTCGAAAGACCCAAGGGTGACCCATTTTTGGCTAACTGATGGTATACCCCAGATTTATATTTAAAATATCATGTTAACTTGGGAAATCTTGATCTAAAAAGCATTCCAGAACCTTTTACGGTAACATAATCCAAAAGGTCCATATAGGTCTCGGCCGTTCTTAAAAGTAGAAATGAATTGCTTTTCCACATATTCATCTTTTGTCTAACAGAAATTCACATGGATTCTTTGCTGCAAGAAAACTCAGTCTACACACACCTGCTTTACTTGAATAGTTTCCCCCCTGTTTTTTCTCATTTTTAGTGCCTAGACAAAATGAACCTCTGTTTCATGTCATAGTATAACCATGGAAACAAACTTGTGGATTACCAATTAAGCGTTCCCCTATAAACTATTTTTTATTAATGATATTTTAATGGAAACTTAATAAATCCACCAATGACATTTATTTTAAAGGGATTTTGAGGGTTGATACTGATTTTTAATTGTAAATTGCAACCTGTTAATAGTTTTAAAAACAATTATTTAATAACATGATTTTGATCCCACTCCATATTTGTACTCACTCAAATTAAAGATTGCATTTTTCAGACTTATTTAGTGTGGGATTATGCTCCTTCAATAATAGATGGATATATTTTTTGACTTTTTACATATAGAGTGCCAATGAACATGTTTGGCACTATAAATATTCCTGTTATTAGTCATTTAGCATTTAAATTCTTTATATAGGGAAGATTCAGACTTTTGCAGGTGATTCTGGGCTCCCTGTACTCGATTTACCCATAGTTCAATCTGCAGACAGGATAATTATGATGAGATGTGTTCACTGTGTGTGGTTATACTAACACATATAAACAGAGAGGCACACAGGCTGAATATTGTTTACCATTGCTACTGTCTCTTCGCTCTGCTTGCATTTGACAGAAATCCCTATAATTAGTTTGGCTAAGCTTCTCTGCTGTTTTTAATGGAGTGAAATTATTTCCCTGCATCAGCAAACAGGTTTCTAGAAGTTCATCCAAACACTCAATATTATAAAACTCTTAATTCTGAGTTAAGGGGGTGTTATGGTGCCTAAGTTTGACTAAATTTGTTTTTGCTCAGTTAACGTTTTGTAAGAATTTGAATGATGACAGATAATTCTATTTTTTCAACTTGGGTGCCTGTCTTTTGTTCAGTATATGACGTCTTTCTTCCTATAATTCAATTCGCTCCCCCTGGCTCCAGTTTCACTCTTCTGACAGTCTCTCTTTCTTTTTTTGGTAACTTTCGCTTCTTTTATTTCCGTCACATTGTCTGACTTTTCCTTGATGTGGCTCTGCTGAGAAATCCGAGAGAAATCAATCTGCCGTGTGTGATTCTGTGGTCACAAGAATAAATTTCATAGAGAATTAGCCATTGTAGACGTCCCCATATCCTGCCTCTATCCTATTTTTCTGGTCTCCAGCTTGTGATCTCTCTGGAAGGCCACCTATCCTGGAGCTCTCCCCACTGATTACTGCAGCTTTTTTTAAATGACTTTATAAAAGTGATGCAAGGGAGTTGCTGATTCATAAAAAAATGCTTTTTAAAAAATTAACGCATAATTTATCTTTAAAAGCTGCTTATATCATTTCATTTGTTGGCTTTCAATGTTCACTGCATTTCATTAATGTGTGAATACTTTGCTTCTATAATGTTATCCTATTTTTTAATAACGTGAAGTGCTTTATAACAAAGTTTTTTTGTAATGAAGGCACTATATAAATAAATAGAAGTGACTCTGTGATGCCAACCATCCACGTTGCACTTTTTCTTGATGAAGCATTTATTAGATTTTCTATGATTCACGCTCATGTCCTCACACAGTCCATAGCTCTTGTAAAAGCTTCTGTACCTCGGTAAAAGTCTCTATAAAAACAAGCAAACCTAATTTTGTAAGTGAAGCTGAATAAGTGATTTGCTCTTTGGAAAATCAAAACAGCTTAAAGTTTTGGCTTTTGTAACTTCCTGACATAGAATAGGAAGTGAATGCATTAAAAAA
Source organism: Valencia hispanica (assembly GCA_963556495.2). Classification (NCBI taxonomy): domain Eukaryota; kingdom Metazoa; phylum Chordata; class Actinopteri; order Cyprinodontiformes; family Valenciidae; genus Valencia; species Valencia hispanica. The sequence goes on along the minus strand of OY747717.1, from coordinate 11,270,219 downwards.
ATTATTTTTATTTACCATTTTTTGTATGTTTCTCTTTCAAACTTTCATTTTATTTAAATTAATCAAAAAACAAAGTAGTTATTTTGTGATTGTGAAAACCAGAGATTGCACTCTTTATTAGGAAGATTTTACAGTATTATGTCCGTTTAATGATATAAAAGAACCATCAAATTAGAGTGCATATACATAAAATTCTAAAAATTGCGATCTGCTGTGTATTGTCTTGTTTATTATACAGAATAATATGGCTCCCCAAATCTTTTGCCTATTTTCACATCCTCAAACTTTCGGCAAGGCAAGGCAACCTTATTTGTATTACACAATTTCAACAACAAGGCAATTCAAGATGCTTTGGGTTATTAGAGTACCACAAAGCGCTTTACACTACATTCAGTCATTCACCCGTGCAGTCATTCACACATTCACACCCTGAAATAAAAGCAGCAATAAACCAACAGTAAAAGTATAAAACACAAAATTAGAGACACATAACAAATGACAAATTAAAATATGTATTATTATCACTCATTCAAAGCCAACTCTAAACAGATGGGGTTTTAGCCTTGATTTAAAGGAACCCAGTGTTTCAGCAGCTTTGGTCTAGAAGTTTTGTTCCAGATTAGAGGAGCATAGAAACTGAAAGCTGCTTCTGCATGCTTGGTTCTAATTCTGGGGATGATTAGTAGACTGGTGTTTGAAGACCTCAGTGGTATGGGGGGTTGACATAGTGACAACAGGTCTTCAACATGCTTTGATGCTAAGCCATTCAATGATTAATAAACGAATAAAAGTATTTTGAAGTCTATGCTCTGAGCTACAGGGAGCCAGTGTGAGGACTTTAGAACTGGGGTGATGTGCTCTACTTTCCTGGTTCTAGTGAGGACGCGAGCAGCAGCATTCCGGAGCAGCTGCAGCTGTCTAATTGACTTTTTAGGGAGATCTGTGAGGACGCTATTGCAGTAATCAATAAAATTAAAGATAAATGGATGGATGGATGGATGGATGAGTTTTTTGAGGTCCTGTTGCAACATTGGTCTTTTAATCCTAGAAATGCTCTTCAGAAGATAAAAGGCTGACCTTGTTATTGCCCTTTTGTGACCCCAGAGGTTCAGGTCTGAGTCCATTACTACACCTAGATTTCAGGCCTTATCTGTAGTTTCTAGCTGTATTGATTGAAGTTGTGTGCTGACTTTAGATCATTCCTCTTTAGGGCCAACAATAATTACTTCAGTTTTTTTTTCCATTCAGCTGGAGAAAATTATGGCAATTCCATCCATTGATTTGCTATATATGCATATGCTTAGGATTTGACTAGTTTTAAAATGCAATTTTCCAATAATTGATATCAAAGTTGGGATCAACATAAACTAAATAGAAGTGAATTATACAATCCAAGTTAGAAAGACTGTATAGTATAGTAACAGTTTGATTATATATTTATTTATAAATGTATATACATTTGAGCTGTTTAACTTTTAAAGTGTCGTGACAATCATAGTTGTCAGTTGGCACCATATGAATAAACTGAACATAAGTGACCCACTGCATCAGAGACATTTACCGTATTTAACAGTGGGTATTAGATACCTTTCCATATATTCATACTTTGTTTCAACCAAGAACCTACCTTGAATGTTTGCTAAAAAAACTCCATGAACACACATCTGCTTTACTTGTTTGACATGTTCTCTTGTCTTTTAAAAGAAACTGACCTTTGGATTATATTTAAATCCAACGGAAACCGGAAGTCATACACTAATTATTAAAACTTTCCTTAACAGTCTGATTAGCTTCCAAAAGTATGATGTTAATTAAAAAAAAAAAAGGGTCAGTGATTTTCTTTTTAATCAGACCTATTCTGGTGATTCTGCAAAAAAGAAATGTCTTAATTTTGAATAAAACTGAGATTGGATTTTTATAAAGCTGTTAGTGCACATTGATGCCACTGCAATAAAAACAACATTTATTTTGAGGGTTTTTACACATCACTAATTGTGAATACCCATGTATAAAATTACAATGGGAGAATTTACAGTTACCACCAGGGCCATACCCCTCTACATTTTATTTATTAAAAATTTTATTTAGTTTTATATTTTCATCTTTTCCACGCTTGCCTTGTTTTAGGTTGACTTCTAAATACATGATTGTTAAGTAAGTCTAATAATTTATGTAAGAGCTTAGCAAGGCCTTTGTTGTGAAAAGTTGGTCTCCAAAAAAGTGTGCAACCGCTTGGACCTTGTGCTAACTGCTGCTTGTGCAAAAAGACATTTTTTTCTCCTGGGATTTGTGTGTTTGTGAGGAGATGTCGTTGTCTGTTGCCTCTAAAGGAGATTAATGAAAGGACTACAAACAGGGAAGGAGAGCAGAGATGGAGGGATGAGAGAGAGGCCGCAGGGGAGAGAGCTGATGTGGAGGAGGGTTGAAGTGATGGTAGGTGAGAATGTGTGTGTGTGCTGCTTGGAGAGACTTGTACGAAGTCCATTCATGCCCTGCTGAATGGAATTCTTTCTCCCTCTCTCTTTTTTTCTTTTTTTTCACATATTCTCATTCCCTCTCTGGCCAAGTCTCTCCATCAACTAGTTATTCTCTCTTTTTCTTTTTTTCTACAATCTTTAATGGTTTGTATCCCCCTCTTGCGCCACATTCCTCCTGTCCGGCCTGTCATGGCTTCATGTCTGATGTCATTCAGAACAATGCAACCAAGCTTGCCTGGAATGTAGTTCGGACTGAAAGGGCTGACTCTGGGAGAAAATGGGTGGGAAAGAATTAAATACATGGGGAAACTGAGTGGTAAAATGTTAAAAGCATGAAAATAGCTCACTGAATGGAACCAAACAGACAAAAGATCAGTTCATTTAAATATTTTAAATATGTCCAAATAACATGAAACAGTTTGCAGCAGTTTCATTTTCAGTTGCATGAAAATAATGTATCTATTAATGATGCTGTGGAACATTTATTTAAGCTAAAAGCTAAGAGATTTTCATAACTCGGGGTGTGGGAGAGTTGCACGGGCACTAAAGAGGTTTAGACAAGAACTAAAATATGAGTTGAAAGGGACAGGTGCATGCTGGTGTTGTAAAAACACAGCAAAGTCAATTGTTAGGATTTTACCAGTTGATACGCTCCATTAATAACATAGTCACCAGCTCAGACGTTGAGAGGTGTCGTGACACAGAGTTTATGCAGGTAATTAAGTTATTTTAAATCCCTTTTTAGCACAACGGCTACAATTTACATCAGTGCCCACTGTGAAATGTGAATAAAATGCGCATGAAAATTTGGGATCTTATTGAAAAAACCAAAATACATTTCAATCTCCAAAGAGTTTTAGGCCTTATCCACACTAAGATGGGTATTTTACAAAGTTGGCATGCTTGTACTCTGATCCACTTTAGCCTTTTTCCTAACAAAACATTAAAAGAAAAGGATATTCAATAAGTAGTCAGCACGTGTGGATATGGACAAGTTTTTGAAGAGTGTACGGGAAATTGACCTCTGCGGTATATTCAAATAAAATAAAAAATGAAAGTCATGGATTAGTAAATAAAATGTCCTAGACATTCAAACAAAATTACAAACTGGGTTTCAAAGAGAAACAAACGGATGTTGTTTTGGGAAAACTTTTCCCCTAGCACTACTACATGGTGCGTTTGATTTGCCTTGAATATCAAACCTCTGGTACTGACATCACATCCACAATGAGCACGCTCTAGTTGGAATGTGGAAATAACAATAATAATAACAAGCTATGTAATATTAACAATACAAGTAAATTAAAATATATTCCTTTCTATTTTATGTGTTTTAGTATCTGAATATCAGTTGCCCTCAACCTTTTAAAAACCTGAATTGATTTATTTACTCAACACACAAAGATAGTTCCTCTGTAACTTTAAACTTCATCTCTAGGAATATATAGCCTGTTCTTTCCACCTTATACAAAATACTTGGGTACTTTGTGCAAGTTGTAATTAGTGGTTGAAAAAAAAGTCTCAGATTGATGTGAAATGACTAGCTAATGGCCTAAAGTTTGCATCTACCTCATACTTTGGTATTGCCACTAACTATAGGGCTATTTGAGAGTTGTTAATGGGTTTGTGTAGCATTTGATTAAATGTTAAACTGGATAATTGGTTAGTCCTGCAAACATAGTTTGGGACTTTAGGCATTTTGGGAAAAACAAGAAGGGCATTTTCCATTTTTTTTGGCATAAGGACCACCTTAAAAGAGTAACATAAAAATCACAACATATGGACATATTTTTACCTGGACTAGGATACTCTACACTGATACCAGATTCTTACATACAATTGTTAATTTCTGAAACCTTTACTCTGTTTGTGGACAAAAATTGGATTCTTAATTTGTCCAAAGACACTTTGCTAAATGTGTCCAAGCGACTGTGGGTCAGTGTGCTCAGGGCAGCTGTGGCTACAATGTAGCTTGCCATCACCTGTGCGTGAATGGGTGAATGACTGAATGTAGTGTGAAGTGCTTTGGGGTCCTCAAGGACTAAATAAAGCGCTACAGCAGGACAGGCCATTTAACATTTGCGGCTCCAGTGTTTGAACTAAATGACATTTAGTATGATCTTCCTTTATGATATGTTTTGCCTTTGCTTCCATTAAACCACAGAATGCATTATATATAAACAGGGTAAAAATATAGTATCTATTTTAAACAAACTTTTTTTCATCCTACAAACAGTGATAGTTACATTGCTAATGACAAAAAAATGTGTCAGTGATTGTTTATTAGATAAGGTCTTTGTTTGGTTACTATGACACCAGCTAGTGATGTATTCCCTATATCCTTTGACTTTGAAGGAATAAACTGATGTCAAGTGACTTGAACGCGTTTGCATTTCCACAACCAAGGTGCTTTTAGGGGAAGAAAAATGCACAAATACCTCTCAACAAATGTAGGGGTCAATTCATTGAGGATCATTTTTCTCTTTGCTATGTTTCCCTTTTTATGTTGCCAAGGAGAAGCGCCCTGTTGTGTGTTTGGGAACTATTTCAACCCTGCCTGGAAGTGAGTGACAGCGGTCTTTCTTCTTATTGCTGGGTTGCATGTTCTGTCTTGGCAGCGTTGTCATTGGTGTGTATGTGCAAGATGAATGAATATGGAACATATCTTCCTAGGTGTTGGAGTTACTGACTGAATAAAACATATAAGGATGTTGGGCTAAATTTCTCCTTATTTTTAAGGCTAAGGCTTACAAAGCTCTCAAAAGTGCAAGAATAATGTAATGATAACAAATAGAGAAAATAAGTAATAAACAGAGAAATCATTCCAAATAGATTATCTGACATGTAGAGAAGAAGACAGACAGAAGAGACAGGAACATCACAGTCATCTTAGTCATATTCCAACTAAAATCAAGACCCGCCAGAAGATTGTTTGAGTGACCACACACACACACACACACACACACACGCACACTCATGGAGACCAGCATGTGAATGGTTCCCTCTCTACAGAGAGCTGTCTGTCAGATGGACATGTTGATGGATGAAGCTGTCACTGCCTCTGTGTCTTGCTTATCAAGCGGTCAAATAACCACTGTCTGCAGACCACACACACCCACACCTAAAGGGCAAGGACCTGCACAGATACAAACACACCTCCAAAATGGAGGGACTTGCAGACCTGATCGAAGCTGAGTGGTTAAATCAGTTAAGAATTGGGAAAAGAAAAGGTAGAAACTGGAGGGAAAAGCTCTTTTCTTTAGGTCGTTTTGTTTTTTTTGTTTTTTTTCTTTTACTTTTTGTTGGCTGGACCACCTGACGGGGTTGTCAAACAAACTCATTCAGCACAGCAAAAAAGTGAAGCCTGGTGGAGTGAAACTAAAATAACACACCTGCTTCAAGTTCAGTGTGTGTGTTTTTCTAGTTTACATGGTGCTTCATTTATAGCTTGTTTTATTATAGCAAAGCTGCCTGTTTACTTTTAATCGGTGGAGGTTTTTGTTTAATTATGACTGCTTCACAGCATGTGAGACCTATGGAGATCACTTAACATTATTAGGGTGAATTCATTGTAAGCTATTATGTACCATCAAAGCAATGGAAATTGGGGGTGCAGAGGGTGCTGCATCACCCCCTTGTAGAGGGCAGATGATGCACTTGTTGACAATATGCAACAGAAATCAATGAACAAAAATATTTTTTTAAAGCAACTAATGTGTAAGCCCATGTATACCTAAGCCCAAAATCATTAAAACCCACCAGCATGTTTAAGTTTATGGTTGAAGTAATCTTATAATTTTTATATGTTTCCTCACAGTGGAAGTATTGTTACCCTTTGGACTGGCCCAATCAGAGTCCTTTAATTGTGATTTTTAATCTGTGGATGGAGCAAAAATAGCAAAAACCTGGTTAGCAATTATAAAAAAAAAAAAAAAGATTTCACTCCTTTAATGTCAATAAAGTTTTTCCAGTGATTATTGAAATAGGTGTGCATAATTTTAGACATGCCATTTTTTATGAAAAAAACCAACAAACTGAAAAATATAAGACTTGGGACAAAAGACTTGAACCCTTACTTGGACTTCCCTCTTAAAGATTTCATACTTGACTTGAACTTGAGGTAAAAGACTTGAGATGTCACTTCGGATGAAAAACTTGAGACTTTATTGTACTTGGGGAGAAAAACCTAAGACTTGACTTCAGGTGAAATACTTGAGACTTGAGGGGAAACAATTGAGACTTAACTTGGAAAATATGACTTGCGGAATCCTGCATGGATGCTGTAAACATTGAAGTAGCATTAAATGGTAGGGCAAAGAAATAGATGGAAATTTAAGAAAGTGTACTAAGAAAGAAATTCATCCATAGAGGTGTTGAATAAATTATTTAAATGTGAACTGTGAAAATACGCTTTAAGAACAGAAGTGGTTTCATTCACTTACAAATTCACAATTTGTGCCAGTTAGTAGATGTTGTATTAGTGTTTTTGTTCCTATCCTGATTTGATTTTATTATGTATATGTATTATAATATACCCAGATTATTCAAGTGCACCAACTGACAACTAAATGGACTTTATGATGCTGCATATCACAGTTTCTATGGCTACTTCTCGTTGTGTGTAGTATTCAAAGTAATTCATCAGAAGTGTTGCTCGGTGGAGCTGGCAAAGATCTTTCCAATTTTCCAAGTGAGTGTTTTTGGGAAGAGCTCAACATGCACTCATCCTCACTCCTCTTCACTCTCTCAGGTAGTTGGCATGGGCCTGTGGGTACACGTATGTGTGTATTTTTGTGTATTAGGTTTCCACTCACATACGTATGCATGCCTGCGCAGCTCACCCACTCCGCAGTAAATTCTGCTATCCTTGGGGGTCCGGCTGTGCAAGGATTACACTGGCATCCCACTCTGGTTTTAGAACACAAACAAGCACAGGTGCTACACACAGAAACACACATTCCTGAGCTTGTAGCCGCACAACACATGGTGATACGTGAACACACACACACGCATACACACTAGCTTGGCTTTGCCATGGCTCCGCTTTTCAATTTTCAGCTCAATTACATTCCACTGTTACTTATTCTAAACTAAGATCCCTCTTTCCCCTGAGGACACACATCTGCACACACCTATACACACACACACAACCCCTTATTTAACAGTACTGCATCCCACTTAAGCCCAAGACTGTGTGGCCTCTTCAACTTGCACTGAGAATGAGAATGATTTCACCCTGTGGAGACTTGAGAACTTTTTTCCTGTTTACTCGGTCGTGAAGAGGATCTTGAGATGTAACGCTGAATCATATGAATGTGGTCTTTCACTTGAACATTGTAAAAGAAATCGTGAGGATGGTCTTTGGGTGATAACACCATTACAAAGTGAATGGACTCATCCCAAGATTTGTATCCCTGAAATGAATACACCAAAGAGCTTCTATAGCATTTAATTTGTCTTGGGCATGCCTCTTATGGAGCAGTTATAAGGTGTACACTAAATGAACAAGTTTTGTCATTAGGAATCATTAATAAATGTAAGATGACATTTATTGACATGTATTTAAATATCAATAAAAATATTAAAACAATTATCAATAAAATTAATCATTTATGGTGCACCACCTGAAACCATGAATTAATGCCTAACAATAATTATCAATTGTCTGTTGGCCTGCATGTAACTCTGTAACAATATAAAACTTACAGCACAGACTACCAAAGGTATGAGTTCAGAGGGATTTCAAACAGCAGCTATTGCAGAATGCATACAAAAACTATGACAAACCACTTCTTTTCAAAAACTACGAAATATTTGTTTTACTGTGAAGCAAAAATGCTTAAATACAGCTGTAACAAACTTAAATGCCATAATCTACAATCTACCATTCCATTTTCAAGATTTAAAATCAAAAGTCAGAATAATTTGAAACATGTGACGGTGTGTGTATGTAAAGGATTGGAAATAAAGGATTTCCTAATGTCACCCCCAGTGTGGTTGGTTTAGTCTCGTAACAAACTGGCTGTGGCGGCTACAGCAAACAAGGACTAACGGCATGGTGGATTTGATAGATCAGATATCATCTAAGAGCACTGATTGGTTTTTTAACACAAGTGGTACAGGGGAAAGTGGAAAAGGGGGATATTTGAATCTCTACTGGGAACATAGTCCAGGTTCAGGAGAAAGGAAAAAATATATAAAAAATAAAACAAAACAGAGAGATGGCAACAGGTTTGCAGGTGAACCTTGGCTTTTTGAAATGTTGAAGTTGCTCTCAGTAGTGGGACAAGTGTAGCCAAGCCTTTGTTGTAAGCACCCATTGTACCTGATAGCTGAGAAGAGACAGAGTAAAAAAGAAAAGGTGAAACACTGGTGTCTGGGGCTTCTCCAGGAAGTTTGACAGTCATAGCAGGAAGTGGTTGTAGACTGAAAGTTCACATTTCAGAGTAATTGTCCTGTTTACATTGAGCAAATGGTTCTCAGACCATTGACTGCAAAGAATATTTTAGGCTGAAGTTTACAGCAATAGCGCCCCTTTAAGGTAAAAGAGAATTCCAATAATTTAAGTCAAGAAGTATCACTCGGAGGGATTATTCATTCTATTTCAGGAGATTATTTTTAGTAAACTTTAATGATTAATAATCTGTTTCTCATAAAATGTGACTATTACATAAGACAAAAAAAAATGGTTTTTTGCACATTATTACACAAATGTCATTCAAACAGGATTTATGTGTATTACATAGTAAATGCACTCAATACTTGCTCCTTTTGGATTGATTGCTGCATCATTGTGAGATAGCATTGATGCAAAGATCTATGGCTGTGTTTTGTGTTATGACTGTTATGGAAGCCCAGATTGCAAAAACTGTGATGTTCAGGTTGTCAACATCTTTGTTGCTTTTGTCTCTCATCTTCCTCCCGACAATACTTCTTAGATTCTCTATGGCGGTGGTCTCTAACCTTTTTTTGCCACTGACCAGTTTAATATTAGACAACATTCACACAGACCGGCAGATAAATGCAACAAAATAAAAATAAACGGCCGACATAACAAACATGGTTGTTTTTAAATACGAAAACAAATATAAAGTGCATGAAAAATCACACTCACCACAACGCTGAATCAGTGGTGGCCATGTAGCCGTTTCACTTTAACAAGACAGTTTGTCTGGGGCGGTTTTAAAGCTTCATCGCCTCATCAAAAAGCTGGCTGCCACATTTTAAGCAGAGCAGAGCAGGACTCGGTGCATGGAATTTGCCTGTTGTGATAAATCCCTATTTAAAGTAGGACCCTTGGTATTGTCTGCTAAATGTAGCTTTCTTTTTCTTGGAAGTCATAAGCTCTTCTGTCTCTTCACTGTAGATTTTCCTTTTCGTAAAAGAAACTTCTCAGATCTCTTTTTATCATTTTGCTAGTTTGTGGGTTTATTTTTAGCAGTGATTTGTCATATGACCCAGGCAAGCGTCTTGACATGAGTCAAGGTGGAGTTATAGTCGGATATAATGGTGAGAATCCAGTCATTTTTCAAAGTAAAACATTGTTTAGACTTGGATAAGGAATAAAACTGAAATATTGTAAGTTATGTATTCTTTCTGTGCCGACCCACAGCCAAATACCAACTGACCCATGGGCCTGGTACCAGCCCGGGGTTTGGGGACCTCTGCTCTATGGGATTTAGATCAGCTCAGTTTGCTGCCCAATCAAGCACAATGAAGGCATGGTTATTAAACCAAGCCCTGTTGCTTTTATGTATTGACATTTGTCAAGACTCCAGGCAACCTGGATTCTCTGCCCCTCCACCCATTCTTGGGACCTAGGATTCTAAATAAAATGCATACGGTAATTTACTTTCATCTGAAAAAAACTAAAAGTAAATTTTTATCCTGTCAGATAAAAGATGAAACTGATCCATCCACAATCCACACCTAGTGAATTTCCCAATACTTCTGAATGGGTTCAAGGCTGCTGTTATCCCTGATTGTACATCTTTTCAACCACATTTTTTCCTTCCATTCAGTTCTCCAATAATACATGGATACAGGACTCTGTGTACAGCAATGACTTTTAGTGGTTTACCCTCCTTGTGAAAGGAACAATCGAGTTTTAGGGCTATGTTTGCTGTAAGCCATAATGATAAAAATGAATGGGAATAAATGCCTAAAAATAATTTGGTGTATTAAATCCCACTAAGTAAATTAGATTATTACTGAAATATTTTTTAGTAACTTATTTCCATAAGTAAATTAAATTATAAAGAATCATTACATACAAACTGATGTTTTCAAGCCTCTTAATTATAACAATTTTCCTGTTACAGCTAATGCAGGTATGGCATTTAACAGTAGAATATTACATTGGACCAGGTAAAACAAACATTCTAATACAGAGATCTGGGCTTACTGAAAAGTATGCTTAGTACCTGCTTAAAGGTTATTATTATTATAAAAGGTACTTTTAATCTGACAAATGAGCCTCATTGGAATACATAAACTAATTTATTAAATATTAATGCACTGCATATGGCATATATGTTTTATTTCTGGAACTGAAGTAAAAAAAATACTTTTGCTTTTGTCCCCCACATAGGATAAGTGGTGATAGAAAACTATAAATTCTTCAAACTCAGAATTTAAGTTTCAGTTGTCATCTCTAGTTTCATTTTTTAAGTGCTGTAAGTCAGACACACACATGATTTCCTTGCCATTCTTTTTTTGTTTTTGTTTTTTTGTGGCATTTTCTGACATGATGCATCCACTAAACCCCTAAACCTAACCATAAGTGTCATGACTAAGTGCCTAACCACAAAACTTCCTCTAACCTTAGCATTAGGTTAATGCTCGCCATAATCCCAAACCCAAGTCTTAAACCTCAAACAGGCCTTTGAAGTTGTGTGAGAAAACTAGGGACTTTTACAAAAATCTGCGGTCTGAAACTCAAAACTATTTCTCATAACAAATAGCTGTTCAAGCACAGACACGCACACACTCACACACATCCATATACATACTTTTGAGGTCTAATAGCATTGCGGGCGAGCGTACAAAAGGAACAAACAACCATGTAATGTGGGGGTTCCCTCTCATTGACAGCGGGCACTGGAATGCAGCATGAGGGAGAGAGGGATAGAATAGCTCTGTGTGGGTGTGTGTGTGTGTGTGTGTGTGTGTGTGTGCGTGTGTGTGTGTGTGTGTGTGTGTGTGTGTGTGTGTGTGTGTGTGTGTGTGCGCGTGCGTGTGTGTGTGTGTGTTTCATCCTGTCAGATTATCCTAATGATTAGCATTACTGAGAACTGACAGCAAGAGGAAGGAACAATAAGTGTAATTTATCCTCTTCTTCTTCTGTCTTTTCCACACACGTTTTAATCCTTTTACTTTAACTTTCTGATGACGATACTTCTCTTATGGTTAAATTCTGATACAGATTACACTTTTTTAGTGGTGAAACAATAAATATACAAATCAGAGCCACATACAGAAATGCGAAATGTGCAAGATTATTTTCTACTTCTCCATTAAGAACAGCTTTGACAGACTCTATTGACAGGTTGCCATCTCCAACAGCTGTAATGTAGTACAGGCCAAGACTGCTGAGATGTTTGTAATCAGCAGATCAAAGGTTTGATGTTGGTTGATTTTCACGATTCAAACTCAGGACAGATGAGAAAACACCAAGGAAGAGGGAGATGGAAGGGGAAAGCAATGACAAAATGAGTGGAAGGCAGGACAACAAGACAAATATTTCATGACATATTTCTGGACAAAAAGGGGACAGAAAGATAGATAGATAGATGTAGACTTTACTTATCCCCAAAAGGAGAAATTCACTAAGGGACACCATGAAAGGGACCCCATGAAAGAAACAGTGTGTACTGCCCTGAGCCTTTCTCTTTGACTCTGACAGAGAGAACGTGTCGATCTTCCTGTCAAATACTCAACATACGGTGCTTTGAAAAGTGGCTACAAAACTACAATGTCCAACCATAAACTGGCAAAATGCCACAGCTCTAATAATCATTATAAGTCATGAGAGAATAAGTAAATGCACATAAATGGTGAGGACTATTTAATTCAACTACCATGAATACTTTAAAATAGTGTTTAACTAAAACAATCTGACAGCATGGACCATTCTTTGGACCACCTGGACATTTATGATGTTTATTTTGTGTGTGTTACTATGTGTTCAATACGTACCTGGCATCTGGTGTAAAAAAATCACCAAACTCCATGTGCATCCAGCTGTGGGGTGTAGGTGACTGCTGTGCCGTGGCAACCCCGTAGAAGGAAGTAATACTCTAACAATAGATTATTCAAAACACGGTTTTATGACTTGTTTGTGATATCTTTATTATGCTAGTGTAAAAACACAGTTGTTAGTTTTTTCATATTCACATTTAGCCAAAAACCTTGTCTCATTTATTCAAATTAACCCACTGTTGTGTAGCATCTCGTCTCAAGGCCTTGAGGTCTCAAACCTCAACTAAAACCAAACAAAAATAGAATCGTGTACTATGTCCATACATAAAACTCAAGGCATCCGTCTGTGTGTATATGTTTATATGTTTCTATGACTGCTCAGTCCAATAGCTCTCAGGAATGAAGATAGGTGTGATAAAAGCATCCTGTTGTATGTGGGCCTCTTCCAAAAAGCTGCTGAAGGAATGAGATCACTGTTTGTTTAACAACTGAACCTTGTAGAATGCCTTCTTCAGATTTTTAGTGCATTTCTATAGCTTTCCATCTTTTCTGTCTTTCAAGATACATGCAGATACATACATTTGCAGATACATACATTTTACCAGTATTTTTTTTTTTTGTCCACACTATTTATCTGCTGTAAAGCTTTATTCTTTCTGACCTGGCTGTCCTTGGAAGATCAGAATGCATTTTATCTATACAAGATATTTATAGAACATATAGGCTTCGAGTACTTTCTGTATTTTTTAACTGTTCTTCAATGTTTCTAACTTTTCACTATTATTTGTCAGGGTCGTAAAGCCGTAAATCCTTGCTTAAGCTTCCTGTTTGACTTTGGAGAAGTCATACCAATCTGTACTTGTCACTGGCAGCAGTTCAACATTTGTCTGCTTGACTTCTCTTCCTTCAGAGCTTGAACATGATGCACTTCAAACTTCCAGTCTGTTTGCATCAGACATGAACCTTTATTAAAAAAAAGGAAAGAAAAGCTTTTTGTTCTTTAGAATCTTAACAGTCTGGAAACAGATATATGTTCAAGACAATAATCCAGTACAGTCATATAATCATGTTAGACCCTTAAAGGTTAAAATCTTGATTGTTGTCCAAAAAGTTTTCTTTTAGAAAATTTTATATTCTAGTCCAGTTTTTTGAAGACTTAACATGGACTATCAACCTCTTTAAAGATTGTTTTGTCCAACTGACCTAGACATAGTCTTTGACCGGTGCTCTTGCTGATGTTGCTAGAAGGTTAGGATCCTTCAGCTTTGCTGAAAGGCTCCAAACTTGGTTAAGTTGGCTTGTGCACAGTCACCGAGACGAGGACACAACTCAAACCATGTAGTTTTAAATCTTTTGTATAAAGACATTGGTAAAATAGCATTACAGTGGATGCCCATCTTTTCATTATTAGCAAATTCACCTTTTCGTGTACACTAACATATTTGTGGGAATGTTTTTAATTAGCTGATTTTCTTCTTAAATATTGCAAAGAATCTCCTGCTTGGGAAGCTGAAATACCTAGGTGCAAAGGAGCCAATGCAGAAACGCTATTCATTTTTCTTGGCACTGATTGGCTGTAAAAAGATTGTGGATGGCAGCTTCTGTGGTTGTACTAAGATGGTTTCCACTATGTGTAATAATGCATATTAAGTTATAGTTGGTATATAAAGTAATATAATAGGCAGTTATAAACATTTTTAGATAGGCTTTCAAGTATTAATGAATTTTAGCTGTTTGTGGGCGACTGTGGTCTCTGGATTTTTCACAATACCGGGGGATTATGCTCCCATGTTGCCAGATCATAAACTGCTGTTTCTCCTATTTATTAGAAATGGATGCATTTGCAAGAAGGCCTTCCAACATCAAAGGCTTGGAGCTAATCACCAAAGATGATCGTCAAAATACCAGTGGAAGGACTGTGCCGGAGAACAGTTATAAAGATTTTTCCTTTGATAATTGAGAAGAGTTTAAATATTTTTTAATAAAATGTAGCCTAAGTAGATTCCTGAAGTTATTTTTAATTTACAGCAGGTAAAGTAAGTATTGAACACGTCAATGTCACTTTGTCCAACTGGGATAAAAAAGATTATAAAATATATTATTTTAAGGCTGTTTCTTCTTCTTCTTCTCCACCAGGTGTGCCAACAAATTTGTCTACTGATCCATGTGTTGTGCTGTAACCGCCTCTTTTTTACCTATCCACTGTGTATGCAGCTGGTTTTATGCTATTTTCTGTTTTATTTAATATTTCTGAGTCTTTGAAGTCAAGTGACAAATTTAATAATTCCTATAAAGAGAATATGAAGTATCTGAAAAGCACCACTGCACGCGGCTTCTTGCTAATTGAGAAGCAACATCTCTTAGCTTTAAAGAAAAGTTCTCATTTTTTCATTTTTCTTGACTCTTTGTCTATAACTTCGAGTCTGACAGCTCAATTTAAAGGAGTCAGCGCCTCCTATTCACTTGCAAATAATTCATGTGATACCTGCATCCCATCATCTCTAACTTTCTGTGAAAGGCAGTTTGCTGTTTGCACATATGGTAGATTGACACCTCTGACTGGTCAATCCCCCCCTGTCACTCATCACACCACCTTGGACAGTTCAGCTTAGAGACAACTGTTGCAGAGCGGTGACAAAGTCCCATAATTGCCACAGTGACACACAGCTGTAACTCTTAGTGAGTCAAGATGGATCTCCACTCAACAGCTTTAACATGCTCGAATTTCAGTTGTGCACAGTAAAATTCTACCCACCGCTTAGTAGCACTGATAGCATTCTCAGTGATTGAATGGCAGTTTCTGACTTCAATGGGGCCGTTGCATTATCTCCACCTCAAATGGGGATGGATGGATGGATGGATGGATGGATGGATGGATGGATGGATGGATGGATGGACGGATGGATGGAGTAATGACATCAAAAAATTCTTAAATCCAATGCAAAATAAATGATGTGAAATTTATTTTTTCTGGTTATTGTTTGCCTGCGATGGATGTCCAGGGTGTACCCCGCCTCTCGCCTCGTGACTGCTGGAGATAGGCACCAGCCCCCCCCCCCACAACCCTGCATAGGATGAACGGGTACAGAAAATGGATGGATGGATGGATTATTTTTTGCCCATGGAAGGATGAATATTCGCTGCAGCAACTAGGAGCAACTTAAAAGTAAAGACATAAAGCATGAGAAGGGACCAAACATACAAGACAACAAGTCAAAAGAAAAATGACTTGATGAAGGAAAATAAACATAGAAAATTGATTTACTTTATATTCTTGTAATCCGATTTGTTCAGTGGAAAACAAGCCACCAAAATAGATCTACTACAAAACTGCTTTTTATTTGAGCTACGTGACATTTAGGGATTTAGGGGCAGTTCACCATTTTAGGAACTACACTGAGGGAGAATGCACGCCTTAATATAGTCATAATGGATTATTTGCAGCTTATTCTGAAATAAAAGCATGAACTCATTTGTCATCTGAATGCGCTTAGTGGCCTTTCTCATCAACCAAACAATCTGTTTATGTGATTTCAGCCTACTTTTATAGAACTTGACTGTTTTCGACCTGATTTGTAATTCTGTGTGTGGGTGGGTGTTTACCATTAAACACCTATTATGACAGGTCACATGTTTCTGGTTCGATTTCTGGCCTGGAGTCTTTCTGCATGTTTGCATGTTCTCACTGGGTATGTATGGGTTCTTTTTGGGTACTCTGGCTTCCTCCCAAAGTCCAAAAACTTGACACATCAAGTTCATTTTTTTATTGTCCTTAGATGAGTGTGTGTATGTGTGTGTGCGTGTGTGTGTGTGTGTGGGTGTGTGTGTGGGTGTGTGTGTAAGGTTGTTTGTCCTGAGTGTCTCCCACCTTCATCCAATGGCAACTGGAGATAGGCATCAGCGCTCCAATGACCCTGAAATAAGAAGTGGGTATAGAAATTGGATGAATGGATGGATGGTTTGAAATTATGCTTTCTGACAGTTATTGGCAAACAAGATAAATAATAAGCAAATATGTTTTGTTTTTTTAATGAAGCCTGAGGACGGGAATTCTAGGCCTCTTCCTCTGGATGCAGTGCGGTTAGTTTCTGCAGAGGTCTGAGGCAATTTAAGCACACACTGACAGGGTATAGAAATTTGAGTAAACATTTAAGGACCCTCACTGTGCATGATTTCCATAGACATTTTGCCTGCAGTAAGGGTTTTTGTTGTTGTTGTTGTTGTTTTTCATGAACACACCCCCTACATGAAGACATCAATGCCTTGTGATTCTTCAAGTAATACAATAAGTAAAACAGAAAGCAAAAATAGGGAGAAGCCACTACAAAGTTTAAATTGGCAGTAACCAACAATTACAGAAAGCCAAATAATGTCATTCTCCAGTTGAAGATGCAAAATTGTTTCCATTCACTTTGTATTTTGTTGATGCCTTTTGTGTCATTGTATTTATATCTAACAAGTCATAGTTTGTGATTAGTCTTCCTTGAGTATTAGTGCAATACTGTAGTTCTGGAAACTTTTCGATCATACCCTAACCTTTTTTTTATCAGCTATTTCCTGCTGCAGGAAATAGCTGAATAATTGATACAAGCATGCTTCGTGTGAGATTTTGTTTGTGTGAAGCTGCTTTGAAATTTTGCATTATTTTTTGTAAAATGCAGCTAGTCACGAGCTTTGAGAAAGATTTCCAGTGTTAGCTGATTAAGAAAGTCTCTTTTCCTGAATGGGGGATTGAGAGACATGGCCACAGAGTAATCTAAGCATCTGAGTTTAATGTTCACCTTCCTTCAGAGCTGCAGAGGTCAGTGCAAACCTTTCAAAATCCCGTGTCCTGTCATGTTTCCTAAAATGTCTATAAATGATCATCCTGGTCTGTTGCTGCTTGGATCTTGGTTGGATAATTACTTCTGAGTTTGCACAGAGATAATTAGAGATAAGGGAATGGGACCAAATCATTAAACAGGTGAACTTTGAAGACAGAGCAAAGCTAACAGATAGTTGACCTTCTCTGACATGCTCACATAAGCCTTTTGTTCTATCTGTCTCTTCTTACCTCTCACTTATCAGCTCCTGATGCTCTCATAAAGTATTCCGCCCTCCTTTCATTCATTCATCTCACACTCGGCTGTTTCCAATTGGCTTAGAGACATTCTTGGAATGCCAGGGCATTGCTGTTTTGTGCAGTGTGTGTGTGTGTGTCGCTGCCTCCCACCCCCAGATTATCCGTCATTCACTCCCTGCTTTTAAAGAACAGTGGCTGTTAGATTAGATGTGAGGCTGCAGAAAAGATACTGATAAAGAACGAGACAAAGAGAAGAGGCAATAAAAATGAAGAATTTAGGTTGCTTTTGGCAAATCTCATTTTTAGAGTTACCACTTAGCGTATCTCTTTGCATGTATGCTTAACCTTAACCTTATCCACTGGCCATGAATTCAAAGTTACGGAATATTTCACTGGGAAATGGGAAACCACATCGAGAAGGTTTACAATAAATGTGATCTACGCTTGCGCTGGGTCAGGCTTGCTGTCTATATGAAAGGTAAACAAAGAAAAGAAAAATAGTTCATGGCAGAAAAAGGCCGCATTAATGCTTTCATCCATCAAACACAGAGAGGACAAAAAATTAATGGCAGCAGTAGCTCTGTGTATGACTTTGTCCAGGAAGGAGACACAGCTAAACACTAACACTGAGCCAAGAGTCCTTTCTATGGAAAATAACAAAACAGTGGACAATGCAAATTTAAAAGGAGAAGTAACCATATCAAACATACCACATCAAATGTGACTCCTAGTCTCTGCTTCACATGGAGATGGACGGAATGGGGCAGAGGCCGATCTGGTCTGTTGTGATGAGATAGAGCTGACCCACAAAGCAAAGTTCTTGATTTACCAGCCTCTCTACATTCCAGCCTTCACCTATGGTCAAAGGACATGGATCATGACCAAAAAAAAAAAAACAAAGATCACAGCAACCAGCAGCTGAAATGACTTTGGGTGGCCCTTAAGATAGAATGAGGAGCTGAGCCATCGGGTTACTCCGCATTTAAAGGAATCAGTAGAGATAGTTGGGGAATTTGATCCGGATAACTTCTCATTGCTTCTTTTTGAAGCTTTTCTGGGGATGTCCAGCTCAGATGAGTACGTGGGAAAAAATCCAGAATTCACTGAATGGACTATATACCCCTTCTAGCCTTGGAATGCCTTGAGAGCTGGATACGTTAACCTGTAGTGTGTGATGATGTGGAGCCCTGTCAAAGATGAATTTCTGTAACCTTTTGGGGTCAGACAATAAAGTTTTCTATTTTATTCTATTCTAGCAGATTAATAAGCTACATGTAATTTGAACATTTCAACTGCTGTGGCCTGAACGCTCCACAAGGAGTTAAACTGCCTTCCATCTGTGTGTAATGGAGGCTGAAGTACCCCTTCAGCCACAGTTTTGAAATCAGGGAACATTTCTCCAATTGAAGTGATCAGAATTCGGCAAAACTTTCTTAATATGGGCTTTTCTGATCTGCACCAAGTGGTCAACGTTTCTCATCCATGGAGCGGTCTTCAGTTTGTTCAGTTTTTACCATCACTGTTTAAAAAAAGTGGTCAAATATGGAAAATATTTGGTTAATGCGAATTGAGAGGAAAGTGGATCCTTGTGCACAAACCTGGCTAATAAAGCTTATTTTGATTCTATCTGTGACTCAAAAGAGGGTAAAAGACTGAAAGCCTGTCATTTCAAACAATTATGTGAAAAGATTTCCATATTTAGAACGTAAGTCTCACTTTTTTAGTGCTTTAAATAAATAAAGTTATGAGACAAAAACATAGGAAAAATTTGTTTAAAAAAAAAGCTTTTTTTCAACCAGTGGGGAAAAAAAGAAAAGAAAAAAAGAAAGAAAAGTTTTTTTGTAAACTATCTGTGTGTATGTGGACAATGCCAAGATGGTTTTACATTTTATCAAAAGTACTTTTAAGAAGAACAACTGGTCTGCTTTCAATTTGAGATACTGGTCTTCATGTTGCACTTACACTATAATGATTTTCAGGATATAAAGATAAATGATCTCACAGTATATCTATTTAGCTTTGGGGTGCCAGATAAAAAATATTATACTACAATTACATTACCTTTAACCATGGCAGCTGGTCTGGACAAAAAGGCACCGCAGTGTCTTTATGACTTTGTCCAACAATTTTATTTACATTCCTCTTCCTCCCATGACACACAGCTAAGCTAATCTAAAATGCAGAATGCCTGGTGTTGGCAGGCCAAACCACGCAGAGAGCAGAGCTGTATGCCTAAATGAGTTATGCAGTACAGACTCGAGAGAATCCAGTTCCTCCCAGGGTAATCTGTAGATTACAGAGCAAAGCATCAAGTCAAACATTACAAGATGCACACGATAGAGAAATGGACTAATAGGTGAATACATTAGGTGTTAGAAACACCTATGGTTTGCTTATATCATGCTTAACCATGTTAGTCAAAGCTAAATTGATTCCACACGCAAAAATTCAGTCACGGGAATAATCAGTGAGAAGCATGAACCATAATAGGTTTGGGAAAGTTGTAATGTTCCGCTTTTGTTGATGCAATAAATCTTATTTTCATTATAAAGTTGATCAATTAAGAGAGGTTTCAATGTAGGAGGGGAATTCATTTGTCTTCGCTACAACGTCAAGAGAATTCGCTGCTAACAAACACTATCAGTACTAGAGATAAATTAATGTGCACACACACACTCAAAAATCAAAGCAACAGGGAGGCTACCAACACAACTAAATAGCAATTACTACACTGTCTGCATCCTAGCAACCAGGTTACTGGATGTCATTGTCTCTCATCACATTTCTTAATTTGTGTATATGTTTGTACACACGCACCCTTCTGTGCCAAAGAAAATAAATAAATAAATATTTTACTTCCGAAACCCAGGATTTTTGTGAGACAGGTTTGGATTAATGGCAGAGAGGAAGAGAAAGTTGGGAAAGAAAGACAGAATGATAAGAAGCTGTTGGCTGATGTTATGTAGACAGAGGAGAAAAAATACATTCCTCTGAGGTTAATTACAGCCTGACTTTGATCATGCAATGTAATCCGTGTACACGAAGAACGTCTCTGTTATTCTCCGGCTTCAACAAATGTTGTTCCTGGTTCTTATTATGTGTTTAACATGTCTGCATATTTTAAATGTATGCTCATATAGGGAGGAGAGGATTTGTCTAAAAGCCCTTCTCTTACTTAAAATATGCAGTGCCTTGCAGTGATATTCATACATCTTTCATTTTATCATGTCATTATCTCAAACTGCATTGTATTTAGTGGGTTTTATGTTATTAAATTTGTTACAATTAAATAACTCAAAGTTTGCCTACATTTGTACTCAGCCACCTCTATGCTGATACCCCTAACTTCAAAAGCACATGACTCATTTTTGATTTTCATTTGCAAAAAGATAAAAATAAATTAATTAATAAAAATCAAATATAATTTGCATTCTGCTTTACAAGTATGCACAACTTTGTGTAAAATGGAAGTAAAATATGGGTAAACAAGTTCAAAGGGTATGAATTCTTTTGAAAGGAACTTTATGCACATACAAGACATTTAGAGAGAAAAGATCATATCTCCATTTCAGCCCAGTGTACAAGTCTTGATTTATTGATCATTGCCTTACACTATTTTAAATTCTACTATTTGACTTCTGAATCCGTTTAACTTTTATTTTCATGGCTATGACCTTTGAATCAAGTGTGCATACATTTCTGCTGAACTCAAAGAAAGAAAAACAATGTTGTGTTCACAAATTAATTTCAAACTACTTTTGGATAGCCAGGAGAACTATTGGCCAAGGCATTTTCCAAAGATTGCAACAAAGTCTGGTTCCTTAGAAGCTACAAATAAAGCAATCATAAGTAGTTTATTAGAGACACATAGTTAAAATCATATGGTTACCATCTCCTATTTCTTAAACTATTCCTAATTTGAGCCTGAGGATTGGAAAGCCTTTAAATGCATTAGATTAAATCCTTCAGCTTCACTAATCTTTGCTCTCTTTGTATATATTCAATTTAAAACAAAACTGAAACAAAACTTCAGGTTCTTTCTGATTCAGAGAAATCTGAATAAAGAACAGATAATTGTTAATAAAAATTGATACCATTTTTTTTTTATTGGAAAAATTTTGCTTGCATATGTTCCTACTCTTCCTTCCCCCATCTTTTTAGACCTTATTATCATTTATGAGCCACAGTCTGTAACCTATTACCACTTAAAAGTAACCCGACCAGCCACTTGTGCGTGTGCTCTTGTGCACATGTGCAGGTGTAGGTTTCATGAGGCTAACAAAAAACATCTTCACAATCCCATTTGATACAGCAATTCAAACCAGATGATGAAAGTGGGCTAATTCAAATAACATTTATTCATGAGCGGTGTCCTGTGTGCCATTGATTTAGGTAATATGTTAGCACAGTTCACAAAAGAGGGTGAAACCTGCGCTATGTAATTTTAATTTTAATTATTGTTTCATGTGCTTTAATATTCATGTTGCCTTTGTTCTCTTGTTATTTCCAACTGCTGTCTTATCCCTTGTTGTTTCCACCTTTCTGTTTAATATCTATTTTCCTGTATATGTGGACAGCTTTTGATATTTTAATGTAACGTTTTTTCAAGTTGTTCTGCGTATCCATGCATTTTTGTTTTGTCTGAAAATTTTTAAAAGCACATTTGTCCTATCTGGAAATAATGGTTTTTTTGGCTCAGTCCTTTTTCAAAGTTTCCTTTTATCCTTTTAGATATATTCTCTTCGCTTCTGTTTTTTTTCCCCAACTTTTACTTTGCTCTCATGTTTCAGCTCTCAATACACCTCTTTTTTCCCATTAAAAAAAAAAAATCCCTTATTTTACTTTCCTAGCTCTGGATCGACACAATTTTACATACCACCATTATATGTTAGAAAATAGCTCAAGCAGGGATGGACCGGGACAATAATTAAAACCGGGAATTTGACACCATCCCAGGCCACCGGCACCTAATTAATGCAAAACGCCAAGAGTAAGTTAGGTTGGGTAATTACCGATGCAAGAGTGTAAAAGTAGAATATAAAGGCTACACTTGCATCCACACAGCTTTTTCTATATTTTCCACTACAAACTAAAATCGTATAAACTGAAATTCTATTTCATTATCCACGACACTGGTAAATGTGCAGCCTGCACATTTATAGACTGGTCAAAGTATTTCTCTGAGCTACAGGGAACCAGTGTAAGGACTTTAGAACTGGGGTGATGTGCTCTACTTTCCTGGTTCTAATGAGGACACAAGCAACCGCGTTCTGGATCAGTTGTAGCTGTCTGTTTGACTTTTTAGCCAGAGCTGTTGGGACACTGTTGCAGTAATCAATCTGACTCGATTAATACATGGATGAGTCTTTCGAGGTACTGTTGCAACATTAGTCCTATAATCCTAGAGAACTTCTTCTGGTGATAGAGAGCTGAGTTGTTATTGCCTTCATATGACCCTGGAGGTTCAGGTCTGAGTACATTACTACACATGGATTTTGTTCATGATAAGTAGTATCTAGTTGTATTAGCTGAAGCATTTTGCTGAGTTTAGATCATTCCTCTTTGGGTC
Source organism: Valencia hispanica (assembly GCA_963556495.2). Classification (NCBI taxonomy): domain Eukaryota; kingdom Metazoa; phylum Chordata; class Actinopteri; order Cyprinodontiformes; family Valenciidae; genus Valencia; species Valencia hispanica. The sequence goes on along the minus strand of OY747717.1, from coordinate 11,246,911 downwards.
CAAAAATATCCCCTAACTACTTTAGTTTTGTTTCTGTTTAGCTGGAGAAAATTATGAGACACCCATCCATTGATTTGCTCAATGCATTCGCTTTGGGTTTGGATGGGTTCAAAGTCCCCTGGTGACATTGTAATGTAAGGCTGAGTACCGTCTACATAGTTATGTTAATTAATCGTATTGGCTGTTATAATCTGGAGCATGTAGATATTAAGTAGCCAAAACCAACATTACCACCCAACTTTTGACACTAATGGTGACAGCTAACATTTTGGTGTCAGAATGTGTTCACTTAACCACATAATCCCTAATCCTATATTCAGTTTGCTTTGTTTGGATCATAAAAAAAAAATCCAGAATCCTTTCAGAAGACCCAGTGGATTTTAGGCAGCAATTTTGCTGGGGGAAAATAAACAAATTCAATGCAGTAAACACTTTGAATTGCAATGAAACCAGAATAAACATGGCTACTATTTAAACACACATTTGTCCATCTTTTTCCTTCTGGGTTTCTTGATCTCATTGCTGTTAATCATCTCTTAACCAGTCTTTTCTCCAATTATATTAAGCTGGTTTGACTGATTATAGCTAACTCTACAGAGTCTGAAGGAGCAGTGGATGTGTATTGGTATGCTCTGACAGCAATTGTCTGTGGTGATATGCTTGTGTGTGACAGTGTGCTATAGTGTGACTTGACTGAAGCTCTCAGATGAAAGACCAATTGATTGAGATGGCCCCATTTAGTTTCTGTGATTAATTGAGCACGATTGGATACCGTCCCTAGTATCCATTATTATCTATTATTGGCAGGCTAATTAGTTGCTGTGGTGACTGCTAAAACACAATTGATTGTGTGCGACAGTCAAATGACCCCATGGCAGCCAATTAGGCAAACCTTTTATGTGTGGACGTGTGCCTGCAAGTGTATGTTTGACCAAGTGTAGCTTGAAGTAAATTGAAGTTTTCAGTAAATGCTACAAACAGTAAGATCAAGGACAGTTTCTGTTATTTTGTTGAGCTAATGCGTTAGGGTACTTATGAAGAAAATAGTGATAATTGGATGTGGGTCATTTGATTCTCAAAGTTAGGTCAAAACAAATAGCTGTTTTTCAGATTTGAAGGTTTGACAAAGGCAGAGGAATCCAGGAAACTGGAGGCTCCTTGGGGAAAAGAATATGTCTACCTTATTACACTAACTTGGTTAGCAGTTTACCGATGATGATTGGTAAAATCATTTTTCCAACGATTTTGAATTTTTTTTTTTATAACTTTATGAATTATTGGATATATTTCTTTCTGGCATGAACCGCCTTCAGAGTGTGATAGCAACAGCAGAGACATTATGCGGGTACAGTTTAATCTTGACTGGTAGGAGGCCTAGATGGATTCAATCAAGAATGTTAAGATCCTGCATGAAAATATCAATGTTGTCTGTGAGAAAGCTGAACTTCCCAAGTTGACAATAATTCAAAGGGCGCCTAAATAAATCTACCAAGACTTTGTTTCAGAAAAAAAAAATCTCCTGGGCACCTCTGACTTCTACCAACTTCACTGAAAAGCTGTTCCATGTTTTTTTTATAATTAGAAGTTTTATGTTTTTGTGCACCTAAAAAACTAATCAGCCAATATTTACCATAGTCAGTGTAGTCCCATCATTCTGTCATTTACAGTGATAGATGAGAACATTTATTTGAATATGGGTTTGCTTCCTTAAGATTGCATTAATGGTTAAAGGTGGCTAAAGTCACATTTGTTACTCATTTGAAAACACTATAATTTTAGGTGGGATTTTGAAGAGACAGGGGATGTAACTCAAACTTGAAAAAGGTAGGGAGGGAACATGCATATAAAGGATTGGCGGGGGGGGGGGGGGGGTCAAACTGACAAAACTGATTTTTTAAGTGATATGACACCATATCAAGCAGAAGTTCACTTAGATCATGGTAATATGTTTTAGTAAACAAATCAAACAGTAACAGTTGACTACTTTTACTACCACTTTACCACTTTTCATCACTATTACATTTTAAAGAAATATAAAGTATTTTATGTCAGACAAAAAGATTATATAAACTCCTTTAGCAATGAAATAGGGAAGCATAAAAGTAGACCTTCAGCTCTCTCATACATAATGGCACACGCGTTGCAAAAGGCTTTCTCAAAATGATCCATATGTCTGATGACAAGTTTTATAGAAAGTATATGGAATTGTAAAAGCAAATGAGACAGCATGTATAAACTATAATTAGGCGCATGATTAAGCTTTTTCTTTCTTTCATCACCAACCTCATCAAAATTTAAATGATTTGATATTAAAAATGAATGAGTAGTACAAGAAAATGTGCCAACATTCACAGCTAAATAAACTGAAAGCGCTCCGAATAAAACATACCAAAGACACAACTTAATTCAAGCTGAGAAGCTGTGGCATTTTTAATAAAAAATTAGCTTAAGAATGAATTATGCAATAAAGTAATGTTTAATTAGCCATATCTTCTTTGTATTTGATTAATATATTTTGGATTTGATCTCTTTTTCTGCTGTTTTTTCTTCCCTCGCATGTCTCAGACTGTGCTTAGTTCTTACAAACTTATTGGCTGTTAACAATCTTCCTTTTTGTCCCTTTGTTTCTGCTCTCTGTAGTTCCCCCTCAGGAACCCAAAGTCACCTGTCGGTCCAACACCTACCCTAAAGGCTTCTACTGCAGCTGGCACCTCACGCATCCCACATTCATACCCACCAGCTTTGAAGTGGAAGTGCAGTAAGTCCACCTATTCACACTTTTTATAGTGCCATTTTTGCTTTCTTTCTAAATGAGGAACAAATAAAACATTCGTTTAGCATAAAGTTGAAAATTCCTGTTGCTATTTAGATATTTTTGAATGACGTACTCCATGAAGGACTCTCAGCTGAATTATAGTGGATCAAAAGTATCTCAGAAATTAAAAAGAATCATCCTTCTCTCTCTATTGTATAAATACTAGCGCTGGTTATTTCACATCGAATGCAGCAGAATGACCTTTAATAACCAAACACTCATTGAGATTGCTTCATAGGATTAGAGATTGAAGAGTAGTGACTGGATTCTGGTTTTATAAATACCAAAACAAGATTATTCTGCTAAAATTGTAATTAGGACAAGAGAGACTGTTAAATCCAAAACAGGACTTTTACTGTCACTCGTTACTCTGGGGCTAGGCGCTGGCATCTGGCTTTTATCTGCAGTAAATGAAGTGTTCCATTAAGATTCACTGTTGACTCAGTGATCTTGAAGGAATGTAGATCTGCTTACTTCAAACGTGTGGGAGGTTTAACAGGCTTCAGCCTGCAGGCAAATGTCAAAGTGAAGATGCATATGCAGAGCAGTAAATAAGAGTGTTCATTAAGAGAAAGGAGTAAAAAGTAAAGATGCAATGGTTTGAGATTTGTGGGTCATTTCTGACCCTGCTTTTTTTTTTGTGAAGCTTTGCGCTGACAAAATTGATCCTACCTGATTTGGATTTCTATTTAAGAACTATAATTGACAGCCCTCATATTTATTTTCTATCATTCCTGCCTATTTGTATGAGGGCCAGAGGTGACACATAATTGGTAATTCAGCCCCTTTGTTATTTCATACATTTGCAGTTTTAATCATTGTGGGCCAGTTTATTCTCTTGAGGAGGGGGGGTTTGCACGACATAGTGTCATCTCCACTTTTGGAGGACATCTCATATTGACCATGCTACAAATCCATTAAAGTGATTTTCTATATTATACACTCAAACTGTTGTAAGGAAATGTTGTTAAATCACACCAATTCATATCTACCGGCAGGGAGCCAGTTATTTTCGTTTGATCTAGGAACATAATTTGTCATATGTTGCAAGAGTCAATTGGCCCAAATGGAGTTCAGAATCAAAATAACCGAGAGTAATGTGTAACAAAAGTCTCTGGACACTGAGGTTTAGTATCCAAAATTTACTCTATACCTATGTAGTGAGTGAAAGTTGCAGGTGTACACTATTTATTTGTACCCCTGACAATCTCTATCTACTTGGGTCCTTTACTGTTTGAGCACAGAAAATAGAGAGCAGTAATTGTTATTTTTTTGTAGTGATAATAATAGCACCACAACACAAATGAAATAAAGTGCAAATAAAATCCCACTGGTTTTTTTACTTGCAAATGTGACACGCTGTAGTCAGGTGTGACATCATTCCCACATTTGAGTTCTGACTTCCAAGACTATTTGAACCAACCACAACTGTGAAGGGATCAGTCAGAACTGGGCTTGTTTTTTTTACTAATAAAACCTTGAATTGGCACTGTAATATTAACTCAAAAAGTGTTGTTTTTACTTCTTATGTTTCCGTTTTGTTACCAAGACCTGATAGAGTTTAGGATTTGGAAAAATATAGAATTTTTAAGTTTTTGGTCAAAATGAAAATCAGTCAACTCTGGTCACCTGCTGATTTCTCAGCATATCTATATAAATAAGCCATGTCTAAAGCACGATGGTATCACCAGTTGTGCGGAGATTTAATTAAATTAAATCCTAGCTTTGAAATACATGCAAAAAAATCCAAACTTTACCAGCACTTCTAATCATATGAAACCTTCACCTCTATTTTCCATCTCCCTTTATCATAGCATTCTTTTTCCTCCTCAGACACAACCAGCACTCACTGGACGTGCAGAAAGATCCAGTCCACAAGAATCGCTGTCTTGTAAAGTTCCCAGAGGTCTTCTCCAGCATTCTATACAAAGTTAATGTGACAGCGGTAAACGCCTTAGGGAAAGCCTACGGTACCCAGATCTTTGAAGAGTCCTCTATAGGTAAGATGGATGTTTTCTCCATGCAGCTAGAGTTTCCCTCTGCTTTTAAGCCTGTAGTTTCTAAAGGTGACTAAAGAGCAAGCTTGGTAGTAAATTAATCACAACACCAGCTAATCACTGCAGGGCTTGGTTGTCACTTATGTTTTCTGATTAAGTTTTGCTTAAAATGAAATGCTTTTAATTTAGGTTCCGTGCTTAAGGGGTTTAAAGGATACACTGTGACATTTTTGAAATCACTCCTCCAGTCTGCAGAACATTTTTGCGTTATTAAAGTTTAGCAAGAGCTTAGTTCAGGGACGAATCCAGCATCTTTGTTCCACAGTTGACAGGTTTCTGGAAAATGAATAAAAAGAAAAAAGTGAGTGTCGAAGCAACGATTTGAGGATGCCAACACTCGAAAAATAATAATGCAGTCGTTTTTTGACCACAGATAACTGATTTTCTGACACTTCTGGTTCCCTTTGGAGATTTGTTGCACATACAGCAATAGTTGGCGCCAGAAAGGCAAAGGGATTTGAAAATACACACTGCAAACAAATGTCACACAACTTCAGGAGAATGCTTGATTTTTTTTATCTTAGGAGCCAATCACCTGATGTGCTCCTATGTGATTACTGACAGCACCAGATAATAAAGCATCACAGTTTCGATTATTTGTGCTACCTTTATTTGTTTTATTTTAATAATTCACAAATCAATAGTTTGCTGCTCTGCCAGCATATTTTTAAAAACCTAAACGTTCGTTCTTTCATTGAATACTTTTGTTGTCTTTTTAAAAGAAGTGCAGGATTGATGGATTAGAATTTGTCTACGACACTGCATAACAACACCAATAATAGAATTCATCAGCAACTCCAAAGGGAAAAGCAGTGAAGAGAATAAATTCATTTTAAGGGAGGAATGGAGAGAACTTTGACAGATAAGCAGAAGTGCTGTGAGCAGTCCTCACCGCTGTTGCACTGCTGTGTGGCGTCGGTGCATTTGCATGATACAAACACACATGAAGAAAGCAACAGGGCCCTGAGATTGCATAAAGTGTCTTGGTTGAAAATATGTGGTATATAGAAAGAGAAAGTGTGTGTTGTTTCTGTGTGTGTGGGTGTGTACACACGTAACCAAATGAGTGAGTGACATGCTCTGCCAACTCCCGGACACAGGACTCATGAAAATGCTAATGGTAGCCGGATTAGCGCCTTGGCTGAGGAAATATCCCTTTTGGAGATATCAAAATACCCACCGCTCCTTTTCATTCCATCTGCTTTCACTTTCTTTTCTGTATGCACTTTTTGGAACTTCAAATTAATTTTTTACTCCCTCCTATTTCCACGCCTTCATCTCTTTCCTTTGTTTGCTTTCTGTCTTTCATCATGAGCCAAATCATGTACATTGCAATGAGAAGCAAAACAAGGTGGTGCTTTTGTGTTTTTTGTCAACCCTTTTGAAAAGTCCATTTTTTTGGATAAATGTGATCTAAAAACATCAGCAGGCTATCATTCATCTCCTTGAAGCATAAAATGCTTTGCAGTTGTATACAAAAGATATTTTAAAAAGTTCACACATCTCCTATTTACATGCCAGGTTTTGTGATGTAAAAAAACGAGACTGTGATAAATCATTTAAATTTTTCTTTTTTCACAACAACAATGTAAAATGTATGCTGTACAATTGAACAGAAAAAACACCAAATACTTTAGAGTGAACCCAGAAATAGAAAAGCTCTAAAATCTGGTTGCCCTTAAATTAAAAGTGTAATAAGGCATATTTTGATTTAATTTTAGCAATACGTTTTATATGAGCGTCTATCAGTATGCTACATCTTGCCTTTGTAATATTCGTCCACTCGATTTTGCAAAACTTCAAATAAATCAGATTGTCTGGACATCTCCTATCCACACCCCACTTCAAAAGACTCCATGGATTTTTTATCAGACTTGGTTCTAGACTTAGACTAAACCATTTCAAAAATTTTAGTTTCTTCTAGTCTCTCGTAAAAACTGCCCCATTGCTTCTCAGTGGGAATAAATTATGTAGGCAACAATTATGAATAAATTAATGACAATGAAAATATTATTTTGAACTAAATCTTCCAAGAGTTTGGAGCTGAACTGTGTATAAGTCTAGAAAACTTCTAGAATATGTCAAAAAGCATATTTTCAGATAATTATGTCCCACGTAAGGAAGTTGCTTTTTGACATCACCATCTCCTTTTTTTAATTTTTCCAAACTAACTACTTGTCAGACAATCTTAAGTGGAAAGTTTAGTCTTCTATAGACATTCTATGAGTCCCCCTGAAAAGGTCAGAGGATTTAGCAAAAAACAGAACAAATTGCTCTGCACTACCTTCATTCTGTGCATTTGACACCCTGAAGTCACTGAATATTTATTACCTAGGACAGGGTATCTGCATACCATAGGATAACGTTATTATCAGACTATTGATACAATATTTGTCAAGGGGCTACTTTTTATTTTGTAGCACTCATAGCAGCAGTGCATACTTTCCAGAAATCGTTCGTGCATTGTTTTTTTTGTTTTTTGTGCATTGTTTTTTTAAACTGTGTAGGTTTGGTTTGAGCTCTGGCTTATTTCAAGAGACTTCCTTTTTCAATGTATAATACTTTCTAAAATAATTGCTCTCCTTTTGTATTACCTAATAGAACAGTAAAAATGTTCACACTGACAAAAGAACAAGTTGAAAGTCATAGATTTTTTTTAAATCACTCTACCTCTTATGCTAAATATTTTGCGACTGCATCAACAGAATCCACTGAAGACATTTTCCTCTTGCAACAAACTAAAAAGCTGTCTCTCTTTACCTCATCTGCTTTTTATTATTGCTTTGTTAAGTCTTTCTTTGCTATTCTAACTTAAAATTCTAGCGTTCATTTTTAGGAAGAACGAGGCAGGTCGTAAATAAAAAAAACAATTTTATGCTTCCTAGTGCACTCCTGAATTCAGAGTGGAAGGAAAATGTTTCTCAACTCTCCCTGTTCATCCAACCAAGGCTGAATAAAATTAGATAAGAGGAGATGTGTGTGTGTCCACGCATGTGCTTGGTGTTGATTCAGTCACAACACAACATCTCGTATGTGCTAACTGTGTGGTAGGTATTCAAATGCACAAGTCTGGTTTTCTTTGAAGACCTTCTCTAATTTAGACATAATTGGCCCAGTGTCTCTAAAAGTGTGTTATGGTGCTTTAAAAACCTAAATTCCCACTTTCTTTGTCACACTTAAATGCTTCATAACATCAACAGTTGATGTCTTATTTATTAAGGGGGGGGGGGGGGGGGGGGGGAATTCCCCCCCCCCCCCCCCATATATATATATATATATATATATATATATATATATATATAAAAGCAAGATTAGAAAGCCTTTTCTTCCTCTTTGGAATAACATGGTGATCCTTACCACAGTGAATAGTGGTGAACCTACCCAAGAGTGGCCAGTGTACATTATTTGTATCAACAACTCCTCCAAGAGGTCACAAAGGAAGCCAGAGCAACCTCTTATGCACTGAACGTGCGTTAGTTAAGGTCAGTCTTAATAATTCAACAAAGACTAGGGGAATGTCCACCCATCAATTTGTGACCTCTCAAGGACACCTGAGTTTTACACCAGGAGAATGATCCAAAACACAACAGCACATGTGCTTTTGAATGGCTTGGGGGAGAATGTTTTTGCTAGGGGTTGCACAGCTAGGTATTACGTTTAGGAGCAATTACCTTTTAACATGAGGCGTGTTTCCACTATTGGAACTTCAGGGTAATTTTACCGGACTTTCATCTATCGGGGTAAATCTGTTGGCCTGCTCCTCAAAGCCGTCATGTCTCCATACAAAACTGGCCCTTTAAGGAATCAGCTAATATGTCTGCATATCATGAGTGAGTAGCATCACTGATCAGCGCCAAAAGGTGCCCAAAGCAGCAGAAAAAACAAAGGATTGACATAGAAGAAGCAGAGATGGTTGTCATGTTTCTGTATACTATTGTTATAAATGGGTTTGCCAGCAACTCTTCCTATTTTAACATAGCTGGTTGTTTGGCAACGTCTGCTCATTTCCCTCTGAATTACAACCGATCAGAGTGACTTAAGCACAGTGACTCTGCCAGGCCATTTCCAAGTACATACCCCCAGACTGGTACTCTGCTTGTCCATGAAATGGCCCCGAAAACGGCCCTGTCGGGCTAGCCCGGTGCATTAGCAACATGCACACACGGTAAATTTCCGGTAAAAATACCTGGAAGTTCCAATAGTGGAAACACCCTATTGAGACAGTTTACTTTGGTTCTCTTTTTTTCCCTAAAGAAATGAAATAATCAACAGAAAATACATTTTATATTTGCTTAGGTTATCTTTGATTTTTTTTTTTATTGCTTGATACTCTGAAACATTTAAGTGTGATAGGAAAGAAAAAACAGATGAAATCTGCAATGGGGCAAATTCTTCTTTACAGCACTGTACATCAGGAAGGTTCCATTAACAACATTCTTGCATAATCTGGCTAGACATTCATAATTGCTGCAAGTCAGTGACTCAATGCAATCCACTGGGTTTCCTTAGATATAAAAATTTTAAACTGATTGGAATAATGAACTGAAAGATTAATTTAAATTAATTCAATTTAACTTTAATTGAATTTGAATCATTGGTACTTGGCAGAATTGGTTGAGCTCATATATATTGGTTGGTTTCCAGTGTCCATAAATATTTGCAAGAGTGGAAGGTGGGGCTTTGAGGAATCCATCCAGGAAGCTTATAAACCATTGACTGTATAAATAATATAAACCTGTTCATGTTTGCTTTACATTATGTTTTTGTAACAATATCCAACTTTGTCAATGCTTCAACCTTCTGACACAAGGTGTCACCCTCAACTGAAACAAAATAATTTGGTATGTTCAAAACAACCTGAAACCCCTGAGGTTTAAGCTTAGAATATTTTTGGAAACCAAGAAAGTAGCAACAAACTTAAGACCTTCAAGTATGAGTATTTCCGCAGTGGCAAGGATTGGTCTATTTGCTCACAATGACATTTAGGTAAAGCTTGTGCGAGGGATTCAAGATGAGCATTTCAAACCTAAGAGCATTTTGCAAACAAGTATGGGAGTGGCTTGATACATATTCAATAGAGGATAGCATATTAAAAATAAATGGCTACTTATGAGTGATTCAGCTTTACCTTAAAAGGTAAATAGTTGAAACTTGGACTCATTTGGATGTTCCCAGCAGAACAAGGGACATGACACAAACACATTATAACTGTCACGCTGTCCTAATCACCCTCTCCTCATCATTGTCCTCACCTGTGTCTCTCAAATCATTCACACCTGATCCTACTCACCTCACCTCCTGCCTTTATTACCCGTCACTTCCCTTCACTCAGGGCCGGATCATTATTGTCGTGTCTTGGATTATCCTCGTCTCCATGGTGTGTCATCCTGCTGTTTCCCGTGCTGCCTCTTCGTTCCTGCCATCATCAACACCACCATCACCACCTTTAATAAACATCCTGCACCTTTTCTCAGCGTCTGCGATTGGGTCCTTACTCCACACACATCCTGACAATAACTAGTTTTGAAATGGATAAATCAGCTTCTGGAATAGCCTTCCCAAAGCTCTGGCATCAAAGTTTTGAAAATACTGTGGACAATGCTTAAAAGCCAAAACTCAAATATTCAGCCAAATTGATGATGGAATTTTGCATAAAACTGCCCATGGTTACACATTCTGATAGCATCATAACCAAAGTGGGAGTGTATGCAAACATGTGAGCTTAAACTTATATCTGACATTAGAAAATAACTACATTAAATTAAAACTTTCAACCCAATTACTCAAACAAATGTTTTGTAAAATATAATAGATTACAATACAATGGTTTTAAGCATTTCTGTGCTATCATTTACTTAATTTTATTTTGTGTCCAATGTGTTTAGGACAGTTTTGACACTACAAAACAGTTTGGCTATTTACAGAGGACTGATTTCAATAGAGTCAGGAACATATTGTGCTTTTTTTCTGTTCCATTTATTTTCTGTCTGATTTTTTGTGTGTGTGTGTGTGTGTGTGAAAGAATTCAAACCAAAGCACACTGATTTGCTCCTTTATTTATTTTTTGTTAAAGTAACCCATAAGAATCCATCAACTGGGGCATTAGTGTCCAGATTTTCTGAAAGCCTTTTTATTAGGAGGAACCTATAATGGTGAAAAACCTTGAGTGAAAAGGTAGATGAACAATGTGTTCAGATACTTGATGCTTGTAAAAATAAGTGCATGTAGAATTAGCTTTTAGATTAATATTTTCTTTGTTCAGCTTTAGCAGAACTTTTAACCACTTTTCTATAGCTAGGATAGCTTTTGTTTTGTTTCCTTTCTTCTATTTTCAGAAAATGTATGCTACATACAGCTCTTAGGTTTTTAACACAGTACACATTTCAAGGCATCTTCTTAATGCACGAAAAAGGGCTGGTTGTCTTCCTTTACCCAATGTTTCCAGAATAAATAATTATCAGTGAAAAAACAAAACTTCACTCTATCCTTCTTCGTTGTTGCTAATTGGCTGCCACCCATCCATTCAGTATATTCAGATTAAAAGATATCTGTGTCTGTTGTACAACAATAGTCCATCAAACACTGCAGATTTACATTTTATGTTATCAATCATTATGTGGTACACACTTTCTATTTTATCTGAAAATTGTATCTATTTTATCTGCTGTTATCTCTACTGTTTTTTGCTAACTGTTAGGTGATGATATTGTTGTCATGTGACATTCCTGTATGCATTGTTTCTTTGGTTTCTATTTGTTGGTGTACTTTTTTGTTTGCCATTCTGTGTATATGATGGTGTGCCTTTCACCAAAATTGCCTTCATGTATGAGTATTTTATCAGAAATTCAGATTATAATTGTGGCTATCATTTCGCATTGCGATGCATGTGTGGTCGATTGTCGTAGTTGAACAAAGGGTTTCATGAAGCTGAAGACGCAGGCCGGTGTGCTCCCTTGTGGGATTGATCTAACAAAGACCACGTCATTTGAAATACCGGTAGTCTGAAAAGGCCCAAATTGAATTGTCACAATATCTCTGTCAGTTAGGTTTTCTTATTGGAAAGGAATTAGGAAACACTTTATTTGTTCATACCCTCTCATCAGGTCTGGTGGCCTTTTATCTGTACCTTGCAACCATTCCTCCAAACATTTAAGCTACTTTCTTTGTTCTTTTTTTATTAGGTGCGGACCTATACTATATCCTTTACAGAAGTCTGATTCATAATTCTTGCAAGCAGCATGACTAAAGCATGAGAAGCTGGAGATTCTTTAAAAAACTTTTAACTTAATATCATCCGTTATACATACCCTTCCTTTTTTGACTTCTCATTTCTTTTTTGCTCTTTACTACATCATTTCCAATTCCATGTCAGTCTAAAAGATACCAGTGATGTGAAAAAAGAAAAGTTATATGACAGCTAAAGAACTACAGGGTTATTTTGTCAAATCAAAAAAATCTTTGGAAAACGAAAACTTTATTTTCACTGAGTGTCCCTTTAACTGACTGGTTTTATTCACCTTTTACAGTAAAACCGGACCCCCCAGAGCGCGTGACTGCAACCCCCGTCCGCTCTAAACCTCGAAGGCTGGAAGTGTCCTGGCAGAGCCCTGCCACATGGCCCGACATAGATTCATTTCCTCTTAAGTACTTTCTTCGATACCGACCACTCATTCAAGAGAGGTGGCAGCATGTGAGTACTACCAAATATGTGTGTGTGGTAGTTTATGCAGTACTGTATAGTGTTTTATCATATGTCTTTAATCATAGTTCCAAATCAAGTGTGTATAACCTTTGAACTTTTACATTTTGTCTCGTTACAACCATGATAATTGTATGTTTTTATTGACATTTTCACTGTTATGCTGACGGCGCTCAACTCTACTTCTCTACCAAACCTAACTCTTCACTTCCCCCTTCCTCCCTCACTGGTTTTCTCTCTGCAGTCAGATCTTGACTCTCTTCCAACTTTCTCCAGTTTAATAGTGACAAGACCAAACTTCTACTTGTCAGTACTAAGTCCACCCTCTCCAAGATAAACACATTCTCCCTTAGCATTGCCAATTCCACAGTTATTCCCTGTACGAAAGTAAAGAACCTGGGCGTCACTCGTGGACAATACTTTGTCTTTTAACACCCACATAAATAACATCACTAAAACTGCTTATTTCCATCTCCGAAACATCAGCCGCCTTCGTCCCTCCCTCTGCCCTCAGTCCGCTGCCATCCTGGTTCATAGCCTTGTCACCAACCACATTGATTACTGTAACACACTCCTTTCTGGTCTCCCCCTGAAGTCGTTCCACAAGCTCCAGTTGGTCCAAAACTCTGCTGCCCGTATAATGACCAAAACTCCCTCATTTCATCATATTACACCTGTTCTTCAACAGCATCACTGTCCCCCCGTCAACTTCAGAATAGATTACAAGATCCTGTTATTTACCTTCGAAGCCATTCATTATCTGGCTCCACCATATCTGTCCAATCTCCTCCATATTGGCATTTCACCTTGTTCACTCAGATCTTCATCTTCTGTCTGTTCCCCATACTTGCCTTAGTACCATGGGGGCAGAGCCTTTAGTTACTCTGCCCGAAGCTTTGGAGCACTTTCCCTCCTGATATTCGTAACATTGACTCTCTCTCCACTTTCAAATCACAACTCAAAAGTCTTCTGTTTAGGTTGGCTTACTTGACATAACTGTACTCTTGGTATTCGCTCACTCTTGCTAAGCACTTTATTTTTTATTATTAATTGTAGTTTTACTTGCTTTACCTGCTTGTGTTTTGATTGTGCTGTTTTACTTGCCTTCTTAATTGTGTTTTACATCATAGTTCTTTGTTAAGTGACCTTTAGAGTCTTGAAAGGCACTTCAAATTAAATGTATATTTATTATTATTTTATCTGATAGACCATGCTGTTTGATCCTTAATCCATAATTCTAAGTACAGCTGCAGACCTTATAAGACATGGTTGTCCACCTAAACTGACAGGTGTAAGGTGTATAGAAAACATGTGGAGGAGAGTCAGATGAGGAATGTATGGCCTACATGCAAGAGGGAGTCAGTCTATGTCAATCATCCAAAACACATTCACCTCTTGAAACATGTGATAGTATTATTTTGTGGCAATTTTTATACAGCTGTGAGAGCAAAGCTGGTTAATAGATAGATGGATAAGGCTAAATACAATCCCTGTTGAAAACCTGTTAGAAGCTGAACAAGACTTGTGACTGGAGAGGAGTGTCACTCAGTAGGAAAATAATCCTAAACATACAGCTGGAGCTACAATGAAACCATTGTCTAAGATCATATTCATTTATTGGAATCCAAAAGTCAAAGTCTAGACTTAAATTTAACTGAGATTCTGTGGAAAGATTTGAAAAGTGATGCTTACAGGCCTTCTCCATCAAGTTCGACTGAGCTTGAGCTAGTTTCCAGAATGGGCAAAAATTCAGTCTTAAAACAAAATGTGGTTCTACAAGTATTTACTCAGGATGACAGAATACATGTGCAAACCACATCTTTCAGATTATTCGTTAATGATCCTAAAAGGTTGTGTGTTAGCCATGCACGTCTTTATGCAGTTCTATTACATAAAATCACAATAAATTATGTAGAGGTTTGTGGTTTTAATTTGACAAAAAGGCCAAAGCACTGTGCCCATATTATTCCATAGCAACAAGCCCTATATTTCAATGTATCTTCTGAAATCGTGTTCAGGGTAAATTGAAAAAAAGTCCTTTTTTGAAAAACAATTTTCCAAACAAATGCCTCTGAGAAAGGTTTTAGTGAAATGACCTCAATTGCGGCTGTTGGTTTGATTCCTGGAAAGACAGGCATCATTTATCAGCTTCTTTGGTGTATGTTACTCTAGTTGAGTAATTTTTGTAGGCTCACTTCCCTAAGGACTCCTTATAGCAAAAACATATGTGTCCTCTATAGAATTCCTGGGATGAAAGCTCTTTCTGCCAAGGTCGAACCTTGTAGGGTTATTATGGTGCATGTCAATGGTTTGCTTAGGTGTTGTTCCAAGAGCTAAGGTTACAACCTCTAGAAATGAAATCAAATATAAATTGCAGACCATTTTTATACCCTAGTAATTCATACATATGTCCTTCAACACCTTCCTTAATTTTTCTTTTTCAGTATTGCTGTTGTTGTCTTTTTTTTATCTCCCTTTATCTTTTCACAGTATGTAAAGGTTGCTTGTCACTGCAGTTGATTTGCCTTGGTTTGAAATTTGCCAGTGAAGTTCATCAACAATTTGGCACCACTTAGCATACCCTCCTTTCAAAGATAAACAGTAGGTGTAATTGTGTGTGAGGTGTGTTAATAGGTTTTCTTCTAGGTGAAGCTACAGTCATGTAAGAGAAAAGGTTTTCACTGCAGGGACAAAGATTGATTTAGTTTCTGAAGATTGAGCTTTAGGTTGTTGTTTTTTTTTCTCTCTTTTATTTAATATGTGACTGTTAGTTTTCCTCAAACATCTATATTAACTTTCTTTTCCTCACCACATTTCCCACTCATTCAGTGGCCAGAATGAGTAAGGTTGTAATAGAGACTCAATTCTTTGTGGTTCAAAGTGAAAATCAAACCCGACAAACAGTCCAAGTTTTCTTTCTCTCTGTACTACTACTTAATCAATATATGAACTAAACACAGGTGGGAAACCTTAAGTCAATATTGGGATTGGGCAAGGACACATAATTTGGAAATTGCATAAGTAGGTTTGATGACAGCCAAACTCCCCTGTGTCTCTGTGGTATGCTTTGATGAATTTCTTTGTGGTTGTGGTTCTTGATTTCAGCTGTGGTGAGTGTGGCTTCCTGAACGTAATTCTGCATATTTTAACACTGGACCTGTGAGCCATACATTTGTGCCAAAGCACAGGGGGAGTTACAGTTGCCATCTCAAAAACAATGTTGTAACTGATTGTTCCTATTTAAAAAATATATAGTGTTAAGTGAATACAGTTACGAGAAAAACTATGAATACCCTATGATTCATTAGGTTGTAGAAACACCTTTGAGGTAAGCAGAATATTTGTTTCCATCTTAAGGACCCACCATAGCACTTATATCAAGTTGAACGTTGGACTTTGATTGGGCCATTCGATCACCCTAATTGTTTTCTTTTCCATAATTTGGTGTTAAATTTCTTTGTTGAATTTGACCCTAAATAATGTTTGAGTCATAAATACTTTGGTGTAAAGATAAATTAATGGTCAACTTAATGACTATAGGTACCTTTGCTTCAAATCATCACTATGCTTGACAGTCACTATGAGGTGTTGGTGCTGTGCTTTATGACCCAAACATCTCTACATGGATTTCATCTATCCAAAGAACACTGTTTCAGATATCTTTTGGTTCATTCAGATGCAATTTTAAAAACCTAAGATGAGCTGAAATATCTTTTTAAGGATGAATAATCCTTTACCTGTTTGTACTATTATGAACCTTAATATTTAACAACTGGAGCCTGTAGAGTCTGAGATGAATTTGCACTATGTGTCTTTTCTTCGTCTTTGAAGACTGTGAACTGTCTTGAACACTGCACACCTAAGATTAAGCCTTCTCACAATGGAATAAGAGAGTTTGAAATGTTTATAAATGGCCTTAAAACTATTCCTTGATTGACAGGCAGTTTATCCCATTGTTGATTACAACAAACTATAAAATACTCTTTTATATAATATATAAAATAAAATGATGTCTGTGAGTCATTTGTTAGATTCTAGTGAACTGGTAGCATAATGTGTGTATTTACTTGCTTTAAAATGTTAGTCCAATAATATTAGCATAGCCATACTAAATATTTTTTTAAATGTTGTCTTCATTATTGCAGCACATGACTAAATACTGCTTTTAGAGTGGATGTGTTCAATGTTTGTCTTTGGTTACACACTGCTCCACTAAATATTATTTTTTAGAAATTATTGAGCTGTGACATAATTATTTAAAAGTGTTTAATGAAGCCTCTAAAATAAGACATTTTACTCATTGACCTTATACCATTACTTC
The DNA here is from genome assembly GCA_963556495.2 of Valencia hispanica. Taxonomy (NCBI): domain Eukaryota; kingdom Metazoa; phylum Chordata; class Actinopteri; order Cyprinodontiformes; family Valenciidae; genus Valencia; species Valencia hispanica. Next base: position 11,230,019 of record OY747717.1, on the reverse strand, counting down.
AATCACTATAGCCTCAAAGGTTAATTGAAGTGGTTTCTGTTGCTCAGGAATTTGACTTTGATGTGGTTAGACAGCAGGGTTGCTTGGGTATGCCTTTCACATGGAACATTATGAAATATATGTGGAGTCTGAAATGAAAGCTGGGTCTGTGATCAGAGTCATCTTTAGAGGAAACCATCAATCGTCTTGAGGAATGAAGAGATGACGGCCCCAGATACCCAAGAGTGATGGAGATTCAGATGGATACAGGAAAATGAGGAAAAGTTTTGAAGTAGAGATGAATGGAGCGCATCAGAGAAGCAGAAGGGGCGTTAATGGATAGCAGACTCTGGTAGATACCCAAAACAGAAATGAACAGGACATATAATATAGGCAGTAGTGCAAATATGCATATTAACTTTAGTGAAGGACAAAGGTGACTGACATATTATATACTTCAGAATCCCCTTTTGAAAATATATGATGCAAGCAAACACACAAAGGCCATAGATCATAATACTTGAAGCTGACAGCCAAATGGAGGGTTGGTGAGAGGACTACAAAGCAAAAAGAGAAAGAGGCATATGGAGATCAGTGTGATCAGATGTAAGGAGCATTGTCGGTGCCAGACAATCCAAGAGACATCAAGAAAGGGGAAGCTCTAGTGTGGGCTTTGAAAGTGAATTTTTAAAAGCTGTCAGTTAGTAGATGTTTGAAGATCAAGGAAAGCACAAGAATGGCTTGAGGGAGGAAAGAGAAATGTTATAACAGAATTTAATATTGTGTTGTGTATAAATACTAAAGGAAAGAGGAATTGAAATTGCTTACACATCATGCAGAATTATACCTACCGCATCATCCATACTTATTCTCACTCCTGGTAAACAAGTGAATAAATCCTTAAAATAAATTCATATTTTGCTGCAGTAGAATGATCTCAAAATGAAACATTTGTAAAGAGAAGTTAATCTGAGAAAATGTATTTACACAGATGTGTAAATAAAGGACAAATCCAGAAGCTGTTGCTCTATTTTTTTAAGGAAATACAGGAGAGATGCATGGAACTTTAGTTTTGAATTCCACGATCACATTTACAGGTGGCCCTTTAAACCTATTAATCGTTTAGGGAGTTGCTAAGGCAAACTAACTAGTTAACATTTTCTGAATGTTAGGCTGATCGTTTCTTATTCATTTTGGACAACCCTGACTATCCTCTTCATGGGACTATCCTACAACAACAACAGAGTGTCTTCAGTCAGAGGCTTCTTTAGTTTCGCTGCAACAAAGACTGCTACAGGAGAACCTTCCTGCCCACAGCCATCAGGATCTACAACAACTCCCTGAAGAATTAAATTGGATGAGCTACAACAACACTTTCAATCATCTGCTCAATTAAATAAATTCAGTTTATTTATATAGCACCGATTCACAACAGATGTCAGTTGAACTCACTTTACAAGAAAAGTCATGTCAGTACAATCATACAAACATTCCAATCAGTTTAATAGTTTTCTATTTTAGGAATCCCAGCAGATTGCATCGAGTCATTGACTTGAGTTTGTGCCCCGTTCATGCAGACTCCAAACACAGACATCCCTCAGCAATCCCTCATACTAAGCAAGCATGTAGCGACAGCAGAGAGGAAAAACTCCCCTTTAACAGGAAGAAACCTCCAGCAGAACCTCGCTCAGTACAAGCTGCCATCTGCCACGACCATCTGAGGGTTGGAGAAGACAGAGCAGAGACACAGAAAGAACAAAAGAACTGATGTACTGGGAGCATCATCCCAGTTGATGCCCCCCATGCAACAGGGCATTGCTGCTAAGCAGGATACCAGACCAGGTGTAGCTTTTATGGAGTGAAACACACTGAAAAAAACAAAGTTAACAGTCAAAATAACAGCAAAAAATACAAGTAGTAGTAGGAGAGAGTAGTAGAAGAGAAAAGTAGCAGAGTGAAGAAAAGTGGTCCGTCTTTCTTCCAACAGTCTAAGCTTATACCAGCATAACTACAGAAATAGCTCAGGACTATAAGCCTTATCAAAAAGGAAAGCTTATTCTGATTGCTTGCAACCAAAGACGTCTTTTGTTTGCCTTGAAAGGGGCGAGTCGATGGAATACACGTTTGTTGTTTTTATCAAAGCGATCAACAGTACAAAACGTAATCGCGTCTCTTTCTGCAGACTACACGTACAGCAGAACAGGGAGTGATGTAGACAGATAATCCCTATGGGCAGCGACTAAGAAGAGACGTTCCCATGGAACCATGGATGCAGTTTGGGTCTGCCATGCTGTTTACGTGACGAGTGAGCACTGAAAGCAGCATGGGTTGAATTGTGGGATAAACAGGGTGGGTCCTTCTGTGCATTTGGTAATTGCGTTAAAAAAATTTATCATGTTAATTCTACAAATTAATCCACCTGCGTTAACACAGTAATTTTGACAGCCCTAATACATCTTTTTATAAAAAACACTGATTGGGGGTTTTAACAACTGCTGTCAAACATATGTATAAAGCCTAATTGTTCTAATTGTTTTTTATTGTTTTACTATCTTTTTTTCTACATGCATCTGTGCTCCACAAAACTGGCTATTTCGCCATCGTTGCTCCCTAGGTAAACACTTTGTGTCTGCAGTATCAGCTACCTCTCTCTTCAGTGTAAATTCAGACTTTGTTCTACGGCTGTAGTGTATTTTACACAAATAAGTGCTCAAAAACAACTATTTAATTTAATTTTTAGTCAGTTACCATTATTATTTCCCCATTTATGTTACAGGGCCTTAAATATCAAAGAGTAAATCATAGTTTAAGCTATTTTTTTCACTCACTGTATCAAAATTACAAAAATACAAATATCTGTCCATCTGTAAATGTTTAGTGAATTGCTTTATTTCTCATGGTTCTTTGTGGCATTGTTTCCTTGCAGAGATGTGAACTTAGAACTTAGACTTGACAGAAATTAAACCAATGGTCCAATAACTGCGATAAGACATTTTTCAGATTGCTGTTTTCACCTTGTATGTAACTGCATCAGCTACTGTAGACTTGCCCTTTATGGATGCTGCAAACCCCAGTCGACCATGTTTCAATGCATGTCTCCATGCATGGAAACACATATTTACAGTCAGATGCACCTATACCACATGAAAATATGTGTACAATTAGCTAGGATAGAGATAGAGATAGAGATTGATGTTTTTGTAGTTACTAAGACTGATATTGACTGATATCCAACCTTGGATTTGCAGCAATAACTGCAATCAAGACCTGGATTTGCATAGACTCATGGATGTATGATACCAGAGCTAAAACCATCAATCATAAATGATCTTGTGCAAAAAAAGTCTATAATAGTTAATCAGAATGGAAAAATCAAGTAAAAAAAAGCATTTAAATCTTGTATTCTAAAATACATATATAGTTTATTCATACATAAAACAGAGCAAAAAAAGTAACACTTTACAAATACTCAAAGAAGCAAAAGGGCACAATAAGCAGAGCAGCCAGACCAGAGAAGAGGCGGTCTTAAAATTCTTTTACCTTTAATCTGTGTTCGCTTGACCAACACAGCTTAACCTTCCCTTAATTTATTTATTCCACATATTTCTCCTTTGTCCTTCTGTCTGCCTCACCCATCCATCTCCCTCATTCTCCCCCCTGGTCTTCTTGCCACTTTCTGTATCAGCCTAGATGAATGTCGGTTTTTCAGCACTCATTTGCTTTCCTCTCTCCTTCGTACGTCTATTTCTTTAATATAATGTTCCGCTTTATTATCAGCCTTTCCATCTATCACCAACACACTGACGTTCCCTGTCCTCCAGCTGATCCATGTAATAGTGGTCCACACATGTCAGCTAAAAGTTCCCCTCATATCTCTGGAACACTGGAATCATATTTTGTCATGGAGACATAAATCAGCTTATACCGAAATGTTTCTGAATTGCACTACCTCTAAACTTAAACAACTTTTGTGGTAGATTTCAAATAACCAACATTTTCCTTGTATATCTTTTACCTGACTTCACAGAGTATTCATTATGAAAAAGAGTGTTACTATCATTTTGTCAATAAAGACAACATGATAACAGATTTGGCATATATAGCTGTCTTTAATATTTACTATTAGCACTTAGCACAAATAGCAATAATAATTGTAAACTCCAGTCCTTGTTTATGTCCCCCATAGGTTATCTAAAAGGCTCCCAAAATGTCAAAAAAAGCATATTCCATAACATGGATTGAAACAGAGCAACTATAATACAAGTTCAGCCTTTCTGTTATGAACTTCTTCTTAAAGATAACATGAATGAACAGCAGACATGTCCTTTTAAAAGAACAAAAAGGTTGGTTTTGAATAATTTCTAACACCTTTCCTGTTTCCGCAGACTTACTTTTTCAGCACCTTACTAAATCTCTCACTCCAAAGAGGGATGTTGTGGCACGATCAGTTAGCCCTTAAGTATGATGCATTTGCTGAACAATCAGTTCAGTCCAGCTAGGAATTGACATATTTGTCACCTGATAATTTCTTTGTGTATCTCTAAATAAAACCAAGAAAGGAAAATTATAAATCACTTTGTAGAATATGTATTGTGTTAATTGTACAAAAAGGAAGATATAATGTGGTGTTAGAGGTATTTTTTTTTTTTTTCCGGAATTGCGCCGCTCAAGGTGGCAGCATGTTGGAGTAGCTCTGTTACTTTGGTTCATAATTTTTTCTTTTTTAAAACTTTAATTCTTCCAGTTCTGGTAGAAATATTGTTTTTGTGGACAACTGTTCTCTCTGGTTTTGAATGCTGTGCAGCTGGAAGGATTTTTGCTGATACTTTTTATTTTTGGACATTTGTTATGATGCATAACCATGGCAACAAGGTGGTTTACAACTGGCAGCAGCTGATTAACATCACAAAAGCTCAAGTAATACCTCAACTAGAGCCACAAAACCCTGATGAGTTGAAAAGAAGACGCCATAGATCCAGAGCATCCTCTACATCAGAGTGTCATACAACTACAGAGCGTCTTCAGTCAGAGGCTTCTTCAGATCTGCAGAGCGCTACAAGAGATCATCCCTACCCACAGCCATCAGCATCTACAACAAATCTTTGAAGGAACTTGCATAATGAGTTACAACAACATTTAATTTCCCTTTGGGATTAATAAAGTAATTTTGAATTTGAATTTGAATTTTGAATTATATGAATGTATTTCAGTGTAATGTTACCTAAAGTAAACAGATTGAGTGATGTCTATTATATATCCTAATTATTGCCCATGTTTGGATTTGTTTTTTTCTGTTTGTATTAGACCCTGCCATTGAATTAAATTCCTTGTCTATTTCATGTTCATGTAATACCTCTATTACCTTATATTGAGACATCTGCTTGTAGTCACTCTGTTGCTTTTTTCCTAGTGCCTCTGGCTCAGTTGTGTTGCAATTATGCTGCCATTCACAACAAATGTATCCATTACAGAGATATTAAGCTTAGGTTACACACAGCTGGACTTATCTGAATAAATTACATGACTGCCTAAGATAACTCCAAGCATCAAATCCAAAGCAGAATTGTATTTCCTGGTGTAACCTCTGGCTTGTAGCTCTAGATTATGAGTGACACCTTATTCTATCAATTGAAGTTGTGAATCTTAGGGCCTTCCAAAAGGCAAAAACACTATCAATTGTTACAAGTTTCTTAAAAAAATTACAATATGTTTGCTGGAGTTTAATTTGCCTATGGTGAAATACTTTTATTTTATTTTATTTTTTCATATAATATCTATAATAATAATTAGGATCCCAAATTATACTACATTTGAAGGCTTCAAATTAGATACTTTGTTTAATAGGATGACTAGATAATTTGCTTGTTAGAGGAAATTGACAATGTTGCCAAGCTCAGTTGACTAATGCCTTGTCCATAGGTAGCTGGGTATCTCACATAACAAAGATATTTTTCTACGGTTTGGCCCGTCATCCACACGTAAATGCAGATTTATGGCACCAAAAGCCTTTCTTTCTAATATCTCCGGCCAAAGTGAAGATTTGTGTTTCTCCATTTTAAGTGTTTGCTTGTGGAGAGAAAAAAACAGTTTTAGGTTTCGCAACGTCACTGTCCGCGAAAGAAATGCTCCAACATCACTTGTGCGACCTGTGTTTACACTCAGAAACAGCATTTTTGCCCTTTCAGCTGTGTTGGCATTATCTATTGTCCAAGTGATTTTTGCTTGCTTGTTTTTACAAGCTGTATGTAGAAGTTAGAAAGTAGAAAGTTACTCTGAGTGGATAGTATGTGGGTGAATTAATGCCCCCTACAGGTTTGGTATGTCTATGAATGTGCTTAACAATGCACTTATGCAGTTAAGTGGGGACAGAGTTTTATTTTTAAAAGAGGTGGTGAGAATATTTGGGGGGGGTTTAATTCCGGCTACGTGTGTACATGGTCTAAAATGTATTAAAAGAGACGTTATAATGGTTGTTGAAATATTTTTACCTAAAAAATAACTTGCATTAGTTCAGCTTCTTGTAGTCAATCACCTCTCAGTGTGAATAGCCATGAAAAAGTGGTAGGGACATGTAGTGAAATGGTGCTTACCCAAAACTCAGTTTCTCAACGTGAAAGAGATGAATACATAAACATGACGTTTCAGGTTTATTTTACTCTGACAGGTTTTTATTTATCCAAAACATGTGATGTGTTATAATTACAGGTTTTAAGCCAACAAAAACATGATAAATTAATTCCACTGTCATGGCATAGGAAAGTCACAGACTAAATAGATGTTATTCAACACAAGCTGACAAAATCATTGTAAAAACAGTGATAACAGTTTTTATTTCCTCATCTTGTAACTTGTTTAAAAGTTTTCCTTCTGTCTTTTCCTTCCATAAACCGGTAAAATCCTTCATCTGGGTTTCCTTTTCAACTTCCCATCCCACTCTGCCTCTCCTCACAATCTGATGTTTCATTATCGCCCACTCCTTCATGTATCCATACCTCCTCCCACCCATGCGTTAAGCCACCTGTCTAACCATCCGTCCCTCAAGCCATCCATTTACGGGCACATAAGATAAATGTTTAGACCTTGTTTGGGGAAAACATCCCATCTAAAGGACACAGCTTCAGACAGATCATTTATCAAATCCCATGGTTTTAACACACAAACATACTGAAGAGACCCACACTCTGCTAAATCCAGTGCTGTCACACTTGAAAGTCATCATCATTAAGCTGTGCTGTCAAAATACATTACAGATGGAGGGAATCTTGTGCATTAACTCCAAAGCATTTTGCAATGATGTACTGAGAGTCACACAGACATTGTCAAATAAGTGTGCTTCTGTTAGGTAAAAAATAAAGTGTACATCTGTGCAAAGCTGTCAGAATGTATCTTTTAATACAAGTACAAAAGCTGTCACAGAAAGACAGATGAAAGAAAGGAAAGTCACAGAAAAACAGCATGTGAATACTTTTTAGTCAATGTTAAACACTACCCTCTCTTCAGGTTCTATCGACTTTAGCATCCCCATGTCACCCTTAGGCTGTCAAACACTCTCCCCTATCGGAGTATGTGTCTAATGACGTAATAATTTACAGTTGTCTGCTGGGCCTATTGAAATTTGCACTAAACTTTGACAGCAACCCAAGTAATCAACACATGCAAAGAACCAACACTAGGAAGTCTATTAATCGGGTTTTGTGTAGTGAAGTGTGATGGCACGGAGAGTAAGTATTAAACATGCTCACTGAAATGTATTAGAAACTTAGTAGTAAAGCCTTTTTTGCTATTGAAAGCTTCAAAACATCTGGTTGTATAATGTGTGATTTTGATCCCTTCTCCCAAACATACTGTCTTCAAATCCTGAAGTTTATTGGACCCTGTTCAATGCATGGCAATCCTAAATTCTGTTCATATTGAATTGGTTTCAAGTCAGTTAATTTACTCGGCCATTCTACCACCTTTATTTTGTTATTCTGAAACCAGTCAAAAGTTTCCTTGGCTGTGTAATATGGATCATTGTGGTGCTAAATAATCCATCCGTGTTTCATCTTGTGACTTCCATCAAGAATGTCTCAACAAATTTCTTACTTCATCCTTTGTTCAGTAATACCAAGTCTGCCAGTGGCATAAAAAGCCCCATACCATAATATTATTGCCTCCAAAGTTTGCTGTTTGTTCAGTGTTCTGGGTTGTTGCAATTCATGCAACAAACAATGTGTGCTGTGAAATCCAAAGAGTTCTTACCTGACCAAACTATATCCCCTCAGTATTTCATTGGCTTGTCTAAATGTACCACAGCACACTGAAAACAAGCTTCTATTGTGGATTCTTGGAGTGTTTATGGAGACCATGGTGTTTTCTTTTAAACAACTTTGAAACAATTATTTGCTGGTTTTCCCAAAGCTCTTTAAAAAAGCTCTTTGACTCTTGCCAAACTCTTGAGTATTCTTCTCACTCATCTGTCAGAAATCTTTCAAGAAGATTCTGGTCATTGCTGGTTTGCGGTAAAATCATGTTGTTTCCAGTTGGCCCCAACAGTCCTCACTTAAACATTCAGAAGTTTAAAAATAGATCTGTAACAATTTATTTTACCATGTTTTGCAACAATAAGGGAAGGTTTTGAAGGAGCTCTTTGCTTTTATCCATCATGGCGTCTTTCTTGTATATTTCAACTAGGATTATACCATATGATAATTTTCAATGATAGGAAGCTGGATTGTTTTCTAAATACTAACAGATTCCTGGCATTTTCTTGGCTTTCTCTGCCTTTTGCAACTTGGTTAATTCCAGTGTTTAATATTTATTCCCTCAGTTATTCTACTTTACTAAAGATACTTTATCAACTACTCTGCAACTATTTTAAAAATGTACGAATTAGTTTGGTTGTTACTGATATTGAATTAAATTGAAAGCTTTTATTCTCATTGTATGCAGATTTAAAGAGCAACTCACCCCCAAATATTTTTTTTACTGATAAACTCTATTAATGACGGTCTAATAGTGCTGTCAACATTTCTGGTAATTATTTTGGTATTCTATTGCACCTTAGTAAAATTATACATTTTCTGCCTGAAACCGTCAGTGTTGCGCCCTCTTCAGGTTAAAACTATATAGTGCACTTGAATCTGAATCTGGCATTGTTGTTCCATAGAATCTCCCTCCCTTTCCTCTCTTTACGTTGGTGAAGGAGGTGGAGAGAAATTCTCCATCTCAGAAAGATCGCTCTGAGACAAAGGAGCTCACTTTGCTCTCCATTATTGTGTGTCACACACAGACAGCTCCACCACCCCCCGCGCACGCGTTCGCTGGTCTGCCAGACAACACCTCCTTTTGGCACATTTCAAATAGTTAATGTGGCGGAGTTAGACTGGTAGGAGGGTGAGTTGCTCTTTAAAGTGTAACTGAACCATTGACTTGAACTGAACCCCATGAAAAATCATAACCCTGCCCCCAGACAACATTTGAAAAGTTCTACAAAGTGGGCGGTGCCAGGAGGCACAGAGGGGCATGGCCAAGTTTGGAGGAAAAGCGGAGGGGGGACGTGGGGGTGTGTTCAGGAGGACAGTGACAGCTCGCTTAATCTGACACTGAAACATGGACAGTGACCAAAGCAACGTTGGCAGTTTTGCAACTGATCGATCTGATCAACATTCATTTGTTTTGAACGTTAGCCTATGTTAGCATTACCACTCAGAGACTGGACTACTCCTGTCTCCCTCTGACTCAGCAACACCAGCAGTGCCAGTGTTCTGACGATCTGCACGGATTGAGGGGTAGTACAGATAGACGGAACACCGGCCTCATGCAGCGCTGACTCAGCGCCCTGAGCCAGCGGATCTCCTCCACCGTCACCGGAGGTAGAGAGGTAGAGGGAGGCTTTATGGAGTCCAGCGGCCACGAGCCGTATCAATCCGAGCCGCTGACTCAGCACCCTGAGTCAGCGCTGTCCGAGGCTGGCGCTGCTGTTGAGGCAGAGAGAGACAGGATGGGTCCAGTCTCTGTGTGGTAATCATGACATAAGCTAACGTTCAAAACCGTATGTTAGCTATGCCAACTAAGTGCTAATGTGATAATAATGGTAACCTAAAAACACAAAACAACTCCAAACTCACAAAGGGGCCGGTATGTCAGATAGTTTTATACCTAAAACCACGGGGTGTGTCTGTGAGACCATGACTGTGACACAGTCGATGCCTGTGTCGATACATAAACATGTACCGCTCTCCACCAATCACAAAATTCAAATGCAGTAGCCACCGTTCAACCCTAAGAGGGCAGCACTAAGACATTCTTAGACCAAAAAGTGTAGAATTAAACAAGTTTACACGTAAATGTAAAAAAATCCCCAGAAACTGAAAGATTGTATAGGTAAATACCCATTTATACAGTTTATAGGCAAAACAAAGTTGTTTTGGGGTTTAGTTACTCTTTAAGAAGCAGCTCAAGAACAATAAATATTGGTATAGTAAAAATTTATTTAGAAATAAAAACACAGACAAAAAACATTTGAGGTAGAACAGGACCTTGTACGAGGTTTTTAGAATTCAGAAAATAAATTCAATTTTATAATACAAACTTGTAAAGTACTTTAAAACATCCAAATAGGTAGACCAAAATAACCAAAATCGTAGCAAAACTTAAAAGATCACAGAAAAAGTGTTAAAAACATTATGACTTTTATGAACAATTGCATCTTCAATTTGCTTTTAAAAAAGGCTGGATTCGGTGATGGCATGAAGATACAAAGTAAGCTTGCTCTTGAGCGAGGTGCCACCACTGAGACGGCCTGGTGTTCAAAGTGAATAATAATTGCTTCAAATGGCTAGCCTAGAAATCTAGACAAACCATAGCAATGTCAAAGGATTTTGCTCTGTAGGTTGGGTTAGCCACATTCCATTGTATCTTCAACAGGTCTACTATTTGCTCAGCTAAGTGTAGGACAGGCCAATCACAGCGCTCTGTTTGTAGAGAGACGTTTGAGGGGCATAGCACCATTACGGCAGAGCTTTTTTTTTTTTACGTTGACAGCAGAGCTGCGACGGAGAATATGAACAAAGATGGCAGCGGCTAAGAAACAGCCCTCGTTTCAAATGGCTTTGGCTTCAACTTTGGACGATTTAGAACTGGACTTTTCTTTTAGAGATAAGCAGATAGAGGCGCTTAAGTCCTTTGTTTCAATAGTATATGGCGGACTGCCCCATTCACTGATTTCTGCCGCTATGAATACATCATTGTGTCGTTGTTTATATAGGATGGCTTCCCAGACTACCAAATGGAGTATAAAGTGAAAATTGAAGGGGGCCAAGGATGGAGCCTTGCGGGACCTCATGTGGAATTAAGAGTCAAGATTATTGATCATAACAGAAAATGTTCTATTTGTCAGAAAGGATATGAACCACTTCAGTGGTTTAAAAGAACATAATAATCCTCTGTGTCAAAGGCTGGTATAAATTAAAAACCTATACAACCATTTGAAAAATCATATCAGGACCCCCAACATATGTCATAGAATTGTAATCCAAAAAAGCTGAGATGCCTTACATTTTGCCTGTAGAATATTGTGGGTTTAATTTGTTCCAGATCTGCAAAGAGAGGACAAACTACATGCACATTTTTTTATATAACAGAGGGAAGAGGGGAAAACGAGGGGAATTCTGATCTCAGTTTTAAATTTCATGACATGTTCATGCTTCACACTTTTGACATGGTAAAATGACAGCATAAGCCAGATTTAATGTAGAGCCACCTCTCCTCTGGTGTTGCTGAAATTACCACACAGTTTTTTAAAGGTGAAAGGTTTAGTTCAGTACCTTTGGGGTATGTGTGCATTTGTGTGTGTGTGTGTGTGTGTGTGTGTGTGTGTGTATGTATGTATGTATGTGGAGTTTGGATCCCTTTTACAGTAATTACAGCTATGACGATTGGGGTTTCAAAGAGAGAAATACTGTTTGAGAAATTACCCCTGGACCTAACATTTATGTGCATGCATGTGTGTGTATGAGAGTTTTCAAATGGGTGGAAAGTGCTGTGGAAAAATGGGAGCTGTCAGTCAGCCTAATGAGACCAACCTTCTCTGTGCACATACACAAACACACAGAGAGCCATTGGGCCAGTGGAAGTGCCATATAATTGGGTTTCCTTTCCAGGACAACAGACATGCTCACTGGATTAGATCTGACCACCGACGCCAATTCCCTCCATGTCTCTCTCTGTGTGCTTTTCCTTCTCTTTGCACTCTGACTGTCTCTTTTTTATGTTTCTTTTTTTTATCCACTTACTTTTTATCTTTGTCGGTTCATTCTTGTTTTTTCCCCTTTATTGCCTACTCATCATTTTATCCACTTGACCTTTCCACCTCTGACCTACAACTTATTTGAAAAGTCTGAGTTCATATGTTTGTTTGTTCTCTCAACATCTGACAATAAGTCAGACTAAACTGGCCCTGGCATTGGTCAGTATGAATTGCCAACGTTATTATATTAAATAAATACCAGAATAATAAGGGCAGAATTAATTTACTTCAAATAATAATCCATCCATTATCTATCCTAGGGTAGATGGCCTAGACATGTATGGGTGGCATGGGGGGGGTTAGGCATTGGGTGCTGGTGCAAGAGGCGGGGTACACCCTGGACAGGTCACCAGTCCATCACAGAGTGACATAGGGGCACACAGGACAAACAACCATGCAACCTAACGGCAATTTAGAGAGGCAATTTAACCTACCAGTCATGTCTTTGTGTAAATGTTAAGTGCACCATTCTCTCCTGCAACAAGACCCACCCACAACATAATGGTGTCACTCCTTTACTTCATAGTTTGCATGCTGTTCTCAGGCTTCCAAGCTTCCCATTTTCCCCTAAATGTAACGAAAAGCTTGATAGCAATACTCTTTTGAACACATTTTGGTAAGCATGCCCAACTTTAAACAGTAAAGGTTTAGATTTAATGTCAGACAGTGAGGAAGAAAAAGTTATGCATCTTTTTTTACACAAAACAGGTCTGACGCAGTTAAAGTCTTTGTCCCTGAGTGTTTCGGTAAACTGGAATCATTCCATTGTGTACTACCCATGGTCTCTAATAGGCTTCAGCTAATATCTACTAAAAAGTATTTTGCATTTTTCTGGGGTTGTTACTAATCTCTCACACCAATATACATTGAACATACCAACCAATTGTTTGAACAGATGAATTTAGCACCTTCAGACTTCTGGGAATCATACTCTAGGATTACCCAGATGCGAGGAGGTCCAACATGCTTTTCCAGATATCTATTTTTCCTAGATGCCACACGCGCAACCATTGTGTTTAAGGTGTTGCCTTAAATTACATCACAGGTATGCTTCTGTTTAGCTCAGAGGTTGTGAAAATATTAAAGGGGACATATTATGCCTATTTTTAAATGAGTTATAATAGGTATATGGTCTGCTCAAAACATGTTAATGTTCTTTGCACAAAATTACTCTCACATAAAACAGTCTCACCAGCTCAATTTTTGCCAATTTTAGTCCCTTTCAGAATAAGTTGTTTAGAGGGCTCTGCCACTTTTATGCAAATTATTGATTGCAGACCACTCCCACCCATATTGTTACTACACTGCAGTTTGCCACACATGAGAATGCCATGCAATTGGAATTTGTGTGTGGAGTCTGACAGATGAGGGGAGGTTTTATGCAAATTAAGCCTTTTGTGACATCATAATAGGGCACTTTTTCAAATGACTTGTGAAGCACAATACTTCTAACAGCAAAGCTTTGCAAAAAAAATAGATAAATTATTTTTATTCATATTTGAAGTGTTTATAGAGGCAGCAGGGACCCAAATTGCAACATAGAAGGATAAAAAAGTTACATTTTCATAATATGTCTCCTTTAATACCAGAAGGTCACAAAGCCATCACATCATCATCTGGGATTTGCTCATTTCTAAATAGTTATCATATTGTATGTAAACATCTGAATGTAAAAAAAGTAATAAAAAATACATTTCTGTATGGTGGCATGTAGCAAATCAAGATAATGTTGGAAGCTTAGCTGACTTTAAACAGGAAAGGTTTCATCTGATTTAGAGAGACAATAAGAAAAAGAAAGTTATGCATCTTTTTATGCAGTGTATGTATTATATGGTTTCAACTGTAAATAACATGAAACATTTTGCATTCGGTTTCATAAGTCACAATTGAGTGCCACTTCACAACATTTATTTGTGCAATTTGATGACTCGCCTTTGGTAATTATAGAGGTTATTTGGAGTTTCTTGGACCCTTTTCTACTCTAAAGCATCGCAATGAGATTAAACTTTATTGATCCCAAACAAAAAATAATTTGGAGCTTTGCAACACTAAATACAAGTGCCAGACAGGGTATCTATGTGTCAAGGAATAATAGGAGAGAAAAGGAAATGGTTGGGGAGGAGGTGGAATGAGGAGAGAGGGCAAAAAGCCTACTTATTTTTCTCACTGCTCCTTATTCAGTCCCAGAGGACATCTTCTCTCTCTACCACTCACATTGTCTAAGATTTGTGTAGGATTGGATTTGAGAGTATATGTGTGTTTGTGTGCACATCTTGTAACAATGTGTTGGATGTATGACAGTAAACTTCCCAGCCTCTCTCCCTCACTATTTTTTGTATACACACAGACTTTCACACAAACACATGTTGATTATGTGTTCCGCCTTATTTTTTCACAGTTGTTCATTGTTTGTACACCGTGTAACCAAATGTATCTTGTAGAAATGTGTACTGATATGACTTCTTACCCCAGAATAGAAACAACATTAGCAATGGAGTAAGTGCTGTACTTATAAAAAGACCTTATGGCCATGGTTTGACTTGTTTCTCTTGTAAAAAGTGAGACCCACAGCTCAGATGGGAGAAACCTTCAACAGTATGATGCACAATTCTGGTCTTTATGGAAGTGGAGTGGAGACAAAAAAAATCCAAGCCCAATGAAAGTCCTTAAGATGTTCAGTTTAAAACTTGCCATAAGCCATGTAGTAAAGCAAGCAAAACATGAAGAATAAGATGACCTTAATTGACCTGTATGCAAAAACGTTTTGGAGAAAAACTAACATTGTGAATCATCTACAACTCACCATCAGCATCCTAATTTGGGGATGCTTTTCTTCAGCATGAACGAGAAGCTGGTCAGAGATGATAGAAAGATGGATGAAGCTAAATACGGGGCAAAGAACTTTTGGGGTTGCAAAACTTGAGACTGGGCCAGAGGTTCACCATCAAGCA
The DNA here is from genome assembly GCA_963556495.2 of Valencia hispanica. Taxonomy (NCBI): domain Eukaryota; kingdom Metazoa; phylum Chordata; class Actinopteri; order Cyprinodontiformes; family Valenciidae; genus Valencia; species Valencia hispanica. Next base: position 11,214,800 of record OY747717.1, on the reverse strand, counting down.
GGACAACAGCCTAATATATTATTATTTATTTGAATGACCCAATCAAAGTCCAGACACAATACCAAACGAAAATGTGCTGCAAGACCTAAACATTTTTCACTGATATTATATACCCATTCTGATTAGGCCTGAAAAGGATTCCGTCTCTAGATGTTCAAAACTGCTGGTCAGCTCTATCAAACACCAGTCCTCGGGGGATGGTGTCCTGCATTTATCTGCTTTGTCACACCTGAATCAAATGCTTAGGTTATTAAGGTTATTAGCGCTGTACAACTGGATTGTGTTCTGAGGAATTCACCCAGTGATTGAAGGGGAGCTGAAATGCTTTTAAACATTTCTGGACCTTGCTCCCCAAGGACTGAACTTGAAGGTTCCTGTGTTAGATGAATATCTCAACAGACTTTTCAGCTGCAAAAGGTGATTCCCAAAAATTTTGAATGTCTTGATTTTCTCTTTTACATCACATTACACTTGATCAGCTGTGGTCAAAATCAGCTGAAACATGATATCACCAGTTGATCTTTAAAACAGCCTGTTATTTGATCAAACAAAAGCCCTGCTACCGTATAATTTTTGCCTACGACTGGCAGTTGCCAAATTGCAAGTGGGAGATTCCCACCTCTGCTCTTCATGATATAAAAACCCATATTAAGTTTGACAAATTAACCCACTCAGACCCAAAGCACTCATGCATCATTTCCTGTAATCTCTGTTTCATCGTTCACCTTCTCAGCAGAGTTGAAGCCTTGTATTTTGGCCTTCATGTTAACAGCCTCTCTTTGTCTGCAACTCTCCGCACCCCCCACCCCAAGCTCACACTCTGTTTGGAAGGAAGCTGAGTCTTTATCTGCCTAACCGAGCGCTACGTTTCTAGGCTTAATTCCATTAGTGGTATCCTGCAACCGCGTCAGCTCAGGATGCGTGTCTGTTGAGCACTGTTTGCATCTACGGCCACTCGTCAGCATAGAGCATATTGTGTGTGAATTTGAGTGTGTTAAGTGTGGGTTGCCTCTGAGGCATTTTTTTCTGTTGTTTAGATGTAGTCCAACCAGCGTATCCAACCAATGCTGTTATCTGCATTCCTTGTGTATGTGTTTTTGTGTGTGCATTTCCATATTGATGTTTATGCTGTGAAACCTTGTCAAAGTTCAGTCTTTACTCACATCTGTTTGATTTTGTGTTTTTGCAAATTTGTTGGTATGTCTTTAAATTTTTGCTTATTTATATGAGTGATTGGCCCTCAGTTAAGAAAAACACACACCCTCTTATGTCAGGGTTTATTTTCAGATCCCATCAAAACGTATTTGCCCCCCCACAGATTTTTTTTCCGATTTGCTTCTCTGTCACATTACATTTTCAGATCATCAGACAATTTTTAATATCAGACAAAGACCTGAGTAAAGACAAGATGCAGTTTAAAAACAATATTTATCCAAATGATGTCGGACCTGTTTAAAAACACATTTGCTTTTAAACCTAAAACCTGGGTGTGCTACCCTTGGTACTATTAGTTGGTACTATTACTCATCTGACTCAAATTTCACAAATGTACATACTTATATCCGTTAATTTATGTTGTTCAAATTTTAAAATATACTCAGTAAACTGCACTAAATGCTAGACAGATAGGGTTTTCAAGCTTGACTTACGTGTTTAAGGTGTTGCTACAGAATCGGGAATCAGATTTAGGTCTTGAATTTAACTAGGCCACTTCAAAAGCTACCTTTTTATTTCTCTTGCCATTCAGAGCTGAACTTGTTGGTGACCCTCAAATCATCTTTCCTATATTTCCTTAGATTGGGAAATGATGGGTTGTCGTTTCTTTTAGATCTTTTAGCCTACTTTATTTAGTCAGACTGGCTATATTTAAGTTAGTTTTAACTGTCCAAAACATCTGAAAATAATCAGAGCTGGTTACCTTTTGAGCTTTCTTTTCTGAATAAATTAGATTATTCCTGTGATGGACTGGCGACGTGTCCAGGTTCTTAATCTTGCCTTAATCATAGGTGGAGATAGGTACCAGTCTCCCGGCAACCCTGCAAGGACACGCAGGTGTAGACAATGGATGAAAGGATAAATGAGGTTATTATTTGACAAGTGCATTTTTAATTTTCTCATTGTGGCTTTGGATGATGTAAGATGTTTTTTATGATTTTAAACATTTAAGACAGACATTAAAACATTATAAAGGAAACACAGAGGAAATCTGTAAGGAGTTAAATACTTTTTCACAATACAGTATGTTACAATGCTGTCTGTCTGCGTTTGCATCAGTTCTAAGGTTTAACCTAGTGGGAGAATATGCCATAAACTGTTTGAAATAAACATTTCCAGAGAGGCGCATACATTACCGGGACACCAAGTGGCTAAACAGGGAGCAATGAAAACAGCACTTAATCTCATGCAGTACAGGAGGGTGTTTGGATGGGTGGTGGTGCAGTTGGGAGATAGATTGAAGACTGCTGCCCTTGCTGCCAAAAAGGCCTTTGTACCGTGGCTGCGGTGGTACAGGGTAATGTGATAAAAATGTATTTGTCTCTCCCTGCTGCCTGTGCGTGAGTGTTTATTTACATTTCTCATGTGTCTGGAGTGCTTATCTGTTTAGTGTTGATTAAAAGTCAAATAGTGCATATGTATTGCAACAGCTTTTCCTTTCTGTACACACTCACATAGAAGAAAAAGCCAGAAAATAATTCCACCTGAAACAACACAAAATGTACCTAATCAAAATCATGTTCCATTAATTCAGATTAAATGTTCTGAATCACACCACTGCACAAAATAATATGATAAGAGTAGCTCATGAGGTTTTTAGAAAACAAAATTCAAATGAATTATCTTGAAATTATTGGTAAAATGATGAAACATTTTTCTAATTCAAAAACACCAACACTGCAATCTCATAGTTAACTAGATATGCAAAAGTGATAACGCATATGCATACATCTAAGTATAAATAGGGCTGTGGCCCATGAACTCAGTTCAATTCAATTCAAATAAAATATGCTTTATTTATCCCAAAGGGAAATTAAATATTGTTGTAACTCATATCATCCAAGTATCTTCAAAGAGTCAATGTGGATGGTGATGCTGTGGGCGGGAAGGATCTCTGCTAGCAGTCAGTCTTGCAATGGTTCTGAAGAGGCCCCTGATTGAAGACTGTTGATGTATGATAGTCTCATGACTGTCATGACATGGTAATACCTCAATTTCCGGGCAACGGACACAATATTCCACAGTAACGCCATTTATAACAGCATCAATTGTTGACATTTACTCATTTGCTTTTTCTGCTCCTCTTTAAATTTCTTTCAGGCTATATGGTTAGAAAGCCGGCCAGAGAGACATTGGAACTGAGGGTATCATCTTTGCCCATTATGAGCGATGGAAAAAATAGTTTCAACTTCCTCCTTTTCTCTCTGCTCTTTGCTTCTGCTCTGCATCCATGAAGCCTCTTTTTCAAACTCTCTGGGATTTAGGGTCATAGCTCAGGTACTATTTGAGGTTCTAAAATGCTAATCAGCTCAGATGTTAAAACAATATCTTGTTGCCACCATTACACATTGAATAAACTATATGAATGTAAAAAAGTGAGAGCAAATATCCTTCCTGCTGCACAGCATCCAAAACCAGATGTAATAAGTGTCTAAACATGCAAACACAAAAATGTTATGAGGCTGCGATGATACACATACACAATTTTGGGTGTATGCTGGCTTGAGGGGAATTCATAATAATCTACCAAGGGTAATGCACACTGTGTTGGTAAATGGATTCATCCATTTACATTGTTATTCAGCATTATATTAATGGTGGTAGGCTATGTCAAATATTTGTTTTGACAACAATAGTACTTAAAGAAGATATGTAGCAAAGCAATGATGGCAATGCAGTCATTTTGAATAGAACTCAGAACACATTTTGTTATCCTTATTCTTCATACTTCATACTAAATACTTCATACTCAAATAGTAAAAACATAATCAAGGCACCTGATTACTTATGGATGTACATTTAGCTACTTTAACTCTTCATACAAATTGCACTCCCATGCTGGATTGTCTACTTTTATACCGTATTTATCAAATTCTCATCTTGATCATTTGTACGTTTTTACACTAACATGATATGTCTTGACCATTGAAGTTATTTCAAACTAGTCTGCAATAATCCTATTTGACCTATGGAACGGTATATGAGAAGATCTCAGTGCTTGGTTTTTCTCCACACTCACAGTTGGGAATTGTGGCTGAATAGTACAGTCTTCATTTCGTGAAAGGAGAGGATTTTCTTTTGCATGATCTGAGAGTCATTTAGGAGCCATTTGGCAAACTCCCAGGAGGCTGTCAGGGGCCTTTTAGGTATGTGTCTGGCACCTCTTACTATAAAGACCTGATTGGTGTAGTGTTGCTTGGATGGTTGTCTCTTCTTTATAATTTTCCCATCCTGAAAAAGAAAAACGATCTCATTCAAAGTGACAGATTCCATTTTAGAGTGACGGACACTTTTATTCGTTTGGCCTCTTGAAGTGCTGCCTAAATGTCATTGTATTTTTTTACTCAGATCTGTTTTTTGACAAAATCCAGTGTTACAGAAATATTAACACTTTTTTCTGCCCTAATGCTTTTTTTTACTTGGTCATACAATATTATCTTTAACTACTAGGCAAACAGCAAGAAATAACTCACAGACTAATGTTGATGAGCTCACTCACATAAACTTTTTAAATCTGGGAAAAAAGAGAAAATGAATCTACCTATAACTTTAATTGATTGATTGGACTTTCTTTGTGATAGTGCCTTTCAAGAAACATTTCAAAAGCCCTCTATGATTTTACTAAGGGACCAGCAGTGACATATGGTCTCTTTGACACCTAGCAACAGAGCTTAAATTATACCATTGGCTGTATTTAAAGATGGAGGAAGCCTCCATGACGTCACCCATAGGTTTCTGAAGAGCTGAACTTACGGCAACTGGGTGGTTCCCACCACCGCCATCTTGGCTGCTTCACGCATCTTGTCACGCCTGGAAAATACAAAAAATGGGCGAAGAGGTGGAGCTGAGTGTGGGGGCGGATGATTTACATTCTCAGCCGATGTAGCTACAAGCTAACTGAGCTAACCAAAGCTAACGAAGGTTAGTGGGCACTTTCAGCCAGAAAACTGCTCTGCTATCCCTCTGCCTTCTTCAATAATATTGTCAGATAAAATCATGAAACCTTGTTGGTCCATAACTTTTTCTAAAACTATGTGGATTTAAATAAAACAATTATCAATCTGTTAAGAAGAAATGTGATAATTTCAACCCATTATTGTACAAGCAGTGTAAATGCGCAGCAGAAATATTTACTTACCGAAAGAAAATGGAGCAGAGACTTTTTGGAAGGTCTGTTAGTACAATCAATACCGCAGGTAGCCATCTTTGTCCAATAAGTGCCTGATTGACATCTTCATCAAAAGTTCTTGGAGTTGTTGTTACTGAGAGTATTGTTTCTTTGTAATATTTCAGTTTTGGGCTGACTATAAGGTTGTCTAGTACAGTGGTTCCCAAACTTTACAGCTACTGACTCACAGAATAAAAATGTCAGAGGCTCATGACCCCGGCACTTGGTTGAGCATACAAGCATTCCTACTGAGTCAGCTAAATAGTCAGTGTAAAGCATACATTGGCAATACAATCAGAATCAACATCTAATATGATGACCAATGTGTTGCTTTTATTTATTCAAAACCTATTTTATCTCCTTTTATCTTTCACTATTTATAAAATGCACATGCTTGCTCATTGCTGTTTTTGATATGTAGATTATTTTCTCAAAAGGATCTCAAGACCTCACATTTACATAATTGTGACGCCAAGTTGGGTCCCAACTCCAACTTTTGGAACTGCTGATCTAGTTGACATAATGTATTAACGTCTTGTTAAGTCAAGTTTTCAGATTGAATTCTGATATGTATTAAGTCGAAAACCTTTATATATATCTAGTGTAGATATACAGTAGAACTGTCTATGTCTTGGTACATCGATACTGTTGGTTGGCAAAATGCATCTGTTGTTCACATAATGATGTCAGTTGACTTCAGGGGGCAAACACAAAGTGCAGTAGCCTTCCTTTCACTATGTTTCCTTCACCCTTTCAGAAGCAGGCCAACGGCTGACAAACACATACACACAAACACACACACACACACACACACACAGTGCTCTAACCGTAAATTACAGAGGAGCAGCAAATCATTTTCCCATTCACTCTCCTGTTACTCAAACATTTAGTTTATTCTCTGTCAGAAAATTATGTGGCACTGATGCCAGTTCTCTCTGGTATAATCATCAATTATGTATTCACCTCTGTAGGAGTGTTTGTATATGTGGAGAGCGGAGGCTGCAGAGGGGCATCAGGTTACAGTCAATTCATCAACAGAGTGTAAAACACCTGAAGGTTAAAGCCACGCACTTGACCTATTCACAGAATAGTGAATAGGTCTTCCCGCCATAAATCATCGAAAAGCTAAAAGCTCAAGGTAGTATTTCTATACTGAACTCATAATTTATGGACAGAGATATGGAAGGGTTAGACATCCAGATCAAATGTTGACTCAAGACCTAATAGTTGCCCTTTTAAGCTCGAAGTTCAGACCACTTTGTGTCCCTAGTGTTTCAGAACCTACTCAAAAGTATGAGTACTTTTAGATGCGCATTATTCTTATTCACAAATGCTGTTGTCTAAAGAAAGAATATAATTCATTGTACTTGATTTAATTCCAGTGTAATATAAAACTGTTCTTCCATGGTGTTTCTTGGTCTAAATTGGCCAATCTTTCTGTGTTGTTTTTTTGCTTAGGTGGAGCTCTCTGACAGCACTTTTCATACTATTACCGATGCCTATGCTGGGAAGGAATATATCATACAGGTAACCATTTTTTAAAATATATTTTTTCATCTTTAAAAGAACATGTGGGCATTAAAGCTACACTTTACCTAGACTTAATAACAGCTTTTGTCCAAAACATTTTGTGTGCCTACTATCCTTGCATTTAACAGTTAGCTGCTAAGGACATGGAGATTGGAACATGGAGTGACTGGAGCGTTGCTGTTCATGCTACTCCCTGGATTGAGGATCCTTTGCCAATCACTTCCACAACCGAAGTGGACTTTCCTACTGGTAGGTTAAAGCCTTGGGACTTTTTAATTGGTCAATCATATCTGCGCTTTAGATGAATGGCCATTGAAACACTGTGGTGCATTGCTGCAATTGATGTGCATCAGTTAGCGTGTCTAAGTTACAGGCTCATGTCTAACGTTGCATTCCTGGGAAAGATCATCAGTCAATTTACGAGCTGCCTAGGTGGAGGTCTCTGAGGGCTTTTCTACATAGTAAGTTAGCGGTGTGCTGCAATATCTCAATAGTTGCAATTTCTCTCAATTTAATGATTCAAAACAAAAACAAAAGAAATAAGCTCACAAATAGTGCTTGTATTGTTCCTGTTGTATTTTCGACTGGGAACTCGGACAATCTATATTTCTGAAGCAAAATTAAGTTGACCATTATTGTGTTGTTGTTTTTTAACCAATTTATCTTAGGTTTTTTGGTATTTATCTATTGATAGTTCTGATACTTTGCCTTATACCTACAGCTTTCAAACTATATTTATTTTTAATTACCTTGCCATGAAATATTTTTTTGCTTAACAATTTTGTTTAGATAATGTTGTGAATATACTATGTATTTCACTCAGGCTGTAACTTCTATTGCAGTTAAAGTTGAAAGATTTAGCAGCCTCAAGACAAACTAAATCATATCAACCAGAGCTGCTCAAAACTGCCTCTGGGGGTAAACAGTGCTACCTTTTAAAAGAAAACTCACGTATTTCATCCAACTCCAAACTTTGTCTCTTAAGCTACAGCGTGCTTTGTAGGTATAACAACAGTTTTAGCCAACACATTTGTTACAATTTATTATAATATGTATTTATTTTTTTTACAAACCCAAAGAAGTATTGCCCTACAGGAAGAGAGATTCTCAAGGAATAATTTAACGCACATTGACAAATGTGGCTGACATCAAGGTTTGCATGCTTATCAAATCAAAATCTGGTAACACACTGAGAGCCCTAAACACCAAGACATGCGTTAGCAAAAGCAAAAATCTATTGAGTTTTATAGCATACTGAGTGACAACAGTCATGCTTATTGCAATCACGACTTGTGCTCATAAATAGGTGTGATTTTCTCCCAGCATGAACCCGAGCTTTTGACTGTTAAAAAGTAATAAAAATAGTTAAAACTCAATATTTTGGTGGTTTTTAATTATTAAATATAAAATGTATAAACAATCAACAAGAAGGAAAGAAGGGAAAGAAGACTAAAATAAAAAGACGCATACGTGTCTGAATATGGCAATGTGAGGAGAGCTTGTGAGGCAGTTCAAGGTAGAAAGAGATGTAATACTTTGACATTATGTCCAAATAAAAAGCAGTCCTCACAAAGACTACACTCCAGGCATGAATGGCAGAGAAGGCGATGTTCCTTACTGGAACACAGTTGTTACAAAGAAGCATATCTCTGTATGATTAACTTATTTATCTGTGTACAGATTCCTCTGTTGAATTTCATTCAGGGTAGCCCAGGATTGTTCTTGTTTTATGATCAAATCAGTGGAATACAATATGACGAACAATGTAAGTAACTGGCTATGGCAAATGTTTTTGGGGCTGCTGAAGCATTTGTTTAAAGAACAACCTATTGTTGTCTCGTGCAAAACAGACACAAAAAGTGAATTTTATTATTTTATCAAATAGCATCAGGTCAGAATTAGCTTGTAGAGTGGTTGACTGCCCAGAGAGTTGATGTGCCCTAGGATCATCAAGATGATTTTTAACAAATGTGAAATGGATCTTTGTATTCTTTTTAGCGATTTTGAAGTTTTGCCAATCGGAAATCTCCATTACTATAATTTTTGTTCAGTCTTTTTCATTTTGTGGAATTCTGAAACACTGACATTACCTGAAGGAAGTGAAGTCTGCAAAGCTTGAGATGTTGTTCCAGGTTCTTCTGTGACCTCCCTGATGAGTCGGAGTAATTTTAGAAGGCCCTCCGCTACTGGAAAGATTCAGCATTGTTCCATGTGTCTGGATAATGGCTCTCTCTGTGGTTCACTACAGTGCCAAAGAAATGGTTTCGTACCCCTTTCCACACTGATAGACGATAATGTTTTGTTTCTCATATTCTCAAATTTGTTTAAATCCGGACATGATGTGTTACCTTTTGTGATCTTGCTTCTTGTTGAGAGAAAGGTTCCATTTAAGTGATTTCTTGATTCTGCAGGTATAACACTAATGATGCTAAGGTGTGACTTGTGAAACTGAATTCAGCTTTTGTAGTTAATCGCAGTTAATTCATGATTTCATGACGGGAGGCAATTAAATTTGCACATACAGCAAGACCAGGTTAATTTGAATAATAAAATCGGTTTTTGAGCAGCTTTTTTTCCTCAGGTTATTTTTGTCTATTAAAATTTGCTTGATAAACTGAAGCATTGAAGTGTGACAAAAAGCCAGAACAGAAGAAATCTTTAAAGGGGCAAGCATCTCTTCACAGCATTAGATTAAGGTTTAAGTCAGCTGTGTGTAATTTTACCTGTTGATGAGGAAGAGTTTTTATTTTCATACAAGGTCTGGAATAAAAGTTTACAGCTTTCACTTTTAACATTGATAAAAACTACCAGGTTGTGGAAGTACTGTGCTTCTGGCATATTTGTCTACACGGCTTCTGCTCACTGGATATTTTCTTCTTTTCAGATCATTCTCTAAACTCAGGGGATGGTTGTACATTACAATCCCAGTAGATCAGTAGTTTAGAAACTCTCCAGGCACCCGGTCTGGCAAAAACAACGGCATGTTTAAAGCCACTGAAATCCCCTTCATTTGTATGCTTTCTTTTGAACTACTAATACATCAGAACTACTTCCCTACATCTAGATGCCTAAATGTATTCAATTCAATTTCAATTCAGTTTATTTATATAGCGCCAATTCACAACAGATGTCATCTCAAGGCACTTAACAAGAAGTCATTTCAATACATTTATACAAACATTCCAATCAGTTAAAAAGTTTCCTATTTAAGGAATCCCAGCAGATTGTGTCAGTCAATGGCGTGAGGTTGGGCCCCGTTGATGCAGACTTTCCAACCACAGCAATCCTTCAGCAATCCCTCATACTGAGCAAGCATGTAGCGACGGTGGAGAGGAAAAACTCCCCTTTAACAGGAAGAAACCTCCAACAGAACCAGGCTCAGTAGGAGTGGCCATCTGCCACGACCGTCTGGGGGTTTGAGAAGACAGAGCAGAAACACAGAGGGAACAGAAGATCTGATATAAGAGTACTCTCTATGTTACAGAAAGTAAAAAGTTGATAACAGGACACAGTGGATGTTCAGCCACTGGGAGCATCATCCCAGTTGATGCCCCCCGTCCAACAGGGCATTGCAGCCAAGCAAGATATCAGACCAGGTATATCTTGTATGGAGAGAAAAACACTGAGAGAAAACAAAGTTAACAGTCAAAATAGCAGAATGTACTGTAATACAACTGGAGAGTAGTAGTAGAAAAGGAAGTAGCAGAGTGAAGAAAATTGGTAAGTCTGTCCTCCAGCAGTCTAAGCCTATAGCAGCATAACTACAGAGCTTGCTCAGGATGACCTAAGCCACTCTAACTATAAGCTATGTCAAAAAGGAAAGTTTTAAGCCTGGCCTTAAAAGTAAACAGAGTGTCTGCCTCACGGACTAAAGCTGGGAGCTGGTTCCACAGGAGAGGAGCCTGATAACCAAAAGATCTGCCTCCCATTCTACTTTTAGAAATCCTAGGAACTACAAGTAAACCTGCAGTCTGAGAGCGAAGTGCTCTGTTAGGAACATAAGGAACAATTAGATCTCTGATGTATGATGGAGCTTGATTATTAAGGGCTTTGGATGTAAGAAGAAGGATCTTAAATCCCATTCTGGATTTAACAGGGAGCCAATGAAGGGAAGCTAAAACAGGAGAAATGTGATCTCTCTTTTCAATATTCATCAGATCTCTTGCTGCCGCATTTTGGATCAACTGAAGGCTTTTAATGGCATTTTGTGGACTTCCTGATAGTAAAGAATTACAGTAGTCCAGCCTTGAGGTAAACAAATGCATGGACTAGTTTCTCAGCATCACTCCTGGACAGGATGTTTCTAATTTTAGCAATATTCCGGAGGTGAAAGAAGGAAATCCTAGAAACCTGTTTAATATGGGATTTAAATGTCAAGTCTTGGTCAAAAATAACGCCGAGGTTCTTTACGTTATTACTGGGGGCAAATTTAATGCCATCCAGATGAAGTGATTGACTAATCAGTTTCTGTTTTAGAACAGCAACTCTGTTTGAGTTGCTGTCTTTGGCTTATTCGGTATTTGTGCTACAAATCAGTTAAAGAGGTGACAAATTATGATCCACCAATTAAGGTTGTTTTTTGATACAAGATTCAGGTTTCTCATGGTTTGTGCTCAGTCTGTGATATGGCAGCAATGTAATTATGACTACACCTAATAACTATAAACCAAACTAGGATTGCTATTTCCTTGTTCGATCATAATTGTTTCATTATTTTTATTTACATATTTTAATTGCAATAGCCCTAAGCAAAACACTTCCGTGCTGATATGCTGATAAACGGTCTTCATTAACTGAACATTGAGAAGATGAAGAGAACAGTCACACTAAGTAAATAAGATATTCGAGTTGAATCTAAAACGTAAATTTAAAATGATCAGCCTGTTTGCTGTGTTGTTGTCCATCGCGCTGTGGCTGCCCAACAACATGTGGCAGTAGTTTTACAGCACAAGGCTGACTTCTTTTGGTCAAGAGCAGCACTGCACATCTATTTTCACACAGTCCTCACCTAATGAGCATGCATGCCTGAAAAGGCACAAATCCAGGCTGAAACCCCCCCACACACCTGCCATGTTCTGACACATATGTTAAAACCAATCATAAAGTAAGAAAACCACACACAAACACAGTCCTCCCTTCAGATACAGCACGCTTTGTCCGCTCTCACTTGAACACTCAGTACACAGTGTATTATCCTTGCTCTCAAGGAAAGAACAGCAGGTTATTGGGATTCTCCTCATGCGTCTGCCCGTTCCAGCTGCCGCCTCGCTGCTTCCCTTCCTGCTCTCGTTGTCCTGTTCTCTCTTCTTCTCTCTGTTTCTCTGTTGCCTTTAGGTCTCTGTTTCTCTCTAACATATTTTAATTGATCAGACACTCTTCTCACTCCTACCTCTTGCCACCCCACACTTGGAACAAATCTCTCTTTTCTCTTTGCTGCCTTCTCTAAAGATGTCACTTGGTGGGGGACTGATCCCAGCTGTGCAGAGGATTCTGTGTGGCAGCTGCAGTTGCTCAGCTGATATCCATAAAATTATTTCATGTTTACCTGTTGTTGAAAAGTATGAGTTTGTCCTGCAGAGGAGATCTGAAATGGGATGGTGCAGTCCCTTGCACAGGTATTAAATAATTTGTCAAATTAGAAACACAAAGTAGTGTTTTATTGGACTTTTATGTGCTCGACTTACCAAAAGACAATGCATAATTGGGAACTAAAAAGTGTGGCATGAATTTATATTCAGCTGCCCGACTGTGTTGCACTACAGCTCTGCCTATATATTTCTGGTTATTGTCCTACTGGAAGGTGACCTTTTACCACCAAATCTGGAGTTTTGCAGCCTGTAACAGATTTTATCCTGTAGTTAACTCTATCCGTCTTCCCCTTATTTCCCTCTAGCCTTCCTGTCCATGTAAAACACAAGCATCCTCACAGAAGGATGCTATCACCAATATGTTCCACAATGGGATATTGCTTCCAGAGTGATATGTGTTGTTAGTTTCCAGCACACAGCGTTTTTTCAAAGTATTATTTTGGTCTCATCTGGCCTGAGTAGCTTTTTGCTCTGTCATCATGCATGGTTTGGGGTACCCTTTAAAAAACACTTACAATGGCTTTCTTTTAAGAAGTGCTTTTTTTTCTCGCCCCTGTTCCACAAAGATCAGATTTGTGGAGTGCAACACTGACAGTCAGCCTTTCGACAGATGCTCTAATCAGATGAAAAACTTCTCCAGCCTGATGCAGCTAACACCATGTTTCACCATGTAGATGGTGTGTTTGGGGTAATGCTGTGCTAGTTTTCTCCCACACATGGAGTTTTGAATAGACTTACCTGAATGTCTTCTTTCATATGCTTCCTGTTCACCCTACATGACTTGTGGCAAACTGCAAATGGGACTTATTTCCTTCTTTTAACAGTGCTTTTCTTATTGCCAATCTTTCATGAAGACCAGTTTTGTTAAGTGCACAACTGCACGTTATCCTGTTGACCTATTCTTCCAGCTGAGTTGTGAGACCAACTAATGATGCTCCCAGTAACTGAAAGTCCTCTGTGTCCTGTTATCAACTTTTTACTTTCTTTAATATAGAAAGGACTCTTATATCAATTATGTTGTTCTTTTTCTTGTCTCTGCTCTGTCTACTCAAACAGACAGATGACTGGAGAGCTGGGTCGGACTCTCTGGTACAGTACTTGGCTGGTTCGAGTCTTACCTAAAGAACAGGGACTTCTATGTTTCAATAGGAAACTTTTCATCAGAACGAACAGAAATCACATGTGGGGTGCCCCAGGGCTCCATCCTGGGGCCCCTCTTATTTAATATCTACATGCTCCCACTAGGCAAAATTATAGCGACCAATAACATTAGCTACCATAACTATGCGGATGACACTCAGCTCTACATTACAATGTCACCAGGTGACTCTGAACCCATTCAAACCCTAAATCAATGCATTGACCAAATAAATGGATGGATGTGCCATAACTTTCTCCAGCTGAATAGAAGCAAAACTGAAGTGATTATTTTTGGACCCAAGGAGGAACGATCAAGAGTCAGCACACAGCTTCAATTAATACAGCTAGAAACTACTGATCAGGTTCGTAACCTAGGTGTAGTAATGGACTCAGACCTGAACCTCCAGGGTCACATAAAGGCAATAACAAGGTCAGCGTTCTATCACCTGAAGAACATTTCTAGGATTAAAGGACTGATTTTGCAACACGATCTAGAAAAACTCATCCATGCGTTTATCTTTAGTCGGATTGATTACTGCAACAGCATCTTCACAAGTCTGCCTAAAAAGTCAATCAGACAGCTGCAGCTGATCCAGAACGCTGCCGCTCGCGTCCTCACTAGAACCAGGAAAGTAGAGCACATCACCCCAGTTCTAAAGTCCTTACACTGGCTCCCTGTAGCTCAGAGAATAGACTTTAAAATACTTTTACTAGTTTATAAATCATTACATGGATTAGCACCAAAATATGTTGAAGACCTGTTGTCATGGTACCAACCACCAAGACCACTCAGGTCCTCCAACTCTAGCCTACTAAACATCCCTAGACTCAGAACTAAACATGGAGAAGCAGCTTTGAGTTTCTATGCTCCCCTTATCTGGAACAGACTTCCTGACGAGTGTAGAGCTGCTGAAACTCTGAACTGCTTTAAATCGAGACTAAAAACCCATCTGTTTAGAATTGCCTTTGAGTAAATGCTTGATGTTATATGTATGAAATGTGTTCATGCTCTCTTGCTTTTTTTTATTTTTCTCTTGCTTTATTGTGTATCATGTATAATGTGTGTTTCTTTTATGTGTTTCTTTTAAATCACCAAATCATGTAAAGCACCTTGAATTGCCCTGCTGTTGAAAGTGTGCTATACAAATAAAATTGCCTTGCCTTGGCTTGCCTTACTGAGGCAGGTTCTGCTGGAGGTTTCTTCCTGTTAAAGAGGATTTTTTCCTCTCCACTGTCGTTACATTCTTCCTCATTATGAGGAATGGCTGTGAAGTCAAAAGAAAAATGCAGGCGACTGTCTACTGTTACTATATGTTCGTTCAGGGGGAGTGAATGCTGCAAGTCAGTAAATTGACGCAGTCTGCTGTGATTCCTTAAATAGAAACTTTAAAACTGACTGGAATGTACTGTATGTACAATTTGAATTGAAATGACTTTTCTTGTAAAGTGCCTTTTGATGACATCTGTTATGAATTGGTACTTAATAAAAAAACTGAATTTAATTGAATTGAATGTAACTTTTAAATGTGATATTTTGCAATTTATGTAGGGGGATCAGATTACAAAGGAACCAAATTCAAACACATTCAGCACTTTCAAGATTTTCTGTTTGTATAACTTGTAAAACATTTCAACATCACAGTTTTGTGCTACTTGAGTTGGTTTACCACAAGAAGTCCTAAGAAAAGTTTGGGATTTAATGTGATGAAGACAAACGTTCAAAATTTATCAATTATTTAAGGAGTTGTATTTTGGTCCTCTTGAGGTAGATTATGGCTCAGTAGGCAGAGTAGTTGTCTTGCAATCAGAGGGTCGCAGGTCTAGCTTCCTGCTGTTTTATGTTGATGTGCACATAATCCCAAATTGCTTACCGATATCGGTGTGTAAATGTGTTTGTGAGTGTGAATGGGTGAATGTGGCTCCAGCGTAGACTGCTTTGAGTGGACAGGATGACTAGAAAAGGGCTACATAAGTTCATACCATTTAGCATTCTTTGGTTAAAAAATAAATATACCACCCTAGAAACTATATTTATGATTATCATTGCCGGTGTGTTATTTTTGATGCAGTTGAGATGTTGTCCTTACTTAGAGATATCCATTTTACAATGTTTGCATCAGTTGTTTTCCAACAACAAGACCTGGATCAACCCGGAAATAAAGGCTCTCCTCAAGTAGCCCTTTTCCACTGAGGCGGAGCTGGAGCTCCCGTGGCTCCCGTGCTGACTAAGCTTCGGTGTTTTTGTTTTCGATTCCCGTGAGCACCAGCTCCAAGAGCCAGAAACTGGTGCTACTCTGGCACCACTCTTGTGCGGGGCCAAAGCAGAGCTATCCAAGCACTCACTACGTCAAGGGGGAACGGGGAGGGATTTAAAGCCTTCACAATAGAGGACCGCCATATTTAAATCCAGACTGCTGGGAATGTTTTTTTTGTTGTTGTTGAAAACATGGATAGCATCAAGACTACGTCGCCTATTACGACGTTGCCTTGTCGACAGTAGCTGCAACAGCGATGCCTTTTGGCGCTGTTTCGCAACAAATGCTTTTAAAGCAACGATTAGCTTCTGCAACCAGAACGAGGTCATCCATGTCTGTTGTTATGGTTTTTCTTCTTCTGCGTCTGCTTTATTTTCGGCGAGCGGCTTCCCGCGTGATTTCTGAAGTGACGGTTTGATGACGCAACGCCGTAGCTCACGGGGGCTCCAAGTTGGCTCCTTGTTATGGAAAACGAAGGAGGTTTTGTGAAAGCTCTGGCTCCAGCACCAGCCCCAGCTCCAGCTCCGAACACACTCTCGGTTCTTTGCAATGAAAAAGGGCTAAAGGAGGCCTTTAGATCTGGAGACAAGAAGGAGCTAAGAGCTGTACAGAAGAGAAATGAAAAATAAGGCAAGGGAAGAACATCTACAGGGAGAAGATGGAGGACCAGCTGCAGCAAAACAACATCAGTGGGGTTTAGAAAAGCCTGAAGAAAATCTCAGAGCACAAACCAACCCCCCGGCTGCAGGAGACTTAGGGTGGGTGAACGACCTAAACCAGTTTTTCAACAGGTTTGACCAGCCACCCACCCATCCCCCAGAAGCATCTCCCGTGCTGCAACCCCCCTCATCTTTGAGGGCTGCCTACTCTTCTACTCAGGACTTCAGACTTCTCAGCTCCCAGCCATCACACCCACCCGACTTCTCAGGACTCCATCATACATCCCCCTCCCCCCCATCTTGTCTCTTCAGGTGAGGAGCAAGCTGCGAAAGATCAAGGTGCGAAAGGCTGAAGGTCTAGATGACATCAGCTCCAGGTTCCTGAGGTGATGCGCAGATGAACTGTGTGGCATCCTGGGATATCTATACAACCTGAGTCTGAAGCTGGGGAAAGTACCGCAGCTGTGGAAGATGTCCTGTGTGGTACTGGTACTAAAGACTTCACATCCGAAGTACCTCAGCAACTGCAGGCCGGTAGCCCTGACCTCGCATCTAATGAAGACCATCGAGAGGTTGGTTCATGACCATCTTTGCCCCCTGGTGAGTTCTTCATTGGATCCGCTACAGTTTGTCTGCCAGCCTGGCATTGGGGTGGATGACACCACCATGTACCTCCTGCACTGAGCTCTGACTCACCTGGAGAAGCCTGGAAGCACTGTGAGGATCATGTTTTTTTATTTGTCAACACCATCCAGCCATGACTTATGAGGGACAAGCTGGAGCTTTCAGGAGTGGAACACAACATGTCCTAGTGGATACTGGACTACCTTACAGGATGCCCAGAGTATGGGGGAAACAAGGCTGTGGCTCCAAAAGGCTGGTCTGCATTATGGGGGGGGGGGGGGGGGGGGGCACAGGGAACTGTGCTGGCACCATTCCTCTTCACCCTCTACACTGTCAACTTTTCCATCAACTCTGATGACTGATGACTCTTGTCATCACAGGTGAGGATGACTCAGAGTAAAGAGAGTGGACTCTGGACTTTGTGGACTGGTGCCAGCAGAACCACCTGCTGATCAACATGGGGAAAACTAAGGAGTTGCTGGTGGACTTCCGCGGGCACAGACCCACCACACTGACACCGGTGAACATCCAGGGGGTGGACATTGAAATAGTGGACTCTTTTAAGTACCGGGGTGTTCACCTGAACAATAATCTGGACTGGAGCCACAACACTGATGCTCTTTACAGAAAGAGTCAGAGCAGACTCTACCTGCAGAGGAGGCTGAGACCTTCTTTGACTCTGTGGTGGCATCAGCCATCTTGGATAAGCTCACCAGGAAGGCCAGTTCTGTTCTAGGATGCCCCCTGGATCCAGTGCAGGTGGTAGGAGACAGAGGGACTCTGGCCAAAATAACCTCACTGATGGACAGTGTATCCCACCCCATGCATGAAGCTGTTGCTGAGCTGCAGAGCTCTTTCAGAAACAGACTGCTGCATCCTAGGTCCATGAAGGAGCGTTATCGCAGGTCCTTCCTCCCTGCAGCTGTTAGACTTTACAACCAGAACTGCTCACAGCAAAATCTATAATGTTTACAGAACTGCTCTAACTTGCACTATTTCACTCATTTAACTAACATTTCTGTAGCTGCTATTTGCACATCTGTTTTTCTCAGTTTATATTCTGTTAACTACTTGTAAATAATACTTTCACTTTTTTACTCTTTTACACTCTATTGCACAATTACTCATGCACATTCAGTAAATGTTCATTGTTTTTTAATTATCTTACCCAGTTACACATTCTAATCTGAGTATGCCACTTTATTTTTAATAACAGCACAGTACTTTGGTTTCTGTAATTGCGTCCTTAATGTACATATTTAATTCTTAATTCTGTTTTCATACTTTTTCTACTATTCTCAGGAGATCGTGAAGGCTTTTGTTATCTGTCAATTTGCTGCTATTACAGCCGAATTTCCCCTTTTTGGGACAATAAAGAAATCCATCCATCCATTTTCTGTACCTTCATTCCTATGCAGGGTGGCGCAGGGATGTGCTGGTGCCTATCTCCAGTTCTAATGGGGCGAGAGGCAGGGTACACCCTGGACAAGTTGCCAGTCCATCGCAGGACAATAAAGAAATATTCTATTCTTTTTTATTCTAATTATTTAGTTTACTCCTTCTTCTTCAAAGAGCATCACATTAGTATGGAGAAAGTAAACTGTCCGATTTCCTGTCCATAATAAGGCCAATAAACAAAAGTTCTGCCAAGGCTCACTTTCAGCTTATTACCATCTCCACCCAGACCAATATTTCCTGGGTGCTCAGCCAAACAGTAATTGAACACACTTCCTTTGACTTATTGATTGTGTTGGTGAGTCTAAGCAAACATTTAAGCATTCTCTAGCTCCTCTCCTCCTTCTCGTCTGTAGCACACCTCTGTGGTGTTCTATTTTTGTTTGCATGTCTCCTAGTTTCAAACAGCACAGGAAGTAGTAACTGGTTCTGTTTCTTGGCATCAACAGACTTCAAATGAAAGGAATAGCATGGTGACAGATACGCCATCCTCAGGTATTGGTGCTTACCCACAACATTCCAGGATCTAAAAAGAAAATCCATAGCAGACCTTGTGTGTCATAACCTTCTTAGATATAAATCTCTACCCCTCTCACAGACAGAAACTGTACACTGTCTAGCACCAACCAGGCCGGGCGAAATTAAATATTGCTCATTTATTTCATGTCTGATGTTATTCATGGGGGTTAGTGTTTAGTTTGTGTTTCATGGCATGCGTTAGATCTATGGGATGTGGGGAAGGAAGCACCTGCAATACTAAGGTTGGTCTTGAGGTCGCTTGAGGTCCGTTCTTCCATTACGTTCTCTAAAGAGAAGAGATTCAGTAAAACTAGATGACACACAGCAACAAATCAGCATGTACTTGAGGGAGATTCCCATTTCCCCACACACTATAAAGGTGACAGACACGGTTGCACCTTGAATCTCTCACCGCTATGAAAACAATCAGATGTGTTTGAATATATTGGGCTGTAAAATCAACGGTGAAAAAAAAAAAAACAATCAGCAGAAGGAGTGCTTCAGATAAATTAGTATTTTGCTGCAGCAATCTTATTCTGAAAAGTTTAGGATAACCCAGTATTTAATTTCAGTACATTCACTGAGTTTAGGGAATTAATCTTGACAAACGTATATTCAGCTATGAAAAATGGGTCCACAGCATTGTAGATCTTCCACTGTATTTGACAGTAGGCATGATGTGCCTTTTCCACATATATATCCTTTCATCCTACACTGCCAGTAGCATTTAGCAGGCTCCACATATTTTTTCTTTTGACATAGGAACATAAAAGATGCCCTCCAAACAACACATTGGTAGGTTGCTAGCGAAGGATGGTTGCTGTGGATAATTGGTGACCTCAAGATGCCACACTTTTGTGTAGATCTCCTACGGTAACAGTTGGAGATTTTTTTGGGCTTGGTTACCACCCTCATTACTGTATGCGGAGTCAAAAGTAACTTATTGTCCAGCCTGGTTTGTGAAATCTTTAGTTATTTATTTTTTTAATATCACTTTTACCATAAATATGGTTGACCTTAGGTAAATTTTGATATTTTAATTACTAATTTATAGAGAGCAACACACCTCTGAATTATTTGAATGGCTCTAAGAGAAATTGGTCTCTATATCTTGTTATGCTGTGTTCTCAGGTAAACAGGAAGTTGTTAATTACTTATTTACACATTTCTAAATGCTCTGATTAATGTAAAAAATTTAAGTAAAAATTAAAGATGAATCAGTTATGTTTATGTTTCAGGAGTTTTTTAGGGTGTCAACCAGTATCGCTCAAATTATAAAAAAAAACAAAAACAAAAAAACAGGTGGCATAATATAAACTTTTCCAGCTATAACTTTGAATTATTTAATCAGAAAAGAAAAATCCTACACATTCGACATGATGTGCCAGCATCCTGCTTTCCTATTTTAAGGTGTGTTTAGTGACCGAAGAAAAATAAAATCTGATTTTTGAGTGTCTCGTTTGCCGGTCACCAGCCAGACAGGTCAAGCTGAAAATCATCAGATTCCGGTCACCTGTCAAACAGAAGTTGCATTTTTAGTTTATAACTTGCAATATTTTTTTAGCATTTTGCTCTCCGGCAACCTATTCTTTATTTACTTTATCAACCTTGCTTTGCTGGCAATTATATGGACTGTGGTATCAGATGCATAAAAGAGCAATGCTGAATTATATATTGAAAGCTGTATCTTGGAATGCGATTGAAGCCCAAGGCAAAAATGTAACAATGCCACATTTTTACAAAAATAATGCTCTAAATGCTAATACCCCGTAATTCATAACCCTAATTTTTGATTTGAGTATTCTTGAATGAAAACAACCACCCTACACCATTTAGCTTTAATAACTTGAATGTGTTTTGGCAAATAGCTGAAACTAAATTTGTGGCTGCATATATATGAATAAATCATGTATGTCAAATATACATTTTTTGTATTGTTTTTGTCCATAAAACTTTATATTTTTTTACTACTGGCCTGTAAAGATGGGCTCATCGTTCACATGTCTGCACTTACAAGCAAGGCAACAAAAGGAAAATTTTTATCTAATTTTATTAAACAGAATATTTGGATAATCATAGATGTTGTATTCATGATTTTCTCACAGCTTTCATTCAAATATATATAACCTAAAACTTCACAGATCAACATTATCTGCATAAACTTTCGAGGTTGTGAAAGTTCAAGTCAAGCAGCATTTTTTTAAGTTCTATTAGCTTCTCTTGAGCCTTTCAAGTGTTTCTCTCCTTCTTCACCGGCACAGTGCTATTTATCAATCTCCCTTCCCCCTCTTGGTTGTCTCATCTCCTCTGTTTACCTGTCCTCACCTCACTCGTTACAATTGCAGTACACCCCATAAATGTCTCTCCTTGTCACCGGCACATTATTTCTGCATAATTTTTTGTCTTCGTCTCCACTCCTAAGCATAATGTTTTGCTGCAGGCAGGAAGCATTGCGCCGTGCTGCTGAACGTGCTAAATGCACCCCGGTTCCCTCTTTCTCTGGCTATTTCACACCTGGCTGCTTCCGTCTAATATATCTCCCGACTCCCAGTGCAGTACACCACAACAGTCATTAATTGCGAGGAAAAGAAAATCATATACTCTCTTCACAGATCGAGCGGCAAACATCCTGCATGAGTTAATATCTGTTGTGCAGCCTGCAGCTGTAGCAATAGCCCAGTTTTATAAAGCATTAAACTTTGATATTTTAATTTGTCTAGCTGTGTCAAACCAAACTGTTGAAATAAGAAATTCATAAGCATAGAGACTTTTAGCATACATTTATGTTTGCCACAAGCCATTTAAAATCCACCACCACTCTCTTGCAATTCAATGTGATTCCATTAACTGCAATGCTATGAAAAGGTATTTCCTGCTGAAAGATTTCTTCAGTTTTTGCCTTTTGTCACACTTAAACATTTCAGATCATTAAGTAAATAGTATGTTGACTAGTTTGTCTAGATTAAATATAAAAAAAGTTTTACAAATGATTAAAAATGTAATTTTTTATTTTTTATTTATGACTTGGATTTTATATACTTTTGCCATTCAGAGGTGGAAATGTTGATGTGCTTTGGATTTTGATTTGGCTCCGTAACTAGGCAAGGCAAGGCACATTTATTTGTATAGCAATTCAAGGTGCCTTGGGTGATTAGGGGAAAAAATTAAAAGCAGCAATAAAACAACAGTACAAACAGAAAACACAAAATCAAAGATATAAAGAACATTAAAACACATAACCATTAAGACATTCCAGCTATTATTTATCAGTTAGTCAAAGGCAGCTCTAAACAGAAGGGCTTTTAGCTTTGATTCAAAGGAGACATACTATGCATCTTTAAAAAAAAGTTAGAATAGGTCTATGGTCTGTATAGAACATGTTAATGAAGTTCTTTGCACAAAATCACTCTCACATGAAGCAATCTCACCAGCTCAATTCTTGACAAGTTCAGTCCCTTTCAGGATGAGCTGTTTAGAGGGCTCTGTCACTTCTATGCAAATTAGCAGTTTCAGACCAGCCCCACCCATCTGGTTACTAGGTTGGTGGTTTGCCACACATGAGAATGACATGAAATTGGAAGTCGCAGAAATGTAATCCTCTGATGCCGCGTTCATACCGCACGCTTTGTCAGCGTCACAAAACGCTCACAAAGTGACTAGTTTGAGGCGTGTACATTTTTAAGCCTGAAGCTTGCAAAGCCTGCCACTTGCTGAGCAAAAAAAGAGAGCGGGGGCGGGGCTTCCTCTGTTGATTGATGTTCTAAACAATGGCGGATCATAGCGAGAGATTGGCTTCTGAATCTGACGGCCTCACCATAGACTTAACATGTCATCTTGCCGTCCTGAGCGTTTTGGGCAATCTGAACGTGTCATCACTGTACATTGCATATTCTTTTTTCTCTAGAACCAAAAGTCTGCCTGGCATCTGTTAGCTTCTTAAATAGGACAAGGCCTCATTAAGTCCCAATGTCTTTGTTGTTGTGAGTTAAAACTGGTATCTGTTCTTGTCAAAGTCAAGTTAGCTTCTCAGTTAGTAGCAGTCAATCAAAAAATAAACTTGTAGCTCAATTCAGGCGGCCATGGTGTAGTTTGTTTTTTTTACTCTACATTGTTTTACCTTGTCCTCCTTCTCTTACAGTTTTTTTTTCTTTTAACCATTTTGTTCAGCCCTCTGTGCCTTCAGAATGGAGCTATATTTTGTCTTGTTCACTTCATAACTGATTTGACAAGTCTCCCATTGATTTTGCTTGTAGATTAGAATTGATTTTGCTCTTCACCGTATTTTCCTTTCTGTTTGCTCCTTCCCGTTATGATGAGCATTTCTGTTGCTCCATTCATCAGAACGATGGACCAAAAGTGGTTTGCCCTTGGGATCTGCACTTTTGTACTCCATGCAACTGAAAAAAAAAAAACTCAGTAAAGGGCTAAATAACAAAAATAATGACCATGTATTTAGATGAGTGAATAAAAAAGAATCTCATGAAGGTCTTTTCCTACTGTTTTTTTTGCAGAGACGAAGACTTCTCCCATACCGTCCTCCAAAGCACCGCAGAAGGCCGAGCCTCCAGTGGGCAGAGCTGCCAGGGTCGTCACATTTTTCTCTCCTTTGCTGTTAGGGATGATGCTGTTGTTTATGTGGTGAGCACCAAAATGCACAGACACCCTCACACTCATGTTAAAAGAAATCTCCTGCCATGTTTGAATTGATTTCAAACTTCACTGGTACAGTATCTATTAACATGTCAATGCATGACTGTTTTTGTCGTGAACATGTTTTATACCCCAAGAGTAACTCCAGTCAGGGGAGCTTGTTTTATGACCACATAAGGGTTTTTCTGCGGAGTCTATTTCAGGTTAAAGTGAAATACAATCTGAATGTCTCTGAATGCTATACACAGCTTTGCAAAAGTAGAAATTCTGCTGTTGACCTGTCGCATAAAAAAAGTTACGATATTTGTATTTATTTTTGACACATTTCAGACAATTAGGTAACTTCAGATTGGTTTGACTAAAAACATTGTGATTGTATTAGGGTTAGAGTTAAGAGGTTGAATTCTTTGTCATTCACGATTGACTAAAATCACCTAATATCACCATCTAATGACCCCTTCAATTATTTCACCCTGCACATCAACCAGAAACTATATCTGATGGTGAAGCATGGTGGTAGCTGCATCCTGCTACTAGGCTGTTATGAAGAAAAACCTGTTAGCGACAGCATACTATCTCAGGCAGGAATGGAAGTTCACCTACCACCTGTCGGAATCACGGCCTGATAGACCGATAGGAGTGTTGCGTGCGGCTGAGACCCAAGCGCGGTGATAGACGAGCGAGGGAAGGACAGTAGCACGCGGTTTAGTATAGTAATCCCTGAACGTGAGGACTGATCTGTCGAGAAAGCTGGGATTACAAGATCTAACGAGACGGTAGGATCGGGTGATTGTGAGGATTGGGAAATCCGCTACACCCGGGAACTAGCGATGCTTGGAAGCACAGCTGCGGAGCTCGGGACATGTAAAAAGTGATGTCAGAGCGGCGAGCTGGTGAGTAGCTCCTCCTTAAATGGGAAATCCTCCAGATCACATGACCGCCGTCTGACAGGACCCCCCCCTTAATGACCGGCGCCTGACGGTCCAGAATGATGGCGGTTGAAGTCTGCAATCAGAGATGGGTCCAAAATGTGTCTGGATGGAACCCAGGAGCGTTCCTCAGGATCATAGCCAGCCCAATCAACCAGGTATTGGATTCCTCGGCCCCGACGGCGAGAGTCCAAAATCCGCCTGACTGTAAAGGTAGGACCTCCATCTATGACTCTTGGAGCTGGGGGGGGAGTGGGGGGGGGGGTCAGTGGAGAGGTGATGTGTCGCTTAAGCTGGGACACATGAAAAACGGGGTGAACTCTCAGCGCAGATGGGAGGCGCAAGCGATAAGTGACTGGGTTGATCTTTGTCAGCACCTCGTAGGGCCCTACAAACTTGGGAGTGAGCTTACTGGATTCAGTGTGGAGCTTAAGGTGTCTGGTGGAGAGCCAAACCTGATTGCCAGGCTGGAAGGAGGGGCCTGGGCGGTGTCTGCGGCGGTGCTGCCTGACGGACTGAGAGTTGGCTCGGGAAATAGCCGCCCTAGCTTTAACCCAAGCCAGACGGCAGCGGCGGACAAACAGCTGGGCTGCGGGGACTTCAACATCAGTCTCCTGATGCTCAAAGAGGGGGGGGCAGAACCCCTGGCAGAGTTCAAAGGGACAAAACCCCGTGGAGGAAGAGACATGGAGGTTGTGGGAAAGCTCTGCCCACAGTAGATACCTGGGCCAGCGCGAAGGTTGGGAAGCCACGAAGCATCGCAGGAATCGACCTAGTTGTTGGTTAAACCGTTCGGTCTGGCCATTGGTCTGGGGGTGGTAGCCAGAGGAGAGACTGACCGAGGCCCCGACGAGGCGACAAAAGGCTCTCCAAAACCTAGCCGAAAACTGGGGACCCCTGTCGGAGACAACGTTCTTGGGGAAGCCGTGCAGGCGGACAACATGTTCCAGCAAGAGCTCGGCTGTGCGTTTGGCAGAGGGTAGACCGGGCAGGGCCACCAAGTGGACGGCTTTAGAAAACCGATCCACAATGGTGAGGATGGTATTCAGACCGTCAACCGGGGGGAGACCGGTGACAAAGTCCAACCCGATGTGAGACCAGGGGCGTCTCGGAACTGGAAGGGGTTGAAGTTCCACTGCAAGGGTGGAGGAAGAGGGTTTAGAACGGGCGCAGACGTCACAGGCTGAGACGAATTCGTGGACGTTGCGGTTCATGGAGGGCCACCAGAGTGCGCGTTTAAGGAACTGCAACGTCCTTACAGGACCAGGGTGTCCTGAAAAGGGAGAGGAGTGACCCCAGATTAAAGCCTCCTGACGGCATCCCGAGGGGACATAGAGGCGGCCCGGAGGTGTCTCCGGAGGGGCGGGTTCTTCGCGCAGGGCTACCTGGATAGAGTCCTCCAAAGGCCAACGGAGGGGAGCCAGAAAGCGTTGGGCGGGCAAAATGGGATCGGGGTCAGCCTGGGGGGAAGAATGGGAGAACTGTCTGGAAAGAGAATCTGCTTTAATGTTCTTTGAGCCAGGGCGGTAGGCGAGGTGGAAATTGTAAGGCTCGAAAAACAAGGCCCAGCGGGCCTGTCTGGGGTTAACCTGCTTGGCTGAACGAAGGTGAATCAAGTTCTGGTGATCAGTCCATATGAGAAATGGTTCACGGGCCCCCAAGAGCCAATGACGCCACTCCTCAAGGGCCCATTTAATGGCTAGCAGCTCTCGGTCGCCAACGCCATACCTCTGTTGGGTCTCGGAAAACTTCCGCGAGAAATAACAGCAGGGGTGTAACTTGTCATCAGGACCTCTTTGGGAAAGAACAGCCCCTGCACCCACATCAGAGGAGACTATCTCTACCACGAAGGGCCTCTCAGGGTCGGGGTGCAACAGTATGGGAGCCGAGGTGAACAGGCGGAGAAGGTGTCGGAAGGATCGGACAGCCTCGGGAGGGAGGCTAAAGGGCCAAGGCTGGTTAGACGGTTTGGTGAGGGAGGTAAGGGGTGCTGCGACAGAGCTGAAACCCCGAATAAACCGCCGGTAAAAATTTGCCAACCCCAGGAAGCTCTGTAACTGTCTCAGACTGGACGGCAGAGGCCAGTCAGCAACTGCCCGGACTTTCTGGGGGTCCATGGCCAACCCGTCAGAGGAAATGATGTACCCGAGGAAGGAAACAGAATGCTGGTGAAAGGTACATTTCTCCAGCTTGCAAAACAACTTGTTCTCCAGGAGTCTGCTCAGCACTGATCTAACATGATGGGTATGCTCTTCCATGGAGCGGGAGTATATCAAAATGTCGTCTAAGTAAACGAACACCCAGCGCCCCAACATATCCCGGAGGACATCGTTGACAAAGTGCTGGAAGACGGCAGGACTGTTGCAAAGGCCAAACGGCATCACCAAATACTCGTACAGTCCGGTGGGGGTGACGAATGCCGTCTTCCACTCGTCCCCATCCCTAATACGCACCAAGTTGTAGGCGCTACGGAGGTCCAGCTTAGAGAAAACGGTGGCGCGTGAGAGAGAGTCGAGGGCGGTAGAGATGAGCGGAAGAGGGTAGAGGTTTTTTACCGTCATCCTATTTAGGGCCCGGTAATCTATGCAGGGGCGAAGCCCTCCATCTTTCTTTTTAACAAAAAAGAATCCTGCAGCCGCTGGCGAAGTAGACGGCCTAATGGAACCATTCTGAAGGGCCTCAGCCACATACTCCTCCATGGCTCTCGTCTCTTGGGCAGACAATGAAAAAAGGCGGCCACGGGGAGGGACAGCGCCAGGGAGGAGGTCAATTGCCATATCATAGGGCCGGTGGGGGGGCAAAGTGGAGGCTCGCTCCTTGCTAAAAACAGCGGCGAGATCTCGGTAGGCCGGAGGAATCTCCTCCAGACCCACTGACTCCTGTGAGCCCTTCGAGGCTGCAATGGTCTCAGGGAAGGACCGGTGCTGGCAGCAGTTGGGACCCCAGTTTAAAATGCGGCAAGATGACCAAGAAATATGGGGGTCATGGCGGGAAAACCAAGGGTAGCCCAGTATAAGTGGGGTGGAGCCAGCAGAAACTACCAGGAACCGAATCTGCTCGTGATGGCTGCCTATGGACATGTGTACAGATTGGGTCTGGTGTTGGACTGGATAGGGTTGTAGGGGGCGACCATCCACTGAGGTGACAGGGATGAAGTGGTTAATAGGTGAGAGAGGGACTCCAAGCCGATGAGCCAGGTCCTGATCAATGAAGTTTTCAGCCGCTCCGGTGTCAAGAAGAGCTAATAATGGAAATTGCTGATGTTCGAGGTGGAAAGTGACTTGGAGTTGGAAGCGGGTAGGGGCGGCAGAGGGATTAGGACCAGGTAGAACTCCCCCAAGGTCTACCTGGTCTCTTCGTTTCCCCGGCGTAGTGGGCATTTAGAGAGGCGATGTTTAGGTGAGCCGCAATAGGCGCAAAGCCCCTCACGCCAACGCCGATCGCGCTCTTCTTTAGAGAGTCTTCCAATCTGCATTGGCTCCTCAGTAGAGGAACCGGGCAAATCAGCAGGAAAACCTCCCGAAGCCAAGGGAGGAGGAGGGGTAGAGGATCGGGGAGATCTAAAAGACCTGAACCGACGCGACTCCGGTCGGGGACGAAGCAGGACACGCTGATCGATTTTGAGAGCTAGATCGACAGTAGCATCTAAGGTCTTTGGAGCTTCATGGCCAATCATCTCATCTCTAATATAGCCTGCTAATCCCTCCATAAAGACGGATCGGAGGGCAGCGTCCCCCCAATTCAGCTTGGCGGCCAGGGTACGGAATTCTGAAACGAAATGGCAAACGGACTGATCTCCCTGACGTAGGTGGAGGAGCTGGGACTCCAAATCCACCTCGCTACTGGGTGGAACAAAGGTCTTCTTCAGCTCCTCAACAAACACTGTAAATTGATTACAGGCTGTGGACTTAGAGTAATAAAGGGCGGCAGCCCATTCCTGGGCTCGGCCAGAAAGAAGGGAAGTCAATAAGGCCACTTTAGAGCGCTCTGTTGAATACTTAGTTGGCTGGCATTCAAAAATCATCTCTAACGTGGCGAGCAACCCGTCGGGCCGGCCGTCGACTCCATTCCACTTTTCCGGTAATCCAATCCGGGGTTCCTCGCTGCCCGGCGCGCACTGACGCTGCAGCGTGGTGACGGAGGCGGAAAGCTGGAGAAGCGTCTCGGTCAGGGCTTCCAGCTTGGAACTTTGGCGATCGACAACGCCGCGGAGGTATAATGCCTCGGACCTAAGCCGCTCGAATTCCGCTGGGTCTACTTTTGCAGGCTCTGACATCCTGTCGGAATCACGGCCTGATAGACCGATAGGAGTGTTGCGTGCGGCTGAGACCCAAGCGCGGTGATAGACGAGCGAGGGAAGGACAGTAGCACGCGGTTTAGTATAGTAATCCCTGAACGTGAGGACTGATCTGTCGAGAAAGCTGGGATTACAAGATCTAACGAGACGGTAGGATCGGGTGATTGTGAGGATTGGGAAATCCGCTACACCCGGGAACTAGCGATGCTTGGAAGCACAGCTGCGGAGCTCGGGACATGTAAAAAGTGATGTCAGAGCGGCGAGCTGGTGAGTAGCTCCTCCTTAAATGGTAAATCCTCCAGATCACATGACCGCCGTCTGACACCACCAGGACAATCACCCGGAATTTAAAGCCAGAGCAGGTTTAGATCAATTCATAATCATGTGTTAGAATGGCATAGTCAAAGCAGACACTTTAATCCAACTGGGAACATGAGGTAATATTCATACATTTGTGCTCACAGATATTCTCTTTCCAAACTGACTGACTTGCAGACTTGCAGGTGTGATTGCAATGAAAGTTGGTTCTACAAAGTATTTTCTCAGGGGAGTTGAATACAAATGTATGCCATAGTATTTAGATTTTCCTTGAAGAAAATTTTGACAATCATGAATTATTTTCCCTTAGAATTTGCAATTCTGGATACTGAATACTTGAATAATTTCACTGCTTATCACACTGGGGGTCTACAAAAAGACAGGAAATAGCATTTATTTTTGATGCATCACAGCTTAAATTGCTCCATTTGTCTTTCTGCCTCTCCAGATGTTTTAATCCCATGGAGTGACAACAGGTGGGAGGAAGAACAACATGAAGAGACGGAGGCTCTGGTGTTTTTTCTATTTTGCACATGTTTTTGAGGATACAGTGCATTGATCATTTCTGTCCATCACACAGTTACTCACCAAAATTTCTTAAGAGGGGAAATCAGACAGTCATTGTAGACTGACGCGGACAAAGAAATTCTTCAGAGGAATTTTTACAAACGGCATCGTCAACAACAAGAGCAGCAGCAGAGGCAACAGAACAACCACGACAGCAACAGCGTATTCGTTAATTGACTTTTTCCCTTTCTTTTAAACTGCAGAGTGCTTCACAGACAAACGCACACTTAAAGAAGTTGTGCCTTTGTGTGAGTGGCTACCGTAGTGACCCCCCACATACAGCTCAATCATCATGCCAAAGACTCATAAGCACCCCAATGAAGTGGCTCCAAATTGTTTCACTGAGCTTCCTGAAGCTTGTGCCTGTACTCAGAAAGTGTGTACATATGCAAGTGGAGTAGTGATGCTGAAAAGTGCTATATGTATCAAACCTGAGGATATCTGCAGCTTCTGTTTGTATACGCACACCGTTTAACAAAGACGCCACAGTAAGCCTCCATCAGACTGTGCTCCGCACGCCTCTGACGACTGAATCGAATCGATGGAGTGAGTTGTTTTTCGATCCGGGGACTAACACTTTGAAGAATTCAGTAATGGTAGCTTGACTTATTTAGACAGTTAGCTTTACATTGTGCTTACAGCAACTGATAAGAAGGACCTGGATTGTAAAAAAATAAAAATAAAAAAAATGACAAAAAAATAAAATTAAATAAATAAAAATAAAGTGGTTTTCAGATGGAACACTTGCTTTCTCACCAATTAGCTTTTGGTTTGACTTTGTTTTCACAGCAACATTGAATTTTGGATCACTGACACAAGCTACAGTATGTTGGTTTCTCTTTCTGCTCTATATTGCTGTAAAATACAGTAACATGAATCTGTTTGGTTTCCAAAGTCTGGCGCCTTTACAAACATTTTATTATTTTTCAGTTTACATTTTAATAGCCAATATCAGCAGGTATTATGTTATTCAAATGAATATTGATGTGTTTATTGTAATTTTTTTAATTTTATGGATAAATAATAAAAAGATGCATATAGGGCTTTAGTTTTTGGGTTGTTTTTTTGTTTTTTTTTCAGGCATTCATAATGGCTAAATTTCTTGATTCTATTTTGTAAACTATAATATGTAACTTTAACAATGAACAAAGTTTATTATTTAATATTATTAATGATGATAATAATGTATGTATTAGCATTAGAATGTCGTAACCTGTACCTGGGGTCTTTTTTATAGATGTATATACAATGACAGGTTTCAACCATTAAATGTGACCATTTCACAATGAATTCTGATGAACTGGCCTCATTTTCATGTCACCTTTTAGAATAGAATGCAATATAAATGTACTGAATTGGTATATCTGTATTAATCTAGATCAATAATCACCATCAAAATTTAATGTATCAAAAAGCATAAGGATTATTTTCTCCCCAATGAGTGATCTAAATCAAAAATTTAAAGAAACAAAGTAGATTTTGCATATTTCTCATAATTAGAATGTATTTGCAATTCTAAAATGATTACATGAAATCAGGCTTTTTTTTTATCAAACTGGGCACAATTTTCTAAGTATTTAAGTAAAAATCTAAATACATAAAGCAATAAAAGAAAAGATTAATTCTATATTCTACTACCAGGGAGAAACTAGGGAAATTTATTTGATTAAGAAATGAATACTAACAATATTAGGTGTAATTAGAAATCAAATGTTTATATATGGGGCTACTGCTGTCTCATAAGTTCAAAGAAAGGGGTTCATCACCTAGAATTCTGAATTCTAACATAAAATGTCCATTTTAAAAGCTAGAGTGTATGAGATTTGGTTACAAATTAAAATATAAGATACTGCTTGATACTGATCCAACATTGATGTGTCCATTAAGCGTAGTTTATAGTTTATACTTCTCCATCAGCAAGTTTCCACCCACATAGACACGTATTGACTGAAACGTTTTATACTTCTCTGTTGGTGTGTCAGCATTGCAAAGCAATTCTCCGCCAGTGCAACAGGGGGTGCAGACATTTTCTGGGGGGTCTGCCTACCTTTGCAGTGACGTCTCTGGTCAACGAAAATTTATTTTCTTCATCTTTTGTCAACGCATTTCTACTCAAGGAGCAATGGCCAACAGAGCGCAAATTTTAATTGAGCTAGAAAGCTTTTTACTAGGAGTGCAGCTCATTGAATACGCTAAAAACACATGTAAACAAACAAAAACAGCGGTCCATTTTGTTGTTCTCTACACCTCCTGGTGTTCAAAATTGCTAAAAGACCATATTAGATAAACTGGCCTTTCAATATTAAGCATCTAGTACCCAAAAGCTGCATTGACTAATTGACTAATAACTGTAATTGACTAATTACATCGATTATAGAGCACCGGTCTGGTGAAATGATCTGGGGCTGATGTTGGGCTGACCAATCACAGACATCCGCTGTCCATTGTGTTATCAAACAGATAGTTTGAAAATAGGGCTTCACTGCATCCTTGTGTGAGTGTTGGAGAGCCCTTGCGTTGACAGATAATGACACTGTGTATCTCCACACCTTGGAGAAGTATAAACTAGGCATAAGTCTACTTATTCAGTGGTTATTGTTTGTCATTTGTCAAAAAAATCAATGGTATAAGGCAAGTTTATTTACATAGCACAAGTCATACACAAAGCAATCCAAAGTCTTTTAGAGGACATCAAAGGAAAGACACAGAATATATCAAAGCATAAGCATACAAATGTGAAAACAGATTTTAAAATACAGATATTAAAGGCATAAAAGAAATACATTAAATTGTTAATTTGTCATTATTTTTAAAAAAATATGCTGTAATCAAAAAAAAAGTTTCTGTACATCTCAGGTTTTCAGGGAGTTTGTTCCAGAGCTGAGGAGCCGAGCAACTTAATCTTACCTCACCTTAGCCTGTTTCAAAAGATACACCGTGGCGGTGTTATCAGAATTTTTAGATCAATTTTATGGAAGCTTTATTTTTCTTAATAAAGATGAGAAGATTCCTTATGTTGTCCAAGAGTACTTTTTTTTAAAAGGTTTTTGGGCCTTTATTGACAGTGGACAGAGTTTCTGAAGGGGAGAGAGGTGGGAGAAAAAATGCTGCAAAGGTCGCCTAGGACAGGACTCGAACCAGGGAGGCTGCATCAAGGACCGAAGCCTCTGCACATGGGGCGCCTGCTCTAACCACTACGCTACACGACACCCCCAAGAGTACTTTTAATTTGTCTTGACAATTAACACGGATCATCAGCACATACAAAGCATTGTATGAATTGACGTGCATCACCAAGTCTAAACATCCGTTTTATACTGATCGATAAACATTCATCTCTACTGAAGATCTTCCCATGAAGTTTCCCTGTCTCCTCCAGCAAGACTGGATCACAGACATGTACACATGAGCCAGTGCTTACCGGGTCAGAGTTCTCAGAGGCCGGTGGTGTCCCTGACGTTTACTCTACCAAGTCTACATGTTAAGACATAACAGAGTTGTTTTTATTTTTTTCTTATTATTAAACCCTTGATTTTAGATCCAGAACTAATCATTCCACATCAGTGGTATATCAGAGTAATACTGCTTCCATGGATTATCCTTTGAATGCGTTGTGGCTGCAGGTGAGGAGAGAATATTGTGCCATTTGTGCCGCCAAGCTTGATAGTAATATTACACCAAAGCTGGACTTGACCACATATGAATGACTAAAGGCTCCCTGATGCAGCCTCCGCTTTGCAAAAAAGTGGCGCCATCGTTTTTTGAAACAGGTTCTTGTTTAGTTCGGGTCCTGGGAACATGGAGTAAGCATTTTTCTGAAGAGCTGATGGGTCCACATGGTTCACATTTGACAAGCAACTCAGAAATACACAAGGAGCAATACAACGCCAATGCAGTAATTTAAGAACTGGTGTGGTATGATCCCTTTTCCTGGTGTTGGTTAGAACCCCAGAAGCAGCAGTTTGGATGAACTGCTACTGCCTGATTGATTTTTTTACAGAGACCAGTAAAGACAATGATGAGATAATTTAATTTACTGTTTTTTTTTTGGCAGAAAACCTTTTATTCTGGCAGTGTTTGTAAGATTACAGTAAGCTGATTTCGCAACAGACTTATGAGGTTGTTAAAATTTAGATCTGAGATAAAAACAACACCAAGGTTTCTCACATGGTAGTCTTTAGCCCCATGTAGCCTAGTTGAGCGTGGATCTCAATTAATGAACTTTAGGACCAAAAACAATGATTTCTATGTGAGCTCCATAAAGTGTGAGGAAATTCTCTAAAACAGTATAAAGGCAAAAGATTCATGGAAAAGACCAGAAAAAAAACATATTCACACACTATAAATAGTCTGCCAGCTGGAAGCCTTGTAATATAAAAAAATATTTCAGTTGTTTTAGCATTGATTCTAAAATGTATGGAAACATTTCAAACACAGCACAGGTTATGGTCTGACTGATGTTTGTTTGTCATGTTCACTTCATCTTCTCATAGTGGCTTTGTGAAAAGTGCCACAAAAACACTTTCTCTGTCATAAATACCAAGTTGTCAATGCCCAAAAAGTAAAAGGGATAAAGATAAAACGGCGTCAGCAAATCGAGCTCGACTTGTGGCGTAGTAAAAGCAAGTGAGTCATAATAAGCGTATGTTGTGATTCATCTCAGCAAAGATGAGGAGCTTCTGTTCCTTTATGAGGAAGAAAAAGGGGGGAAAAAATCATTGCTTTAAGATTTCTTATATTTCCTTCATTAAGACTGCACTTTCATAGAGAGATCTTTGGAAGAGTGACTCATGCAGATTTTTACACATTTTCCAAACATTGTCATAAAGTCTAAATGATTTCATCTCTGTAACCAAGTAGTAGTTTTCATTACAGTTTATTCATGTCATCTTTTTATAACATCAAACATAAAGATAAATGGACCATATATCCACTGGATTGTTTATAGACCAGACTTTCCTGTTTTTTTATGTTACATTTAAATGTTTTAGATCATAAAAAACTATTTAATACCAGACAAAAAAAAAAGAAAACAAAATATCTGAGTAAGCTAAACCTAATCACTGGTTGTGCAATTTCAGATCACTGTGGAGGAATTTTGATTCACTATTCTTTGCCAAATAGTTTTCATTTTGCCATATTAGAAGACTTTTGGGCATGGAGTGCCTGTATGTCATACATCTCACACAGATTTAAATCCAGAATTTGAGCAATTCACAAGTGGATTTACTGTGTCATTTGGATCACTGCTGCATAACTAAAGGGAGTTTAAAATTAAAAACTGATATGCCAACATTCTGCTTAAGGATTTTCTGTTAGATAATTAATGGTTGCATTAATATAAGTTGTCCATGCCCAGTAGCAGCAAAACAACCACAGATCACCACCACCATGTTTGACTGTTGGTTTGATGTTCCATTTTGAAATGCTGTAATATTTACACCAGATGAAAGGGGTGCACACCTTCCAAAAGGTTCCACTTTTAAATGTTAAATATTTTCCTGAAAAACTTTATGGATCATCAAGATGTTTTTTGGCAAATGGAAGATGAGCCTTTGGGTTCTTTTTTCCATGGGTGCCATTTTTTCCCAGTCTCTTTCGACTGTTGAATCATAACTATTAACCTTAAATAAGAAAAGTGAGGCCTGCAGTGTTTTAGATGTTGTCAGTCCTTTCGTGACCTCCCGGATGAATCATTTACTTAGTATTTGTGTTTATTTAGGTCAATCTGATGTATGCAAATTACTTTCTTTTTAGTCAACTCCTGAATTCCTTTTGATAGGGGCATAGTGTTGCATTTAAGGATCTTTTGGCTTACTTTACGTTTTTACTTTACTTACGTTATCAGACAGATTCAGTATTTGTTTCTTAATTTTGCAGGTCATGCAGTAAAGCAAAAAAGGAGGAAATCTATCATTGGTCAGTTTTGATTGTAATATAGCGCCCTCTACACATACTGTCACCCCTGGTAGTGATGGACAAAACGCTTTAAAATACCTGCCACTTTTAGTTCACACTAGGCCCCACCTCAATTTTATGCTTTATGATTAAAGTGCCTTCTCCAATTAAGCTATTGGGGCAATTTGTTTTTGATGCACCTGAACTAACTGTTCTGCTAAAAGAAATTGTTTCTCACATTCCCTCTCTGACTTATTTTACTGATAACATAGCAGCTTGGGATACCTCCTACATGGACTTAAACAATGAGCTCCGCTCATGCCTCTCTGAAAAAGTAGAGGGGAAATTTTATGGCATTTTGACTCCCAGCTATACAGCATATAAATATTACATTGGCAAGTGCTTGAGTTGTAAAACAAAGAAGATGAAGATAAAATCCTAAAAAGATATTTAACCTATTAACAACAATAGAATGTTACAGCAGATCATTTCACAAGAGAAAACAGAAACAACCATTGCTATTCTTTGTTTTTGTTTTAAAACTGTACTGTATATCCATGTTTTTTACGGTTTTATGAGGTTCTATATTTTATTTTTTTGCAAAGGATTTGGCTGCCGACTCAGTGGTTGACATTAAGACACAATAAACACAATCAAACCTTTTAGAACATCATCAGCTCTTTGTTTTTCATTCCTTCTTAACTCACTTTCAATTTAAAAAGAAAATGTTTTAAGCTAGGTTTGGCTATCAAAAGGACTTTCTCAAATTTAGAAAGAGAAGATTAAACTTTCTTCACTGCTGAACATTACTTTGTTGTGTTGATAGATTTCACAAAACATACAGTTAAAGGAACCTTTATACAAAACGGAATGGACAGAAGATCATGCTTACCGCTTCACATGTAAATTTACGAGCCATTCCAACTGAAAATACAAGCTGTCTGAAAGAGCTTATATTTTCCTTAAATAATTATGTTCGTGAAATTTGTGGCATTGCTGCAAGATGAAGTGTTAATCAGTGGACTGATAATAGGTGTCAGATTATGGTCATGTAACCTTTAGCACTTTGATCTTCTAGTTAGATCTGCTCCTTGCGCTCTTGATATTTCTAGATCAAATAGAGTGCCACTATCCTCCACTTCGCTCGTTCTCCACCATGTTTGGGTCTAGTTAGCAAACAACACACCTCTCAGTCTATCCAAATCCTGACAATAAGGCAGCATCCTCCACAATTATAGGCACCTCTTGAAAAGTTTAATGATGATTGAGTTGTTTGTTCAGTGTTGAGTAATAATCATGTGATGGCACAATTATTGTTTCCCTTTAAAAATCACTTTAATGTAAAATGTTACAGAACAACAGATTAAACTTATATTTACTTTTTAAAAATTGATTAGTGATTAGAGCCACTGGTCGCTGTATCGGGACCCATAATTAGTACCATAGCATTGGCACCACATATAGCAGCCAAGGTGGTAAAGGAGATATTAAAAAAAACCAGAAGATTCCAAGGTGGCAACCGTTGGATGTCATCGACATGTCATGTAATTACAAAAAAATTATAATGTCTTAATTACATTTATTTGACTGACAAAACAAATGTCTTAATTACATTTATTTGACTTTCTAAATTACTTTTTAATGGTTGCCATAAGTGCTTTTGTATAAAAAAAGATAATCAAAATTCATATAGGATTTCTTTAAAAAAGATAACTGTTTTTTTACTGTGATGTTTTTGTTGTGATGTTATTTGTTTGTGCAGAAAGAAATGTGGACACCTCTGTTCTTTAAGAGGAAAGAAGCATAAACATTCAAACTTTAATGGGTAAACCAACATGCAAGTACAGGATAGAGCCACATTAAAGATAAAACTAAAACAAGATCGTTTTTGATCAATGTTCCCACATGTACCTTTAAAGGGGGGGGGGGTATAAGGGAAAGCGTGTTGGAGATGCCGTAGGGTCAAAATTTCCTTTTTGACCTTTTGCTCTCACTCTCCCTGTCTGTCTCTCCTCAGTCTGTCTAACTGTCTGCCTCATCTTTCTCTCAAGCTCTCTTTCTGTCATTATGCTGACAAGCTCTGGCAGGCCGATTTGGAGGCCGAGGACAAATCAATACACCATCTAACAGCTGTCAGCTGGGGTCCTCTGTGTGTGGGGGTGTGTGCAGAGCGGCGATCTGCTGGTGTGGTACTGCATTCATTACTCTTTCCTCCCTTCCTTCCCTGCTCGTATATAGTGGCTGGCCTTTTTCTTTTATTTAATGAGGGTGTCAATGAGAACTCAATTAATATTTACAATGACAATGAATTCAATAAAGAGGGTGCAGAGGACACTGGTTTTATTATCCTTGTCATTGTCAGCGCTGAGAATCTACTATGGTTTGCTCCTGCAGTTGAAAAACAGGATTGTGAAACTTGCATTTAAACCTTTAAAATTTTTAAATAAATTGCAACTGAAATGTCCAGCATTACCCTCAGTGTCTGCAACCGTGGAGTGATCCACATTAACCTCGAGCAAATGGGAAGGAGTGTGTGTATAGGTGTGTGTGTGTGTGTGTGTGTGTGCGCGCACTAGCCATAGCCTGTCAGTTCCAGCAGCACTGGCCTCCTCTAATGACTGCCTTGACCTTTCACTGAAAACGGGATGAATGGCATGATTTCTGCTTCCCTCTCAACTTTGCACTCACTTCTGGGCTCTCACATTTTTAAATACTTACATCTTACTGCCTCTTTTTCCTCTCCAAAAGCTCCTTGGCAGATGTTCTGACTTTCCTTTATGAAAATCTCTTTCCCCTTTTTTTTCTCTATATTGCTCCAATCCAGGAACTGGATTTCAGTCATTCTTGCGTCATCTCGCTCACTTGTGCCTCTGCATTTGGCAGCAGTCTGTTGTTTACTTTTGTCGTCTGTGGTCAAACAAAGTTTGTGAAAATTGTGAACATAAAATGCTCCAAGAAAGCTTCTCAAACAAAAATCCAATGCAACCCAGCCTCTCCGTCTGATGGTTTATTCCAGTGCCTTGCAAAATAATTCAGTCTCTTCATTTTTTTGGTTACAGCAGCAAATCTCGACGTATTGCTACTTTATGCAACAAATTAATACAAAGTAGCACATAATTTTGCATTGGATAGAAACTGATACACAGTTTTTATTTTATTCTTTACAAATCAAAAATGACTGAGAGTGGAATGCATTTATAATGACTAAAAATAAAATGTTGAAGTTTGTGATTGCAACGTGAAAAAATGTGAAAATGTTCAAGGGGCATGGAAGCATTTTGCAAGAAACTCATTACTACACACACAACTGAGATTATAATTTTGATATTTCTATATGAACTCAAAAAGATCAGACCCAATCAACAACACTTTATTTGTTAAAATCTTTTAATGCAGGTAGCGAGAAAAGGGCCAATTGGTGGCTAAAAACCGAGACACAAGCCAACAAACCTGCATCGAAACATACCATAAATATGACTATAGATAATAGTAAATCATATTATGAATGAACCAACGAAGTGAGAAATTGCTGCTCTTTTTTTAAAGAAACACTGCACGTTGATAGGAATTAAGACTGGATTTAAAGTAATTCAGGGTTGGACCACTAGAGGGAAGCAGAGTCGTTAAGGTTTCAGTGCTCTGTCTAGGGTGCTGAAACACACTTAACTCTCTGGGGCTCTATCCAAGGTGCTGAATCATACAAACCTATGCAATATCATGAATTACAGTCCATGTCGACTGTCTCTTGTGTTCATGTTGACAGCAAAACCCAGAACACTAGGTCTTTATTATATATAATACATTTGCCAGAGGGGAGAATGAGGACGAAATAAAAAAGTAATCAAAAATTTATTGTCCAACCATTTATTTTAAAATAGAAAATAGAGAGTAACCTCTACACAATCTTATTTTTTAGAAGGACTTGAAATGAATAAAAACAAAAAAAATCTTTGCAGTTATTTTGCTGGAGTGTATGCGTTTCATTTGGGGGGGTTTTCCCCCATGCCCGCTGATGACGCCCTGAACCACTGAGGAAGGTCAGTTTGATAAAGTACTTGGTGATGTTCTTTGATGTCACAATTATTATGTAAAATACGCAAGCTTGATAAGTCGCATGGCTTCGGAGTAATTTCATCTCCCTCTTTGTGCATCCTCAGAATTAAGAAAGCTCATTGTGAAGCAGAACAGCAACAATCCAGCACATCAAAGGCAGAGCGGGTCCTTCAAACGACAAAGCAGATGTGCGCCGTGGCTCCACTCCTCATGCAGATGTGGGGGAAGTAATAAGTAGAACGACTGTCAGAGATTAGACAGAACATAATTGGAAACAAAAGAAAAACAAGCTCCTGAGTAAAAATGAAATCCTGAATGGCTGCCCACAGAGATACGATTAAGCGAACGATTGCAATAAAGACCTTTCATTAAAAGGGATTAAACCTGCCTTACAGTATCCCAGATATTTAATAGACATTTTTAAAACTGGATTTTTATAAGAGAAATGAAATTTGAATTCATCGCCTGTCAAGTTTAAGCATATTAGCGGACTTCTAAAAAACTTCCACTCAGCAGGTTTGCCTAAAATTAACCGCAGGAGCTAATATCATCTGCCAGTCAGAATTTAATGCTGGACTTACTCTGCCTGAAAGCTTGACTTTGGAAAACCATTTTTAACCAAACTAATGGTTTAATATCCCCCATAGGCATTATATTGGATATGGATTTTATGAAAATGTCTGCTCTGGATTAATGCTTAGATGAGATTCTCATTAAATTTCAACTGATCTCTCATTAGTATACTTCTTTAACTGGTCATTTTTAGAACTAATCAGTGCCAAGTCACTATTATGTGGTCTTCCACCCCCTCTTGTGGTAAATATTGTCATCATCATTTTACATGCAACTTTTAATTTGCATTTATTCCGCACCTCTTCAACACAATTAAGATTGCTCATCAAATGCTCAATTTGGTCACAAAAGTTGTACATTTCTATTCACTTGCTATGTAGACAAATACAACTCAGCTCAGCTCTTTCTATACGCAGCACATTTTAAGCAATTTGTCATTTTAAAGTACTTTACAGCACAAAAACAAAATAAATCAACAAATATTCAACAATAACAACTCATAAAAGTAATTTGCAAGGAGAAAGCAAATAAATAAAACAAAAACAAATGGAAGTTTTAAAACGTAAAGCATAAATTAAAGTATTTTTAAAACCATCACTACACAATAATAAATTAGTTATGGAATACTCTTTCCAAAAGATGCGTAAACGTTTAAGGTTTACTTTCAAAACAGACGAGGAGTCTGCCAACAGTTCTTAATACAAAATTCTAGGAACTATTTAGAGCCTTGCACCTTGAGAACCAAGATTTCTTGTGGGCTTGTAGGGGATAATTAAATCTTTAAAAATGCAGAAGTAGCACCATTAAAAACTTTATATAGGAAAAGAATAATCATAAATTAAATATTTAATTTCACACTAATATATCCTGACATTCTTAGAGGCTTAATAGCGAGAACAAGGTCTGGCCAATCAACAGCTATCCTTGCCAGTAATCAGATACCCTGCTGGGGTAATAAGTTGGACAAAAGGAAGAAATTCAGATCACAGAGGCAGAGGACTAGTGAGCATCAGAGCAACGTTCTAAAAAGAAACATCCAAGCTCCAAGAATACATAATGGGAGAGAAAATCACATAATGGGATGTACAACCAACACATAGCTTGTGGTTGATTTGACCCAATCACAATAGAGAGGGCAGGTCTGAAGGAAAGCACAGAATCAATTATGGCAGTGAAGGAGCAGGCCTAGAGGACCAGAGCAGATATCTATTACACCAGGCAAGATCCCAGGTACAGGCTGTGCAAAGAGGTCTCAATAGCAATCGAGCATCTCACAGCTCAGTGTAAGATACTGGCAGAAAAGGAATACATGGAATGTCATAACCAAGTAGCTGGGATAGTTTATAGAAATATCTGTGCAGAATACAATCAGGAGATCTTTAGGTTAGAGTGGGACTCACCTGCTAAGGTGGTGCAAAATAATCAAGGTAAGATCCTGTTGGGCTTCTAGATACGAACTGGCGAAGTGGTAATGAGAAACCCACTGGACATTGTGATTTTTCATAAGCAGCAGGGGACAGCTGGTGTGATCAGTGTGGCCATCCCAAATGATAGAAACATCAGGAAAAAGAAACATAGGGAAGTGGAAAAACACCAAAGGCTCTAGTAAGAGCCGGATAGAGCCTGGCAGATGAAGGCAACAAAAGCACCCATGGTCTTTGGAATACCTTGGGCACGGACCCTCACAATGGAAAAGTGGCAGGTACATGGAGAAATAATTGTACAGTGTCAGTAAAAGTATTATTTTACTCTGTTTATTTTTTTTTTTTACAAATCGATTAGGAAATCTGGCTTTTTTGACAAGAATATTACAACAAAATCCTGTAATGTTCAACTGAAAACAGATTTCTAAGAAATAATGCCAATAAAATATAAATATGTAACAAAAACTAAGTACTTGCATAAATACTTTCTTCCTTAAAGTGACTGACCTAATTCAATCGGTGCTAGTATTGGTGTCAATAGCAGAATTAGAGATTGTTATTCATGCTTTTAATTCTTCTCTCATTTTATTAGTTTGAATAAGAAAGATCTTGACCATCTCCAAACTGTTCAGAATGCTGCTGCAAAGCTATCAACCAACACACAAACGAGACAGCACATTACTGCAGTTTTAAACTCTTTACATTGGCTACCTGTATACATTTTAGAAAACCTTTTAGTCTTTGTGTTTAGAGCCCCATGTGGTCAAGCCCCTGCCTATATGTCTGACCTTCTGGAGCCCTACAGCTCTTCTCATACTCTGAGATATTCCAATCAAAGGTTGTTAATGGTTCCTCGAACACATTTTAAGACCAGAGGGGATACACTTTTTGGGTGACTGCCCCCACATTGATTCTGTTGACTCTTTTAAGAGGCAGTTGAAGACTCATTTATTCAGACTGGCTTTCTACTAGGTTTATGCTGTATATTATATGTATCCTGCTTTTTTCAGTTGTTTTATGCGTAAATAGTATACTGCTTATCTGTTTTTGCTTGGCCAAAAGAGCTAACAAATAACATCAAACAAAAAAAAATTGCTGCACATCAAACTAGGGCTGGGCGATATAGCCTCAAATCTATATTGTGATGTAATCCGAAGCATGTGCAGCAACTATATCTATTGCGATATATTTTTTTCTTTTTTTTATATATGTCAAAATGACAGTTAATGAACATTCTCTCTTCCCAGATACATTTCAGCAGAACAACTTCAAAAAAGTTTAGAATGCCATTCAAAGAACATTTATTGTGCAAAAT
This sequence comes from Valencia hispanica, assembly GCA_963556495.2. Classification (NCBI taxonomy): domain Eukaryota; kingdom Metazoa; phylum Chordata; class Actinopteri; order Cyprinodontiformes; family Valenciidae; genus Valencia; species Valencia hispanica. The sequence continues at coordinate 11,171,623 of OY747717.1, read as the reverse complement.
GCATTTAAAAATATTCAAATCTTTTTCCCCCAAAAAAATGCAATACAAACTATTCTCAACACAAAGATGTAAATATAAAGAAGATATAAATTAAAAGCTAATTGTTATTTAAGAAAAACACTAAATTCAAAATTTTCCGCTTTACTGGTTACTTATTAATATTTTAATATCGAACAACATTAAACCTGCACATATTTCAGTAAAAAATGCTTTAAGCTAAATAGGTTTCTTTCCGTTAAATGGAAAACAACACCTTCTAAACTTGCAATATGTAGTGTAAAGACGAAGACTGAGCATCAGTATTTATCCTCCTTAAATGTCAGCTTGATGACATCATCAAAATGGGCAATCGAGGTAGGCTGGTCTAGTCTAAACCTCTATCGCTGGCTAAATTTGTGCAATTTCTACCATATACCTTTTATATGGCCCACCACTACATCAAACTACACATTATAGGCCTAGTATTTGTTTTGATGGTAAAATGTGTTAAACCGGAGAAATGTTTTATTTTTTTCTATTTTTTAAATGGTTTTAATGGTTTTTTAATGGCAAAACCGTAATACTGTGAACAACACGTTGCAATGATTGCACAACAGACAACCACAAAAAGCACAAGCCCGCAAACAACATAGATAGGTCGCAATAAAACCTAAATGCTTAAACGAGAGATAAAAACACTGTATGATAAATATCAACAAAAGTAACTAAATAACAAAACTACATTGTCTGAGATATTTCAAAGTGCATTGTTCAAGGTCCTAACAGCTTGTGGGAAAAAAACTTTTGGCGTGACGAGATGTAGTGCATTTAATAGAGCGATATCTTCTTCCCGAAGAAAGAAGGTCAAACATATTTGAAGCAGGGTGATCAGAGGGATCCCTGATGAACTGGAGAGCTCTTTTTAAAAGTATATCTATCTATCTATCTATCTATCTATCTATCTATCTATCTATCTATCTATCTATCTATCTATCTATCACAGGAGGGTAAACAAATGCTTGTTTATTCCATCAACGAACAGTAGGTGGCAGCACCGTGTGGACTCTCTTGCAAAGAATACAGCAGAAGAAGCCCTGAAACCCTAGCAGCAGGCTATCTGATGCTGTGCTATGGGGTGAGTAACTTGATACACTTCAACTGGTTGCTTTCAATCGTTTCCAAGCAATAAAATAGGCGCGTCTTCTCAAATGTTGTGCTGCGGTGGGAAACGACGCGGATCCCGTCGTGTCATTCGCGCGGAGACTGTTCACAGTATCCAACGCTGACAGCTGCCGCCCGCCGCCTACACAAAGCAGCATCTTGTTCTCCACCGCTAGCTCTCAGTCAGCGTTAAAAATGTCACTGTAGCTCGCTGAAATGTGCTTTATGAACACCTATTTGTTTCCACCTCTCCCACCTTAGCCTTAAGAGTGACAATCTTAAAAGGAAGAGGCGTTAAGAGGGCCCGCGGTGACGCTGGGATATAAATAACCGCTAATAATTAAACAAACAAAACAGACAACATTGGAGGTCAGGCTGTGTTTATTTGAAGGGCTGAATGAGGCTGTCCCACATTTCACCGAGTTACATCAGACACAAATAGAGGCCTATTTTCTTACATTCCCTCAGGATGTTTTGCTTGTATAGCAAGTTTGGCTATCCATTGAGTTATGTAACATGTAATAAGCACAGACTTTAACGTATGTTATGGGTAATTGACGTGATCGACCAACACAACGTAGAGGTATTCATCCCCCTTTACTCTAAAACCTTTAAATAAAATGTATCACAGCTAACTGGCGTCATCTTAAAACAGGCTGGATATTGAGCTCATTAACCTACAGTAGTTATAAGTAGCCCTGTTTGGGGCTTCACGCAGCAAACATGTGGAAGAAGATGCTTTGGGCAGAGCTCATGATCCACACGGTGGTGGCGGTATTATGGTGTGGGAATGCTTTACTTAAGCATGGATGGATTGATGGTGGGAGTGGTTGGAGCGAAGTAGGTTTAGAATGTGCCAGAATGCCAGATCTAAACCCTATTGAAAAAATTTTGCAATGCTGGGAAATTGTTAAAGGCACGGCAACTTCATTTGTATCGGGACACTTTTAACAAAAAGGGAATTCAAGGTGATTAGGTGATAAAATGCAAACAGCAATGCACCAACAATAAAAGCATAAAAACAACATTAGAGACACACAACATAACACATTAAACATATGACATCCCAGCTATTATTAATCAGTCACTCAAAGGCAGCTTTAAACAGATTGTTTAGTCTTGATTTAAAGGAACCTGTTTCAGCAGCTTTGCAGTGGTCTTTGGTGCTAAGCCATTCAATATTTTATAAACTTGTAAAAGTATTTTGAAGTCTATTCTCTGAGCTACAGGGAGCCAGTGTATGGTTGATGTGCTCTACTTTTCCTGGTTCTAGCGAAGACACGAGCATCAGCATTCTGGATCAGCTGCAGCTTTCTGATTGACTTTTTCGGCAGACCTGTGAAGACACTATTGCAGTAATCAATATCAATCAGATAAACGCATTAAGTTTGAGGTCACATTGCTGCATTGGTCCTTTAATCCTAGACATGTTCTTCAGCTGATGGAAGGCTGATACAACTGTTTCAGAAAAAGTAAAGTAGGTTAAGGCTGGGCGATATGGATTTAAGAAAATGAAATCTTCATTTTTTTTCATGCCAAATTAGATTTTTTTTATGAATCTATTTTTCTCCCTTTCTATTCTTAAAAAAATTACAAATGACAGAAAAAAATGTTTTAAACTTGCTTTTATTTCAATCAACCCTTCTTGGAGTTGACCTGAAATAAATGCATGCAGTAAAACAATCTGTTTTACTGCATGTCTTGGGCGGGTTGACATTACTTTAAACTATGGAAACCCAAAAGATGTGTTGAATATCCCCCCCTGAAATTCTCAATATTCCAAAAATCCAATCTCAATCAATAGAAAATTTGATAAATCGATATGGTCGACATATTGCCCAGCCCAACTCCTCCACTTTCATCAGAATGTTCACCCCACAGATGAAATCCTTCTTCCCTTCTCTCTTTCTCCTCTCCAGTCTGCCGTAATCTTGCTGATCTCCTCTTGACGACGGCCGCCTTTTGACATGCAAGGTTTCTACTCCAAGCTCAACTCCTCCCCCTCCTTGTCGCCTCTGCTGGGGGTGGGCGTCAGAGCGGACGGCGCCCGAGTGCCTCTCAGCTTGGCGGTGGAGGCGGAGAAAGCCCAGGCCCTCCTGCAGACGTTCAGCTCCGCCTCCCTGTTGGCCTCGGCGGGACTCGGGGCGTTCTGCGTGGCGGCAGATCACGCGCTCCAGCTGTCCGCCATCCAGCAGCACCTGTGGCTGCGCGCCGCCTTGGACAATGCCACGCACGGATTGGTGGGGCTGTGGTCGTGGGCTGTTGTGATTGGACTGAGGAAAAAGAGCGATGTATATGAGGTGCTGCTGGCGGGGCTACTGGCGTCAATTATAGACCTGGACCACTTCTACATGGCTGGATCGCTTTCGATCAAGGTCAGAGCTGCACTGTTCCAGTGAGATCATTAACATGTTTTTACAAAAAAAAGCAATGATTCAAATAGTTGTTATGGAATAATTTTCTTTTTGGCCTGTCATATCTTAGAGTATTTTTGTTTCCTCCCCCCAGGCCGCTGTGTCGCTGCCTCAGCGGCCTCCTCTCCACTGTTCCTCCCTGATCCCCGTCGTCTGCCTCGCGCTCCGCTTCCTCATGTGGGTCGGCCGCCTCAAAGACGCCTGGTGCTCCCTGCCGTGGATGCTCTTCATCTCCATGACGACGCACCACGTGCGGGACGCCGTGCGCCACGGCCTGTGGGTCTGCCCGTTCGGCAACACGGCGCCCGTTCCCTACTGGCTGTACGTCAGCACCACGGCGACACTCCCGCACCTGTGCTCCGTGCTCATGTACCTGACGGGAACCAGGGACGTGATCTCGACCAAACACGGCGTTGCGATCGATGTTTAGAGGCGCCGTCGATTAACCCCGGATGAAGATGTTCTTGACAATTTAAAACATTCAAATACTTGAAGTGACTGATGAAAAAAAAAATTACAAAACTTGAAAGATTATGTTTTTATTTTTATTTATTTTATTTATGCATTTGAGAACAGTTTCATAAAAGTGAAAATAACTATGTAGAGTTCCAGTCAGACCTTTACAGAGACTTTGGGGTGGGTTGATAACTCAACAGACGACTTTAATGAATAATAAAAATTAAAAAAAACAGGAATTAGGTGCAAAAGTTGGAATTTATTTGAGATTTTCTTTAATCCACACAGGATCATAAATATACATACGGTCTCAACTACAAACATTCTTCCTCCTCTTGGCGTCCTAGCATAATTTTGGCTGGATATCTGACTGCTCTTCTTATCTGGAGTGTTAGATTATTTAAACATTTTGTTTGATAACATAGACCCAGCTTTTAGGCATAGTCAGAAACTTTAATAGTGTTTAGATCAGAGCACAACCTGAACCCAGATGTTGGGCGGCTTGGATTTCTGTTTGGAATCGTGATGAAACCCCCAACTGTGTCCAAGGTTCTTTTGGACAGCTGGGATTTGCAGGTAGACCTCCTTCAATATACCACTCACGTTGTTTATTTCAGCAGGATAACGGTCCCACAGCATGATGCTGCCGCTACTATACGTGAAACTGTGTCTCTAGGTTTTAAACCCTCGTTTTCACTTCTCCAAACATACTTCTTGTCATTGTGTCTCCTCTAACCATAGAACCTTCTCCCACCAGTAGTTGGCTTGTCCATGTGTGAAGCTGCACATTTCAGCTCAGCTTGATCATTTTGATTTAAACAAAAGATTATGAGCAGAGGATGTGGTCTGCGTCTCCATCCTCTATGACAAAGTCAAACGTGCTTTTTTTGTGGACAGAGACTGGAGCTCCACCAGCTTTCAGTCGGTAAAAGGTCCTATGCATTGAGCCTTGGTGGTTCTCGCCATGTTCTTAAATATTCTTACTAATTTAATTTCAGCTCAGGATGACCGTTTAGGTCAAATGGTTGAACCTTGGACTCAGTTGGGTGCTCCGACAGGACACAATCCCAAACACATATCAAAACTAGTTTTGAAAGACCAACATTTGGCTTTTGGAACAGTGCAGACCATAACCCTGTTTAAAAAAACAAAATAAACACTACAAATTCCTGTTACGTTTTCAAGATTTTGTAGAAATTTAGCCACAAGTTTGTTAATTGGTCCAAAACAAATGTATGGTTGTTTTTATTTGAGCCCGTAAGTAAAGTTTTAGCCTTGTGGATTAGAGAAAATACAATCAATTTAAAACTCACCAACAAATTGTTTTTAAAAATCACTAAAGTTTTGTTGTATTTCATTCCATCTTGGCAAAATAACAATTCAGACGCATCCTTAACGTCACAAAATAAAAGGGATATTTATGCTCATTTGAGTAAAGGAACATTCCAAACTGGGTGCCAATCCTGGATTATTATAAAATGTCTCTTTTTGTATAGTCATACGTATTAAGATCCTTGTGAGGAATTATTCCCTCCTAAGTGAATCCTTCCAGCTTTTACACCAGCTTCATTAACACACTTTGGAAGTTTGCCGAACACGTTTCCACGAGGCATGGGCTTTAAGATTCTCACAGTATGAAAATAAAATGTATAACATTTAATCGCTTTTATTTACAACAGAAAAGCTTGATTTTTTTTTTCTCGAAAAATCAGCAAATGTCTGCACACAAACTGGTGCACTGGAGTGGCTGCACTTTGTCACTGTATGTTGCCCTCTACTGGAGACAACTGGTCACTGCAGCCTATTTAACTGGTATCTCATCAAAAAAAAGGCCCTTTAACCGAATGGATGGTCTGATCTGTAATTTTTGTGGTTTTATGGGTGGGACTTTATGGGTGTAAAAGCCTTCGTAGACCTTGAAGCTGGTAACCGACCCATGCCTATTCTGCTCCAATCAGTGAAGAATTTTACTATTCAGTCTCAACAACTCAAGGAAAAGTCAACCAAAGGTCGACCACAGGCTGTTTGAAACGCGCACATACACACACAGTGTCGCCGTTCTTTCCGGTGGAAACAGTTACATTTTCAAAGCACATGTATAGATTTTGAAGATTTTATGTTTGATTTAAAAGCACTGCCACATACCACAGAATGACATTTTAATCACAACACAAAATTGCCTATAATATACATACTATCACTTGACGACTCATTGTGATCCCTGGAGAAGCCATTCTATCCAACTAGTAACTTGCTGCTGTCTGAGCCTCGTCTTTTTCTGGCTTTCGGTGCCATCCGCTTCAACAACAGACAGTTTCTCTCTTGTTTGCTCGTGAAGTTTAATAAGCATTTGGTGTCGTTTAAAATCTCTCTAGATCACAAATCTTAAAGATGCTGGATTTTTATTTATTTTTCTTTTTTTGAGTTGGATGTTCATGACAAGTAATGTCTCCAAATGTTTTGTTGGTACAGTGGAACATTCACATTAGTATCCACAAAGATAAAAAACATTTACAGGTAGTCTTTAGTGTATTATTAAGTATTAAATGAACACACATATTCCTAAGCAGTATTAACACACCGTTTTAAATTCTGCATAACATGTTGTGATGTAGTGATGGGCTTTAGAAGTGTGGTGTTCGATTGTAAGGTAAAATGGGGGTAATGTATTTCTCTCCTGCTGTGTGTATTGTACACGGGATTAATTTATTTATTGTTTGAGGAAGTGGTTGTATTGATGCTTCTTGTCCACCAGAGGGCTCCCACAGCTTACTGCTAATTGATTTTCTGGCGTTCCCTTTAAAAAAATACAAAACTGATTGAGGGGAAAGTTAATTAGATCAGATTTTCTTGGGTTATTTTATTAAAATCTTGAAATGTTTAACAGTATTTAATTTGCATCCGTCTGCATCCGTTGTTTTGTGGGTGGCATTATTAATATTTGAGTGACATTTTATGTTTGCTGAGGTAGGCCTACTACAGAGATCTGTGAAGAATTGTGGTTGCTTCATGCTTAAAACTCTGCACTGGTGTATTCATGGTATGAATGTATTCGACTGCCATTCCATTTGAAATGCATTATTTCCCCAAAAAGAAAAAAAAAATCTTTTACTGCTGCTTATTTTGATTTTTGACCTCAATGTGTTGAATTTTTGCACTTAAGTTTTTAAAATATGAAATGTTATTAAATTTTTGATTGAGTGCTTTTGTAAGGTAGGGGTGTGTCTTTAGTATCAAGAACGTATGCAGAGTATCTAGTTCCAATAGTGTTCTTTTATCTCAATAAAATATATCCTGCATAAATATTAATTTTGTAAATGTGTTTGTTAGTTCCCTGGTGACTTGGAGAGCCCATTTTCTTGTGGCCTGAGCGTACCTTAACAGACACCTAAAGATATGCAGGATAAAATGCCAATATCCTGGCAGGTTAAGACTAGTTATTTTATGAGTGAATAATTTCATTACAAAAAAACAAGATACTATGTAAACAGCTGTGCAATCTCAGACCAGGAAGAGCAAATATATTTGCTCTTACAGAATGTATAGAAAAATTACTGTTTCTAGATCCCAAGACATACATTTCATACTTTAAAATATTACTGAGTAATTTGCACGGTATAGTATAGTAAACATATTTAAAGAGAATTAAAGTTACTTGTGCTGAGCTATGGGATGCTCTTCTTGACTAAAACCTCACATTATGCATGAAAACGTTTCCTGTAAGTATTAAAACGTTGCTTCTGAAACAAAGCCACAGCCTTAGGACAGTTTCTTTTCAAAAAGCTTCCAGTACAAACTAATGTGAAGCAGCAGTGATATTTCAGTTTAGGAGTGCATTTACAGAGCAGTTTCAATATTGATCTTAAAGAATTTGAAATATTATGAGTTAAAAATACTTTTTAGATCAATGCCGTTTTGTGAAATTCGGTGTCTGAAATATCTCAATGAATAAATATATAAAGTAAAGAAAAAGTGTGAAAAATTACTCTACTGTAACATTAGCAAATGCACATAATGTTAAAGTCCCTTTAGACTGTAGCTGGACTAGAGACATGTTTTCAAGCCAAAAGTGACACCCTTAAACTGGTCACAGCAATAATTAGTCATTTTACAATTTTAAGAAATAAGAATTTGATTGAATGTCTTGCCAATATTGAAAAGTTCTCACTTTCAAAGACACAAGCTCATTTTGTAGTGCCATACTTCAGCTTGAGTACTTGCTGTGGGTCTCTACTCAAGTCATTGTGCTGAGCTGTTGGTGCTAATTGGGAATATCCTGAATGGAGCGGAAAGGAAGAGGAAGAACTGAGACATATCTACCACTCCACTTCAGGAAATGGCAGATGTTGCCTTATTTTGCCACATTTTTAGGTCAAAGGTGAAGTAGTATGCCAAGCTGGATATTTAGAAAAGCAAAGGACTTATTAAAAAAAACAAACCTTTTTTTTTAAATTAACGGAAGTGACCCACCTCTCATTGATGATGGCTGAGAGCACAATAGAAAAATGTTTATGCAATTACGAACCTTACGCCCGGAGGAGTTCAAACCCTGTCTGTTTGAACTATAGGAGGCGTGCACACAACACAAAGTGATTTCTTTCCCTTGAAAATGTGGTAAAATAGTATTTATTTCACAGAAACATACCAGTACAGAAAGAAAATACAGCTTATGATGATATGTGTTGTACACATATCGCAAAGGAAAAAACCCTACAAAAAAACAACTATTTACATCTGAGCGAGGATGCCTGAGTGTATTTGACTTGTAAGATTAAAAAAACAACAGGCTCCATAAGGTATCACACTGCAGAGGGATAATGAAGTGAATCTGTCCGGAGAAACAGAGATGCAACCATTGGTGCTCATTATGTAGAAACAAAGCAGGTAGCCGTGAACCTCCAAACACGGTCAATAAAAGGACCATGATGCTCCACTGAGCAAACAGAATTCGTACTGAAGAATTGTTTCAAATCCAATCAACATATCTGCAAATATGACTTCTTTTATTTTTTTTGAATCAAAAAGATAAATTTAATATTTTCAGTATGCCGCTTTTCAGATTACTAACACTGTTCATGTCATCTTCCTAATCCCGTTTGATCCATAATATGTAAATAAATTCCAAATGTTGACACCAAATTCAAGGGATGAGTGAAAGAGAGTCTGTGGTTCACTTGGTAGGCACAGAAATAAAGTGAGTCCTAGAGTTAAGTCTGTTAGAATAAAACAGATTCATTATCCATACAGTAAGTGTACAGCAACACAGCTTCATGTAACTGGGGTCAAAGACACAAATACATATTGCAGGAAAAGCTCTGCAGACATGAATTATACTCAGTCAGAAGTGCAAGTTTTATACAGAAATTATGTACTGTTTTCTATTAATTTAGTGCCCTTGCAGAAGTACTTAACCCCTAAAACATCCATACATTTTGTCATGTTACAACCACATCTTTCTGGCCAAAGGTTAGACATGGTGATGGCAGCATCATGCTGTGGGGATGCTAGTTCTTTTTTCCAGCAAGGACAAGGAAGCTGGTCTGATTTCAAAGGAGACTGAGGTTGAGATTTACCTTCCAGCTGAACAAGGGCTCTAAACATACAGGCAAATAAATATTAGAGTATTTTGGATCAAAGATGTTAAAAAATTTAATGGAGTGCCAAAAGCAAATGAGGTGGATTAACAGTGCTTGCCAATAACTCATGGTGTCAACTAGGACATGTTACTGTGGAATATCATCTCTGCTGCCAGAAAACGGAGCTATTAGCATGTCATTAGTCAGAAATACAGCAACAGCCTTCAGTCAGAAGTCTCATCAGATTCACTGGAACACTGATTGCTACTGGAGATCGTTCCTGCCCACAACTACTTTTTGTGAAGACATTTGGATAATGTCAGTTATGACAACTTTTAATTTGCATTTGGGATCAAGTATTTTTGAACTGAATTTGATTTGAAAACATATCCATGTGTTGGAATAATGATTACAAAAAATACTTTTGCAAGGAACTGTACCAACAGCATTCACCTTTGAGTCCAACCTCAGCCAAAATCTTTCCACTAATTCTCTGAACTATTTGTTCATCTGTGACTGAGCAAACCATGTCTGCAAACCTACCCCTTATGAACAGGTTTATAAACACATACACTTTAACATCCATTATCTGTGATATACAGTAATAATATACAGGTAAGCTTTGCTGGAATCCATGCAAAAAATATATATATATGGAGTTAGCTTTAGAGAACATACAGTCGTCAACCTGAAACAGTTTGACTTAGATGCACCATTGTGTTTCTAAAACTAGAATTAAACAAAACTTTTCGTTTGCAAAATAAAACCAAACAAAGAGTAAAAGGAAGGAACAACAATTCTGAGGAAGAAACTAAAGTAAGAAAGCTGTAAAAGAGGTATTTCAGAATTTGATTTTTTTTTTTGTTGTAAGTTGGTGTGTACAGCGTGAAAGCAACTCGTCAGTTTATCTTGTGTACATTTCATTACATAAACTTTAACTGACAAGTTAACGGCTAATTAACACACAATATCAGAGTTTATCAATGGAACGAAGCTGTGCAACCCCCAAAAATCAACTGTTTTTTTCTATGCAGTTGAAGTGCATCTTCTCACCCTATCCCAACCTTTACTGCTTTCCTCAAAAAGTGCTAAATATCTTCAGCATACTAAAACCCATTCCTTTATAGCAATGTTCAATACCACAAACTAACATCCGTAGTAACTGTCCATAAGCCACTTCCCTTAAATGAAAGGAGCCCCATGTTAAAAATAGAAACAAGTCATAAAGTAAATATTTGGCTCCTACTATAATCTGTTATATGCCACACTTTCTTCATCCTCTTGTGCTGAATGGGCTTTGACATAACTCTGTTAGTAGACTTCTAAGCAAGATGCTTTCATCTCAGTTCATTTTATTGTAAAATTAAGTGCTTTTACTTTAAACTTCTCTCAGGTTTCATTTAAACTAGCCTATTAAAAGTCTTAAGATCTACAATTTTTCTTGTCAAATATATAATAACTTCTTTTTGTAACTATCTTAAAATACATAACCTAGAAAAGTAACTTCACATAGGACAATAATAAAATTGTCTCTTCTTTCTACATAACAGTAATAACTTTAACCCTTTTCTTTAGATGTCCCTCGAATTTGCTAAGGCCCCTTTACTCTGGATTAAAACCGTCTCTCGTCACGATCATTCAAACCGGCTCATGGCAAATCTGAAAAACGTAATTACAGTGTGAAGACAATTACCCTATAACTGGCCTCACAATTTGTGGAATCTCTGTCTCTATTCACCTCTATACATAAGAGGTTTCTGCACCTCAACAATCAGTTTCAGCCTTATTTTAGAGGAGGTAGCATCATGAAGGTGAGGGATGTTTCCGTATAGTTTTTACACGTAATGACATTAACCCTTATGGGCTGCTGCTCACGCTTTTTCTTCCTCCTCCTTTCGTCCACTCATCGCTAGCCCCCCTTCAAATCAAAATTATTTTCTTCTGTGATCACTACGCTTTTTTTATGGTGGTAAACCAGAGGGAGTTGAAGGCGACCCCTGATCCACCTCTGCACCACACAATCTTCCAGCTTTTATACAATCTGAGAAATACGTTGGTGATGCAGTCAATAACACATTGCAAAGTTTTTGCAGACCTATGAAGGGGCTTTTTCTGGTAGTCCGAGGGGCACCATATCTTTTTTTGAAAAACTGAAGACATTCTTTTGTTCAAGCTGCATATGCACAATTTGAAGGTGTGCGCACTTCTCTACAGCGGTGAACCCCTTTTGAGGCCCAGTACAAACTGATATATATGTACAAGGGGCAAGTGTATCTATTAATGTGGAGTGTTTGCTTAAGATGTTTGGTGAGATCCTATTGTTTGCAGCTAGAGGAGCTCTGCGTGAACAGCAGCCGCTCTGCCAAGAGCATCAGTATTGCCAGCCCAGGTCAGGCATGATTAGGTTGAAGCCTTGGCACAAGGCCGATGTTTCCAGTCCTTCTTGGAAAATGTCTGATGACCAAACCAACTGGGGTGCATAATACCCACATGTCATGAATGAGGTTACCACAGCCGCTGCAGGGCCCCTTCATGCAACACTTAGAACCCAGATAGGCTGCCACCATGATAATAAACCAAAGTCTCACCATGAAAGTTCCTCAAAACAGCTGAGGCACTATCATGCTGAAACCATTTTACGATTGTGGTCTGGTTTTAGTACAGTCTAAGGGGGCCCTAAGAAGGACTTGATACCTACTAGACTATAAATTTCAAGCTTTATTTGGAAATTGTCTGCAAAAAGCTAATACATTTCTCTATACGTTTCAGATTTGCAATAATTTTTGGTTAAATTAGATTGAATTCAGATCGTTTTGGAGAGGTCTGACACAATTTCATTTCTTTAAATGATGGTGAAATTTAATTGTCGAACTAAACTTTGACTATACCAAATACCAAATATGTGATGTCTTAATACTTGTGATTTGTGAAAGGCCAGTCTCTCCTCCTCCTCAGTCGTTCAGTCAGATAAATATAAATTGTCCATGGATGAATAATAGACAAAGGAACAAGAGAATATATGTACTTTAAGTGACAGACAACATAATAGGGTCATGCAACTTAAAACCATCCATGCAACATATGATATCATGCAACATAAAATCGTTCATCATAAACCAGATAAAGTCCTTACTACTCAACATTTCCTCCTTGGCCGCGATTCTCCAAAACCCATAATGTCCCTCAGGTCAGCAGCAGGTTACAGACTGCTTGCTAACCCACCCCCAGCCGAGGCCGTAATGCCCATTGTTGCTGCTTTGGCATCAGACACACACACACAGAGACCGGCAGAGCTTCTGCTTCCTTCACAGCATTGATTCAGTCAATGTAATAATGATTCTGTTCATCCACACCAAGAGACCCATAAAATAAATGAATGAAACGGAAATGTTCTGGTTGGGGAAAAAGAGCCCAGCGGTTTCCACAATAAAGTCCTATGTCCTCGTGTTTGGCAGCTGAATTTCTTGTCTTAATTTTGTTGCTAAAAAAGCTCAAAAGGCACAAAGAGTCAGTCCACCTGAAGCAGCATTGGTTGTGAAAGAAGAATTGACCTGGTGCGGTGTTGTTTCTTCGTTACGCTGAGGAGTAATCACGGCTGGAGTAAACCGAGTTCGGTCTCAGGTTTTTTCCTGATGAGTCTGTAATGCATTATGGGTAGTGCAGTTAATGGATGCCACTGAATAAGTCCAGGGAGGCTTCCAAAACTTTACCCTGCACTCATGTGGTAAATACCGAATAACTCTCCCTTCTAATGTTGTCCCTGTTGTCCTGGAAGTTGGATGGAGTAATGCTCTGTTCATAATTTTAGCTGAAATGTGGATGTTATGTCACAGTGGTTTGGAGTAGATGTTTACTCACTGCCGAAGCTGACAGGTTGTGGACACTTCAAACAAACCTGAGAAGAAAAAAAAAACTTATAAAAAAAAGGTGAAGAAAATAAAAAATACACAGCTGAAGAAAACATATAAATCAGAGCATAATTAGTTTGAAGGCATGTATTGAAAAGGCAGAGATGAATGAAAAATATGCAGACGTGTGTACAGTTATAATCTGTGTTTGTGTGCGCGCCAGCCTTATAATCACAAGTTGGCAGGCAATCTGAGGGGTTGTCTCAAAGATGTTTATAGTGGCTCTTTGAACCATATTGCATCGTAGTAAAGCAGAAAAACCGCAAGACTCTTCTCACTGGTTAAGCATCCGTTTGATGATCATCAGTTAAGTTATTTAAATCGCAGTAAAAAGTCTCCCAAATAAGAGTTTTAATTAGCTTCAAACATATAGGCTGCTTCTTTTCAAGAACTACAGATCAATCTGGTAAACAAACTAAATAAAAACAAACTGTGACCTCCACTGTCTGTCCAACATACGGCTTGTTCTCCCACTACTTTAAGTTTTTTTCACTTTTTGTCACGTTACAACCATAAACGTTGAATTTGAGTGGACTTAGGTCTGCACTTTGGCCAAGCCCTTCTAACGCATGAATGTGCTTTGATCTAAATTACTCTACTGGCTGGCTACTGAGTTGCTGTCCTGCTGGAAGGTGAACTTTCGTCCAAGTCTGAAGTTGTTTTTCTTGCAGAATGGTCCTAATTTTTTCTCCATCCATTTCCCCTTATCAACTCAGAACCTGATTTTTCATCCTGCTTGAAGAAAACCATCCTCGCAGCAAGATACTGCCACTACTATGTTGAACACACCTTGGACATACAATAGCAGTTTTCTGCAAAAAGTAGCGATTTGGAGGCCAAAACCTTTAAATTCACTCATCTGAAAGGCAAACTGGAAACAGGATTTCTTATTAATTACTTACAACAACAGAAGTATTTTTGCAAGTCATATTTAATTGCCATGCATTTTATTTGAGAAAAAAAGGGAAATACTGTATCTTAATGTGGAAACACCTTGTGTCCATAGCAGGTCTTTGCTGCAGCTCTGTCCCACTGAGCTTCTAAACTGTGGACTGTTGTGTTTTTAAAAAGCAGCTAAAAAAACTATATTTTTGCAACTGCTTTTTTTTAAGTAGCTGTAAATACAGATGTTTATTGTTTTTGTTTCCCTTTTGACAGCATATTCTGACCTATCTCTAAAAGGTGCTATATAAAATAAATGTTAAGGTTTTTCCTCCTATTATACAAATAAATAACTGATTTGTGTCTATCAGATACAATCTTCATCAAAAGTTGTTGTAACATGAAAAAATGTGAATGAATCCAAGGGAAATGTATAGTTTTGAAAGACATAGTACAAATAAGTCTAATCAACAAATTAAAACTAATGTCAACTCCAGTCCAGAGAAAAGAATAAGTAAAACATCGCCTTATAATATAACAAAAGAGAAAAAAAAACACACCTTGAAACCTTAAAGGCTGCGAGTTAAGTGTCCCATTAAATTGGCATAGATTTCATCTTAACCATAGAGGCGAGTTCTTGTTTGGTGGCATGTTCACGCCGCTTCTGTCTCATCCTGGAAACACAACAAAGCACCAAAATGTAAAGTCCAAGACAAACATACAGAGCATGCAGCAGTGAACTAGTCAGGCAATGTGTGTGTGTGTGTTTGTGTCTTACCATATGACAAAAATTAGAGAAAGGACGGTGGTAAGTATGAAGATGGAGAACAAAACCAAGAGGATCACCAGACCCAAATTACCGTCATCCTCTTGTACGACACCTGCGTGGGAAGAATGTTGGGGGGGAAAAAACAAACAAAACAGGAAATTGTAAGCAAAACACGCCAGGTGGGAGATGCTGAGGAGCAGAGAGCTGATGAAAAGGGTGGAGTGTGTGACTGAGGAAAACTGGGAACATAAAACGAAAATAAAAGCTAGTGGGTGCAGCTGGATAAAAAAAAAAAAAAAAGAAAAAGATGAGATTTCACACATTTCTAGTTTGCTGTCTATGAACTGGATGCGTGAGAACCAAAGAAGAAGAAAAACTGCGAGTGTGGTCCTGGATGTAATTACTGCCTGGTTAGAAAGCAATCTGAGGATTGGTATTCCAGATTTTACACAAACATCCACCGATTATGCTTGTATGGGGGAACAAAACTCTTTTACACACAAATAAATTGAAATAAATCCTGTTTGAAATACATTAAAAAACCTTTTAAAAAACTGCAGGCAAAATGTTGTAAATCAGTGTTCAGTACATTTTAGTCCCTCTCACTTTTAGTCTGCAGTCATAAGTTAGTTTGTTTCTTGAATGTGGGCGTTTGTGTATACTTGTTGCAGTTGCCCTGCATGTATACAGTGTAGCGAGGATGTCTGCAACATGTTTCCTTTTAACTCTGCTTTTACCCATGTATATCTGTGCTGCTATCTACTTAACTTTTCATCCAGGGCTCAAAATCACATGGAAAAACATGACACCCTGTAGGAGCAATTTACCACGATTATATGTAATTTGGGGATGAGACCAAGCAAAAGGTACATGTTTGGTCCTATCTAGAATGTAATGACTGTAAATAATGCCCCCTGAGATTCCTGCTACATTAATGACTGATTAGGCATCATTATGCTGCCAAAACAAACAGAAAAAGTATGAAACTGATTATCCTTCAGTTCTCTTTGATATCAGGCCAGTAGTTAAGAACACAAGGCCCAAAGCAATAATGAAGAGAAAGGACAAAAGCTATGCCTATGGTCCATCAATACATATCACATATTTCACATATCAAGGCATTAGAATTTGTAGAAGTCCTCAAAATACAACCACACATCACATTTTTTACAGTTTAGCCAAGAAGCAAAAGTAGTGAATTTGGATTTGGAGAGAAACACATGATCATTTTAAGAGAACTAACTTGCAACTTTCCACATTTTGCATGTCACAGGTAAATACTCTGCTGTATTTTCTGGTGATTTTACAAGTGGACTGACAGTAGGGCAAAATGAGCACAATGTGAAGTGGAAAGAAAAGTGTTCATGGTTTTTAAATAGTTCAACAAAACAATGTGAAAAGCACGCATTTATATTCAGAGACCCTGAGTACCAACTGAATATTGTATAATTTTCCAGCAGTTGCCACTAATTCTTATGTAGATTGATATCTAGACTTTGACTTGGCCAGTCCAACATCGTAGATCTGGCTGAATGTCGAAGGCTGTTGATGTTCAAAACTTGGGATACTGTTTTAGACTAACCCTGGCTTTATATTTATATTTCATCACAATTTGATCTGTCTAGTTCATGATGCTGTTTGTTCACTAACAGACCTTTACAGAACAGCTGGACTTATTCTCAAGACTAAACTAGCTACATATGGACTATTTATCTCATTAGTTGCACTAGATTCTGCTTAGGGGTGTTCGAGTAAAGCGCATTAAATACAAATAGTCGCCAAGGTTTTCAGGGTTTTATTTTTTAAAACAATTACCCAAACTATGTATCATTCTCCTTCCTCTTCACAATTATGCTAAGTTTGTTGCAAAGTGATAAACAGTTAACAAGTTGCAAGACACTATTACTCTAGAGGCTTTTTGAAGGAATTTTTTGCACTGTCTATATAATTTAAAAAGGAGCCTAAAGAGCAGGAACATGAGATTCACCTAATCACCAAAGCATGTGCCAAACACATTAAAAGCAGTGGAGTAGCTCTATATGTAAAATACTTTCAGGGATATGAGGACTAATAATGGAGGAAAGGTGCAAACATGAGACTCAACTGGCATTTTATTACACCTGGTTTGTTGCTCTAGAACAAAACTGCAACGTATTTTGGAGTTGTTTTGAAGAAACAAACGAGCCTTACTGTGGGTTCTGAAGGTGAAAGTTTCCGGCTGTGTGAAGGGATCATAATATGGGTCATCTGAAGGGTCAGGGCTGGTGCAGGCTGCAGCGCAAAAACACAGATGCACACTTTGCTGTCAATGTACAAAATCCCAAGATTCAGAGTTCAAAAGAAACTTGCAGTCAAAGTTAATTAAGCTTAATGAAATGTGTACGTTTTTTCTGGCTGTGCATCAAACACAGAACTAATAAGAACCGGCCCATTTCCAGTACTTCACAATTAATCCAGTTTTTATGCATACCAGTTCTCTATCCAAACTGTCTGTCTTGTGTTCAACTTATAATTATGTACAGAAGTAGAACTGATCAAATACACATTTCTTTTTTATAGTTTTCTAACAATTACAAAATCAATAAACAATGTAGATGTATAAGAAGCTTCACTCATTAATTTGACCAATTCAAGTCTAAGATAATTTCATTCAACCCCTTTATTTTCATTTTGCCACCAAATGTATTTATTAAATGTCCATTAATGTAAAAATCTGTCCCACCTTCCCAGGGTCTAAGGAGACTCAGGGGACTCCATTCACTCCACTGGCTGTCAGAGTTCACCTCATCACGGGCTCGAACCTGAACCAGGTGGATGTGGCCTGCCAGGGCGTCGGATATTACAACATTTTTATCCTCGTCTGTGAACACCTGTTTTTGAGGAGACAAAAAGATGCTACTGATTGCACAATCATAGTACAATAGAGAAGAAGGGTAGGAAAGTAGAGGCGTAGATGTTTTGTAGCTGGGATTATGTTGGGGTGGGGAGGCTTCTCATGCCCACTTTGACAATCAACAATTTTAAGACATTTGCTTTAATTCTGAAAGTTTACCACAATTTATGGTTATGTGACCCCTTAATTGATCAATTAATTTTTCATTGGTTATAGTTTTAGGAAGAAAATATACAATAAATAAAAACTCTGAGTATTTATTTATTTTTGTATCTGTATAATTAAATCAAATACTTAACTATCAAGAGAACTGAACTTGTATACCATAGTTTCAATATATGGTCACAATACAATTTGTTTACAAATGGAGGCTGGAGGGAGGAAGAAATTTTTTTTTTTTTTAAAATATGGATGACTAACCCTGCCAAAATTGAACATGAATAAATAAATGTGGAAATAAAGACATTAATTAATTAATTTGGAAATACAGTTGGAGATAAATAAAGAAACTTGGAAATAAATTAGCAGAAAAAATAAATGTTGAAATTCATAATTATTTTGTTACATTTATTTCCACATAAAACTATTTATTCACCTCCAATTTTATTTACACATTCATTTATTTATTTATTCATTCATTCATTCACACAAGTGTTTATTTATTTTCAATTTTTGGCAGGATCAGCGCTCCATAAAGAAAACAGCAATGCGTTGTTACTCAATGGGGTTTGAACTGATCTGGTGCAATCTAATTTATCAGTTCCAGTTTTATTTATCTAGACACAAAGTACTGTGATCCTACTATCACCTGTTTAAATGCAGCAAGCAGCACTAACAGTTGAAGTAGGGCTTAAGGCAGTTCTGACTTTTGTGGTAAACTCTCTTTTTTTCCCGTTGTAACCCTATTTTAGAGAAGAATATGCTTGATCCCATTCTTAATCAGATTATGCTTTAAATGTGATCCTTTTTTTCCACATTTACCAGTTATATTTTACTATTTTAGATCATCTTTTTATTATTGGCAATAAATAATACTTAGTATAATTTTTTAAAATTCAACCATTTACATAGACTAAGATTTTTAAACAATTAAAAAAAGTCTAGATGATGAAATCCAGGCTTTCTAAGTTTAGTTAGAGGCAACGCTGAGTTAATCAGAGGCACACCTCTGGATGATGAAGGAAGATGAAGACAGCGACCATTGACTTTTCTGGTAGGCTAAACTATGTAGTATTTTCTAACCAGGCATGTTACTGTCATGTTGTGTTGATGCTGTAATGCCGATTTTCAGGCAGAGTTCGGAAAAAATTAAGCACATCTTAAATTACAGCAAAAACAAAACAAAAAATCTGTGTACCGTCTATATGTGTGAATATCCCATGTAACAACATGAAAACGTGTGGCTTATATTCAAGTGCGGCCTTTATATGTATAAAATGTGTTTTCTTTTCAAATTTAGCTGGTGCGGCTTATATTCAGGTACACTGAATAGTCCGAAGATTACGCCATATTCCTTTTTTTTTTTTTTTACTTCTTTTGGGTTTATTGCTTGAAAGGGTTTCAGAAAGAGGCTCATCTTGACATACCCGAAGATTCGGGTAAGATGAGATGTTCATGAACAAAATTAACATCATATTGAGCAAGAAAGTCAGCCAGAAGACTGGAATGAGGTATCTAGAAGATGGTTGTGTAAATTGCATTGATTGGTGTTAACTGTCCAGGTTTGAATGATAATGTCTATCAAATTATTTAAATCATTTCTTTAAATTATTTTGCCATCACGTTGTCATGTTTTCAGCGCCAGCATAATAAAAAACTTTCTTTCAGAGTGTGTTAAAACAAAACATCCACTTCCAAGGAAACATTTGAACCTCTATCTGAAGTTATAATGAACCTTCATTAAGTCTAGGTTTAAATATGTGGCACTGGCTTTGATTGACTTACCTCTGACCAGTGAATGGAGCTCTGTGGCCTGTATCGAATCTGAAACAGCAGGGGAAATGCATCTTCCTCTGGCCAGGATGAGGGATTGCTCCATGAAACCCTTAACTGTGTTGGATAACCTTCCACTTCCTGTACAGAAACAGACCGCGGAGGGTCTGGTTTCACTGTAAAGCACAAACAAATGGAATGTTAGAAAGTAAATAATCCACATATTACTTTTTTTATTTTTGCAGAAGAAAAAATAACAAAGCAACGAGTATGATAGCTTTTCAGCTTCGATAGACAAAGAAACCCTCAATTGGACAGTGTTTCCTAGAGTTCGTAAATTAAGAAACCTCTGCCTGTTTCAGATGTTATTTAGTAATGTCTGGGGTTTTTTTAACCAAAAAAACAAAAACACCACATATTTCTTACGCAGCCTTACAAAGTTCATTTAGCCTGAATCGGACATAAGTTGTCTGCGATCCAAGAGTGTTAGTCTCTGTGACTCCAAGTGTGTGGATGGTCTGCCAGAAAGGAGGATCTTGTACATCACAGTGCCTGTTGGTGAAGTCCACGATGCATGGCCTCCACTCCTTACCCTTTGCCCTTGAAAACAAGATAAACAGTGTAAACCAAAAACTGTAGCAATAGAGAAGAGAAGAGTTAAAACAAAAACAACATTCTGACTGTTGACTGTTCAGGTGCAGTGACTGGTTTTTACCTGAAGGAGGCGTTGTACTTGGCAGGGAGGAAGGTTTTTACAGAGTCCCTCCAGGAGCAGCGAACATGTGTGTGATTGGGTACTTGGCAGGAAATGCTCAGCAGCCCAGGGGGATCTGACAAACGAGAGTGTCCCCATTATGAACTAAAATAATCAGGAGGGCTTTGACCAACAGAAGGCCAAACTCCTAGTTCCTCAGAAGGAAGTTCCCTTGGAAGTCCCTTCCTTTTTGAGACAGTAACAGGATGTGGGGGGCTTTGCGATGACTGATAAGACCATTTTCCTCAGAAGACTAGTAGCTCTGCTGCATTTATCACTGTTTTTTTATAAGGAATCATGCTATAAACAGAAACACTCAGTGTACAACAACCTTTCACAAGTCTTTCAGGGTAGGTCTCTCTCAGCTTTGCATATCCAGAAATGGAAATTCTTACATTATTTTTCATAATGGGAAAAACATAAATAAATCAAATGACTCTCAATTGGCTATAGATCTGGAGTTTGACTGAGCCACTCTAACATATGAATACGCTTTAAGGTATAACACTCCGTTATGTTCTGGCTGCATGTTTAGGGTCCTTGTCCTGCCAGAAAATAAACTTCAGTTTCAAGCCTTTTGCAGCCTTAAACAAGTTTTCTTCACCATTGCCCTCTATTCAGCTCCTGGTACCCCTCTGATTAGCTCCTTTCTGAATAAAAACATGTCTTTAGCATGATGCCACCACCACCATGTTTTACATTGAATACCATCTTCAGGGTGAAGTGTGCTTTGCATGTTGGACAATTTTTTTTTATTTTCCTTTAATCTAAGCCGAACACCCTCCATGATTTTGCTGTGCCAAACTTCATCCCTGACCTGTCTGTGTTACCATTTGGTCTTCATCATTGGTGCACAACTGTACTCTAACAAACCTCTGTGGTCCTCATGGCTACAATTCTATAGTGATTACACACAAATTGACTCAATTTACTAACTAGAAAACTTCAGTAGGCACCAGAATTTATTTAGGAGTATCAAAGTAAAAGGGTTTTTGAGACTTTTGTTTATAACAAATAACAGAAAAAAAGTATCATTATTCTTCCACTTCACAACTATGCACTACTGTCACAGTGAATCAATCACATATAATATCGTAAAACACATCGACACTCAAGGGGTATGAATACTTTTGCAAGGCACTGTACATGAGCAGTACGGGTTAAACTCCTAAATTAAAGTATTTTTTCAAGAATTCAAAGCATCACTTACGGCCCAGTCTGAGTACGACAGAATGGAGGAGGAACCCGCTCTCGTCATAGCAGCTGTAGTTGCCCTGTGCTGATTGGTCGACACGAAACAAGGCTAACCTCCCATCAGACGCAACTTGGTGCCATGACAACACTGAGCTGTGGTTGTGACGCCACACCACAGGGATCCTAGACAGGTGTAGGTGCATCATTGATTGCAATGTTAGTAACTCAAGTCGGAGCACCTTTTATGTTAACCGTGTTCTTTATCATTTTTGCCACAATACTAAATATATAACTTCCTCTTACTGCTTGTTTCATGCTGGCCTTCCTACCTGATTTGTGACTTCCCACATGCCAGTGTCACGTTGGACTCCAAACGCCGAAACTGCACGTCCGACACTGCAAACACAGACGCCGAATAAAACATTAAAGTGCAATTCATCCTTGCTTCCAGAATGTGCACACTGAGCAGTCTAACATAAAACGTGTCTGTATTGTCTGTGTTAATGTGATTCAAGCACCATCACTGACAGTCCAGTCAGCACTGTTACAATAACATGACCATACACGGTTCGGGATCCGGCAGACTGAGGAGTCTTTGGCACGCATCATAAAGCTGCTACAGTGTGTTTGCGTTTTATCTTTTAAAGCTGGTTGTAGTCATTTCTGAAATATTGCCGTCTTTCAGATATATCCACTGTGAAACCAAGTTAATAGTAGAGACCCGCCGGGACCAAGAAAATAAGCTACACTGTTGGTCTCCAATAATGAGAAGGAATAGACTAATGTACCCTGTCCTGTGATTTCAGCATTATTATTTAAAAGCTATACTGAAAAAAAAACAGAAGCAGTGTTTCAACTAAAATTTTTGTTCTATATATAGTAAAAAGAGCAAAAGAAATAAGGTGGCAGTAGGCCTTTTAGATATTTTTGGAGCTATGAGGAAAACATAAATATGTATACAATGTCGATCGCATTTATTGGTACCCCTAGTAAAGATGTGTATATGATCTTAAAATAAATCCACAGAAGTTAAAGCATAGCATGAACTATGCATTTTTAAAATATCTGAAAAAATAACTGGAAAATCTAATTAAAAATTATTTTAAGTAGCATTATAGGTGGTGGAAGAATCTTACCAGTTGTACAGCATGTAGTGTTATCCTATAAGATTTCACAAGGTTGGAGCATACAAAGAGAGGGATCTTTGACAATTTATTTTTAAACAATCATTCAAGAGTCCTCTCTCATTCGGTCATCTCTTCAGCACACCCCACACGTTAACGATAGGAGATATGGGGACTGAGACGGCCATTGACGAATGTTGATTTTGTGCCTAATTATCAATTTTTTGGCTGATTCTGGATCATTCTACTGATAAAAAGATCTTGAGATGATCCATTTTTACTCTTTTTTTTATTTTATTAAAATACCAGGAAACTTTGGCTCAATTAATTTATCATGCCATGAGCAAGATCTTCAGGGCATTTTGAAGACAAAAAGGCTCACACAATCCTCCACAAAGCTCACCCCAGATTCAGCCGGAAGAGTCCTGTAATGTCAGGGCTAGCTTAACAGTGTGAGAATGATGGAGGTGAATTATGTTTATTTTGGTTTCTCAATCATCCAAAGTAATTCAGTATAGCAATCATTTGGTAAGGCATAGGCTGGACAATAATTCAATAACAATATATATTAATCGATATACGTGTGGTGCAATAGAAAAAAAAAGGTTAGATAAAAAGTATAATAAAATAAAACGTTTCCCTTCCTGTTTTATCATAGCCTATCGGTAGCTTAATACTAATCATTACTTACTCCAAACCAATCACAAACACAGACTCAGCCATGCTCTGTCACCAAGCCCTGGGTCTTCTTAAACCACAAAAGAGAGCAAATGACTGGAAGGAGCGGCGGAGGAAATTGTCCCTAAAAAAGTTTTAGTAGTTCACCAGCAGGTACATGTTGCGTCTCATTTTGAGCCGATACGCATCAACCGATGCACATCAACACTGAATGTAACAATAATGAACAAAATAAAACACAGGCAATACTACCGTCAGCAAACTTGTCATGGCGGGGCCCAAGCAGAATTGGCCGGTTTTTACACCCAAACTGAGCCAAATGTCTGAGCCATTAATACAATAAAGTGTCAAAAAACTTTTTAAAGATATTTTAAAAAAGCATCAAGATAAGCCTTCAATTGAAAATAACATAATTTTAACGTTTTTTATCAATAATATAATGGTTAATAACAGTTTTCATATAACATGTCTCTTAACTTGATTTGTTTTTGTTTCTTACAAACTTTCAGTTATGGTAAAAAAGAAAAAAAAAGGTGTTTGAATAAAGGGCTGAATTGAATTCTTTATTAAAGTCAGTTCATTAAAGAGTAGCATAAAATAACCAGGGCTGCACTTAAATTGCTCACATATTTTGATAGTTATTAATAAATATCGATATCGATCAATATGACTGTTCCCTTTATCAATATGCTCTTTTTTAATATTGTCCAACCCTAGTAAGACATTCATAATAATGACATAAAGGTTCTTAATATGAAGCTACAGCTAGCATGAACAGAGTGTTATGAGGCATTAACCGCCCATTATCCACCAACGTCAACGGCTATAATGATATTAATAATCTAGTGAACCATTTCACAGTAAAAGATCTGTAAAAACATACTACATATCAGAGCTGGAGTCTGTAGCTTACATAACAGCAAGAGAAAAAAGTCACAAACCAGTAGTCCAACTCAAGTCTCAAGTCTTTAGGGTAAAGTCTAAAGGCCGGTTTATACTTCTGCGTCGTGTCCCTCGCGTAGGGTACGCTGTAACCGCCGTAGCCTCTGCGTAGGTCCGCAGAGGCTACGTCTCCGTCTTCTCATTTGCTTGCGTTGCAAAGTGTTCAAAAGAAGGATAATTTGTTCATCTGCTTCCACAATCTCTTTGAGACACTGCACCAAGTCGGCTGCCATCGTTGTTTTAAGGAAATACTTGCCGGAACTGAAGCAAACATAAGCAAACCATCAGAAAGAACTCCGCCCTGTGGAGTTTGCCGACTGATACCAGCCAACTGCCACCTGCAGGTCTGGAAATGAAACAGCAACACGACACTTTTAATCCTACGCAGAAGTAGAAACACAGCAGTGGGTACGGCGGTTACAGCGTAATCTACGCGAAGCAGAAGTATAAACCAAGCTTAAGTCAGCTCTGAAGCCTTTTATTCTTGCAACTTAAGTGTCACTATTGGTCTGATGTGTCTGAGGTGGGGGTGTCAATTGTAAAAACAGGAAGCAGATGTATTCTGAGCTAGTAGAAAACGCACTTCATTCAATAGATTTTTTAGATTTTCAAACTGACATGTAAACCCGGACAAAGACTTCCATTCAGGTTAAGGTATTACCTCAATTATTGCCATAGCTTGATTTAGATGCACATGTAAATGCATTGAACATTTTATCATATCACTTTGTTTCAAGATACTATCTGGCGCAAAATTATATTAGAAGTATACCAAATGAATTTGACTTCTTGAAACTTGCGCACTCTAATGAAAAGACGCAACTCCACGGTTTAGTACTTTGTTTACTCTGATGCAAACCTGGCTACGGAAAAGTGTTTGGCTCGCAGTGTTCGCATCGTTAATCGGTCTGACACAGGTCGGATCACATTTACACCATAAAAGGACCTCTGTAGAGCTCATTTGAAACCACACCGAGACCTCCTCCCAGTGATCTTAGTTTTTGGTCTGCACCCTAGGGTGATTGCTGTGTTTATGTCTATGCAAAATAAGTTTCAGTTGAAGCTCCAGTAGCTATTACTGTACATAGAGTGTTATATTTACACAGACTTTAACTGGATGCCACATTTTTATGTTTGTGATGGTAGGACAAAAAATGTGTTTTTTTCCAGGCCTCACTCCTACACAACCAGTTTGTACGCAAAGTGCCTAATGGTAGTAATCGCCATCTCAGTCAATTATTTCTTAAATAAGATTTATTTTGTTATTAATAACATGTATAAAAATTAAAAGGTTGTTTTTTTTTCTCCATTGTGAGATTATGCTGCGGGAAGAAAAGTGACATTTATTTTAAGAGTTTTCATACATCTTTACTAGGAGTGCTACTAAATATGGTCAGTACTGTATGGAGTAAATGCATCTTCAGCATTAAAGTAGGTCAGATAAAGCATTATATCTTTATAAAAATCAGTAATTTAAAGCAACTGTTTTGAATCCCTTAAGGATTCATATGGAACTGTTAACGATGATAAACCGAAAAAAAGAAATTGCCAAATGTGGCTCAACTGCAAAGTTCAATGATTTATATAGCATATGTAGAAATCTTTAACGTCAATGCCTGCCAACTCAAATAAAACTGAAAAGTGGTGTTGATTTGAAGGAATAGCAAGTGTAGTGTTTACCTGAGCAAATATTTGTGGTGGCTGTAGGAATGTGCAAAGAAGATATTCTATCTGTTGTATGTGAGTAGTTGAGCACATGTTTAGCTTGGCTTCTGAACGTGAAGGTTGGCATTTACGAGAGATCATGGGTGAAAAAATAAGAAGAAGAAAAAACAGCATCATTGGGGCTGCCAGTGTGCCACGCAAACAGCTTAATTAATTCACAACCTCAGCCACAGAGGCATGCACACTCCATGCTGGCCTCTCCTACCATAGTAACAAACAATCTACCCATAATTTTGTGTTAACTCTTTGTAGTCTGTTTTTTGGAAAAACTCTTTAACATCAGAATTCATTATCCAGTACTACTTCAAACACTGTTCACAAATCTTCTGTGAGCCTGACATAAACATACAATTTATGATGCTTAGTATGATTGTTTCGCAGTTGTTAATAATGCTGTGGGGTGTAGGAAATTGATCACATACAGCAAAAGACATGGTAAATAAACTGAAATTCTAAGACGGATTTTATGCGACTCTAAAAAAACGCTGTGAGGTAGTTTTATTTGGCTAAAACTAGTTTCTGGTCGAAATGAAAATTCAACAGTTATACTAACAGAAAAACCCTCAATAATATTGACACAAAACAATGCTATTAATATTGTGAATGTGGCGCTTTGGTGTGGTGAGTAATGGAGAGTACACACCGTGTACTGGCAAGATGTAAAACTGTTCACGCTTTCGATAAACCTAAACAAAAACAGGTCAAAACGTTATGTAAAACTAATATCACAATTACTTTATCCAAATTCACAATTAAACTTCACTCTTGATGACTAATGCACTCTGAAAAAAATTCAACCCTTTAAATAGAATTCTTCATAAGAATACACATGGGCAAATCAGGTTTGGTCTCAGAAATAACCACAGAGGCCTTCACTAGTTGCATCAGAAGATTGGAGACAAGAGATGGTTCATGCCTACCAGAGAAGACTGAATGCTGAAACCTGAGGATACAACAACGTAATAGTCTCTGAGAATGCACACCTATGCAACCAGGTTATCAGACATGGTAAGAAAAAAAACTTAATAAAAATGAATCTAGATGCTTAGATGCTTAGTGTATATTTTCTCAGTTACTAAAGTTTAGGAGTGGATTTCTTTGTCCTACAGTAGGCCATTCTTCTTTCTTATTGTTTCACTTTCCTCAGTCTTTCCATTTCCTCAGACTTTTATTCACAGCCCCTCAACAGTTTTAACTACATTTTCTTTTTTTTTTTCTTTCACCACTAGAAATGCACACAACCCATCCTCCTTCTTTTTCTGCATATGTGTGTGTGTGTGTGTATACCTGGGGCCTTGGTGCAGCACAAAGAGTTGGCTGGTCTGAATGTGTGTATTCATGTTTTATTGGCAGTGAAGTGCATTATTCCCCAAACCCGCAGCGTTCCACTCATATCTGATTCTGCCTCTGGCAGGAGCACCCCGACATGTGCGCAAACACACATGCGGACTTAAAACCGCACAGCCATTCCTACACAAACGCGCGTTTATACACACAGTCCACACACGTCCACATAACGACGTGCACAGAAAGGCTTCAGGTTCTTTTTGACATTAAAATCAGATGGCAAGGCAGACACAGAAACTGCAAGCTGGATGAAACCAAGTACTTTGAAAACAATAAAAGAGGACTGAGGAGCTGCAGCAGGTAGAATAGATGGGGAGGGGAAACTTTTGAAAGCCTAGAAAGAAAGAAAGAAAGAAAGAAAGAAAGAAAGAAAGAAAGAAAGAAAGAAAGAAAGAAAGAAAGAAAGAAAGAAAGAAAGAAAGAAAGAAAGAAAGAAAGAAAGAAAGAAAGAAAGAAAGAAAGAAAGAAAGAAAGAAAGAAAGAAAGAAAGAAAGAAAGAAAGAAAGAAAGAAAGAAAGAAAGAAAGAAAGAAAGAAAGAAAGAAAGAAAGAAAGAAAGAAAGAAAGAAAGAAAGAAAGAAAGAAAGAAAGAAAGAAAGAAAGAAAGAAAGAAAGAAAGAAAGAAAGAAAGAAAGAAAGAAAGAAAGAAAGAAAGAAAGAAAGAAAGAAAGAAAGAAAGAAAGAAAGAAAGAAAGAAAGAAAGAAAGAAAGAAAGAAAGAAAGAAAGAAAGAAAGAAAGAAAGAAAGAAAGAAAGAAAGAAAGAAAGAAAGAAAGAAAGAAAGAAAGAAAGAAAGAAAGAAAGAAAGAAAGAAAGAAAGAAAGAAAGAAAGAAAGAAAGAAAGAAAGAAAGAAAGAGAGAAATACTTAGATCCAATTCACTACTTTTCCAGGTTGTGAGAGAGCCCAAACAAACCACGCGCTTACTGGCATCAATGCCTGCCACAGATTTAGATAACAGAGGCCAACAGGCTACAGAAGCAAAAGAAAGTGTGTTGGAGGTGACTTTGTGATGACCCACTTGCCGTGATTGGTATCATGTATAGAAGATTCATTCAGGTAAAGTGGAAGTAAGAACCCTGGTGTAGGCTGCCTCTAAAAGACATTCCCACCCCAAAAAATCTCTGCCTACCGTTTCAGACGCTGTACGACAACTGGCCTTCTTTGCAAAGCATACATACTAAAAATAACATTGCTGTCACCTGTTTATGATAGACACGGGCTCTACAGACGCTACAGAGTGGAGGGTGTTGGGTTTGTGTGTGCGGGGATCAGAGGTTCAGGTTTGACAAATCCATCCACTGCAGTCAAATGAGCGAGAGACAGGAAGCAGCATTCACAAGTCCGTTGTCAGAACTGCAACATGCTTTAGGAAATGAAATATTAATTGGGAAAATTATCTTTGCAGATATTGGCTATCAAAATAGCATTTGCACTCCGGATTACGAAAAAGAGAGCCTGATTTTCAGGCTGATTCAGAGTGAGAAAACAGGGGTTGAAAAGAAGTGGACAATGTCTGTGTGCTCACATGTGTTCGCATACTTGACTGTGCAGATATGCGTGCACGAGCGTAGGCACATGATTGTGTTAAAAAGTGGGTGAGTGTGAAACAAGCTATGTGGATTTTACTATGAAAGCAGCCGTGGCGCACAGTATCTTAGTAGCTTAGAGGGCTATTTTTTCAGACTGAGGGAATTGATCATAATTAAGTGTGGGTCGAAAAATCAGGGAAGGAAAACTTCACCTCCACTTTTAAAACAAGCTGTTGCTCCAGTTGCTCTATTGCTCATTTTGCCATGAACGTAGGCCTGTCACAGTAAATTAATCAATCAATTAATCGCATGATAAATAATGCCACAATAATTTCTATTTGCTTGTTTGTTTCCCTCTTTCTACCAAAGAGACTGGATGAAAAAAGGCATATGTGGTCCAAATATCCGTAAAGTAAAATGAGATGGCTTTTTTGTGTTTTTTTTAATTCAAACTGAGCGTTTTTGCTGTTAGTTTGCACTTTTTGTTTGAAAACCTCTAACTGGTATTGTAGGTTTGCCTGTTTTCTTGTCTGAGCCAAATTAATCATATTTTTGAGAGACAATTTTGTTTAAAGAGATAAACATCTAACACATATAGAACACCTGCTTAACTTAAACTCTCCCACAACCCAACTCTGAACACCAACTATGACTCTGTTATCCATGATTCTCTCTCACCATCACTGGAACTATACAAAAGCAAAAAAAAATTATCCAGCACAATTGGCTTCTATTGCATATTTTAAACCACAACAGTATATCTTACTTAAATACTTTTTGATATGTTTTTAATCATGATTTAAGGCTATTACTCAGTATTGTGCTGCAATAACATTAGTTAAGCTTAAACTGAACAACTAGAACTGCATGTGGAAAATGATGGAGCAAGAAAGAAGGAGAGTACTATTCATTCAATAAATCTTTAGTAGTATAGGGTAACATAACATATCTCTCAGATTCCTTTGCAGCTGAATTCCTTCGTTCCTCTAGTCTGGGTGTTTGTTGAAGTTGCTGCATGTTACGAGGTCTGACCTTGTGAAATTGCTTTCACAAAATGCCAAAGAAAAGCACTGCATTTGTTATTAAATAATAACATTTTACTGTATTTTACACTTTCCTTCATTCTTACATTAAGTCGTATATGGGGTAAAAGCATCAAGTGAAAAATTATGTCTGTGTGCTGTTGCTGCATTGATGCGTAAATATGTGCCCAGACAAATGTGCTGCCACATATATTTTCATAAAAATGTTACTGTCAAGTTTTGTTAGCAAAGACATAGTTTTGAACTGTGTGAGAGAATGTGTGTGTGTGTGTTTAACCTTCATCAGTCCAAATCTGAGCACGGCTGGGACGCAGTGACCAAGACAGAAACCAGATGACTGTGAGACACACAGAACTGGACAGAAGGCCTGGCATCTAGAAAGAGGGAGACACAGACAGAGGAGGAGGTTACTTTAAAACTTAATCTAAAACATGAATCTTGTGTTTGTCAAAGAAAAATATTCTATAAACAATTTATATTACCCGTTTATGCTTCTGAAAAAAGATAAATACTGCAACTGATGGCTTTAAGAAAACAGTTAAAACAGTTTCAGTTCTGTATCACAAGATTTAAGGCCTCAGAAGTAGAAAAGGCAATGATTAAACAGTAGAAGCTCAGTGAAAGAGCATTACAACAAATAACTGACTTTTCATGACAATTAAGTAGTGCTGTGTAGCAAAAAATTGATTCTTACAAAAATTCTAAGAATCGAATCGATTCACAAATCCAAAAATCGGTTAATTGTTTAACATTGTTTACCCTTTTTACAGCTAAAATAGGATGGAAAAGTCCAGACAACCATTTTAAAGCTTAGGCACTGATTTTTGCAGTGAACTGGTACTCACCTAGTGTGGCGTCATTGCAGGTAACAGTTCAAAAAAACATTTTTAATAGCACTGACCCATATCAATATCAAATTAGATCGGATCTGGATAATCGATTCTGACTTTTAAGAATCGGAATCAAATAGATTCTTGAAATTTGAATCGATACCTAGCTCTACAATTAAGATATACAACATGAAAATAATAAGATAAATACAAAAAAACTGCATAATATTAGTGGAGAAATAAATTCAGAATCTATGGAGTTACTTTAACTAACCAAATTAAATCATTTTATAACATGCAACATTTTGTATCTTATGTAACTGAAAAGTAGCAGAATTGCATCAAACAGCATGGACCTTTTACGGAAAAGACCTTCATGGAAAAACATAAATATCATGCATATATAACCAATTACACAGTTTTCTTTGCCATGAAACTTCACAATGCCGAAACCCAATGAAATATGTTCTGTGGGTCGACTAGCATTCAGCACGAAGCAGAAAGGACCCACTCTTTTCCTTTGAACACAAACAGGATTCCTTTCAATGTCAAACAGTTCTATAATTCACCGAGAGCAGAAAGGAGACGAGGGAGAGCAGACAATGAGCGACAGACAGTTCAGAAAACATGTTTATTTATACCTACAAATGAATGATCTATGAGGTATCAAAACATATTTCCCTAGATTCATCACCACTCTCAACTGCAGAGGAAGCTTTTCTTTTCCTCTTGTTTAACCATATTAGACTTGTTTGGAACAGAAACGTTTCTTCCCCCGCAGCACTGCTGTCTGTACCTTCAGAATATGTCACAGCTCTTCCATATTACTTCATATTCAGCATTAACTGTAGCGACTAATTAGTTACACAATGGTAACAACAAAAGACAAATTATGCATTCTTTCTTGAGGTTTTATAAACACTGTTTAATCGTCTCACAGGCTGCTTAAAAACACAAATTAATCTGCAGTCTAATAAGAATCTAGTAAATAATTGCCTTATCGAGTAGTATTAGTATTAACAGTTACATTACGGTACAGTTTAGTGTTCTACTGTTCTGCTATATGATACATAAAAATGTGCTTATTCAAACATTTTTAAAGTTAAGCTCAGTCTCTACAGATGATCTCACAGAATCAACTGTGGGAAAAATAAATTAACCGTAAAATAACATTCCAATATTCAACTGTGTTGTTAGTTTACAAACATCATCAATAAGAGTTTATTGTTGATGACATGATAAATCATTCTTATCACGCTAGATAAATTTGATATTGCCCATATACCGTATACATATAGGTCTCTACAAAGTGGGAAAATCTGAGTTTCAGGGGGAAAAAAGGAGTATGCAAAGTCAAAACACAGCGTTTCGTTAAGTTTCCCTAAGAAAATGGTAAATTGCCTGTACTTGTATAGCGCTTTATTTAGTCCCTGAGGACCCCTAAGCGCTTCACACTACATTCAGTCATTCACTCATTCACGGCAGGCAAGTTAGGCAAGCTAAATGTAACTTTAAATTCAATTTTGTCCACAGAAGTTGTTTTTTTTGGCAGTTTTGCTGACTTGCAGTTTTTGGCACACATTAAGAATGCAAGAAAACATACAAAACTAGTGTAGGTGGAGAAAACTATGAATTAACACACAAATTTAAAAAGGTTAATAGAAGTGATTTAAGACCGGATTTGGGAAATCTGAAAGAATCTAAAGATTTCCTAAAGTCTAAAACTAGTGATTAAGCATTTACAAAACTTTCTAAGATGCAACAGAGACCTTGCAAAAAAAAAAAAAAAAAATAAAAAAATAAAAGTATTCCACAAAGAGTTCAGCCACAAAAGGCATGGGTTGGTTTCTAGTGTCAAGGTATACCAAGACTTATACTAAGAGTTATGGTTATTAAAACCTAAAAAATATTCCATTACACTATTCCTATGGTTTGAACTCCTTTTTTAATGAGAAAATAAAGAAACGTATTGCTGGTTAGCAGGCAGAAAGATGGCTGATGAACTTTTCTCTCATTCATTTGCCAATATTTTGAAATATGAAAATCATGAACAGTCATAGTGTAAAAATTAAGGGAGAACCACCCATAACTTTTATTACGGTAACAGTTTTAAAAACAACAGCTGGCAAACACAGAGATGCATTTATGCTAGGCAGCAGACAGGAAACTAGTTACTCGTGCAGACAGCCAACAAATCAACCAGCTAATATCAACGTATTAAACTTGTGCTTATCTATAATGAATAAAAACACCTAAAAACATTTCTCTGCAAAATTAGCTTTTAAAAACTTACATTTTGCATTGGTAAAGCACATACTTACTCAAAGCAGCCATTCCCCCCCCCAAGTCTAAATATAACATTTCAAAACATCAATGACTGTTATATCATTACAATAACTGTAATAATATATTGTAATATTGTTGCACAGTATAGTCATTGTTTTTCTGTTTAAAGTAAAAACGAATAGATTAGGTTAAAAATTTATGGTTTTAATCTTTGATCTAACACTGTGAAGATGATACTCTCACCCGAGGATGTCCTGTGAGAATGTTGGAATGGTTCTTCCCTAATACGCGGTAACCTTACATCTATTCCCTAAATATCCCTGACAATTACTAGCCAGATGAACTCAGGTACCCAAATCTGATTATGTAGAACCGCAATACCCGCAAAGCATTTTGCCTTGGTTCCATCTGGAAAGGCAATCTGCATTTTCAAGGTTTATTTACAGGCACTTGAAATGATCATTGTGGTTTAGTGAGAATGAAGCTCCAACATGTGGTTCACAGCATCGCGGTCAAACAGATCATCTGTTATATAAACTTTGAAGTAAACAGGAGAACGAGGTGTTATGTTTGAAGCTGCCAGCGTCTAAGCAATGCATTACATCTTAGTCACTGATTAATAGTGGGTTGTTCTTTTTTTTTAAAGGTTATTCAGAATATCCTATAAAGGGGAATCTGAAGGTAACATGAAAGTAACATATGGCCAAAACAGAAATAAAGCTGTCAGTTTTTCATTGTTTTCACAAACAATTTGTCTTAAGACCCATCACTTTTTTAACCAGCAGCATTTGTAAATGTTAAATATACAAAACACTTTGGCACAGTTTGATTCTATTACAGCTCACATTCATACCGTCTGACCCCCGTTAAATAAACAACCCGTGACAAGTCTCGTGTATCATGGATTAAGTCACAATAAGTCGTTCCAAATCTCTGTTAAGTTTTCCGGACCTACATTTTGTAACCAAAAATATAATTACAAGTTCATCACGTTATAAAAGGCCGCAGATCGATCACAATAGCAGACCAGCTCACCTTCTTCTCCAAATAATCCATGTGATCAGCCAAATAGGGACAATTTTGTGGTTCATACATAAACTGCTTCAAAAATGTTCTTCAAGAATATGTCAGCCCCCTTGTGCTGTGATGTAGCACGGCCATGTTACATTCACCATGGCCACCTCAGAGTCCTCAGCAAATTTAAATCTCACACCTTTCTCACTCACTTGCTTACATTCCTCCTTTTTTCTCCCCATTAAAGTGCTGTCAAAAATTCCCTAAACAAAACTCAGTAGGAATACTGCATAGTATTTATAATGTATACATACATCGCTGAGAAAAAGTAGTTGAATGTCTTGCCATACGTTTGTGACCCTAAAACCAATCCTGATTACACTTGGGTCATGCAGTAAAACATGTGATTCAAAGCACAGTAGAAGGTACACCTCTTTATGGCTAGGAAATGTTTTTTGATCGTTTTTTTTCCTAGTGGTCTAGTCAAAGCCCGAACCCAAATCTAACTGAGCTGCTGTGTCACGACCTTAAAACAGGCAAACTATGGAAAATCCTTCCGGAATGGTTTAATTAAAACAATTCTGCTAAGAAGAGTGCTTCAAAATTCCTCCACAGCAACTTAGGAGATTCTCGCCATCCTTTGGTTCAGGGTGCACTTACTTTTTCACAAGAAAGCCAAGTATCTTTACCATCTTTAATAAACGTGAAACTTTTTTTGATCTGAAATGTTTTACAAATAACCAAAAATAGTAGTAATCTTTAAATGGGCAAATATTTGACAGTAGTAGTTTACCCTGAGTCCTGAGTTAGAGTAAAACGGTTTAAATATACTGCAGGATGTCAAGAACTACAGCCTGACCTACATATTTTTTTAATACAATTATTTTTTCAGCTGCACAAAAACGTTTCCTTTTTTTTGACTGAATGCTTCCAGTGTAATGGAAGTGTCACGGAAACAACTCACTTTTTTAAATTTTTTGCTTCATTTTGTTATAGAAGGAAATTTGGAAAGTCAAAAGCAGAACATCTTTGCAGATGAGTTAAAATGTGCAAATGGAATATTAATGTAGGAGCTTGACAGCAACATTCAGACGGATGCTAAACCTCACAGACACCTCCTCTGCTAACCCTCCACTTTCAGCCTGATGACTTCTTTTTTTAGATCGTCACACATTTGCCACCCCGGTCTACTTAATGTTCTTTCATCACTCAAATGTCAAAAATGTTCAAGGTCAAGTACCCAGATTGTCATCACTCTTTTAGAATAGCTTGGCTCTTTGATTAGCTAAAAAAAAATAAAACGCGCAGCTCTCCCTTTGTAGTATTTTTATTTATTTATCCAAACCTGTGTTAAAAACTATTTTTCCATTCTATCAGTTCCAGTCGACTGGTTCTTATCTCTACCTGACCCTGATTCATTTTAACGGCCTTGTTCTTTCTCCCTTGTCCGATTGAGTCTTCTCAACAATCTAATCCCTGCCAGTGCAAGGTTCAGTAAATCAGTAGACTAAAACCATTCAATTCTCCTTATGCAAGACATGGAAACAATGGTGTTCATTGTTCAGCTGATAATAATTATCAGCAGGACGGAATATGCTTTTAAAGCACAGAAAAAGCCAAGAGCAGTCTTTTTTGATACGGTAACATGTCATGGAC
The DNA here is from genome assembly GCA_963556495.2 of Valencia hispanica. NCBI lineage: Eukaryota > Metazoa > Chordata > Actinopteri > Cyprinodontiformes > Valenciidae > Valencia > Valencia hispanica. Next base: position 11,135,531 of record OY747717.1, on the reverse strand, counting down.
TAAAAAACGTGGTAGCCAGATTATGAGCTGCATTATGCTTTTGGATTAAGAACCCATGTATTACAAGCAACAGGTAAGATTATGCCTCAATTACAGGCTTTAAATGTTATTCTGTTCCTAGGATTTAAAGTTATTCTAAGTCAATCTTTTATAAAGATGTGCACAGAGTAGCACAGTACTGCCCCTCTCACACCTGTCTACCGGCTAAAAAAAATAAAAATGCTACTATACTATTTCCTTGGTTATAAAGAACGATAAATGTGGCTGTCAAGAAATATTTTCAGTTGTGAAAATTAACAGCTATCGTGTGGAAACTAAAGTAGTATCACCTATTCTCATTAAGATAGCTCTTTAAAGAGCAGAATGGCAAAAAGACAAAATACTTGTTTATAATATTTTGCTTACTTTAAAGTTATTATTTTTAGTACTCAGTAGTCGAGTTGTAAAAAAATGCCAGGGGGGATGGTCATTTTTTTTCGCCTATTAAAAAAATCTGGATTTTAATTTTAAAAAAGGTGGTATTTATAGTATTTTGTATTGCCGAATTGGCCAGAATGTTAGGGGACTACAACGGAATAGCCTGCATTAGATTTAAACAAGATGGGGGGGAAATGGAGGCCTTATATATCTGTGAAGGAAAGCCGATACCAGCACTTTGCAAAGAAGCCTTAGCAAATAATTGCAGTGCAGAAGAAGTTTTTTCGTGCAAACTAGGCCTATACAAAACAAAGTATTGGATTAATTTAACATGAAAGACCAAACAAAATGAGTCATTTCTATTTTATTCATTAGAACCCTCACTTAATCCACATGCTCATAGCAGTTTCCAAACACTTTCGTAACCATGTTTTTTTTCTACAGTTTTTCTTGCTCTTGTTTACATTCGTCCTGATTATGGCTAAATGTCGGCACTGTCAGATGAGCTCTGACAAGGTGCACCACCTTAAATCAATGGGCTGTGCGAAGCAGATTGCGATAATATAAATTAGCTAATGAATAAATAAATTAATAAACGGTAAAAAAACAGATTTTTTTTTCTAGGTCGATTATGGCTGGATGTGTAAAAAGAGTCGACATCTAGTGCAGATCCAGCACTAGGCGCATGCGTGTCTTGACTGAATGACAAGTCATGTATTTTAGCAAGCTAATTAACAAGAGAGATGTGGGGGGGGTCGCCCGTTCATCTTTGGAGGGTAGCATCCTGGGATCTGTGCGTACACCTGTGGCGCGTCGGGTAGTCTTTAGATAACAAAAAGCAGGCTAGGTTAAGTATTGAGATTAATAGCTCACCTGTAATCTTTTTCATTAAAAAAAAAATCCTGGACATCCCGCTGACCAGCCGCTTGTTTGGGCATGTTTGCACTTCTGTAATGCAGCAACCCCGAAAATGTCTGTATAAAATGAATCTCATTCTGACTTCTGGCATCTACAAACTATTTACTTCATATAATCTATACGTTCGCACTTAGTTCAAAAGTAAAAGTTCTCCTTCTGTAATGCCGCAGTTTTTTTATGATCGATGTTTTAATTCGGGACTAGTTTGTTTTTGCCGTAGTGAGAAAGGAGTGATACGGCTGTACGTACCTGTTTTAGACCCTTGCGGTGGCAGAGATTAATCGACGTGATGACGTATGCGGATATGGAGACAGCTAAGGTCATGATGAAAACTTCTTTAAAACTTTTACAAAACCGAGTGAAAGCATGTAGGCTTATGTAAAATGTGTTAAATCATGAACAAGACATCGATTTCATGTTAAATCCATCTCTTGGTGTAAAACGGCTACGTAGCAGCCGTGTCACTCCTTTCTCACTACGGTGAAAACAAACTAGTCCCGTATTATAACATCGATCATAAAAAAAAAAACTGCGCTATTACAGAAGGAGAACTTTTACTTTTGAACTCAGTGCGAACGTACAGATTTTATGAAGTAAACAGTTTTTGTAGATGCCAGAGGTCAGAACGAGATGAAACGAAAACTGGGTTCACCTGGGCTACTCTCAGGCATTAACCAAACAATGTTGCATCATTGCGTTTCGTGCCCCTGTCCCCCAGATTTTATTAGACTGTTTATTTTCACTCAACATGTGGAGACCTAACATTTTCTGATGATGAAATTATTTCATATAGGCTAAGCCTATTTATGATTTATATTTCCATACAATATTTACTGTAAATTGGAAGGGATAGAGATGGAGGATGGGACCTTTACTGGTGGGACGTTATATGTCGGATTTCTTTTTAAGGGGAGTGGCGTCTCCCTCCGCTCGCCCTCAACTCGACTACTGTTAGTACTGTATTTGTAAACATCATACACTTATGGTTAATATACTTTTTTTCATGATTTTGTAAAACAAAGGACTGGAAATAAAGAGTCATAACGGTGCATGTAATCTGGTCTAAAATCTTGGCTGTAAAATTATACTACGGTTGGTTCTATTCTAGGGACGACTGTTGAACCTCTGGAGATGATGATGCAAAGAAAGATTCTTCATAAAATCAAGAACATTATGGACAACGCTGAGCCTCCTCTTAATGCAACAACAGTGTGTCTTCAGTCAGAGGCTTCCTCAGTTTCGTTGTAACACAGACCACTACAGGAGAGTGGTCCTTCCTTCCTGCCCCCAGCAATAATTAACTGCTTAAAAATAAAAAAATAAATACTAGTAAAAGAAAAATATTTTTTTAAAGGTGCTTTTCTGACCCATGCAGTGAAACCCGTATTGTCTCGCGAGAGTGCACGCGATATTTCAGTGTTCCCAGATGTTCATTATAATAATGCAAATGAGCATTGCGTTGATTGGTCGTAGAAAGGAGGGGGGATGACGCTCCACTGCAACACTCTCCAAAAAAACAACATGGCGCACGTTATGAATGAATGCGACCTACAGAATCCAACCATTTATGAACGAGCCCGACTCTGAACCAGAGCTGGAAAGTGAAGATGTCGAACAGATGGAAGGACGTCTACAGCAAGATGTATCGGAACGGTAAAGGAAACCATTTGATCAATAACGTGATAAAACGCTTGTTAGTTTCTACAAAATAGGTTTGCCTTATTATAAAGTCGATTATTACAATAACAGCGATTTAGTCTTCTTCAGTAATGGCGACGGGGCTCGGCTGAATGTGAGGGTGAGAGGGGCGGGGCGAGCTCCAGCAGCATTGGTCTGCTATGTTCATCAATGGTAAAATCCTGACGTAATACCGGCACAGAAATCAAAACCACGTTTTTGAGGGCGCATGGACGTGAAGTGTACGTGGGGAGGTTAGAGAAGCCAATGGTAAACAAATGCTGCACTTTTGAATATTGGCTTACTGCCCAGTGTAAAATCATTAGGAAGCCTTATTATACATGTTTTCACATGGAAAAATTGAAAATTTCAGATGATGACCCCTTTAATCCCAGTGCAAAACAATTGCATTAATAATGACAACTATCAAAAGCAGACGGACATCAAGGATCACAGAAAGATTGGTGTTCACCATGCTTTCTTTGCATGATTTTTTGTGTGCGTCTTTTGGAAGAGTTTGTAATCACGAGCCTATAGTCTGAGTCACACCCTCCAGGCACCCTTCTGGTATGAATCCTAAACCAACTCTCTCTACAGACATGGGAATGTAGTCATAGATATTGTCACTAGGATGCATTTGTAAAGCAAGTATTCACAGAAAAAAACAAGAAAAAGCTGCAAATCCACAACAAAGCAAAGTGTTCTCAGGATGTTTTAACTACAAAGTGATAAAAAGTCATTACTAAAAAGAGACATACAAAATTCCTTGGTGAAAAACGTTCCGCCTAACTCAAATGCGGTAGCCGTGGAAGTCAATGTATCAAGACAAGGCTCAAACAACACCTGTGAGCTGGGGGGTTAGTAGAAGATGCCTTCATTGTTTCTCAAGTCTTGATGATAACGAGAAAGAGAAAATGCCATTTAAAAAGGCTTTTTATTAACCAGTGCTCTCCATGGCAGCACAATCCCACGTGGTGAGTCACTCTGTTTTTGGCATGCCACTGCACATTCAGGCAGCTTTACAAGAGGAGGAACAAGACACTGAAAAGACAGACAGACGAGAGTAGAAGAAAAGGAGGGGGAAGAAAAGCCAGTCCATGAGTTTGGTAGGGGGGTGGGGGGTGGAGTGAATATGGTGAATCCTGTTTAAAATTAGCTGATGGACAAATTGAAGATCTTAGGTGTCGGAGTGGAAAACCCTAAAGTAAGCCAACAAAACAATACAGGCGTATAAAAAAAAAAAGGTCAGTTCAGTCAGGTACACTCTACTTTGCTGGTCAGTGACATAACAGATCGTTGCAGGATGTCCTGTTCAGCAGGACAGCTCATTAGAGTACAGGTCATAAATAGAAATGAACAAAGACTGATGTTTCAACATCCCTACAGCCTCCACAACTTTAATCATAATGTGTTTACTTGTTTGTGGCTCACTTCTATTTCCAAGAGTGAAACGATGGCAAACTGTGCGGTGTTTAAATGACCTAGCTGTGCATTATGTGTGAGTGTGAATGGGACAGAGTGAAAAAGTACACAGTGCGAGTACACGTACACGTGCACTAAACCAATAACGTAACAATGCTGAGCCAAAGACGGTGGGGGAGGAGCACAATGGATATGGTGTTTACCCAGATCACTATGGCGATCCCCGCACACCCGGTGTTTCTGACCTTTCCAGGCGATAAGAACACTGCTGACTGACATCCGGGTGTGTCTGACTATATTTCCATATGCGGAGCAGCTCAATAGGAGATTTAGTTCCTGTGATTCAGAAGAGACAGTGCAGGGGTTTCTTTTTGGACACACAAGCTATTGCAGTCTTTGAATGAATGCCAGTGAATTTCTTGCTTTGCTGGTTAGGGTGTAGGTGCGAATGAGAATAACTGAACAAATGAAGGGAGAAGATCAGTTTGGAACAAAAAAAAAGGTTTCCCTACAGGTTAGACATAGCCTAATATATGTATGTATATGTATGAAAATATGACGATATTAAAAAAAAAAAAAACTTCAGATATCGTCCAGCCCTAGTCTCCGTAAAGGGTAAACTTTGTTACATAACTTACATTAACAATGTTGGTCATAAAGTTGCCGATGAATGTCATATTGATGTTGATTACTGTTGTTTTTTCCAATGCAAATACTAATATCACTAGTTAAAAGATGTTGGGATATAAACCTCTTACCCAACTTTGCACCTTTTATTATATTTTAATATAAACACATATTTTTTTATATTTTATTTTTTAATATATACTTTCATTGCTCATACGCAGACTGTTGTAGCGTTACATTTATAAAACAACAATGGGTTTACTACTTATGTATCTAGCATGGAGATACAAAGAAACAACTGGTTACGGTAACTATAGTGTCTTGCTTCCTGAAAACAAACGTAAAAACTGAATTTGTCCAAGTGGGACATTTACATGTAACGTAAAGCTGTATTTGAAAAGGGGACATTTATCAAATAAATCTTGCACCAGGAATTATTTACAGTTTAAATAAAAAAGAGGAACAAAACCAGAGAAAAAAAAGTTTCTGCTTGGCATCAAAGCCAACATTACCTGCTAACAGCTCGAGAGCGCCCAGAGAGATAAAGAACAAGGTGATGAGGAGGAATGAGAGGTCATGATCACAGAGGAACAGGAGTTTGCAAGCAGCACTGGAAATATGTTACCAAAAACAGGGGACTGAGAGACAAATGTGGAGTACATTTAGGTGAAATGTTTCATCGTTAAACTGGCATCTTTAGTAGCATTAACTTGAAGTAATTATCTTCTGTATGACTTAATCTGTTTCACATCATTGCAAAGGAATTTTGGCGCGCTCATCTTTACAACATGATATAAGTTCATTGAGATCTGCAGCATTTGTTCATGCTCTGCTTGGTTACAGTCCCATAACAGCATTTAACTCGGGTGTCTAGAATTTCAGGTAACAAATACAATACTTGGATTATTTTTCTTAAAAAGGCATTTTGTTGCAGTTTTTCTGCAGTGTCTGAGATCATTGTCTTGTGCTCGATCCAGTTTCTACAAAGCTTCAGCTGCCAGTTGGCATGAGATGTTTGTATTGATACGCTGTGGTTGGTTTTCATTAAACATCTCAATCTCGTCCATGTCTGTTTAAAAGACGTGTTTAGGGGGTTTTGTGGTTTACGTTGCGTTTTTCACACAATAAGGTTTTTTTCTCTTTTTTTCAAAGACATTTTGATTCATGACAAACTTCCATTATACGACAAACAAACAAAACAAAATGTATCTATGAATAATGAAAACGGAGAACTTTAAAGGAACTATACCTTGCTAGAACAATTTACCCATCAAGTTTCTCAACTTGTTTCTTACTTTTTCCCAAGCCTTAACACATACGAAGTAATGACTGCCATCTGTGTATAAAGATAACACCTAGACAATCTGCAGATTAAGCCTTAAATGTGCAGACACTGCAGACATGTATATCTGGAATAAAACGGGAGAGGGGAGGACATTAAGGAGAAAGAGTGGAAACTTTAAATACAAAACAGCTTTTGGCTCGTATGTGAGAATTTTCCATTAACTTTTCAATACTTTTAGACATAAAAATATTACTTTGTGTGCGTGGGTTTGGCACAAATGGTGCATATGTGTGTATGTGTGTGAGAGAGAGTGTCGGTGGCAGTAAGGATATCTTGGCTTCAGCGCTGTAACGCTGGAATTTCCTCCAGCTCTTTCGCCAGAGCAAGATGGCTACCATATGCCAGCTATCCACACACACACACTCACAATCCTGTGAGCACTCAAGTTTGTAATACTGAAGCCAATGTAACATATAAATAAACACAGTGAACTGCATCATTTGGAGTGGGGGATGGGAGTTTGAATTTAACAGACATACATCTGCATACAAACGCTCATTTTAATACTGTGCAATGGTGTTTGTAATTACAAGTACATGTCTAAAGAATTAGAAATACATGACTCAAAACAACTACAGATACAACAGATCAAAGATGCGTGTGTTCACACCTTTAGCCAATAAACCTGCAACCATAATTCCGTTATCCATTCAATTTGTTGCGCATTAACTACAAGATTTTATTAACTTTATCCACAGTAATGACAAACCCAAAACATGCTAAACAAAAAACACACAAGTTTAAGCGCAAATCCAAAAAGATATTTTCTCCCTTTCTTTTTACATGTTTATACTCTTTAAAGCTGTGGATCAGGCAAACGGCGTGCTGTTAGGTCTTTTGGTTGAGGTAAATGATGTTAAATCCAGTTACTGATTCAGATGAGTAACTAAAACAAGGAAGCTTTAAAAAGACAAAACCAATTGCCTCATTCACAAGGAAAAACAACCCATTAATTGATTACATATTTTAGTTAGATCAAGGAAGAAACTCTGTGAAGTAATGTGTTTGTCAGGTATGCTACTTAGAGTAGGGTAATGTTAATACCATTTTAGTTTAGGAATGAAATTTAACTTGTGACAATTTAGTGGGCGTAGACTGGGCTCTAGGAAATGAAATGAATTTTCCTTAAACATCTTTAAAATGTTCTACAGTAAGAATTATACTCTTATAATGTAACATTCCCAATATAGATGCTCCAATCAACAGACCGGAGATCAGAAACAGACAGTTTTCCTGTGATGTGCTCTGACTGGTCAATGGCAGGTCAAATACTGATCAATCAGATCTGGAACCCCTCAACCCAAGTTTCAGAACTGAAGAAGCTTTTTGGATGAGAGGTGAAACGTCTTCATCACAAAAAGAGAAGTCCAGTTGCTTTCTTTTATAGCTCTCAAGTTTACCATGTCTTGGATGACTGTTTTTTTACACGTCTTTACTAAGATGCATACAAGAGTGGAAGGCGATTTAGAATATCCATTAACTTTCGAAAACACAGTAATAGAATCATTTGTATTTATTCATGATATGTTTTATAATTGCTGTTCATGTTTTATTACACTTATCAGGTATTATATTACCTCATTACCTTTATTACTGTGCAAACTAAATGCCAAGGTTAATGAGTAACGGCAAACTTGTTGTGTGTTTCTTATTCACATACTTGTAAGGTAATATGCAACGGAAGAGTTATTTAACTTTATTTAATATTGTTAGACCATGGCTGACTTTGAAGAAACATATCTTTATGCTCTTTTGAAAAAGGCAAATTAACGTCATACATCACCAAACAAGCAGAATAGAAATATGAGAGACATTAGGTGTTTTCACAACAAATCACCTAAAGATGTGATTTGATCCTTATCTGTTGTGACAATGATTAACTGTTTGGAGTTCATTCAACTGGAATTGTTAGAATTTTACCATAAACCACAAAATTTTATAAACAGTTTTGAAAATACCATAGCGAAATAGATTTCGAAATAAATCCAGGGTTACTACCTCTGCTCTAATAATTCCCAACCTTTCCAAGTGCTTGCTTTAGCATAAATTGGCTTTCTGTCTCCTTGTATTGTGAGGTTTGTTTATGCTGCTTATTCATCGTGTAAAACAGCTACTAGCCAAAAGGAAGATGATGGTCCAACACAAATCTGCTCTGTGTGAGCCAGTGACAGGGTCTTTAAACAAAGCCACTACTCCTCCACATCTGCTCTCTGTTATCCCCAAAAAAGCTGCACACAGAGGCACATATGCAGCACAACCATAAGCTACAGAACCTACAGATCTAACAATGAAATATAAAAAAAACAATTGTAAACAAAAAAAATCCTAATTTAATGAGTCATTGTATCTGTTGTTAGAAGTATCTAAAATGCATGAACAGACACATCTGGGAAAGCTCGCTCATATTGCCTGTTCATCATGCCTGTTGTTAAACTCAGTTCATAAGCAAGCAGGTTAGTCGGCTGCGCCCAGTTCTGCTTTGCCACACTCCTGACGATCTGCTGGGTAAGCTGTGAGTTTCTGAATCTCTGTCTGTGCTTGTGCCCCCTGAGTCCATAATAGCGCCACAGACTGGCGCCTCTCTACTGCTGGAAGCAATTATAAAGACATAAAGCAGATAGTTGAAGATTGCTGTTTTATCCAACTCTCAGAAGCTCTCATGTGCATAAACATATAAGCACAAGGACGTAAAAAAATATTGATTCGCTGATATATCGCGATATTTTATGTCACGATACTGTATGGATATTCCAAAGCAATGTATCGATTTTTATTTCATTTTTTTAGATTTTGAATGGAACCATTAATGATTAGTAATTTATGTAGTAAAATTAAAAGTATTACTGGTAGTTTGTGGCTGTTTTCACCTTCTTCGTTCCAGTGGATCAACTAATAAAACTTGATGTGTTATGTATGAAACAGGTTTGAGTGTTTAGAATGCTGTGACAGGTTTTCTACAGTTAATTTAAGTTTTAAAAACAACAATATATAGTCTTACTCATTGTATTGCAATATATCGTATCGCGCCCCCCCCCCCCCTTGTATTTTGATACATATCATATCACCAGATTCTTGCCAATACACATCCCTAAATCACAATAAATAAACTGAGCTGTGCCGGTGGTATTACTTCCACCGGCACTATATTATTAGTGTGAAAACAACAATGACAGAAGTGTTTTGAGGTTTTACAGATCAAAACAAAAATGTTGAGCTCTGTCTAAGCCCTGACGTGACAGATGCCAACATTTTGTCAGGATGCCTAACAAACTGCAACACAAGGTGCTTTTTGGTTTCATTATGTCAAACATTACCTTATGGAAAAAAAGTGCACATAATGCCCAACTATAAAGGCTGCCTAGCTGTAACAAAAATGGTTTTGTGGTAAAAACCACTTTCTAATAATCATGAAAACTATGCACGCAACAATTTATATTTACAGTACATTCTACATTTCGTTTCTCCTTGAGTTTTTTTTTTACCTATTTCCATAGTCAATAACTACTAAAATGCAGAGATAAAAAGGCAACATATTTACAAGGGCCATAAATTTAAAGCAAAAGTACGATTGAGAAATCTGTCGTATTGCAGACGTTTCACACTCATTGCATAAAATAAAATAAAAATTTAACCTGCAGCTAATGTTCCTGAGATTGTCAAACTATCCACTTTTTATGAGCTGTAAAGAAAAACAGTTCATCTAGATATGAGACTGATCATCCATCCATCTATTCATCCATCTATCCCCGCTTATCTTTGTAGGGTCGCAAATTATTTCTTTAAAGTGACTAATAGGAATTTTATTACATAAATATTAATAACTACCTTTACCAACGTCATAACGTTCAAATAAAACAAACTATTTACATACCTGAAGATAACACTTTTTGGGTTTGCCCGACTAATTCACAATACAGTGCCTACCCAAAACAAGAAGCGATAAAGTGAGGCAGTTCATAGATAGATATATGTCCAGGATTTAAAGATTTAAATGTTTATCTGGAATAAAAAATATCCACATGTATGGGCAAAATAAAACAGAAGTTTATTTTTTCTCTCATAGTGATTATTTTTAATGTCAACCCTGATTTATGTGTGCTTTACTCCGACTACCAAATGACCTTTACACTACCGACAGAAATCTCTCACCATGAGCCCAGCAGGAAGGAAAACATGGCAAACATACACCCACCCTGCATAAACATGTTTGGGCACACATACACACACACGTGATATAGTTATCCCTCCTCCTTCCACCCACTCATACTTTGGCTGTCCCACACACAGACACACACTTGCACGACCCCGGTTTGCTAGAATCATGAGTCACTCTGCTGGGAACTCCGTGCTTTCCCCATTACTACAGACTGGATGACTGACTGTCCGGACATGTTTAGGAAGACAGGTACAGAGTTGAGCTGCTAACAGAAGGAGAATGATGGAAATTGGTTTAAAAAAAAGAATAAAAGACTAAAGGTAACAATGAATGTGAAGAGAAGGAAATAAAGTACGTAGAATTGTAAGAGGGTTGGAGATGTTATTTTTTATTTTATTTTATTCAATGGTTTGTTTTAAAAGGAGGTTGACCACTTCCTCTCTTAAAGCACAAGCAACATTGTCTACAGCGCCACCCTCTGGCAGGACTATGCAGCCTCTTCTCTTAGCATCATGCTATTGTGTTCTGGAGGTTGCTTTTTTTCCTTCTGATTATAAAAGATTAGTACGAATGCACTTTACAAAGGATTGTAAACCTGGCAAGTGAAACAAAAAGGTAAAAGTGGAAAACAATCACATGAAAAAATAAATATGAGCGCGTTGTGCTTTCTTAATCTCTACTGGAAGACTGCGTTCTCAGAAATGCAACCGGAAACGAGAAAGAAAAACCACAGATGGTAGTCGAGAATGATCGTAATGGAATTCACATTTAATTTAAATAATAGCAGTTCTTTCATGAATTAGACTTAACAGAGCACCAAATGACTGTTGAAACACAAGGTTTGTAGCTCAGATCTACAAACTAAATTATGGATAATTACAAACATAACCAAACAGGTACAACTAAAGAATGCAGGACACAGATATCAAGAGTTTAAAGCACTAAAAGAAATCAAACTATAAAAAACCCAACAGCAACTATAAGGTTGGTAAATATTTTACACTGGAATTAGGCAACTCTATATCACATATTTATTGATTAGATGTAGAATCTATTAAATGTTAGGAGGTTAAATAACATCAGAGGGGTGAGAGGAATTCTCCTTGCATCTTTACTTAAAGACGGTCTCCAAACAGGACAATGAAACCCCAATAACTTTCTCAGCCCACCCAATCACACCTCGAGTTCCCCTGTTGTAGAGCGTTTCCACTACCTTTGTCAGGGCCTAATTGACACTTTTTTTCCAACTACCTCTGTCTCAGTCCGAAGCAGGCCGAGGCGATCCAACACGCCCATCTATGGAAGGTTTTGTCTGGTAAAGTGAACAGTTGTCAAGAAATCAGTAACCTGCTTTGCTTGAATCTGGGAAATAGTCATGTGTCAACAAAGTATACATCAAATAGCTGTGGACATATCCCTGAGGGACTCCTCTGCTCTGATTTCTGAAGCTAGTGTTAATGTAACTACTAGGTGTATATGTGTGTGTTACAACTGTGGTCATAAGGTGCTCCAATATGTCAAATCTGATATGTAACTTTTGCTGTGTAGGCGCCCTTTCAAGACTGGTGGAGTTCTGAAGATGGTGAATCCGGATTGGTTACCTGAGGGGAACTGACGTATAAAGTGACGCTGCTGTGGATTGCTGTCATTCATTCCTTTGCTCGTCCTCACCAGCCAAACCTTCTCTTGTGCAGTGCCTTTCTAAAGACTATCAGACAGGAGTTTGTAGGGGTTAACTGCTTTTTATATTTACTATCTAGTTTTTTTATGTTTATATTTAGGGAAGTAAGTTTTTGTCATTTGGTGTATTTTACATAGGTAAGTTGATTAACCTTTAGATAGTTCCCTTTTGTTTCTTGTTTTATGCATCACCTTCACCCTGAAGCTACACCCAGCTAGTTCTTTATTGTTAAAAACATCTTACAAAATACTAACTTGTAAATAAATCACTGATACATTGTAAACTATGTTGTGGTTGCTTGAGATCTGATGAAGATTGGTCATCTTTCATGTTATGTTCTGGTCACCCCTAGACAGGTCATAACATGAATTGGGGGTTCGTCCAGGGTATGAATCTGGGACCTCTCGCAGGTCCATAATGTGTTAATTCTGAAATATTCTGAAAAAGGCATCCAAAACTCAGGGACACAGTGAGGTTCTCAATCTGAACAGACAAAAAAAAATCACTCTAAACCACTGGGAACAGAATCTTGGCATCGCAGCTCATTTTCTCCTGCAGGGATACGATAGTGTGCATGGCATCTGGAACAGTAAACATGATGTGGTGTAGAGAAGGTTGGAGGCGTTCATTAACAAATGATCTACTGCACCAGGCTGGTAATCAGCCATTAAAGCAGGTTACTGTGGTCTTTTTAGACACAAGGACAGTTTAGTGCAAAACTTTCTATGTTTTCTTTATTCCGTGTTATGATATTTAAATAAATGTACATTAGTTTTTGTATATATTAATTAGGAAGGCTTCACATACATTGAGCTTTTCAATACTCCCTGCAAACAGCTGTTTTAATTGTGTTTTTGTGTATGTAAAGATCTACCTCTAGGTCAGCAGCAGTAGAGTCTTTCAACATGTTAGCTGAAATATCATCTGGTCCTAAGTCTTTAGGTGGGTTGACTCTTCCCATTCTGCTCCATTCAGCTGTGAACGGTCTCAACACCTGCTCGCTATCTTTGTTTTCCTCGCTCGGCTGTTAAACACAAGGTGGTGTATTTTATGTGTCTGGAGAGGGAGCACTGTCAACTCTTTTTAAATTATTTAAACACAGCCAAGGTATTGATGTTGTGTCTTGTTCCTTTGCAGATGATATAGGACACAAGTACCGCCACAAAACATTTTGTACAAAATCCAAATAATAAAATGGCTTTAAGTAATTTTTTCAATTGTTTTTTATTGCAGATAAGTGCACCTCTATAAAGCTTTCTCAAGCAAAGATCGGGTTAAAGAGACGAGCTGTAAACATCCCTCAACAGATTAAATCTAAATAAAAACTTGCACGTAAAAATACATAGTTGAACCCTTGTAAAAAAATCTTTTTTTTAAAATCAACTGTGAAAATCTAAACTGTTTTTTTAATGAATTCATTTTTACAGAACAAAAGAGAGAGAAGCGGGGGATCAACAAGAACCTCAGAGTTTTAAAATTACTCACAAGAAGCAGATGCAACATAATCTGAAATGATGTTTCTTTTCAGACTGAACAAATGACCAATTAGAAGATGATCCCTCATCAGACTTTGTGGCTCTGTGCACGGTGCTGGCTTCACATGCAGCAGATTACCCAAGCAGCTTGCTTGAGATGGCAGAGGTGATAGAAGGGCTTATTTACAGTGCACCACCATGATTTCGTTAACGTTTGTTGACTTTAAGACGCTTGGTGTTTGTTTGTGTACGTCCATACAAGTGTGTGTGCGCGTGTGCGTGTGTGTGTGTTGATGGGATCCAAGAGAAAGATTAAAAGGGCTGTTCAAGATCAAAGACAGAAGCAGATGGAGGGTGGAGTTTAACCAGAGAAGCCTCTACATGACCACACTAGTTTAAGATATTATTCGGACTCCCGAGTCATTCCAGACAAATAGAACTTAAATGTTAATTAGAATCAACTATAATGAGTGTTTGCAACAGCAAAGATAAGTTCCAATTTATTTATTTTTTTATATTTTTGGCAATCAAAAAAAAAAAAAGGATTACAATAATACAAACTGATAGAAGCTGGACTTTATTACAGTTTGATTTTTTTTTTATGCAGGACTGAACACAAGTGAGCCATAGCTTAGTACCATCATCCACTTTACCTTTATCTATCCCTTAAGGCAAATGTTGACACAAGGAATAGACTTTTTAATAATCATTCAACTAAACGGGGGCCATATGGTCATCAAATAAGTCCATCATCAAACTCAGAGAATCACGCTTCTCTTCAGGAACTGTCTGTAATAGTTCAAAATGATTTACGAAGAATAATTGGACATTTTTAGCTTTTTCCCTTAAAGTATAGTTTTATTTCGCCATTTTTCGATACACTAGCAGACAACTTTTTAAAATGTATGGTTAACATAACCTCTGGCTGTAGACTGGTATGACAAAAATGCATTTGTTCTTTACTATATCTAAAACCAATGCTAATCTCGTGTCTTTAATGGCTATACCGAGGATCCTTTTCTCAAGCCGTCTTGCCAACGTAATTTTTTTCTAAATACTGTTGTTGAAATGATCTGACGTGAAACAGTCCGTTTGACAAACTGCAAGCAACCTTAACATCTGCACCGTAACTGTCATCAAAAGTTCTTTCTCTTTGTCTGAAATCTAGCAAAATGCCGTCAGCTCCAAATGCAATGGCTCCCAGGCATCGAGCCAACGGCGCGGTCGCCGCTGCTGGCTTTCAACATCTGTTTAGAGTAAAACAGCACTAATTCAGCAATCTCTGATTAACTGTAAGTTTGGAAACTCTGACGAAGTGAAACTCGAGAGATTATTAAATCCAACTGTAAAGGGTAAAAAAGCTCAACTCATACATCAGATCTCCATGAGGAAGACTTTATGTACTTAATTGCTTATTGTAAAGAAAAACTGGATGGTGACAGGTATTTCAACTTTATTGATCCATGACTGTTGGGTCACCCCCCAAAAAATTATGTTTTACAAAACAGTAAATACATATTTAAGCACAACCATGCTCTCTTTGTTATATAATTTGTGGCTGAGTGAAGATGGGAAGACTGAAAGTTAGCCAAGTTAGTGCAGCACAGAGATGTAAGGAGTCATTAAATATATATATATTTTCAGTGACATGTCAAACCATGTCCCCGTTTTATGCAGGCTGTAAGATAACAGGAAGGTTGAACAGGGTGCAACACAGTTGCTCTTGTTTATCCTTTTCAGCTTTCAATGTTTGTTGTGAAAAACGCTGGTTTTAGAAACGTCACAAGCTTTGATGTTTTCTATTATGAGTACACATGCAGACACCTGTTTTTTGAATGCCAACTGTAATAACAGGAAAACGCTCTACTCCATAATCAAGAGTCGAAGTCAAAAGCTTTGCAAACATTAAAGATCAGAAATATGTCACCAAGTTCGGATTATTTTATATTATATTATCATTTCAGCAAACGAGAGAACTTGGAAGGTCAGAGAATAAAGAGTGCACCCACACCTTCTGAGGAACATAATCACACCTGACATGAGTCATCTGAAATACATCACACTGCAGCAAGAACACAAGACAGACCAACTCTAACGGCAAAGTACGCCACAAATATGATATATCCATCTGAGTTTTAATGCAATTCTTATGAATAAACCATTGGCTAGTTTTAACCAGCTGATAGTGTTGGCAGAAACTAGCAAACGTACATATTTGCTAACATTCATCATCCCCAACCAATAAAACCAAAATAGATCTATTTATTTGCCAAAAATATTTGCACAGTTACAGCTGTAATGGAAAAAAAAAACTGTACAACCAAGCAACACCAGTGCAGCCATAACTTTATAGTCATTTTATTCTGTCACCTGTCTGCCAAATCAGATATGATCATCATGCTCGATAGCATCCATTTATCCTTCTTTAAGTCTGCCAATGCTCCATGAAGACAACAAACACAGAGAGCTAAAAAGGGAGGGAAGGTGAGAGGAGTAGACAGATGGAGAGTGCTAAGAAGGAAAGGTGGCGAGAAGGGCGTGGGGAGAGAGGGCAAATGTAAGGAAATGGGATAAAACAGAAAGACATTACAAAAATTAGGGAAAAAAAAGATTAATACCACTGGAGCAGGTGCCTAATTAATCAATTATCATGAACATAATGAGTTACTGTACACTGTATCGTACACACAGCACACACTTACCACTTTTAGACATGCTAGCGATATCCAACTGACAGTCACATAATTTAAACAGACAAGGCCATCAAACATACATCACCACAAGGGCGAAAATAGTCACTTCCTCACAAGGACACATGAATGTAACATGGTTATTTCTTCAACTTCTTCATAGCGATTTTCAATTAATATTACATCTTATCTTTCATTCTGCATCTGATAAGTTTGCTTTTTATTTACTTCTGCAAAATGAAGTAAAAGCTCCATAGGAGTTGATGAATGAGAGGCAAGAGAGATTGGTTCAACACAGAAAATGTTAGGTTTTAGAAGGTTGCTGGTGTAATAGTTTTTATTACTATAATCAAAGAAAAGAAATTGAAATACTTTACAGTAAACTAAATTAAGTTAGCATAATAGTGCAACATCAAAAACTTTCCAACAACTTATGAGTCTTAGGCAGTCGACTGCAGACAGACTATCTGAGCAGATAGCTCAACTAATTATCGAGCTAATATCAGCCTGTTTATTGTGTTATTCTTAAAGGAGCAGAATGGGGGGAAAAGTTACACGATTCAGCATAGAAACTTGAAATTACTCTGCTATTTAGATCCAATTGTTGGAGTCTATGTATTGAAATAACGACAAACATTCTAGATAACACTATTATTACTATTATAATTGGTTTGGTAGATTTTTTATTTTATTTGCACCAATATGAATGATTGTTCTGCTACAGATGATGGATGGATGGATGGATGGATGGATGGATGGATGGATGTCGATTTTCTTTTTAAATGATCAATTCAACAGGACATTGAGGGAAGTGGCTCAAATGATAACGCTCACAGAGCAGACGGAAACATCATGATCCAAAAAGTTAAGTGATATGTAATGACGGCATTACGTATCAAAAATATTGCTATCAAATGTTTTCCTAATTCTCTGGTGCCATAGCTTAAATACAATTCTATTTTACTGCTGCTCAGAAGTAAAAACAAAAAAATACTTCCACAACAAATACTAACATCCCGTTGATATAGCAATACAAATACATAGATATATGTTATGGTCTCTAAAGAATTTAATATGCAAAACGCACTTCTTCTTTTGCACAGCCGGAACAAATGTTGCAGGGACAAACACAAATACTAAAAATAAAAATGTGCCTAAAATTCACAGGAGTTGGAAATTTACCTTTCAACTAAAATAGAAATTGAAAGTAGGGGTGCCTCACGATTTCGATTCGATTACGATTCAGGTGCTATGATTTGATTATAAAGCAATTATTTTTGCTGCTTATTTTTCCCCATTTAAGTTTTTTTTTTCATTCCTTCCATGGCTACTTTTTACAAAAAAAAACTCACAAAAGCCCTTTTTGTTTGCTAAGGTGATAAAAAGGTGATAAAAAAAAAGCAGGAACAGTCTGTGTTTCAGGGTTATCTGTCTGTAATCTATTAAAAAGTAAACTGCTTTCTGGGTGGAGGCTGATTACATCAACATATTCGTACAACATATTTGCATCATAAAAACTTATTTACAGAGAAAACCTTCCGCTACTCGGACGTAATACACATGGTTTCTGCTAGTTTCAGTAAGTTAAATTTAAGACTTGTTTTCAGTCAATTAGGTGCAAACTTAAGACCTACATGAATTATGTAATGTAATTTAACCTAATAACTTCCTCATGCAAGATCTTATAATTACGCAACCAAATTAGCAACTTCAGTTAGTAAGATCAAACTTTACCTTATATTGTTGTTTTGTGTTGTTTAATGCCTTTTATACAGCAGCCTATAAGAGTTATTGTTAAACGTTTTGACCCAACCATTAAAATCTGTCTTTTCCAAGCCTGCCGTCCTGAAGGAGCTGGTAGCGGACACAATAACACGAATGTTTCGATATGAATTCCCTAAGCACATTACAATAAGCCGCTATTAAGCGTACCTAAAGGAAAAATAAAACGGCAGGTGATTACATAAGTCTGGAACTTTACACTAAAGCAATTCTATGCCTTCCAGCTGCTTCAGTAACACATTAAGTTAAACATAAATACATAGAGCAAGCTAATAAAACTGGAGTCAGATCAATGTGTTGAAAATCTGTGCGTTTGTACCCTGGCAACAACTGAGCTGATGACTTCACAATCCAACATTAGCAGGTGAAGAAAAAAAAAAAAAAAAAAAAAAAAAAAAAAAAAAAAAAAAGTAACTATTAGGAAAAAAAGCAGCGATAAAAACTTATAGAGGACAGCTGAATGTTTGGTGTGCAGAGAATACTTTATCTATCCAATAAGCAACTTAATGACTCATATTTTACTCCAGCCACACTGGCGTCTGCAAACTAGGGGTGAATATGGAATCTGTGCTGCAGATGGTGAACAATATAACCATGCATTCCTAAAATGTATAATTTGTCCTTTTTAAATTTGCCACTGATCTCAATTTATGATCATTTAGGCCCAATGTCCTCGTTAACTGTTGCTTTTAAGTGTGTGTGGGCATGGGAGATGGGTTGGGAGGGGGGGGGGGGGGGGGGGGGGTATAATTGGCATAATGTTTTTGTTCTGGGGCGGGGTGGGTTATGTGGGGTCATTTTAATCTGTACAGCACTTTGAGATGCTATTTTGTTTGAAAAGCTTTTTATAAATAAAGTTTGATTTGATTTGAAATATATAAAAAGGTAAAAGCATTTTTTTTTAAACAGATTTCCTGTTATATTAACAAAATTAAGTTTTTTAGGTTTAAAAAAAGAAAAATTAGGATTTTGGCTGACTTGTTGAAAATAACAATAAAATAGTGTTGGAAAAATCAAACTGAAAGAGCCCTCCAAATAATTCAAGTGGATTTATTAGGATTAAGCCAAAGAAACGTTAGGGATGGATAAACAATAGCTGTATGTATAAAATGCTTTGGTGTCTTCAGTATAGCTTTAATGACAAAAAAAGGAAATTATTTCTTTTCTAGCACATTAACACTAGAAAGTAATCAAGTCCACTCCCTAGATGTGCCGTTTCTTTTACTTGAAATGTTATCCCTGTTTTACCTTTCAGAGACTATAACACCATCGCACAAATTACAAAAGATTATTTGGGGAACAAATTGTCTACAATTCTTTCTCTTTGCTCTTCACCTTGTATCAGTCCTCTCTCCCAAACAGTCCCTGTTTAGTTAATCTAGATTTGGGATAGTAGTGGCCAATATAAACAGTATAAGGTATGAATGATATAAATTTAGTCAAAGGTAGAGATCTTAGCTATACCGGCCAATCGTGATGGTTCTGGCTGTGCCTACATACTATGTACCAGGTACGGGAGGACAACTACTGATGTTCAGTGTTCACACTGAACATCATACTATATTTACACTAGATATTGTAAGTTTAAAATATGTTGTTTTCTATTTACCAAAAAAGAAACCTGTTGAACTTGAAGCCTTTTTAATTCAAATATGTGAAGCTTTACATTTATGTGATATTAAATTTTTAAATACGTAACCAGAAAAACAAAACAAATGTCCTTATATTTTTACATTTTGCACTCCAGTTTAAAAAAAATTTAACTTTGTGTTTTCTTAACATTTAGCTTTTATTTTATTTAAAATATCTTCATCTTTATTTATGTTGTGAATTTTTGTGTTGCAGTTTTTGAAAATATTGAACATTGAATATTTTTTAAATGAATGTTCTTTAAATGGCATTCTATACTTTTTTGAAGTTGTTCTGCTGCAGTGTATCTGGAATGTGAGTATGTTCAGGGTCCCAATGTTGACATTCCTTTGATTGAAAAAGCACTATAGGAACCAGAACTAAAAGCATAAACAGTACATCGTTCAAGCCAGTGTAAAGTATTAAGGATGACTAAGTCCAACAGTCATGGTCTTGTTAGCGATATCAAGGTATCCCAAGGATTTTAAGAACAAAAATATATTCATTATAAGTCGTTAGCAGGCCCAGCGTTTTTAAAACAACACTATTTTCTTGAGTGTAGATTGTTACCTTAACTTAGAGGTTTTCGAAAGATTTTCCAAATCTACACAGGGACTGAATGCCCAAAAAGATAAGGCAGAACAACGTTGCTATACTATATTCATCCTTCCTGTTAGCTGCCGAATCTCCCTCTCCCTTACCCTTTTACAGCCTGCGTGAACTACAGAAATAGTTCCCTTTTAAACAGCCTCTTATAGCTCAACGCTTTCCCTCACTTTCTGAACAACTACTTATACTGAAAGTGGTTTTCTTCTTAACCCAGTAACGACTTTCATGTTGTAATCTATCAAAGCTTCAAACCTTCACTACACCACCACTGGTAGTGTAGTGAACTCTGCGAGTCGTAATTAAAAACAGGTCAGAAAAACACTGAAGTGACTTAACCCTGTTGCTTATAAAGCTCTGGGAACTGTAAAAATCCAAAATAGGAGGAGGTCAACAAACCAGCGAAGACAAAAATAACATCGGACTCTTCGTTAAGCTCAATCCACAAGTTAACGGAGATTCTTTTAGGTCTGAGTGGAGAAGAAACTGCATGAGCAGCAGCGCTGAGGAATACAGACCCCATTCAAGGCCCCTTAAAGTTGGTTTAATATCAAGGGCTGGCTCTTTTGTTTCTCCATCTCTCACATACACACCAAGTGCAGTATGGCCTCAGACCTGGCACGCAGCTCTCAAGTTCTTGGAGCAGATTTCTCTCTAATTTGGAGTTGATTGCTGTGGGCCCTCTGTGAGTGACTAGTGAAATATGAGTGTGGAGCGAGTATGGCGGCTTGGACTTCGTTTAGCGCTGTGTGCATTTGATTATATGAGCGCGCAGGCACAAAGCCACTGGCCAGTCCGAGTTTGTGTCTTTACATGTATACTGTACGTGCTTGTGTGGAGTCTGTATCAAGGCCTATGTGGAGCCAGAGTGTTTTTTTTCCTGTGCACATGTGGTTTTTGGCCGGAGCTAGAGCAAAGACTCAGAGCAGTCTACAGGGATTCAGGCAAAGCTGAATAATTACGTTGCTAAATCCAGAATAAATTATGTGGAGGTGAGGTTCAATGAAGCGAGTTGTTCCAAACTTTAACTAAAGTGAATAAGTCAGATAGTGTCCTTGTTCTGTCCAAATCACACTATTTGTTTAAAACAAGTGTCAGAGAGTGAGAGAGAGAGAGAGAGAGAGAGAGAGGGAAGTCAGATTTTTACAGAAAAGCCCTTGCCTGCCCTACCTGGTCATTCGTTGGCCTCAAATAGCTTTTTGTTACTTATTTAATCTTTTTTAGTCAATTAAATCATGAATTAAAAATATATTTTTATATTACACAATATTAAAAGATTGTTAAAAAAAATCTATCCAAATCCCAACAGAAAAACAACAAAACCACTTTAAACTCTTAAATTTTGTATCACTAGATTTTAATCTCCATAATTTAAAGCTGTACTCCTCACAAAAATCTCCCGCTTGACTCGCAATGAATGTTGGGATAGGGTGGGTTGCTATGGATACACCAGACCCTACCTTTACCCCAAATTGATGTGACATAATCGCCCTTCAAATGTGGCTTTCCAAGGATGCAGCCCCTGACTTTGGACACACCCAAGGTTGAAAAAGAAAATTCTGTTAAAATCTACACACTTTGGATGCTTTTTCTTTTTTTCTTGAGGAAGGATAAAGCCTCTATCCCTAAAGATTGTTTGTTTCAACTATTCTCAACGGGGTTTTTTTAGTCTCAGTGTGAGCAAGGAAACATATCCATCCATCCATCCATCCATCCATCCATCCATCAATCAATATTTATAAATCACATTTCTAACAACCAAGGTTGACTAAAGTGCTTCACAGCATAAAAAATTTAGAAAAGCTAAGCAGACTCTGAAATAATTAAACAGATTTTTTAAATAGAAACCGGGTCAAACTATAAAATAATTTTAAAAAAGAGGAATAATGCCTTTAAGTGCCAAATGCCATCCGAAATAGGGAGGTTTTAAGTTTCGATTCAAACAGAGGCAAATCAGTGATGATACAAAAATACACTAAATGTTTAATCTTTTAGAACCAAGCAGATGATGATGATTAGCCAGAGGCAAAAAGCATGGTGTATGGTGTATATATTGTCTTTTATACTGGGAAAGGTGTCTAGAATGTTCAAGAGCAGACTCTCTTAAAGGATATTCAACATGGAAGTCATGTTGACTTGATGGCCCCAACTCTATTGTGTAACTGAGTACAGAAGGTATTCTGCTGCAGCTTTTGATCTGAACTGGAACGCAGGAATAAACAAAGACACTGTTTTTAGCAATAGCCAGCAAACACACACACACACAAATCAATTGACTGACCAAAGTTCCCAAGATATGCTCTATGGATTAATCTCCTCTGACCAGAAGATTCCTCCATTCAGCTCAGCCTCTCCCCCAAGCAAAGGAATCCAAGTTTCTGGGTGATGAATTTGTAGCCTCATCTGTATTAAGCAGAGAGTTCTCCGCTTCTTGGTACAAATAATGGCTTGCGTTTATATAGCGCTTTTCGAGACCATCAAGCACTTTACAACTCCATTATTCATTCACCCTCATTTTTACATGATACATCAAGTGGCTGAAATAAGCTTCTTCAAAAGGTGAGGAGCATTGAAGCAATGGTGCTGCTTCTCCGCAAAGTCAGTTGAAGTGATCTGGGAATCTGATCAGACTTATTGCTCAGTGAATCTTTGGAGGGTTTCCCATGGATCTATCATTGGGAGGAGAGCCAAACCCAGAACTTCCTGGGGCGAGTATCCATTTCTGGCCAGTGAGCATTCCTGGGATCCATGAGAAAATTCTGGATGGTGTGACTGGGTTTACTTTCACAACCCCATCCCAGATAAGCAGATGGATATGAACTCTTGCACAGCATTTGTAATTTTATATTTCAAAGTTTCATACACTGAACACCAGTCGCCGTTAAGCTTTAAAGCTTTATATTGACTTTGCCTTTTTGTGTTTTTCTGCAATAAAGAAGTCTATCAAAACAAAGGAGTGGGAACGTCAGTAACCTTCAGGGTGTTGCCTCTTTTTGTTTATTTTTCAAAAGACAAATCTGCAGTCTAATGAATCTAAAAAGAAATTGCAATGATGAAAACAGCTGGGTAACCCCGGGGAAAACTCAAACGAACCAATCTCGATTTTATTGTACGTGCACAACAGAAAGTAAATGAAAGACGTATGTCAATAACTGGAATTCAAATCTCCAGCCAATTTGTTGAGAACACATGCCTCTGTACGTTCCTAAATATTGGGTCTGGACCATTCGTTCGCCAGCACCAGAAACCAGACCCAATTACCTTATCTGTGTAAACATACTTAACAAATAGAGAAGCGTCTGACTCAATTTCAAGCTGCATCATTTCTTTGAAGCACTGCAGACGTGCCTGAGGTATGAACACAAGACTTCTGATGTCACGTCACAAGATCTGTAGGTCAAAAATCAAACTCTGCCACTGATGGGTCCAGTCCCATGTAGAAATCGTTCTCCTTTATTGCAGCTAGAACCTTCCTAACACCTAAGCAACAGAGAAGTAATTCTACACCGTGAACTTTGACCTATATGCTCATATGTATGAGAAGACATTGAAAAAAAGTGCAATAAACCGTGCTAAATGAGACGAAAACACCTTGCAGCAGAGTTTTTCCTATTGTTTTTACGACTTACCTTCCTCCTCGTACTCTCGGGACGCCCCCAGGCTTCATCTTTCTGCTTGCCGTGTTTGCATTCCTGCCAAGCTCTATTTAAAGGCTAGATCTCTGCACTGGTAAAAGGAATGCACATCTGCAGCGAGACCCCCATGCCATTGTGTCTATCATTTTCAGAGTATTTCTTTCTAGTTGCATATGGAGTTCATAGACTAGTCCTGCACTGAAGTCCCTGTAGGAGCTCTGGCTGCACAAACAGAATAAATATACAACAAGAAAAAAGAGCCGGATGGAGAGCAATCTTGTTTACGGCATCAGCAAGTGTATTTGGTTGACTTCGTTTAGGAGTTTCATCTTATACTCTGCCAAGAGAGCATCTGCGCTTGAGAGCTGGAAACCGAGAAAGTAAATGAGAGATAGTAGCAGTAAAATAAGCTGTGCTAAGCGAGTTGAATACCTCTTTCTTATAATAGTAGCCTTTGTTCAGCCAGCCAGAAACAGCTGTTTATTTTCGATTGCAGTTTCAAGAACTTCCATTGATGACAAACACACCAACAATGTCATCTGTTTATCATTTTTGCCACTTGTTGCTGAAGTTTTGGTGAAACAGCAACAACAACCGTGCAAAATTTAACTGAGGTGGAATATAATTTTAAAATGACCAAAGTAGTTAGTTAATTATTGTTTTCAAGTATTTAAATTCTAAATACATAAATAAAACAACTGGTTTGATAGATGTGTGGTCAAGGTCCAAATTTAATATAAAAAAATGACGGAACTTAATTTAAGGATTTAACAATATTATTTACTTTGAAGAATAATCAAAGTAGGAGGGGTGGGGTTCTTTTGCTTCTCTGTCTCCGTTTTCAATTATGGAAATATAATTCTGCAGTAACAAATATGATTTTGCAAGTCATTAAACTGACATTTATCTTAACCACTTAAAAAGATGGAACATTCAACAAATGTGCTCAAGGTTTAATAACAATGTTTACAAAAGTAAATTTGAAATAAAATCATTTTTTATGATTTTTGGTTACAACGTTTTACAGCTTTCAAAGTGAATTGCAGAATACAAATCACCAAACTATACCCTTTTTTTTTTTTTTTTTTTTTTTTTTTTACCTACATACGATCTTGTTTCATTTAAAAGATTTTTTTGCCAGACATTCCAGATTAAATCCTTGGCTTATTCTAAATATTGCTAACATGTCAGACAGGACAATACAAAAGTAGCTTTAATCAACCAAAAGTGGGTTGCTTTAAATAAAACGTTATTAATAACCAAAAAAGGTTTGACGTTTAACCAAAAACGCTGATAAAACAAGCTCAATAGAGGGGGGAGAGGGGGGGGGGGACTGTTTATGTTCTAAAACAAATTAGAGTAAAATACATAGCAAAAATATTTTATAAGTCAACATTTTGTTGCGCATTATAATAAATCCAGAAGCTAAAAACTTTGGTGGAAGAGCAGTGTTTTTTGTTTTGTTTTGTTTTTTGTACAGCGTACACTAAAGGACGAGCAACAGCTAGCATCATGACATACCGTCCCACAGAGCAACACTGGAGTACATTTCCCTCCTGTCCGGTGAAGAGAGGCGGATAAAACTTTTCGCCTTCCCCCCTCCCTTTCACACACCCGCTGCTTCATAGCCGCTAATTCCTTAATGCCCTGATTCAGAAAACCCCTCAAACTCACCTTGGACTAGCTCCGTGGGTCAAACGGGCATTATTATGTTGTCTTCTTCCATGGCTGGGACTTCGGAGAGCAGTTCTTCGGTTTACCAAAGAGAGAGTACAGTTGGACTAGTTGGCTGGAGAGTGACAAACTAGACGGGGATGAGAAAGAGGAGGAGGAGGGGGAGGGCAAAAACGAGGCCAGACGGTGCCAGACAAATTGTGCTGCTTTGTCATTGGATGAGCTGGCTGTCAATCGTTTGTAAGAGTTGGCGGGTGCTTGCTGTAAAGGATTATGGAGGCTGATCCGAAATCGAGTGGAATGGGAAAACACAGTGAGGGCTGCTGGAGCAAAACGTGATAATTTAAACATTTTTGTGTTCCTTTTGTAAAGGGACATTCGAAGCTGAACTTCGATACAATGTTAATGTAACCTTTATTTTTTGTATATATATATATATATATATATATATATATATATATATATATATATATATATATATTTATTTTTTTTATTTTTATTTTTTTTTTACGTAGATTTTTTTAATGGGCCAACAGAAATTGCATTGAAATGCATTGATTTTCAGCCCCCTTAATCTGATATTCCTAAATGAAACCCACTGGAACCATCTCACATATACCTCACATATATATATATATATATATATATATATATATATATATATATTCCTTTGTGTAACCAAGTCTAAGATTGCAGTTTTGAAATGAACACTTTTATTAGAAATATTAGGGTCCCTAGCTAAACATTCCACACTAATCCAATAAAGTAAAGTTCCATGCATTAAAAACAATTAAATGCAGTGTAAGTGTAGTGTACTTTGTTCTTTCTTCTAAGCATAAAGTTTAGAACTTCTAAGTTTAAAATTTGCTGCCGTTTGCTGTTGTATATAGACATATCTATTGAAGCAACGGTGGAACTTAGAAATAAAAGTAATCTCAATAATATTTATATGGCCCACCCATTTTTTGTTAGGCCCATCTGAAAAGCAATTTCTGGCTATGCCACTAGTGCAAGAAATGTAACTTTTAATGATTCATTTGAGCTATAATTTGTATTCATGGTGGAATAGTTATGGAACAAATAACCCTTAAATAATTATTTCTTTTAAACAAAAAGCAAGATTTGGGGACAAAAATTCAACATATAGACAGAAATATTTGCACCTACGCCCTGTTCGTTTAAATCTCCTTTAACCAAGTTGTGGCTCGATTATACCCTTTTTGTTATCATAAACCAGAATCTGGCATATTTCTGATTGGGAATATGACCTCTCTTCTTATCAAATGTGGTAGAGCTCAAATAAACTGCTAGGTTTCTTGCAACTGATAAGGCTTTTATATATAGTCTATAAATCTTCAATTGGGTTTAGGTTAGGGCCATTCCAGAGGTTTAATGTTGGCATGCTTTACCCATTCTAAAACAAGTTTTGATGTGTATTTGGGTTCATTTTCTTGTTGGCCATCCAAAGGTGTCCATATTTAAACAATTTAGCAGTTGATTTGATGTTTATTGTCAGAATTGTGGCAAGAAATCAATAAATGTAGATTAGGTCTATCTATTCTGGTTTCAAACAATAGAATACTGCACATACCGTCAGACATGGTGATGGTAGCAGAATGCTAATGCTATTTCACTGCCTGTGTTACTGGTGAATCACATAAAGTGAAAGGAAAATTTAAGTAAGAGCACAATCTACAAATTCTTTACCTCCTTAAAATTCAGTAGATAGACAGTTGAAACTTGGATACAACTGGATGTTCCAACAAGAACACCCAAACACAAATCAGAACTGGTTTTGGACTGTAAAAAGTTGGCTAAGATTAAGCTTCTTTCCAAAGTGCATCCTCAGCCCTATTTGAAATGTGTGTACAATGCTGGAGTTGTCAAACATCCAGCCAGAATAATGCCAAAAGTCTGTTGATGGTGACACAGAGCATGCAGGTACGTTTTATTCTTACTCAAATAGCAACATGCATTTGGGGGGCAGTGTGGGTGTACCTTTACCAAAAATGTCTCAATCAACTCGAGCCAGCATTTTTCTTCTGTTGAAGAAAAACATTCCCACAGCATGATGGTGCCACCCCCATGGTTAATGGCGGGGATTCAGGGTTATGTCCAGTGTTAGTTTTCCACCACACCAAGCATTTGGCATGTTGTCCAAAACATTCAGTTTTAATCTCATCTGACCAGCGCACTTTAATCGATTTGACATGCTGCAGTGCCAGGATCCAGCTCATAATAATTTTATAAGATGATCACTGCTCAACTATTTTGCTGCAGCCACTGACCTTCACTAATATAGCATATTAATGTACTAAGTTAAGTAAAGTAGACAATTTCTGTCTTCCTGCAGTTTTATATTACAGCTTGATCCCAACTGATTGTATGAAGATGGTTTCCAAATTGGAAACTATTTAATAATCTAAAATTAGCTCAAATGGTAAAGAAATTTGTATTTGGTTTATTATGTCTTTATTGTAACAACGGTTATTACCAATGTATCTTATACTGTTGGCAAGTATGTTCGTTTCCCGTTAAATTGTGAAGTCTTTGTAAGAAAAAAGCATTTTTGGGTTGAGATGTTGATTATGTGGGTTTCAGCCATAAAAACAAATGTTCATTTCCTTTGCAAATGCCAAAAACAGTATGCTGCTATTTACTCATTGTTAAAGGGAAAATGGAATTATACAAATAAATTCTTTAAAAACCATACAATGTGATGGATTTTCTTTTACATACTTTTACATTACTTTACATTTTTTACATGCTTTCTCTAACAGTTGAAGTGTACCTGTGATTAAAATTATATACCTCTCTCATCTTTTTAAATGGGACAACTTGCACAATCAGTGGCTGCTAAATACATATTTGCCTAACAGTACGTGCTCAACACTGCTGCTCAACCTGCAAATTAATTTTCATTAAATACGTGGTGCCACATAAGGGGGAAATAAAACGGCTTTCCAACAGGTTAAGACTTATTGCCAGGAATCAGGGATACAACAAAGACATAATTGACCAAACACAAATACATTTTTGTATTAAGTGTAGATGCATGGTTCTCAAACTGTGGTAATACAATCACTTAAGGGGCTTGTACTATCTCCAGTGGTAAATTTGGTGTTGACTATTTACAGTTTAAATTAGCTAATTTAATGTCACAGTCTGGACTGTGGTGAAAAGCTGAAAAGCAGACATTCCCAAAAGTATGAGTGGTTTGAGCCTATTCCGATTCTTGGCTTCAGCCAGAGACTACTGGAAAGAAAAGGCCGGAGAAAAACTATTTTGAGATCATCAGTGGAAACTGAAGTGAATGACGATCAACTAAGATCAACTAAGAACTTTTAGTAACAAAAGCCGCTAAGCTGCGAGGAAATGTAGTACAATTTATCTCAAGACAGAACAAACAAAGTAATCCAGCTGTGAGAGCCGATGAGTGCGAAGGTACTAGAAAACCAGAGAACCACTGATCGGGAAAACTCTATTTGCTTCT
Source organism: Valencia hispanica (assembly GCA_963556495.2). Classification (NCBI taxonomy): domain Eukaryota; kingdom Metazoa; phylum Chordata; class Actinopteri; order Cyprinodontiformes; family Valenciidae; genus Valencia; species Valencia hispanica. The sequence goes on along the minus strand of OY747717.1, from coordinate 11,106,304 downwards.
TGTCATGAATGGAAACCAAAATAGCTCTTCCATGTTTTCCTTGAATCTAGACAAAATGTTGACCCTCTTTTGTGAAATGGCACCTTGATGCACTTCATTTATCTGGCTCACCTGTTACTCACTGGGTACACACACTAATAAAATCCATTAGCGGTTCCATCACTCTATGCTCTGGTGGATAATAAACAGAATGACAGTCGCATCTCATTATCTGAGTCAGTGACCTTTTATCTTCCGTGATAAATGTAGGTGGAGATGGAAAAACACATTTGTCATTTGCAAGTAAACTAATAAAATCCCACTATCTTCTCTTAGTTAGTGTTAATTGCGAAGATGTCACATTGGATTCCATCAAAAAGTTATATTTCCTGTCTTGCATTATTATCATGTCAGATTCATATAGACTGTAAAAAGTATTCCTTAATGTGAACGTGATGCTAATAGAAACGTGAAAAATCCTGCAACAACAGTGCTTTGCAAAAGTATTCACGCCCTTGGACCTTTTCCCATTTAGTCACATCACAACCACAAATCTCTACATATTATATATATATTTCTACGTAGATTTTTTTTTAAAGGGCCAACTGAAAGTGCTTTAGATTGTGGCATGCATTGATATTCAGCCCCTTTAATATTCCTAAATAAAATCCACTGGAACCATCTAGCATTAGAAGTTGCCCAGGGGCCAACCCTATCTGCGTCAAATTTGATAAACTGCTCTGTGAAGAATTCAGAGGGTTTGTTAGAGAACATCAGTGGAGAGTGCCTCGAAATGACCAGCATCAAGGACGGCATTAATCAGACAAGCAGCCAAGAGGCCCACGGTAACTTAGGAGGAGCTGCAGAGATCAATAGGTTAGGTGGGGAGAATGATGGAAATCCAAAGAACTCACCAAATAGGTAAGGGATAAGGTTGTGGAGAAATTTAAGCAGGGATAGATTGCTAAAAAATATCCCAAGTTTTGAACATTCCACATAGGCTCAGTCTATCATCCGAAAATAAAAAATGCATGGCAAAAGACAAGACCTTCATCTATTAGAGAAGTAGCCAAGAAGCTCATGGTTACTTTGGAGGAATATCCTCGGCTCATGTTTGTTTCTTACTTGTGCACATAAGAAATGTAGCCTTGCATGTAGCCAAACGTATAGATTTTATGAAGTAAACAGTTTTTGTAGATGCCAGAGGTCGGAACGAGATGAAACGAAAACTGGGTTCACCTGCCCCACTCTCAGGCAAAAACAATGTTGCATCATTGCGTTTCGTGCCCCTGTCCCCCGGATTTTATTAGACTGTTAATTTTCGCTCAACATGCGGAGACCTAACATTTTCTGATGATGAAATGATTTCATATAGGCTAAGCCTATTTACGATTTATATTTCCATACAATATTTACTGTGAAGTGGAAGGGATGGAGATGGAGGATGGGACCTTTAATGGTGCTGGAACGTTATATGTCGTTACATGTCGCTCCCCCTCAACTCGACTACTGGGGACACAGTAAACATTTAGAAGAAGGTGCCCCTGCTGCTATTCCGCAAAGAAAAATAGTCAGAAAACTCAGACTCCATGATTACAAAGCTCATAGACATACCCTTAAAGCTGGGAGACATACCCTTAAAGACTTGCAGCTGTAATTACAACAAATAGCATAATAATTTATTATGGTCTATAACATAAAATACTATTAAATTCATTGAGGTGTGTGATCATAATGTGACAAAATGCAACTATTTTAAGGGGGTAGGAATACCTTTGTAAGGAAGTCTACCCACAACAAAAATTCTGGCATGCCACTTTAGGCTTCCCCTCAAATAACATTTTAGCTGAATCTGTTTGGGAACAATAATAAGGGACTAGCCCCGAAACTGACCCAGTTTTATGATTAACAGACTCAACAAGAACATTATGGTGAATGGATTTCAGTCCGTTCATCGGGCAAACAAAACTGACATCAATGATTGCATTGAAGCGGGGATTTCCAGTTTCCAGCCAATCCACAAAGATTCCTTCCTTGACCCGGACTGCCTTGCAGCGTTGTGGAAGTGTTTCAGTAAAGTATCTCATTAGGAGCATTAGTGCAGTGATCAGTAACCAGGCCTGAAGGAAAAATGACATACTGTCTGTTTAACCTATTTTGGTACAATAGCTCATAATCAGCTATTCCTATTTAGAGGAGATTTAGCTTTTAAATGTGTCAGATTGTTCGCTAATTTAAAAAAGGATTTTGCTATTTATACTGCAGCAGTTTGTGTCATTGTTGGAGAGCATGCACTGGTGCAGATGCTTCATGTTTCCTGACCACTTAGCGATCTAAAGGACCTTTGTCTTTCAATTTGAGTTTGAGCATTGAACCTTTCTGTTTTTCCATCTGCAGATGAGCCATCACAACGGTCAGTCAGGTCCCATCTGGCTATCTGTGGTGCCATTGGTACGTGCCTTTTCTTTTGTATGCTTCATCCAGTCAAAGCCTTTCTTTTCTCTGATTTTTTTAATGTTCTTTATTGATGTTAACCTACTTCACGTTACACCTTTCCTGCCATGGTTTTTCTGAATTCATAGCTATTGAGATTCCTGGCCTAAGTTATGTTTTGATTCTTCTTTTTTTTTTTTTACATCATACATGTCATTTTTCTTAACTCTAAAAAGAAATGTAAGTTGTTAACATTTTCATAGTTATACATCTTATTTTTGCTCACTAAATGCTGAGTAATCTGTCAAGTATAAAGACTTAAAATCTTTCAAATTTACTCATAATTAATATATTTAAATACATAATTAAAAAAATCAAATTGGGATAATGTTTGTTGTCTCTGGGATAAATTTTAACAATACATATAACATATGAATGCAAGAGTTAATAAATAAAGCAGAACCTTTCTGATTCTTTTTGCGTTTGCTGTAATCCTTGAGCTGTTTTGACCTTTAAGTATACAAAACAAAAATTGTTCTGTTCACATGGGCACAAGTTCACAGTGAGCTTAGACTGTGAAGTTGTCTTTTTCTGCCCTCTGCTGGAAACGGTGACTGTTTACATACAGGATTAGTGTGATCCTAAATTTGGGGATGTAATTAAAATTACACAGCATGCGCCACACTTTTTGGCACATCTGTTAAAGATATATAAAATGTATCAGAACAAATTCACTTTTTATTGCACTAGTATGATCTCAAACATTTAAAAAAATCTAACTTGTTCTATGATTGCATTTAATTGGTTAGAGAAAAACAATGCCAGTTTGTCAAATAGTTTTTTTTGTTTGGAAATTACTGATATTTATTGACACATAAAAAATGGCTTTTTTATAAATGCATATTTTTTGTAATTTTTATTTTACCTTTTAAATCTGAACAAAGAGTCAAATTGTATTTAATTAGTAATCCATGACATCGTGTTTCCCTCAATAACAACTAATTCCAAGCTACTGACATACCAACTGGTAGTTTAAGAGGCATGCACAGAAAATGCCTGTTCTATATGGCTGTCACAAATGTAAATTACGAGTTTTCTAAACTCAGCTGGCATGACACGTAGGATGTACATGTGGGGAATCATCTTGTGCCCACTGTTGAGTATGGAAAAGGATCTGTGATGCTGCGTTCCTGACATCACATTGTGAACTCTTACCATGAGATTTTAAATAAAAAGGTGGTGAGAAAACTGAAAATGGGACATCAGTGAACTTTTCAGCAGAATAACAATTCTAACATTAGATCAAATCAACAGATATGGGTAAAAATGTTAAATAAAATTAGAAGTTTCTTCTATGGCCATGTCAGTGCCCAGACCTCGGTCTTCTGGGTTGAGCTAGCAAAGAGATCAGTGACTCTCTCTCTCTCAGTCTATGCTCCAGCCTTGTGATGTTTTGTGTGAAGTGTTGTCCTGTTTGCAAAATGGGGTTGTAGGGCTGGGAGATATGGAAAAAAAATAAATTCAGTTCAGTTTATCATCTCAAGGCACTTTACAAGAAAAGTATTTTCAGTTAAATCATACATATATTCCAACTAATCCTTCAATTCATTATTCTAATCAGTTTAAAAGTTTTTTTATCTTTTATCTTTAGGAAAATCAATCAGATTACGTAGATCGACTTGCAGCATTCACTCCTGGAGGAACATGAGAGAACAGTAGACAGTCGCCTGCGTTGTGTCGTTGACTTCACAGCAATCCCTCATACTGAGCAAGCATATAGCGGCAGTGGAGAGGCAAAACTCCCCATTAACAGGAAGAAACCACCAGCTGAACCTGGGTCAGTACGAGCAGCCATTTGCCACGTCCGACTGGGGGTTCAAGAAGACAGAGCAGACACAAAAAGAACTGATGTAAGAGTACTTTCTATGTTAAAGAAAGTAAAAAGCTGAAAACAAGACACAGAGAACTGGCAGTAACTGGGAGCATCATCCCAGCCGATGCCCCTCTCTAACAAGGCATCACAGCTGAGCAGGATGCCAGACCAGCTATAGCTTCTATGGAGAGATAAACAAATAGGAAAATTTTAGGCTTAGTCTTAAAAGTAAACAGAGTGTCTGCCTCACTGACTAAAACTGGGAGCTGGTTCCACAGGAGAGGAGCCTGATAACTAAAAGATCTGCCTCCCATTCTACTTTTAGAAATCCTAGGAACTACAAGTAAACCTGCAGTCTGAGAGCGAAGTGCTCTGTAGGGAACATATGGAACAATGAGATCTCTGATGTATAATGGAGCTTGACTATTAACGGCTTTAAGAAGGAGTAACTTAAATTCTATTCTGAATTTAACAGGGAGCCAATGAAGGGAAGCTAAAACAGGAGAAATGTGATCTTTCTTTTCAATATTCATCTGAACTTTTGCTGAAGCACTTTGGATCAACTGAAGGCTTTTGATTGAATTTTGTGGACTTTGTGAAAGTTAAGAATTACAGTAGTCCAGCCTTGAAGCAACAAATGCACAAACTAGTTTTTTAGCATCACTCCTGGACATGATGTTTCTAATTTAAGCAGTATTCCTGTGAAAGAAATAAATCCTAGAAACCTGTTTGATATGGGATTTGAACATCATGTCTTGGTCAAAAATAATGCAGAGGTTCTTTACGTAATTCCCGGAAGCCAATTTAATGCCATCCAGATGAAGTGATTGACTAAGCAGTTTCTTTTTCAGAGCTTCTGGTCCAAAGACAACAACTTCTGTCTTGTCAGGAATTAAAAACAAAACGTTTAGGGTCATCTAGGTTTTTATGTCTACAAGACATCCTTGTAATCTACCGGACAAATAAGATTTAAACCAGCCTAGTGCTGTTCATTTGATCCCTGTAACATGTTCAAGCTGAGAATATTGTGATCGACTGTGTCAAAAGCAGCACTGAGATCTAACAAGACCAGAACAGACACAAGTCCATTGTCTGAGGCCATGAGAATATTATTTATAACTTTCACCAGAGCTGTTTCATTGATTTGATTAGCTCTAGAACCTGACTGAAACTCTTCAAACAGGTCATTACTGTTTACATGCTCACACACTTGATTAGCAAGTATTTTCTCAAGAATTTTAGATATGAAAGGAGGATTAGATATGGGTCAATAATTTATCAAGTCATCTTGATCGAGAGGTTTCTAAAGTAAAGGTTTAATTACATCAGCCTTAAAATCCTGTGGTACAAATCCATTTAACAAGGATAGATTCATCCTATCTAAAATGGGGGAAGAAATCAAAGGGAACACTGCTTTAAATAATTTAGTTGGGATTGGTGGCAACATACAAGTTGAAGGTTTAAATGAAGATATTATTTTTGATAATTCCGAAAGCTCAACTGAATCAAAACAGTCCAAACACAAATGCACTGCATTTTGTAGTGAAACATCAAACAGATGAATACCCTCAATATTTAATAACTGTCCTCAGCATTCTGCAAAGTTTATGGTTATTGTCCATAGCAATTTGAAAAACATACTGATGCCCTTGTGAAAAAGTATCTGGCGACTATGAGATATTATCTGGAGCACACAAAAAGTATCTGGTGAGCACGAGAAAGTAAGGGGTGCGCATGAGAAATCCTTAAACTTGCTTTAATTTTAATCATCCCTTCTTGGATTTGACCTGAATTTAAAGCCCAAAAACAAGATGGAGGGTCTTTGGCAGGCTGACATCACTTTTCACTATGGAAACCAAAGAGATGCATTGGTACAAAAATGTAAACTTCACAGAAAATTTGATAAATCAATATATTTGATATATTGCCCAGCCCTACGGGGTTGTACAATGTACTGATTTTAAGGTTGCTAATTAGTGTTACACTGTCAAACCAATCATTTACTGCCATGTATTTTTTCCCTCTTTGAGAAATTGTACACATTGTCGATTAAGGTTTTGTCCACATTTTTGCAAAATGGAGAATTTCTATTTTCAATTCCATGCCATGCCAATTCTACACAAGAAGGGATGTTTCTTTTTCTTTTTTTTGTGCAAAAATGCTTTTAGCAGTTAAGATTTTTGTGTAAAAATCTATTTGTAGTACAAACACGTGGGTTAGATGTCCAGACAGTATTGTCAGAAACAATAAGATAGAGGCCTACTTTGCAAAACTACAACAACCGAGAGCAGAATTTCTGGCTAATTCCAAAGTTGTCTTTCTGTTTGCCCTGTTTTAAAATCCCTTTGTATTAAACTAAGACAATAGGATAAACAGGACATACAATCATTCTAGGTGAACCTTTAAGCATTTGGGCTTTGTGCATTTTCCCCCCAACAATAAACGCAGGTAAGGTCAACGTTATTGTGATCTGCTGACCCCACATAGATATTACAGCATTTACTTGGAATCCCAGTTAGGTCTAACTTTTTTAACCTAAAGGCTGAGGAATATTTATAATAAAAAGTTCTTATAGAACTCTTTGTGGACTTGATTAAAATGCTGTTTGATAAACCAAACAAAGAATATAAATGCGCAATGGAAGGAAAACGATAAATGATTCACTTTTTTTGACTGTGTTTTTAACCAATTGTCTAAAAAGTTTTAAATGTATTCAGCCCCCTGCTTCCACATTAGTATTTAGATTTTCTTTCCACCATATTTACTACAGATTATTGTACTTAAGTATTTTTATTATTATTGGACAATTCCGATATAAAAAACGTACTGTGACCCTGCACCAAACAGCCTTCTGACCTTCTGCTCCATTTTTACTTCATTCATGAACACAACCCAAGAGTCAATCTTTATTTATTACACAGTGTGCAGTAACAGATTTTAGCTCAACTTAAATAAAAAGGCTAAATGCATGTGGTAACACCCCCACAGACATAGCACCAACAGATGGCATGCCCACATAAAACAAATAAATTTCCCTGAAAAACTGAAGCACACAGAATCACCAAACACCCACTTTCCAGTTTGTCTCCAAGGCTCACCAAAGCAGCTCATGGCTTTTGGATACACTCATGGTGTCACAGGCAGACATTATGTGGGCGTGGTCTTCACTGACTGGTTGAACATACCAAAGCCTGAATGCTGACACACACACATTCACTCAGAAAACACAGAAGCTTTTTCACTCTTCCTCTGCTCCAGTATTTCTCTCACATTTAATCAAGGTTGGAGGAACTCCTATCAGGTTGGTACTGTTTTTTTTTAAAGTGTCAGCAATCCATATAAACCTGTTCTTTTTCTATGGTTCTGTTGTGTTTCCAATATTTTAACTGTTTCTTTCTTTTTTTTGTGTTCCTTTAAAATGGACCTGGACTTATCAGTGTCTTGCAAACTTCCTGGAAACGTTTGTGACTGAGAAGTTGTTGGAAGGCAAAGATGTCTCTGCCATTGTCAATGCTGATATGTCTGTCAGTCTTCCAGCTGTGTATAGGAGATCAGGCTGTGGAGGAAGTCATTACAACCAGTAAGTAAAAATATGGATAAGAAATGCAATATGTCCTGCATAGACATGTACATTTATTGATGTAACACAATATATTGGTGATGTGAACATATCAATACTGAATTTAGAATTTAGACGAGTTTAAAAATGTATCTCCTTACATTTTTTAAAAGCGATTTAAATGTTCAACAAGATACACAAATCATGAGCAACAAAACCAGAAAACCAGTCAAACAGCTTCTCAGCTTAACTTCGAGGTTACGTGTCATCACACTGGGATGGCGTCAAAATGTTGTGTCTCTGTAGACAGACATATAGCAGCTGTAATACTAAACCAAGGACATTTAAAACAAACATGTAAACAGTATTAGATGACAAAGAATTTACTTCAATTCCATCAGCCAGTTTAACCCTTTGTGAAGATAGAGAATCTGGATAAACGGTAAGAAAGGTAACAGAACTATATTTATAGCAGGTATAAAATTGTTTTAAGCACAATAATCTGATCCTGTAAAAAGAAAGGACACGTTGTTCTGAAACAGTGGGGCTTTCTGGTCTCATGGTCAAATCATTTGTGTGTTTGTGGACTTATTCCATGGATCATGACTCCTCACTGCAGTGTGGTTGGGTGCTGTGAGTCAGACGTTTTGCTTTTGCCAGCAGTCGGATGAATTCATCAAAGTCAGAGGGCTGTTTAACTTGGCAGAGGGGAGGTTAGTTTTAGGGGGGAAAAAAGAAGTCAGTCCCTTTATGTATCAGGACTTTAAATACTATGAAGACAGGATAAGTTATTTGGGAGACTGATAACTTATCATGTCTACATTCCTTTGGGATTTTATAACAGTGAAATCATATATGCGGTGATGTTTGCTTTTAAATAGATGCTTGATCCAACCTTTATTTTACCTGTGGATTTTATTGAGAAAAATCAAATTCTGTAATTCTGACAATCAAAGGTCCTGAATTAAAAACTGTAAAGTTGGGTGTGATCTACACTCATTTGTTCGCATTGTCATTCATCAGGAGATTCAGTGTTGGACTGGGTGGAGATGGAACATCCAGCAACTGCTAGCTGGCAGTGCAAACAAGTCCTTCCACCTTGAAATAGACTTGATAGATGGAAGAATGGTGTGAACTTGAAATTAGGATGTCAACACCAGTTATCTGCATGAGAGAGTTCACAACATGAATAACAAAGTGGGACAGTAACAGCAACATGCTCACAGGGCCATGAGATCACAATAGGATATTAGCATGTCAAGGAATTCATTCCCAACAGCGCTCCCAAAGGACAATAAACTGAATGCAAAAAATGTCATTGTCATTTTGATTAAAACAACACCAGAGTGTAGCTTCTGCTGCTTAAAAAAACCAAAGCTTTATGGTATTCAGTAATTGGATTAAATTAATGAATTAAGTCCTTTTTTCAGGGGCTGGTGGCGAAGTGGGAAGATAAGTTGTCCTGTAATCCGAGAGTTGTGGGTTATATTCCAGATTTCTTCTGTCACCTGTCAATGTGATCCTGTCCAAAGGCACTTAGACCCAAGTTGCCTACCACACGGTGTATGAATTTGTGGATGTTTGTGAGTGTGACTGGATGAATATGGCTCTATGACCGGTCGATATGACTGCAAAGCACCATATTAATTCAGTCAATTTAGTCTTTTGAGCATATAAACAGTTAATGTAAATTGATATCAAGAAAGCATAACTTGTGATCAGCCATGTCAGTCAAACTCTAAAAATTTTGTTTTTATTAGAAAAAGATTGTTATTAACTACCTAACTCCCCATACAGTGCCTTGCAAAAGTGTATAAACATTATACAATATTATTTGTATACAATACATATAACTATACATCCTACATTTGTCAGGTTACAAGCACAAACTTACTGGGGCACCAATCCAAAATAGTGTAACTTTGTGAAGTAAAAGAAAAGTGGTGCATAGCTTTGGCATTTTATTTTTGAAGATAAATTGTGAAAGATCTGTAATACATTAGTAGTCAGCCCCAGTCATTAAAATGTAGATCTATTTTTGGTCGCAATTGCAGTTGCAAAGCTTTTGTGGGTTTTCCCCACCAGCTCTGCATATCTGGAGGCTGACATTTGCGTAGAGAGCATAGGGGGTCACCAGTTCTAAGTCTTGCTACAAATTCTCATTTTTTTTTAAGTACAGAGTTGGGCTGGACCATTCCATTATAGCCCGGACAGTATGTTTAGGGTGGATGTCCTGCTGTGACAGGAGTGACAGTTTTAAGTATTTTAAAGCCTCTAAGAGGTTTTCTTTTCAGGATTTCCCTGCATTAAATGCCATCCACCTTCCCATCAAGTCTGACAAGCTTCACTGTCCCTGCTGAACAAAAGCATTCCCACAGCATGATGCTGCCACCGTGAGGTTTCACTGTAGTGATGCTGTGTTCAGGATGATGTAGAGTCTTGTAGCCACACATGTTACTTTAAACTAATTTACTAATACTGTGTTATTGTAAGTAACAACTGAAGGAAATGCGTGGCACTGAATTTCATTTAGGGGTTTTACAGTAAAGGGAGCTGCATACAACTTCACCCCATGCTTTTCCAAATTTTCTTTGGAAATGAAATTGCCCTATCAAATATTCTCAGTAAAATACATAGAAGTGTTTAAAACATGACAAAATGGTAAAACAAATCGTAACGGTATGATTATTTTCGCAAGCCATTATATATAATGGTTGTACATTCTTTGTTGTAATACATAGTTTTCTATACAAAGATTAGGATTCAACAATACCCATTCAAAAATGTACCCCCTTTTAAAATATAATCATATGCAGTTTGGTTGTTTATTAAACATAATTAATTCCTTTATTGTACAGAACAGCTATTATATTACCCAACAGTGGGGAGTCCAAATAAATAAAAATGAATAAGTAGCAAAATTTTAATATCAAATATCAACTTTTTCTCCAAAAGTAAACTAATGCCATTAACCCCTTTTTTTGTTGTTGTGTCAAAGATTACATCACTGTACAGCTGGTCAAAAATAGTGGTCTGGGAATGATGAGGCTCCTTCTTCCCTTATCTCTAACCCAATGCTGGTTAAAACAGCCTTTAGATAAAGTGAACAACCCTGTATTATTTGTCTGTAGACTGTGTTCTTTATTTCAAATATTTACTTATAGACTGTATGTTACACTAAAATTTCAGTACATGTAGTGCATATAATATAATACACGCCATTTCATAATGCCTAAATGGAAGGCCAAATATGTTTGATTTGTCTCACAGGAAATGTGCCTCTTTTGGGTGGCTGGTCTGAGAAAAATCCTGAGTCAGAAGACGTTCAGAAGGCCACTCAACATGCTGTGGAAGTGTTCAACACACACTCCAAGGCCAAGAAGATGTTCAAACTGGTGTCAGTTAACCGTGCTAAGACTCAGGTTGGACTGATATTTCTTTAAAAAAACTCATGTACCCTATTACCATTAAATACTTCTGACAAATGACACTTCTAACCATTGTCTCATCTGGTTCATTTTCCAGGTAACTAATGTGATCAACTTTAAGATAGACACTGTTCTTGGCAAAACCAAATGTCTCAAGTCTGAAAACCATGACTTGGAAAGCTGCATTTTGGACAAAAAGGTACATCTGTTCACTCTCTGCCTTTTTATGTACCCATAAAGAAAAATTACCTGTTTCAATTATCATTTACCAGCTATTGCCGTCTTCTCTTTCACAGCAACTGAAGTGCCACTTTTTGGTGACTTTCGACCCCCGCAACAAAAAGTATGAGCTGAAGGATAAAAACTGCAACAAAATTGTGAAGAAGGTTTAATTCTTTTTTACAGCCTTAACATTTTTACAGCTTCAAAAAATGTGACTGGTTTTAATAAATCTTTAATATACACCAATAACATGTTGCATGTAATACAATGGATAATGTAAAATTGGATTCAGATTAAAATTTATCCAGGAGGGAAAGCAAAAAGTGGCTTTGGTAACTGTTGCTAAAAATGGATTAAAAAAATGTTTGTTTAGGCTTTAGCTGTCTGTCTGAATTTTGATTGTGCATTGAGCTTATTAGAGAACACTTGCATTTTTAAAGTTTATTTCTTGAGAGCAAAATCATGTTTGTTTGTCTGGAGATTGAAGGACTATATTTTCATGTATAATTTTACAACTTTCATTTTGATTGCTTGTGCTGTCTTTTACTTTGTTCACGTTTTCTTTCACTTAAATAAAGTAGCACTGACACTAAAAATTTAAAGATATATCTCATAACTTTGTTTTCAAGAAAAGAGGGACAAATTGTTTAGCAATGACACAATGCGTTGTGATCACTCCAAGGGGAAAGTTTGGCTCCAAATATTTAAATTAAATAAAAAAATCTAGTGGCCTCGTTCAGCCTTTTTTCTTTTTAGCTGGGTAATGATTTAAAGCAATAGTTTTCAAAGTTGGGGTCAAGACCCCACTTCGAGTCACTAACATGATTCTCTTGAGAGATATGGAGGACTACGGGGGTCATTGGAAAAGCAATACAGCATTTTGACGAGGAGTGCTTAATTGTGAATTAAAAATATAGATTGCTAAATATAATTTCAAATTCAAAAATTAATTTATTTAAAAAAAGACAAATTTGAAAAGCATTTTGTAATTACACATTTAAAATTGAAATACTAAAGAGGAATTGCCAATTGTATTCATTATTTGATTATTAAATACTGTGATTTGAAAACGTTTTTCAAATCCTATTTCAAAATGGAGAATTAAATAACACAATTAATAAATGAGATTGTAAATATATTTCCTTTTCATACATTTAAAAAAGTTATTCCCTTTTCTACATCCGTTTTCTCTTTCCAGCTCTCATTCTCAAATCCTTTTTGCAATTGCATTTCCTAAATGGTTTCCCCTCTCCTTTTAGCATTTCACTGACCCTCCTGGTCCCTGAGCACACTGAAAACCAAGTTCAACCAATCACAGCTGCTCCTCAAACGTAACCAGCTCTCTCATTGGTTAGAGAGCCATATTTGGGTGGACCTTGTCGAGCTGCACAGCTCCTGTCTAACCAATGACCAACTAATTATTATCCCAGTTAAAAAAACAGATTCCCTTCCATTTGGTGCAACACAATTAGACTGACATAGTTTCTTATTTGTGACTAATAGTCTCTGCAATAAACTTCAGACATATCAAACTTCTCCATTATTTTGGAGCCCAAAAACTAAAGGCCAGCACAGGCAAAAGTACATTTATGGTTTTAGTCATTGGAATAATTTTTCAGATGTTTATCACCCAAAACAGCTTCCCAGAATATTTAGCAGAAAGCAAAACCACACTGTTGCGGCAAATATATATTTTTTTCCATTTTTCACAGAAGGCTACTTCTCTTAGATCTAAATTCCATATGGAAAGTCGTTCTATTTTTATTGTGACTCAATACATTTTGTTCCCATTCAGGTATTTATAACGTTAGTGGAAAATTATTCCCACTGCTTCATAATGTGAGGTTGTCAGGGCAGGCCATTTTAAAATCTTTATTCTTTGCTGCCAAACAGCTCATCTCCCTTTACACTGCCTCAAATAGGTTTTGTAAAATGTTTTCCCATTTGTTGGCTTTAAAAGAAAAAAGAAAATCTAAAAAGTTTACCTTGCATTTGGATTTAGCCCCCATGCCTATGATAAAATAAAATCCAATCTAGTCAATTGGAGTTAAATCTTCAACAAAATCTCAGTATACATACTACAAAATTTGATATGTAAAGATAATTGAGAAAAAACCTTCAATTTCTATATGTAAAAAAAGTTTGACTTGCTTCTGTATTTTCAGTAAATGTATGCATGCCATTTTCGGGAGATATGGCAGATCATGTATTTTTTCTTTGCACCTCATAATTATGTGCTACTTTGTGTGAGTCAATCGCATAAATTCCCAATCACACATTGGAGCCTATTGTTGTAATGCGATTAAATGTGGAAATCTTCAACAGATGTGAATCATTTGAAAGGCACTTTTGCGAGGGTAAGATTAAAAATGTGGACAGAAGAGGGTGCTGCAGCATTGAAACGCTCTGTGGAACTGCAATATGTAAGAATTTTACAGTGAAATAATCACACATCAGTCTAATGTCTCATTCATCCTGGAAGGAAGGTTACATTGAAACAGAGTTCCTTTTCTGCCGACCGGCTGGTTGCAGGTTTTTATCATTTTAAAAAGGCCGCAGAGGAACGTAGTCATTGTTTACAATCTGTCCCATACCCATACATCCTGGTTACAGAGCCAATCACATGTGAGCCCGCAACGTTGCCAAGTCTTGCGCACAAACTCTGAGCCTCCACCACCTGAAGGACCAACAATGTTAATGCATGTTTAAGCATACCTCTGTGATAGATAAATTGAAAATATTAATGCAGTGTTGGTACCATCACTGGCAAAGTTAAGGATTTTGGTCATGATTTTTCTACATGTTTTTCTACATGGACTGTAGTACTCGGATTTGACCTCAAGATGTTATTCTTACATATTGCAGGTTTAAGGCATTGTGGAAGACAAAATACTTTGGACAAATCAACATCTGTTTTCCTTATAATACGATACATACACACATATTGATATTTGATACATTACAGTACTACACTCGCCATTTTCACCTTACTTCAGCATTTACTTTGCTTTCTCTACTTGCTTTGAAGTTTGACCCCTAGTGTTCCCTAGCCTTGTGAAACACTAAATTATGAGCCATCAAATGAATAAGAATAAAATCGGAGACTTGTCAAATTCCAAACAGACCTTTAATGTTATTCTTTTGGCACTTAATCTTAATCTATACAACCTGATGAAGGCTAACCAATTTAATAATGAATTTACTGTTAGTGGCATGCAAGTGGTATATTATGAATAATCGATATCCACATGTCTTTACCCCCACAACAAAATTATAGAACAAAAATGATTATATTCATCACGTTTTTAATTCAATGAGCTGCGGGTTTAAACGTATTGACACCAACATTTATGTATGATTGATTAATTCACAGTTTAAAAAAAACAAATTCTTGGGAAAAAGCAGTATAGTTGATTCCTTCAGCAGGACATGTAGGTGTGTGTTTCTTTAGGTTGATATTTTCAAAATTATTTTCATTGTCCAAATTGTGAGATATATAAAAGTTAAAGTTTTTCAGATGACCAGAGTTCCTTAGAGATACTTTTTCTTCTTTTAACTGAGTTCAGAAATGGTCAGACACTGGTCTCAATGTGAGGGGACATCTTAAAGTTCAGCATATGAGACAGGAGTCTGTGATGGTGCTGGTACCTGACACACAAACACAAATGCAGGAAGACTGTCAGTAAAAATCAAAAGAGAGAAAACAAAAACAAGCGAGTAAATTATAATCTTTTTTTTGCACCACCTGGAGGACCAACAATGTTAATGCATGTCTGTGATAGATAAATTGAAAATATTAACGCAGTGTTGGTACCATCACTGGTAAGGTTAAGGATTTCGTAATGATTTTTCAAAATAATACTCCTGTGGCAACATAAAATCCTTTTTGTGAGTAAAATTGCCAACTTACTTGTTGATGACCCGTTGAATCTCTCTGTTCTCCTCTTCTCTGAGTTGCAGCAGAACCTGATCCAAGATGGGGAGCTCCAAGTTCAGATACTGAGCAACCTGATGACAGGAGACGGGAACTCAGTGTTGTAAGAAAAATATGACTGACCTTCACCTAAATATAACTTCAACTTTAAATAAAATGTATAAAATTCCAACAGCTGACATACTAAGCGTAAGCAAGGTAAGATAAATTATGTGTTTTATTTCATCACTTTTGATGATATACTGTCCTGGCAGCAGTTTAATCTTCATTCTTAGCTGATATTCCTATTATAGTCTTGCATTCTTAAATGCTTTGTTAACTTATCAGAACACAGCTCCCAACAGAAGATAGATCCTACTTAATTTAGTCAAAATGTATAGATGTACAAAAAAACAACAACCCAAAAAACAAAACAAAAAAACAACATTTGAGTGCAGCCCTAATGTGATTTCCAGGTGGTTTCCCAGTCATTTGCCGGTTTAATTAAGATGTCACAACATGTCAAATCTTGGTTTGGGATCCAAACACCCCACATCCTGCAAATGTCACCTCAAATGCTTTGACTAAAGTTACATCTTTGCCACAAAGTTGGACTTTGATTAACTGTTTTGCAATCTTTGCACTTTCTAGTAGACTAGAAAATACCTAAGATGTTGTCCTGGAGGGAAATATATGAAGACAAATGTGTTTTGTTTTTCAGTTTGAATTAATCCATCTTTTCTCCAAAGAATTCCCCTTCTGATTTTTTAGGGGACATCTAGAAATGCTATTGTCCAGAGAAGACAAGGCAAGTCTTATTGGGAGACAAATTTTAAGTCTCTAAATCTTGACCTAATTGACAACTTGTGGTCAATTCTAATAAAGCAAATATATAAAAAGTAGCTGGAAAAATGTGATCAACTCATAGCACTGTAAAGAATGGGTCACTATCAATCATATAATACAGAGATTTACATCCACTATGAAGTAAATTTGGAGAAGTTATTAAAAAGAAAGATCAACACTATAAAACTCTTTGGCCCTAACTGTAACTCACATCATTGCTGACTTCTTCTTCATGCATGTCCATCAAGAAGATCTTCATGATGTCATCAGAAGGACCCTGCAGGATTCGTTCCCACAGTGGATAATCTCTGTGACTCAGCTTTCTTTTTTCTAGGGACAACATCATGGATATTGGATCATCTTTGCCGTTTGTCATTTATTCACTGATTTCAACTCGAACAGCTAAGCCCTACCTCCACTCCGGTGAACACAGTAAATCGCAAACTCCTGGGGATCATTTTCTATCTGTATTAGAAAACAAATCAAAAGATAAACATTAGATAATGTAACATTTGGCCTGTTCACCATTTTCCTTATAGAGCAAAAAGAGAAATGTGCTAGGTCAACATTTGAGTCATATGGAGAGGAAACCAAACTTACCTTGAACTTGTTTAGCAGCTGTTCAATGACTTGGTCTGTGGTCATCCTGCTAGAGATGCGAACTTTAGTTGAAGTATCAAATGACGGAGTGAATATAGAGGTCTGCAAACGGCAAGGAAATATTAAAGGGATAGCTCAGGGTTTTATGAGGGATATTCAATTATATAGTTAGGAGCTCACTCTGATGTCTGTGCATTACTTTTTGAGTTTGTCCTGCTTTAGCGTTTTTTCCTGTTTTGACTTCAACGTTTTTTCAAGATTTGTTTTAGTTAAGATAATTTTTTCATCTGACAGTAAGTTATCCCGCTTCAATTTATTTTACCTATAAATAATCATCAGCTCGGGCAGACCATGTTTAACCACCCACCGCAAATCTCACAATGGTTTAAAGGTGTATAAAATGGGGTTTGCATAATTTACTGTTAGATTAGAGTTGTTTTGACAAGGGCAATATGGCTTTCTTCCCATGACAGCAAACCATAGGGGCACTATGAAAAAACAAAAAGTTGTCTGCTAGTTGTGCACTGAATTGGGTTTCTGTGGCATGATTGAATGTTCAGTGAAATGAATGGGAACCCTACTGTGCTCTGCACAATCCTGTAAGAAAACATTGCTGTGTACCGGGCATGATTGCGGACACCAAAGTTGAAATCTTGCTTCCAGCTAATGATTCAGTGATAAATTAAAGGCTTATACTTGAGTTTTTCTAAAGGGTTTTAGATGCATTGCTTTAATAAATTAATATCAAATCAATGTTTTTTTTCTTAGACTGTGGTTTAACAGGAGAGTGGCTATGAGGTGGGGCAGAAGATGGGCTAGGATACAATCATGCTGACACCACCACTGTTTTGGTTTAACTAATCTGCATTTCTGCTGAATGAAACACCACCAGAGTTGCCTACTAAACTACATATATTGACGGCATTTTTAAAGAACCTCACTGTAAAATATTAGACAATTTAATTAGTGAACACCCAAATTGAGCAAATTGTGGACACAGTCTGTCAAATATTATGATTGTATAAAAGTGAAAAGGCAATAATTTGTTATGGCCATCATGAACCTACTTTGTAGTTATAGAAGTGTCCATTAATCGAAAAGCGATGCTGCTTTTCTTTCTCTCTTTGTGCCGCCGACTTCCCCCTGCCCTTCCTCCTCTTCACCAATGAGACATCACTCATACAGCGAACCAGGTTGGACTCTGGCTCCAGCTCAGGATTCCTCTGCCTCACAGGACGCAGAGTGGCAGTCTCATAAACAGGAGGACCTGTAAAAGGAAAAAAAACATTCTCTCAATCCTACAAAATATTTATTCTATAATTTGTATGTTTTTCTTGAAGCATCATGTAAGTGCAGCGTTATTATTGTTATAATTATTTTCCGTCTTAACAGTAATCTTTACTTGAATAAATTAACTGCTAAAAAAATCAATAGAATGGCAATGGCATTCAAGGAGTATCAGCTCAGAAGATTCTCTAGTCAGCAGATTATTCAGTTAAGGAACATCATGGTCGCATAAGACACTTTGAAGGTTTGGTGAAAATTGCCATTAGTTTCAATAACATATTCATTAAGGAAAAGTGAATTTCTAAAGAGGAAATTTCCTTTTGTCTACAGTAGATAATAGATAGTCTAAATCTCTGTGTACAAAGACACAGAACTGGTATTCTTATTTGCATGCTTTCTATGTCTCCAAGCTGCACTGTGTGAGAATATGTGATGCCACCATGACCAAAATAGCCAGACTGAACTTTGGAATACCTTGGAAACCATTTCTTAACACTGTCTGCTATGTGGTCACTGGTCACAAATGTAACCTGTAAATGCAAAAAGAAAGGCAAATATCAAAGGACACTGAAACTCTATGTTCTTTGGAAACGAACTCCCAAGTGACCACATAGGTACATTAGTTTGATAAGAGATCAAACAATGTTTATCATATGGCCAATAAAATACTAAAGTGGAAGCAACTGATGGCCAAGATGGCATGGAAGTACTTTCATTTTACTTTTACTTTTTTGTTACCGATACAAGCTTTGGATTTTTGGCCATTTTGTTGCATTTTTTATAACCATTGCTAAGAATTTTGCCAGTTTCAAAGACCAAGAAACATCACCACACCAATACATCAAAATGTCCTGGGTAAAGAAGCAAGTTCTTTTACAGTCTCTAGATTTTTACATGACTCCAGATTTGGTAGTGGTGGCATTTCAGGTGACTACATACATTTGTGGTGTTAGCTCCAAACCTCACTGGTTGGATACACCTTGTCTTCCCAAATACTTCAATAATAAAGTAGTAATTAAGTAGGATCAACTGGAATATGTATGATTGAACTGAAATTTTTTTTGTGAAGTGCCTTGAGATGACATGTGTTGTGAACTGTCACTATATAAATGAACTAAATTGAATTGTATAACTGATTATGATTTCTTTGGTTTAAAAAACAGCTCATCCTGTAATAGTCTAATTTCTCTCCTTGTATTTGTATTGGCGAATTTCTCATAAGCAACACTTTTTTATACAAAAATTACAACAGTTTGTCAATCTCTTGGGGTGAGGAAAAGAGGTAAGTCATAAGTCACCATTTATGATAGAGTGAAGTGGTACATGAGGGATGACTGACTTCAATATGAGAACGTTTGGAAAGCATAGAATATCTAATTAGGTGCTTGGAGCTGGCCGCATGAACTCACATTTATATCTGCATGTCTTACAACAGTTTGGCTTCATTGACATACTGAACATGTGGACTGTACTGTGCACAGCCCTCTCCCTGACACCTCACAATATATCATGTAAGTGAGAACAGCTGATGTAATGATTGTATGAAACAAAGATATTTGAAACAGCCAAGAAGAATTAATTGGATATATAATGCTAGTATTTCAGACTTCCTTGCAGTTTATATAACAACATTTAATTATTCTCTTTGTACTTGTTTTTGTTAAATCAAGTCTGAAATTTGGTAGTTTAATAGTGCTGTGAAAATGTATCCCACCGAGGAAAAGGAGTCCTGTACTGCTCTAGATGTTGTTTTGGCTTCTAAAGAGCCCTTCTGAGTTGTCAGTACATTCTTGGAGGAATTTGGTTGGTCATCCACTCCTGACTGTTACATGACTGATGGATGTCAAGGACTTTGTCTCTCATTTGTTCTTCGTTTTGTTTAGAATGGGTCACGTTATCATTTAACTGGGGATTAAATCAAATGTACTCAAGTTATCCTTGTCTGAAAATATATTTTGTTTGATGATCGGAATTATTTAAGTGTGACAAAGTAGAAAAGACACAAGAAATATGTAAAGGGGATAATAGTTTCTCCACAGCAATGCATTCAAGTTCCTTGAAAACAAAGTGTGTTGAAGAGTGTAGAGTGTAGAAGATTAAAACTCAACCTGGTAAAGGATCATTGACGACTGTTTCCTGTGCTGCCTCTGTCTCTGCCATCTCATCTATCTGGTGAAGCTCACTATATTCTCCCCATCGTGACATAGTACTGCAGAGAGACAGAAGCAGGAAATGACATCAGTTATCCTGGAGTCATATGCATATTTTTTACCTTTCCATATAAAAATTACTTGCCTTTTTAACATCAGACTTTTACAGTTTTTCATGAATAATAGTGTTAAAAAAAATAAAAGTCATAAACCTTTTGGTCCCCAGAGGGCTGATTGGACTGGTGGGCTCTAAAACATTTGAGTGTGATTGAGAAGAAAAATAGAAGTAGTATGAAAGGGTGCTTTCACTTTTTCCACACACAATGTATTTAAACATTTAAGTTACTTCTTTTATTTAGAATGAAAGAAAATGTTATGCTATGGGAAAACATGGTGCTAATGTGTAAAAGATCAAAACTCAACCTGGTGAAGGATCTTTGAAAAGTGTTTCTTGTGTTGTCTCTGCCATCTCATTTATCCGGAGATGCTCACCGTGTTCTCCCCAGTGTGTCATAGTACTGCAAAGAGACAGACCCAGGAAATGACATCAGTCCAGAGTTGTACAAAAGTTTTTACCTTTCTATGTGAAAATTACTTGTCTTATAAACCTTAGTGTCAAAATAATAAAAGTTATAAACCTTTTGCTCCCAGAAGGGGGTTGACTGGTGGGATTAGGTGAAGTTGAAGACGCAAAGGGGAGAATCTGTTTGTCATCCTGTATTTTCAGTCGGATTGGTCTCCGTACTCCCCAGGAGATGTTCAAAAAACCCTCCATTGTCACCTGTCCACCATCCCCCTGTTACAGAGACACAAGCAGCAATGCTTGCACCCTGCTATACATCTCATTTAGTTTATGCTGCAACTCTGCTCACAAACCAGAAGCAGTTTAAAGAGGTGAGCCTCGTACCTGAGAATAGGTGAGATGCAGCTGAGTCTGGTCCTTTAGGAAGCAGTTGTAGGTGTTCAAAAGTGACAAAA
This sequence comes from Valencia hispanica, assembly GCA_963556495.2. Lineage (NCBI taxonomy): Eukaryota > Metazoa > Chordata > Actinopteri > Cyprinodontiformes > Valenciidae > Valencia > Valencia hispanica. The sequence continues at coordinate 11,085,036 of OY747717.1, read as the reverse complement.
ACTCTGCTCTAAAATGAATAACTGAATGAAAGGGGCTGCACAGCAAAAAAGTTACATGCAAAATGCACAGTTCCTTGCAAAAGTATTTATGTCTCTTGAACTTTTCTTTCACATTTTTACAAGTTTCAACCACAAAGAGAGGATCTGACAACAGAAATGTCATTAATGTCAAATCTCTACACTAATTCTCAATTGGAATTGAATATATAGACATTGACTAGGTCATTTCAACTCATTTAACTGCTTTAATCTTAAGCATTCCATTCCACCTCTGCCTGTAAATTTAGAGTTGATGTTGCCCCCATCACTTTTTGCCTTAGTTTTTCAAGACACATAGGCTAAAAGCGACATTCTGACCTCATCTGATCAGAGCAATTTCTTCCAATTTCTTAGATGTGGGCCTAACATGGTCTGTGGCCATGTATTTCTTCTAAATAAGCCAGATTTTTGGAGTGCACAGCTAAAACAAGATGAACAGATTTTCAACCACATCTAGATGTAGTTGTGACAAAATGTGAAAATCATCTTCAAGGGGTCTGGATACTCTTACAAAGAACTGTAGACAGATACAATTTTTTAAGTGTCTTATGTATGGAATTTCAAAATTTCCCAGAAAATATTAGAAAAATGGAGACAACAAAAATAAAGTTAAAAAAGGGCAGCGTTTTAATTTAGCAAGTTTGGAATCACCTGGACAGCTTCCTCCCGTCGCCTGCTTGGATAACTGAGGGCAGAGGAGCTGTGTTCATCTCTGTTCAGCAACTGCAGAGAAAACAAAATGTAAAAGGATCAACTGTAATCTCATGTCACCACAAATTTAAAGCAGCCATGCTGAGTCCTAAAGCAAGAAGCAGGATATACCACCAGACCTGTTAAACGAGAGCTAAAATTGCTTTTACTGCACTCGTACAACTGTCCCTGTGGCACTCCTTCCAAAACGTTACTAGATAATAAAAGTCTTACCTCCTCCAGCAATAGAATTCTTTCACCCCTAGTGTCTTTGTCCCTGTTGCTTTCTTCGTTCTGTGCTTCAAAAATATTTTTCCAGCTCTCTCTTTCTCTCTCTCTCTGAAGTTATATTTATCCCCTTCTCCCTAACCATGCCTTTACTCTTTCACTTTCTTTTTTTTCTGAATGTTTCCAGGAGATTTAATAACAGTGCTCCACCCAGTAACCAGTGATGACAGCGTAGGGCCAACCATTTGTTTATATTTTGGTCACAGATGCTGAAGCCTCCCCCTGAAACCAACGACTGTTGGAGTAACTGTTCCCCCCTCTCCTTTTTATGCCTTTCCTCTGTTTTTCTTGTTTTCTTCTCTGATACTGTAAAAGCAACAGGAGAAGAAGGAGTTAATTTAAATGACATTTCCTCTTGTTCTTTCGAGCTTCATCTGCCTCAACCTGTTTGCTGTTGTAAAGAAAATATCTCAGGTATTCATTTATGGTTGTCAAATTGAACCGAAGAGCTGCTTAAAGCTTCAAAGCCAGCAGGGGGCATATGAAAACCAATGAATTTCCACAAAGTACAGATCCCAGAATTTCCTTTGTTGTTATTTGTTTGCATTAGGCGTGATCAAGACTGTGGCCATTTTGTAATTCTCTACATTGATGTTGAAGCCGCATATTTCTTAGAATTTCAAAGGAATTCATTTATATCATTTATTACATTTCATTCAATTTATAATTCAAGTAAAAGTATGGAAGTTAAATCCCTGACCATGCTCCAGTCTCAAGTCTTGCAGTCTTTTTCTTTTTTGCAAGATTGTCCCACATTGACCTCAATGCATCTTCCCAAACCTGACCAGCTTGCCTGTTCCTGCCAAAAGGAAGCAGACCCACAACGTAAAGCTACCATACTACCGCCATGTTTCACCATGGGGATTGTGTGTTCAGTGTGAAGTACAGTGTTGTCTTTCAAAAGACAAATTTCTGATCTTATCTGACCACAACTTCATCCAAAACTTTGTTTCCTACATGGTTTATGTAGGGAACATACATGTAACAACACAAATTGAATACCAATCTTTGCAGTTGATATGGTAAGTATAAACACATGAAAGCAATGATTTCGATATTACCTTGAAGGTTACTGAAGGTTTAAGTAATGAAGCTAAACATTTTTTAGACAAGATTCAAACTTTAAAATACTTTAAAGAATATTTAAGAACATTAATTTAAAATGTTCAAAGAATTTTATTACTAAATGCATCTTCAGGAAATAAATCGGATAACATTTTGTGGATATAAAAAACAGGATTATAAACAATTTTCTGGTGAAAACAGGTCAAAAGCCAAAATCCTATTTTATGTAGAAATACTTCTGTGCTAAAAAGAAGTTAGAAGCTTTAATAACACCTGAACAATATTTTTCAGTCAACATCACCAATAAAGGTGAAATTCCTTTTCTGGTTGTGTTATGGCCACTTCCCCCAAGTCTTCGAAGCACAATGCATGCATTTTATTTATACTGGTAATATTATCTGCAGGAGTTGTGCAACACAGGCTATGTAAACAAGCCTTTTATAGTATCCACTTTTATTCAGTAAAGACAGAGCAGGTGGGAATAAAAGCCACACTACACACCCAGTACCTCATTGCCTTACTGTATGTCGTGTATGTGCCTATTCCAGCTTGTAATCAAGCTCCAAATGTATTTCAAAGCCTTTGCTTTGCCAAAGCAATTTCAGTCACAAAACTTCCGGTTGAAAGCCTCGACCATTAAATCCCTTAATAAGATGAAAAGGAACAAAACTGCTAATTCAATCACGTAACATGAACAACACCGATCCTGCATCTTTTCAGTATTTGGTTCTGTAGAAAACCACATCAAAATCATTCTCTTTGAAACATCAAAAACATGTTCTACCTACCTGGCCAGTCTTTCATCTGATCTTCTAAACAATGATGTGGAATTCTTCTACATGTTTAAAGTTGAATAGTTGTTTGTGTGTCTGCGTTCAAAAGTCTGAAGTACAGTTTGTGTTGCAGGAGGTAAGTCTGTGTAGCAACCCCACAGCAGCTGGTTAATTATTGCACAACACGTTGAGACAATCCTCAGAGGGAGTGGCTGATTGACACCAGATATGACTTGACTTTAGAATGAGAGCATTTATGCTTCTCTGTGTGTGTGTGTGTGTGTGTGTGTGAGTGAGTGAGTGAGTGAGTGAGAGAGAGACTGTTTGCACAAACAAAAGGAGACTTGAGGATTTGCAGCTGAACAAATCTTTGACAAAGCTTCCTAATAGTTAAGCATTCCCAGCTCTAAGTTCAAAAGAATAATTCAAACTGCTTTACTCTGCATAAGTTGCTACTGCATGCAAAGTAAATTCTTCGGTCACACGCTGCAGCACTGTGCAAAGTTGTGACTCCTTATTCCATGCTTTCATAGAGGCACAGTTTCTTTGATTATTTTTGATGTGGTCTTGGGCAAAGTTGCTTTAAAATAACTCTGATGTTATATTTTCTCAACATTTCCATTTTTACTTCATTCCCTTGTAACTAGGTAATTTTAATCATTATTGAGGTATAAAACTCCAAATCTCTTAATTATGTCTTCAAAAATATTTTTGGGAATTTACCAAATTATCAATTTAAAACTGCCAATTTTTAAGTTTTGACTGTATGGCAACGTTTAGGAGACTTTCTGCAACGTACCAGGCACCTTCCCAGAACTTTGAGCTTTCATCCAAAAACTAGCAGGTACTTTCCAGAACTTACCAGGCACTTTCATGAAACCTAGTTACTTTCCCAGAATTTATCCAGTACTGTTTGTAACATGACTAGTTATTTTTACAAAACTTACCAGGTACATTTCCATAACTTAGCAGTTACTTTGTGGTAAGCTTAAGAAAGTTGTCTCTAAGTTTTGGGAAAGTACATGACAAGTTACGTGAAACTAACAAGTAAGTTAGGCTATTTGATGCTATTTTCAATCAATCAATCAATCAATCAATCAATCAATCAATCAATCAATCAATCAATCAATCAATCAATCAATCAATCAATCAATCAATCAATCAAACCATTTATAAAGAGCTTTTCATATAAAAATTGCAACTCAAAGTGCTTTAGAGGTTACAAATGACCCCATATAAACCACATTCCCATCCCTCCCCCACAGATTTAAAAGCATGATCACATTTATTCTCCCCTCCCCCGAACCCAATCCCAATGCGCACACATACTCAAGAGCAACATTAACAGGGACATCTGACCAAGAACAGATGAACCAGGTAAGGTAAGGAAACGCCATCAAAGGGGCCATCTGTGCCGGCAGCAGCACATCGATAGCAGCAACCAAGGCACTGACACAGGGCGCCCAGTGGAGGCAAGGCCGAGACCCCCACCTCCAGCCACGCGCTACCTGGAGAGCACCCAGGCAGCCACAGCCGACCGCTGCTCCTGCAGCAGAGGGCTACCTCAGAGGAAACACTGGAATGAACATTAAAATAGCAAGTTAAAATATAAACATAAACAGTAGAGAAATATGATAAGACTAAGTAGTGGAACACTGATAAAATACTGTAAAGCAAGTAGAACATGCAAAGCAATTAAACAGACTATAATAAATAATAATCAGTTAAAAGCTAGGCTAAAAAGGTGAATCTTGAGCCTGCTCTAAAAAAATGAACGTTCTCTGCGGCCCTGAGGTCCTCCTGCAGCCTGTTCCAGAGGTGAGAGCCATAATACTGGAAAGACTCCTCGCCATGAGTGTGAGTCTTGACTTTAGGGATGACAAGGAGACGGCTGAAATTTGTAGAAGTTGTTAACCCGAGATACTCTTTTTTTTGGGAAGACCAGAAAGGAGGGCATTACAGGAATCCATTTTACTGTGATAAAAGGATGCATCCGTGTCTCAGTGTTGGCCTGAGGGCGAATGAGGCGGATTCTGGCAATGTTCTTTAGATGATTAAAAACCTTTGTTAGTAATGTTGTTAATGTAAGGGATAAAAGTCATAAAAGCTTTGGCTTTGTAGTGCTACAAGGTTTTGTAGTTCTCAACTTTGAATGTAGCTTTTTTTTTTAAACTTATTTTATGATCATTTTTTCAGCTGGGTTTAAAGTATTTTGTTTTACTTTGTTTTTAATAATATGTTATGAACAAACCTATGATCAAACCTATCCATTTGCTGTATCACTTTGTCTTTTCTTGGTTTACATGTAGCCTTTTCTGCCCAATTTTTATTTATGTATTTATTTATTTATTAAACGTACAGATAGTCTTTCTAAAACTGACCAAATTGGATAAGCAGTTGTGGGTCTAATAAAAAAAGTCCAGGATAGGCCTGTCAGAGAACTGATGGTTGAATCACCCTTAAGCAGATACATTTTATGTTTGGCATGTTTTGGCAAGTAGCTTTTTGGGAATCATCTTGTTGCTGCAAAAACATCTCAAGACCTGCCAGACATAGATCATGACAAAGCATGGGTCCTTTGCTAAGTTGTAAGCTATGAATAAATGCCTTAGGCCTTTCGAGCCTACATTTCTTAGTTAGGGGGGGTCCTTATTTCTGCTCAATGATAGGCTGCTTTGACAAAAAAATCAATTCCTCCAAATATTTTCAGGTAGAACAATAGTACTAAAAACAAAGTCTAAAGATCAAAGTCCCAAAAGCAAATCTTTAAAGGATCTTCAGAAAGGCTGAAAAAGTTGGATTTTAGTTAAGAGCACAGTATGACCCATTTTTTTAAAAAAGAACAAAAGATTACCTTTTAGTCAAATATACTCAACACAAGTTAATCTTGATTTCATATGCAGTTGCTATTCCAGCAGCAGAGGGAGTCAGAGCCTCACTATACATTCTCATTGATTTTTAATTCAGAGTTTTTAGAGAAGAATGATGCTTTGTTACTGTGTATATTTTATTTTATTTTTGAATTGGGTTCAAGTGCTGTTATGTTTAAAGTCATATGTACTATATTAGTGGGACTTGCCCTCTTGCTGGTTTCTTGAAGGATAGTAAAAAAAAAGCAAATCTATTACTTTGCGCACAGCATCACCTAGTGGACAATAAAAACAGGTTCACTTTAAATCGTTTTGACCCAAGTTGCAGTTATTGCACTGGATAGCAACTTTTTATGATAATATGATAATTTTATGATAATTTTCTTCTGATTTTACCAGAAGTAGTTTAATAAGCAAAAAAACAAAAACAAACAAAAACTGTCAGAATGAGTAAATACCTTCTTCTTTATATTATACATATGTTCTGGAACTAATTTATGTGCATAGCCCTTTTTTAAAGCTGCTTTTTATGGCTTACACTTAACAAGACCCCTCTATTCTATTCTATTTTATTCTATTGTATTTCTAAAAGAAGCTAATGAAGAAGCAAAGATGAAACATAAAAAAAAGATTTTTGCCATCGTTCTGATATATTCTTCAAACCGCAGACTGTAACATTACATTTCCCTAAAACACATCTTGATGACAACTAAAAGACAGTCTTCCTGTTGGAGTACAATGTTGAGTGCCTCCGATGCAGGATGGATGAGCAGCGAATGAAGTGAAATGCCATTCCTTTCTCAAAATAAAACAGAAAGTTCAGGCCGACAGGCAACAGGTGGACACAAAGGGTGTCTCCTGGATTGTGTGTATCCTGGATGTGCGCTTGTCAGATTGTTAAGCTGTGAGCTGCATAACAAGCTTGTGTGAATACTTGTTTGTGCCAAATATTAAAAGGTACAGATGTGAAATTATGTGTTAGCTTCTGATTAAGCACAATTGTGATTTAAGTGAATTTATATTCTTCAATAAAAACAAGAATATGATCTCCTTATTTTATGCCAGATTCCCGACAGACAGCAGAAATATACCAGTCCAACTTATTTGGAATGACCAGAAAGTGTCATGTCAGTGTTGTTGACGACTCTCACTGTGCATGCAGTGTTAGAACCTTCAGAGTTCAGAGCCTGGCCGCAAAATCCCAGTGACTGTACTTTAGCAGCTGCCGCTGTCCATCACTAAGTTAAAACACACACACACACACACACACACGCACACACACACAGAGAGAGTGACTGAGCTGCTTCATGCTTGTCCCACAGAGAGCTCATGGTTGTCCCCCGGCATACAGTGAAGCAACAAGATCACCGCCTTACCAGCTTTGGGACTCTAATTGTCCGTTTGTTGTTTTGCTTCCTCGACTACATGCTTTGTTCAGCTTAATCATTTTGGAGCCACAATGAAGACAATGGAGCAAATATTTGCCTTTCACATGATTCTGGTCACCTCAGCTTACAGTACACAGAGAGGTAAGCGAAACGCTTGAGTAATACCAGCTGCTTGACTGTCTTGTCATCTTTTCCTAAAACTAATTGTATTTCCAGCAACTTTCAAATGTATTGAGAATTACAGTGAACTACAGTGATAACCTTCATTCACAGGATGGAAAACGAGCTGGTGTCTATGGGCCAAATTAGAGAAAATTTGATTAACCCAGTCTCCTCCCTGCAACTTGGGACATCCTGTCTGTAATTTGTTAGAGAGGAAATTGAAAGCTTCAGGTGTATCACACGTTCTAATATAAAGCACTTCGGTTGTATACAAGGCAACTGTATCACAGCTAACATGGTTAAGTCTTCTTGCTGAAGCAGTACTGTAAGTGAAGCGCTGGATTACAGACATGTGATATGAACACCATATCAGATGCTGGCACAAACAGTTCATGAGCCTACAGGCATGCATGTTTAGAGGGTGTGGAGCACCTCAGCAAGCTGTGGAGAGAAACGGGTGGTCTTTCTGTCCATGGTGATTCATCAGAAGATACTGTACAATAGGTGGGACGGACATGGTGGAGGTTTTGGGCTTGTCAGATAACGTCGACTTTACATATAAAATCATAAAAACAACTTGCAATAATTTAAATCTCTCACCACATGTATAAAAAAACAACTTTTATCTTCTAAAAGGTAATGTAGACATTAAATAAATGTCATGACATGTTGAGCCATCATTCTTTCAACACTAATTGGTAGAAATTTACAAAAACCCTTAAAATGAAGGTATCATTTAGGCAAGGGATAAAACCACCTTAAGAAGTAAACAGTGGATCCCTGTCTATGATCTTAATCCCTGTCCCTGGTGTTTGCAAAGCAGCCAGTCCTGGAGCACCATTTATCTAAAGATCTAAAGAAAACTGTGCTCGGACAGTTCCCATTAATCCATACTAAGCTATATTTGGTGTGTGAACTATTACAATAGGCAGTTATGAGCATTTTTAGGGTGTTTCAAGTGTTGACAGATTTTAATTATTCGTAGGCGGCTGTGGGCTATAACCTCTGTGAATAGCAGGAATAAACTGTACTTTCTACTTAAATCCCCTGTAAAGCATTCTTGTGTCCCCTGCTGTTAATACATTTTTTCCAGTAGGACAGAACTATGTCTTTTCCTACATTTCATTTGGGTGGAGCATACAGAGAAAGTGGTCTCTGACCATTCCTCGTTGCACAATCGATCTAGATCGTCCAGAGTGCTGACACCTTTCTTTAGCACTCTTTGGATTTTTCTTTTACAAAATTATGTTTAGACAGTGAGATGGCCATGAAAGAAAAATGATTTTGTGTTTAAAGAACTGTTTTGTATTGATTATTACCATACATTTTTGATCATTATCTGACTGACGGAAAAAGTGAAGATCAATTTTTAGTTTTTGGCATTGACCACCATATTTGCTCAGGGCCTTAGGGGTACAAACAGGCCAACAGCATCACAGACCCTCTGCCATACTTAACAGTTGGCCATAGGTTCTTTAAACATATTCATTATTAGTTTCAGGCTATGCCCACATGTAGTGTTTGTTGCAGAAAGGATAAGTCTTAGTCCTTGCCTGACCATATCACAGAGTTTAAGCTTAGGCCCCAGAAGTATTTACCAAAATCCACACCTTTATGTTACTCATGGTAGGACTGAAAATTCTTTCTCTTGGCTCATTCCCAAATAAATAAATGAAATAGCTCATGACCATGGTCAAATGGTTGGATAACCATAGATGCCACTTATTGCTACAGTTTTCAAAAAGTCAATTTTGGACTGTGTTGTGTCTAACCGTGGTTACCATTCTCCTTACCATTTCTGGATAAGAGATAAGCGAGGGTCTTTTTCTAGGTTGGTTTTCCAACTTTTTAATTCGTTTTTTTATTGTAGATATTGACAAGCATAAGTCAGTATCATCTATTGTAAAATAAGATCAATATACATCAGTCTTACTTAAATTGAATGTTTTACTGTCTTTTTAATTTTAAATAGCTAAGATGAGGAATTTGGTTCTGTGTCATGTTGTTTTGATTGTAGGAAAACAGGAAGTCATAGATTAATAATAGTTACTTGACACTCAAATATGACACCTAGTTGGTTGACCAACTATAGTTAGCCAAGCTATCATTTAGAAAGTGAAAACTCAATTCTAAATTGGTTTACTTTCACTTTACTTACAAAATTGCCCAAGCAACCATCTGAGGACAAAAGTAAATCTATGTAATATCAAGGGCTGCACATACAGCAATGGCCAGAAGAGAGTCCCCCTTCTCTGACACAATTGACCCTTCATCAGCTCATGTTTAAATGAGATGTTTCACATCTGTGCAGACATAACACTCTCAATTACAGGACACCAAGGAAGAAGACATTTTCTTTGCAACACATCAAAATGTTGCATGTAATGAAACAATCTTTGGAGCCAAAGTTTCAATTCATCAAAGAATCTTTGGTGCCACATTTCTTTTGTTTTTTTTTACTGTCAGCATTTTGAGTGTCAAGCAGCACTCACAACCTGCAGTAAGGGGGGAGAGCTAACATTTTTCCCTTGAGTCATTTAGAAATATTTGTTTCAAAAGAAACAAAACAATATCCTTTATACCCACATGCCTTTCGCTCATATGCTTTCTTTTCACTGCTGTTCCCAGTCCACTTCCTCTCTTGTTTTCTGAACTGTTTGTGAGTTTAAAGGAAATCCGAGCACGTCTGATTTGAGGCCAAATGTACACAGTTGTTATTACCTGCACCATTGTTTTCAAGCCTAATCATATTTTAAGAGACTTCCTGCTTTTTTATATTTTATCTAACCGAGATTAAAAAAAAGATCAAACATTTCTGGTCTTGGTTTATGTGACAAAAATTGGCACTTAGTTTTAATCATTTTCATACTTATTTTGAACTGAACTGAAAAGTCCCTTTTTTGTTTGAAAAAGGCATTCTGACAGCAGATTGGTACATAATTTTTACAAGGCATGGACTTGGCTCATGGCTTTTCATCTTTGTGATCATTTAGCTAAAATATACTTTACGTTTTTGTTTAAAATTCCATTTTTAGAATATTGTAGCCAATTAAGTCATGGTGGTGTATGTTTCCCACTAATACGGGGCCCAACCTCACGCCAATGACTGACACAATCTGCTGGGATTCCTTAAATAGGAAACTTTTTAACTGATTGGAATGTTTGTATAAATGTATTGAAATGACTTCTTGTTAAGTACCTTGAGATGACATCTGTTGTGAATCGGAGCAATATAAATAAACTGAAACTAATGCAGGATTGATGCAAATTCCACACATCCCACTGATTGCAAGCACTTTGCTGTCATGCGGCTGTCAGAACTATGTTTAATTATATCTATATTTGCTAATCTGCAAAATAATTACCCAAAAAAATATATATTGTGTGTACTATATTGAGATAAATAACCTCAATACAATTTAGTTTCTGCTTAAAGGCAAAACACACAAGCTGATGTTTTGTGTATTCGTAAATTCCTCCAGAAAGGAAGAGCTTAATTTGATCTCATCATTATCATCATCATCATCATCATCTGTGTTTTTCGAATCGGTGCAAAACTGTTTAATCCTAAAGTCAAGTTAAGTATGGTTTTTATTAGGTTAAAGATGACAAATTAAAACAGTCTAAACAAAAACACCAAATAATAAAATGAAACGATTGGTATGAAAATATGCAGTTCTTTCCTTTCCTGGAGGAAAGTATCAACATTTCAGGAAATCAAGAGACATTGCTCTGACATTGCTTAACACTGATGTACCAAAAACCTGCGGTAAATAAGCAACGTATTTCAGCTGGGACAACAAGTGTGTGAATCCTCTTTATTCTCATGCATTTAGTTTGTTGTGTAACACAATGCTTTCTATGCCCTTTTATTACCCAGCACCTCATATCATCACTCTACTAGAAACAGTGGATGTACTTCTGGATCACAATGCCACATTCATCTGTGAGGTGGAGTCAAACCCCAGTGCTTCTGTCACATGGACCAAAAATAATCAACCAATCATGTAAGTTTCAGAGCTTTTTGATCAGTTTAGACTTTCTCTTCCAAGAATAACTGTATTTTGATGCAGTCATCACATACATAGTTAAGAAGGAGTGCAGAAACAGGAGTAGTTGCAAGTGATAAGTTATGGCTGTTTGTACTGATGAGCTACAGGAAACCAAAATAATGCTGCAATATAAAAATCTGAAATCTGAACTGGGTATCCCAGGTGATGTACTGCTGGCTGGAGGGGAAAGTGAGCAAATTCCAACTGTTTTGTACAAACGAACAGCACAGATTTATTTTTTTCAAATAAGACCCAGGTCATTTTTAAATGCGGTCTTGAATCCAGAGGCGTTGTGTGCCAGTGGGCAAGGCAGGCAATTGCTTTGGGCCACCAGGACCCCCCAGAGGTCCAACAAACTTTGCACCAGTTCAGAACCCCAAAAATGGTGAGATGGTAAAAAGTCTGCATTGACACTGTGGTAGTGGTGTGCAATACTGCATATTTTGGTATCGATCCAAAACCAACTAAATACGGCCCAGCATCGCCGATACTGTTACCTGTACCGATACCGGTACTTTTCAATAAATAAGGTGGATGCGTTGTTGAATTATTAAATCTCAATTAATATTCATAACCTTAAGTGTTTTTTGTGATGTTTCCTTTTTTATTATTTAACAGTTAAAACCCAGGGCAGAATTAGGAAAAAGTTTATAATTAAATAGAAAATGATTTATTAACAAATTTTTCAAACTTAAATAAAAAGTCCACGCAAACCAGTAAACAAATTAAAACAAACAAGTACTGTTGAGAAACTATAATATAAAAATTAATTTAAACAAAAACAACTGGTAAAAATATAAATAATATGTAAACAACAACCCCCAATGCCTTTACATAATCTGTGCAGAACAAAGGTTTGACAAAGGTGACTCACGCGACGGCGCAACATCTAAACACAAGAGGGGGGAGGGGGAGCATGTGTGTGCCTGCTCTGCGCTGACACAGGAGTGGCCCTTCCCTTCCCTTCCCTTCCCTTCCCTTCCCTTCCCTTCCCTTCCCTTCCCTTCCCTTCCCTTCCCTTCCCTTCCCTTCCCTTCCCTTCCCTTCCCTTCCCTTCCCTTCCCTTCCCATCCCATCCCATCCCATCCCATCCCATCCCATCCCTTCCCATCCATGAAATGCACTTATTTCTCTGGAAGTGAAAAAGAAATGAAGAAAATAAAAAAAGACAGGTGAGTGTGATAGCTTAATGGGGTCTTTTTTAGCTGAAAGTATTTGGCTATTTATGCAGTTTTAACTTAGCTGTTAATGCTTATTTGCTGATTAGGAAGAATGATTTACATAAAATAAAAACAAAAAACAGTCCACTTAAACAACAGCTTGCCCTTGTTTATCAAATTAAAATGCTGTTATGTCAACAAACTAAGAAGGCAAATTTATTGACTTTATATGCAATAATGTTTAGTACTACTAATATATATATATATATATATATATATATACACACAGTATATAGACCAATGTTGTGCAGTACTTGTGAAGTGGCAGTAGGTGTTATGATTTTACAGTACTAATCAAATCAAACTTTATTTATAAAGCGCTTTTCATACAAGAAGTTGCATCACAAAGTGCTTTACAGATTAAAATGACCCCACATAAAAGCACCTTCCCTTCCCTCCCCCACAGATTTAAAAGCATGGTCACAGTTATACCCCCCTCCCCCCAACCCATATCCCGTGCACACACACAGTTAAAAGAAAAAGTAAAAAAGGACATTGGGCCGAGTGTAGATTAACCTTGCAAGGAAACGCCATCAGAGGAGCCATCTGCCCCGGCAGAGGTAGATTAACAGCAGCAGCCGAGGCACCGACACAGGGCACCCAGTGGAGGCAAGGCCAAGACCCCCACCTCCACCCAAGCTCCACCTGGAGAGCACCCAGGCAGCCACAGCCGACCACCGCTCCCGGGGCAGAGGGCTCCCACAGAGGAAACACTGGAACGGGGATTAAGATAAATTAAAGTATAAAAATAAACAGTAAATTAATGTGCTAAGATTAAATAGCAAAACTGATAAAAATATAATCATATCATCATATCATGCGTGTGTGTCCTGACTTTTGGGGTGACGAGGAGACGGCAGAGACCGCGAAGGTTTAAATGGTAAAAGCTGTTCAGAGAGACCATTAAGACACTCAAAAACCATTAAAAGAACCTTAAAGTCGATCCTGAAATGTACGGGGAGCCAATGCAATGATTTTAAGACAGGTGTAATGTGCTTCCGCCTCCTGGTCTTCATCAGGACACGTGCTGCTGAATTTTGTAGTAGTTGTAAACCTGATCTACTCTTTTTGGGAAGACCAGAAAGCAGGGCATTACAGTAATCAATTCTACTGGAGATAAAAGCATGCATCAGTGTCACCATATTGGCCCGAGAGAGAATGGGGCGGACTCTGGCGATGTTCTTTAGTTGATAAAAACCTATTTTAGTAATATTTTTATGTGAGGAATAAAAGTCAGCTCAGAGTCAAAAATCCTTCTTCACTTGTAAAGAGGGATTAAAAGACAGTGATTGTAGTTTTGGTAAAAGTTTCTCTCTCTGAGCCTCAGGACCGATGACTAAAGTACTAAGTGCATATTTTTCTATTATGCAATGTGCAAAAGTAATCAGAGTATTCTACTGTTTTGGAACTATCTTAAACTAATGCTGCATTTGTTATGCAAAATGTCAAATAGCATCATTTATTTGTTGCTCTTTGTATACTTTTGTAATGTCTTTGTTCAGGGTCATTAAGAAGGGTTTTTACACCTACAATAAAATATGTTAATGCACCCTTCCCAAATCTTGATAATGACAACTGCAAGTAAATATCTGTCACACTGTTTGCATTTTACCAATTCACTGCATGATACGCCATATTTCATTCTTGCTGTTTGCCTTTAGCTCAGCCAGCATCCACATCTAGCACAACTACCTCAATCCCTGGTACATCAGGCAGCAGTACTTCATGCTATCCAAGAATGCATATTAATGTCTTAGGATACTTAAACTTAAATTGACAACAAATACTGTAGCCTCTAAGTGTATTTATAATAACGTGATGTACTGTATATCTTTTTAAAATTCTATTTAATGTTTACATTTTAAACATGCTGATGTGCGTTATATTTTGTTGGTTTCTATTTAAAATTGTATATATTTTTAGTATGAAAACGGTCAATTGCTGTGCTTTCTCAGCCTTCAGATCTTGAATGTTAAAATGCACATGTGTTTACATTTGGGGGGAAAAATGCTGCTATGTATATTCAGATAAAATAAATGTTTATTTGATATTTTTGTCAGTGTTGTATTCTATATGTATGACGAAACCTGGTTCTGGGACCCCCTTGGAATTTTTTGCTTGGGGCCCAAAGAGACCCTTGCAGTGCCACTGCTTGAATCCAATACCTAGATGTTCTTTTTCCACGCGACCTCAATCAAAACAATCCTGTTGCATCTCATACACCTTTTGTTCCTCGAGTGTGACAAATGTACAAATTTACTTTGAAGGAAAGCAGCAAAATTGGGTAAAACAGTGAATGCAACAAACATTATTATTCTGAATACTATTCTGAATACTCTGAGTTGTTTGGATTTCCAGAAGCATCTCTTTATTTAAACTACATTTAGAACAGCTGTACTTTTATGTGCATTAAGTTAATTAAATCAAGATGTTACTAGAGTCGGTTTCTTTCATAATAAGAATTTAGCCAGAACGGTTACAGCCATGCTGACATCCATATTTACTTCTAAACACAGCAAGCTGCATGCGATTTCACATGTTCTCCTGGGCATGCAGGTCATATCAGGGCCATAGACAGATTACACTGGAGTCTGATGGCAGTTGCAATTAAGATCATAATGTGAGCAATCTTGCAAAAAAAAAGAAAAGAAAAGGGATCTTAGCAAAACACCGGAAATGAGTTTTAACAGTTTGAACATGTTATGATAGTACATATAACTCATGAGAATTAAAAAAAAGAAACCCATTTTCTCTCTGCCGCCCTGCAGTTCCTCTTAAGTTTTTTTAAGATCATCATTTCTCCATGGCGCTGCAATTTTTGAGTGCAAGTATTTAACTTTAAGTGGAGCCAGCAGGTCAAGAGCGGACTGCAGCCGTCTGTTCAAATTTTTATTTTAATCCCTTGTAACTCAGATCTCAGTCCTGATCTAACTATAAGTAAGCCATTTACCATTTAACTAAGTAAGGGTTGAACATTTATAAACAAGTGGATTAAGAACTTTACTTCTCAGCTTAGTTCATTCAACATGATGTGCTCCATCTTTCTGTTTGATACTGGTAATCAAAGTGCTAACACTGAGAAGTTATAACAAAATCTAAATTCACTACTTCATCACCACACTCCTTTTTGATCTACCAGGTACTACGACAATCGATACTTTACCAAGGAGCAGGGCCAGATGTTGATCATCCCTCATGTGAAAGAGTCAGACAATGGAGAGTACTGCTGCATTGCCAGTAATGGCATTGGAGAAGCTGCAAAGAGTTGCGGAGCTCTTCAACTGAAAATGAGTAAGCTTTATTTATTACATGGCTAAACGTTTGGAGTTGAGTCATTTTAAATGTATATTGCGAATCTCAAAATAGTGTGTTTTCCCTAAATCAGAGCCTCAGATCAAACGACAACCTACCAATGTAACTTTACTGATAGAATCCAAAGCAGTGCTGCCCTGTGTTACCCTCGGAAATCCAAAACCAGATGTCACCTGGCTCAAGGATGATGAGCTTATCAAGGTAAGCACCTTCAGTACACCTTAGTAATGGTAAAATTGAACTCTCTACACAACATCTGTCACAGTGGATGGTAGGTCAACTGTATCTCTCAGAACTGAAGTGAAAGATGATTACAAAAGTAGAAATTACGTGAAATCAGCAAAATAAATCCTACCCATCAATTTGTTTAATTTTGCTTGGCTTTAGAGCCTAAATAATTTACACCAATGGTGCACTATATTATGACCACCTGCCTGATAGTGTGTCGGCCCGGGGCTTTTACTGCTAAAACTATTGAACTATTGAAATATGGATTGCACTAGAACCCTAAGGTTGTGCTGTCGCATCTTGCACCAAGATGTTACCAGGTCTTATAAATGGCTTACGGTGTGAGGCCTTGACGGATCTGACTTGTTTCTCGAAGCCGATGCCAAAGATACTTAACTTGGTTGTTCTTCTGAAACGATTCCTCAACCATGCTTGCTGTTTGGCATTTTAAATTTTTAAAAAGGCCACAACGAGGGAATACTGCCTTTACCCTGAAGAACAGCTTTGCTATGAACCCCGTAATGCAGCAATCTGCAATGCTTTATGTTTTCTGTCTTCTTTCTTTCAGACTCAGTAATAATTTCTTTTACAAGTTTGAGCTACAATAGCTCTGTGCTGGATTGCTTCTCCACCATTGCTGTTCCCTTGAATCACTTTTAATTGTCCTGACCACTACAAGCGCTACACATGAGTTAGAGTTTTGGAGATGCTCTGACCAAATCATTCAACCATCACAATTTGTTAAACTTATTAAAATGATTTTTGACTGCAAAATGTTCCTTTGCAGCCTAACATATCCCATCTAGTAACAGGGCTCATGATGGAGGGAGTGTTGGTGTTGTTCACCTAATGTGTCAATAGCATTCATGTTATGCCTGATCGTTATATGATGCTGGAATACTGAAAATAAGTTCTGTCTTTCAAACAAATCTCTTTCAGATCAACAACCGTGTTACCATTCTGGATTATGGGGCGCTGAAAATTCATGGGATCCAAAAGGAGGATGCAGGGATTTACCGCTGTGTGGCCAGGAACAGCTTTGGTTTGGCCTTTTCAAAGCCTGTCACCATTGAAGTACAAAGTATATATTTCAATGTCGTTTTACTTTCTATGCTTATACAAGCAAATTTACTTGCAGCAATCTGAATTTTAACCTGTAAGGACTTTGCTACAGTTGTGTTTAAAGAAATCTGTTTGTTAATCTGCTCAGCTCCAGCACGACTCCTGCAAGTTCCAAAAGAGAAGAGGGCGGATTATGGTAGCCAGATAACCCTGGAGTGCAATGCCACTGGAAATCCTATCCCCACCATCACCTGGCTGGAAAATGGGAATGCTGTGAGTGGTTGGACTTATTTTATGTCCATACACATATGCATAGACATAAACATGCGAACATAAACACTGGACATTTAAAATTTATTTTTTTGCTTTTCATTTTCTTTGCTATAACCCATTCTTATTGTCTCTGCTCTATTTAACTATAGTACAAAATGTCCAAGTATATAATTAGCCTTTTACAACGGTACACAATACAGTGAGTAGTGCAGTTGTATTGTTATTTCAGAAAAATCAATGCCAAAATATTTATCTGCATCTGCCAGTGTATGTACATTTTTTTTTTATTGTTAGACTTTTATATCGAAAAGTTTAAAAAGCAAAAAAACCCAGGCGTAGATCCCTTACTTTTAATGACTGTATCAGAAAGTACCCTTTCATCTGTTCGTTTCTCTGTCTACTTCACTCATACACTCACACAGATTTAGCAGTTAATTAGCTTACAGACTCGCTATGGGATTAGGGATATAAACAGCAGAGAATTCTTATCATGGTGACAGAGGCTTAAAGAGATCGCATCACATTTATCTAATAATACCTGTTATTATTAGGTTTGATTAAGTTAGTCTTATTAAATGAGAGTGCGGTAAGAAGATTATTTCATGATTGGCGCAAATTGTTTCATAGTAAATGTTAGATTCAAAGCTTGCGTAGATCAAGAAATCTACGCAAGCTTTGAATCTAACATTTACTATGACGTTTTTGAAATTCTTACATAATGTTAAACAGGTCATATTTTTAACAAGGACAAAAGACTCATGCAAACTATTACGGGTATGACTTACATCACATACCGTCTGGGTCTTTTATAGTCCTGGATGCTGGCTACAACATGATTACAGGCCCGTAATAGTTGTAAATACTAGGTATGTTGGTGTGCATGTGTGTGTGTCTGTGAGTGCGCATGCTGATTAAAATGACTGTGGGAGGTGATTTTCTGGCAGCTTGTTAAGGCCATTAATATCAGCGTGGCCAGGTCCTAAAACAAGCAGCGTGAAAAGCAATTTCAAACATAGACACAGCCAAATGTCAGCACCTAGGCTAACCTCATTCGTTCACACAAGTGAGAATCCAGAAACCGAACTAACAACAACCTCATTGTTTGCATAGATACATCTACACTGGGCACGTTGATGTCCTTCAATGATTACATTTAGTTATTGCACCTAGATATGAGTTCTTTTGATGTAAAGTATGTCATACACATTTACTGCTGTTATTTTAGATCTAAAATTAACACGTTTATACTTTGAAATTTTACTGAAGTTCTATAAAAAAATAAATGTTACATTTTCTATTTAAATTATTAGTTTAGAAACCAAATTTCCTAAAAGTTTAAACATAATCTCTCTTGTGAAAAGGTATTTATTTAGATGATCAACTAATTTTAATACTAGAGAAAGTTTTCAGGTCTGAAAAGCTTTCCCTCTACTCCTTGAAATATTCTTGTTGTCAAGACACCTCAGTCTTTGACTTGTCTAACAGTTTTGGCGCAAGAGCTTGCTCATGATTATCTCGGTGTACATAAGGGTGGATACACTGACATTCAGTAGTTTTCAGTTCATCATAGATTTGAGTCTTGGTGGTACTACATTTTCTAGCCACAAAAGTGCCAGAAACTTGTTGATGAATATAAAAAAATTTGGTTTCTCTCCAACTAGAATTCTTGAGCGTTTAAATGAAGGCAACTGGACTTTTCTAAGGTTAAGGCTCACTAATGGGGCTATCATTAACGTATCGTTAAGTCTAACCTTAGACTTATAAATCTGATACTCCCAATCCAGTTTTCAGAACTGAAGAAGCCTCTTGGATGACAGACGAAACGTATTCAAGACAACAAGGAAAGTCCAGTTGTCTTTATTTAAAGGAACAGGGGGCAGGATTTGTAAATAAAATAAACATCCATGTCCAGTTTTTTTATGCTGTTGGGTGATGAAGCGTTATAAACCAAAAAGAATGAGCCCACCCACGTATCGCTCCATTTTCTTAAACTGGCTGTGTGCTGCAAAATGTGCTGCAGTTCGGGGCCCGAATTTCCCGCACTGTACTACGTATGTGACGTCAATTGACACGGCTTGCGCGTTCTCGACAGCTTTAAAAGAGGAAGAAAAATGGTCGCAGACCTCCATTGATTCAGTTGTGAGATTGGATTCTTCTCTTCTGCAACTGGGAAACGACCAAGGACGACTCACAACCCACTAAAAAGTGGCACTAAGAAAAAGAAGTATGTCACTGTGAAGAGGTATGGTTTTTTTTGTAAAGAGTTTGTGCGCGCTCCCGTGCGGCTGACTGCAGTTACTTGCAGCGCCGGCAGCATCGCTCGTGAGTTTCATTTCTTCATTCTGCCCCATGCTCCTTTAAACTCTCAAGAATATCATGTCCTGGATGACTGAGAATCTACACCAACGTCTCCAACCTGAGATATATTTAGGTAAATATTAGTGGGGGAGTATGGATCGGAATTTGATCTAGTCGAATTAATTTGGACTTTTGTGTGGATCAGAGAAAATTTTAAATTAATTCAAATGTGCATACTCATGTTTTGCTTTTAAATAATCGCTTTGGTTGTTAGGTGTCTGATCATGAAAAAAACTGTTGAAATGCATCACTGAAAGCTGAAATGAACAACATTCCCTCCCATGATAGAATAGAATAGAACAATCCTTTATTGTCCCACAGAGGGGACATGTAACATGATAAATGGATGTAAACTTCTTATCTCAACTGTTTTCAATACCCCCTTTTCTTGCCTTTTTCCCCTCATTTTATTTCCAGGTCTCAGGTGCCTCGGTGGAGGAAACCTTGGTGGGAGACGTAATACTCTCCGTTCTTAAAGTAATAGTGACTAAGTCAGCTTTGTACACATGTGTGGCCTCTAACAGACACAGCGGAGGAGCAAACGCTGTTAAAAAAAGTGCCAGAGTCACTGTTACAGGTAATGCATTGAAAATAGTTTTCATTTCACATCAAATACTTTACTCACTGTACCAAAAGACTAATATAACTTTTTTTTTTGTTTAAAAGTGTATTTAACTTTTTTTTTTTTTTTACTGTTGAGTGGTTGTTGTGCCCAGCTGCTTCTCTGTGTTTTGCTAGCTGCCAATTGGTTGTGCTTTGTGTTGCTTCAGCTGCTTCATGGTCTAAACACACCCTGCTCACATCCATCCTCAAATGACAGTGACCACACCTGCATACATACTCTGCTTCCATTTGGTTGCCCTTCAGACCCCTCACATATGCCTGTGACTTGCATAGAAAAGCACTATGGCCTTCTTTTGTTTACAACGATTCAAACTTACTAGTCCACACTGTCTTTTCCATTTGTCTTGTGTCTTTGTTCTTATTGTTCTACTGGGGTTCATTCAACCGGTGTCCTCTGGATATTGCCTCTTTCCTATAGACTTGAGGTAAGAAAGATGCCTTTTTGTTTTACTGTTTTACAGTCTATGTTTCATTCATACTGCATATTTGTTGCACAGAAAATGTTTGAAAATCCAACCTTTGATTTTGGGTAGGTTTAGTAAGTTAGAAAAAAGGACCTGTTATAAATGCATCTTTTTTTACATTAAATGATTCAACACTTCTGCTCTTATTACTTTGCAAAACCTGCTTTTGTCAAGAGGACAGCACAGTTTGTAAGATCTTTGAAACATCGTCTACAAGTTTAGATGGCTACATGCATTGATTTGCTCCTATGTGATTTGGTAATTTGCTATTTAGTTACTGTAACATGCAATTGAACAGGAGCACCTAATAAAGCAGTCAGTGAGTTTAGACTGGTCATGAGAATTAAAATAAAAGTGGAAAAAGCTCAATTTGTTTCTGTGGAACTATTTCTATGTTCATTTGGTCATACGTTTCGGATCATTGTCCTAATAAAAGACCCAATGATGACCAGTTTTAAGGTTACTCATGCAGTCGGACAGATTGGTAGGAGCATCTAGTATTTATTTATTTTTATCTGACCAAAGCACAGAGTTCCAGTTGAAGTTCAAGTACTTTGGATCAAACTCCACCTGTTCATATAAACCCGAGTGTTCATACAGACTTGCTTGTCACATTTGGAATTGTTTTAAACTTTTTGATTATTGCACTGCCTGTAGATACAGGTAAAACTCGAAACATTAGAATATCATGCAAAAGTTAATCTATTTCAGTAATTCAGCATAAGAGGTGAAAGTAATATATTATATAGACTTATTACATGCAAAGTGAGATATTTCAAGGCTTTATTTGTTATCATTTTTATGATTATGGCTTACAGCTTCTGAAAACCCCAAATTCAAAGTTTCAGAAAATTGGAATATTGTGAAAAGGTTCAATATTTGTACGTTCAAAGTGTCACACTCTTATCATTTAATCAATCAAAAACACCTACAAAGGGTTCCTGTGCCTTTAAATGGTCTCTCAGTCCTGTTCAGTAGGAATCACAATCATGGGGAAGACTGCTGACCTGACAGTTGTGCAGAAAACCATCATTGACTCAAGGCTCAAAAGGTAATTGCAAAAGAAGTTGGATGTTCCCAAAATGCTGTGTCAAAGCACATGAATAGAAAGTTATGTGGAAGGGAAAAGTGTGGAAGAAAAAAGTTGACAAGAAGGATGACCGCTGCCTGGAAAAGGCCATTCCAAAATTTTGGGGACCTTCACAAAGAGTCGACTAAGGTTGGAGTAAGTGCATCAAGAGCCACCACACACAAACGGATCCTGAACATGGACTTCAAATGTCGTATTCCTCTGCTCCTGAACAACATACGTCAGAAGCGTCTTACCTGGGCTAAAGACAAAAGAACTGGAAATTTTGCATCTCATTTTGAAACCATGGTCCCAGAGTCTGGATGAAGAATGGAGAGGCACATAATCCAAGATGCTTGAAGTTCAGTGTGTAGTTTCCACAATCTGTGTTGATTTGGGGAGCTTAATTTGGGGTTTTTTCATAAGCTGTAAGCCATAATCATCAAAATTATAACAAATAAAGGCTTGAAATGTCTCACTTTGCATGTAGTGAGTCTATATCATATATTAGTTTCACCATTTAAAGGCAGGGTATACGATTGTGGGAGCGCTCCTTGAGAGGGCGTTATTGAAAAATAGAAAGTCCCACCCCTTGCTTCATGCTCTCCCACTAAGCCACGCCTCAATAACACAGGCACGCACAGCCAGCATGGTCTCGTTGGGTCTCCGCCACTTCACCTCACACTTCACTCCGCCATTTCAACCAAAGTCACAAAATATAACGTGATATTACCTGTCCAGGAGAAAATCGGCAACCAACACATCCGTTAGCAAGCCCTTAGCTTCCTTGAGTTGACGCCACCGTGTAAATGCATCAGCTCCGATGCAGATTCGGCTTTAAGCACGCTCTTTTTCGACTGTCTTCTTTCTTGTTGCTATTTCCACAACAGCTTTGCGTTTGGTTCATTTTGGCGCGAGCTCACTTCCTGTTTGCAGGCTAGAATGAGCGTCGTGTGCACACGAAGGGGACGCGCAGAGGGGGAGGTGCTGGAACACGGAAGCTTTGTATCTTTAGACGGACCGTGGAAGTTGATTGGATGAGGTTTTCCCAGGGTTTCTCGCTGTAGAAAGAATGAAAATTACTTGGTCAAGTTTAAGAACTCCTAACTTATAGGTTGCCACTGGTATATGAAGAGCATTTTTTGCAGTTTAAAAAAAAGTGTTTTAAAATGAAATCGTATACCCTGCCTTTATGTTAAATTACTGAAATAAATGAACTTTTGCACAATATTCTAATTTTTTGAGTTCCACCTATGTGTAAGGTTACGTGAGTAACTTTATGTTGCTATTTTCTAACTTATTAAAATCATCAAGTTATTTAGATAAGAACATTCTTACTTGGATGACATGTTTTCTTTTCTTTACCAATAAGTAGAGTGGGCAGGCATTTCCTAAGTTATGACTGGATTTTATGACCTTTTACGTTTACAGTATTGCCATGGTCTGACAATAATTACTGAGAGCGCAGATGATTCTTTTTACAGTTAGATTCTTTTCAGAATTTGTCTAATTTACAATCATTTTAAAATGTGATAATAATCGTGCATTTATCCTTTTGACTCTGCCAAACATGAATTACAATGCCAAGCAGTAGTTATACAAATAAACATGAACAAATCACACATTTAGTAGGTGGATAAAAAAAAAAATTTATTGGGAAGTGACTGCTTGAATAAAAGTTGAAGGACATAATATTCATCAGATCGCAGGTAACAGGTTAAATGGTAACATTGCATTGTGATTCGACATTTTATGACCATCTGGACCATAGAAACCGGAGATCAAACTAAGAAAAAGGGATAAATGGTCACAGTTTTATTTGATTTTAACTTTGCACATTCATCAATCTCCCTCAGAGGAGTTTGTAAATGCTGCAACACAGAATGACAGCAAAAACCTGAGTCTGGAAAGATAGCCATTAACTCAACATGTATGCATTTAGAGGGAAAAAATGACAAACAGGGATAAACGTGTTTCCATGCCTGAGGAATAACAGGCAATGGAGAAGAAAAGGCAAGCAGTCAAACTAGGAGCAAAACAGGAATAGAGTCTGGCACACAGGCAGGCAGGTTTTTTACATAAATGTGACAGATGTTCATTCACGAGGCACCGAGGAAGTCCAACAGACAGCATGCAATCCATGTAAACCATCCACAACCACTCTCATGATCAGCATCTGGATCATGTTAAAAAGATATTTCTGGTAAAAAACATCTTATATTTTCACTGACTGTGCCAAGCAGTAAAAGAGGAGCGGTCAAATTTTTTTCTTTTTCCTTGAGTTTTTTTTTTCTTTTTCATTAGGTGAGCATGATAATGATAAAGTGTTGCCCTGTGTAAAAATGTCATTGTCTCGTTGTTAATTCTTGACCTAACTGTGATTAAGAAAAATTTTGGAAAGCTTAGCTTACTTTCACTAGTCACTCTCACGCTTGATTACTGACAGACATCTAGAAGCAAGAAATCAATAAAATGCTAAATTTATAACATGACGTATGTTGAAACATCTCAAAAAGCAAATCATCAAGTCCTGATCTAAAGAGATTTGAGGACAGGTGAGAAAAAATGTCATTGACATCTATCAGTCTTGAAAAGGTTACAAAGGCACTTTTAAGGCTTTGGGACTCCAATGGATTTGCGACTCCAAACTCCAGGGAGTTGTTATCCGCAAATAAGGAAAACATGGAACAGTGAGGAACCTTCCGAGGAGAAGCCAGCCAACCAAAATGACTCAAAGAGCAGAATGATGACTCATCTAGATAAAAGAATCCAAGAAAACATTTAAAGCATTCAAACCTCGCCTCCGCAATAACAAAGAGACTGCTGGACTATCTCACATTTAACAGAAAACCTTCTAATGATCCCCAACACTTTGGGAATTTCTTGGAGTGACGAGACAAAACAATCTTTCTAGTGTGCGTCATGTTATATTTAATGTAACGCAACCACAGCATTTCAGTAGCAGATCATTAAATCAACAATCCAACATGGTCATTATAAAATGATGATCAAGAACAGCTTTGCTGTCCAAAGGAGAATGTTAAGCAATGTCTTTTGTGACATTAAGTAGTAGGACAATGATTTGAAGCACACCAGCAAGTCTACCTCTAAATAGTTAAGAAAACTAAGTTTAAAAGTGGCCTAGTTAAAGCCCAGACTTAAATCCTATCACATTGCACAGGGAATATCATAAGCAGGCGGTTCATCCTATCAGATTCTCCAATATGAAGAATGAAAAGAATTCTGCAGAGAAGACTGGATCGGAATTCAACCACAATGATATAAAAAACACTGAGAGTTATGAAAAATGGTCGTTGGCACTTGTTGCTGCCAGATTCATGGAAGCAACTATTTTTTCACATAGTGCATGGTGGATTTAGATCACTCCTTTCCCTTAATAAATACAATGAATTCAATCATTTGAAAATTGCTTTTTGTATTTGTTCAGGTTATTTTTGCCTTATATCACATATACTGTTTTACAGCACTGTACATCTCTTTCACACAGACATCATCAGCAACAACAGACACCAGACGGACATAGAGGCATCACTGGCTACTGCAGTGCATATCGTGGAGATGTGTGTCGCACAAATCTTCAAGTTGACTCTCTGGTTTTCTTCAACTCATCCCTCTCGGACCCTGAGGAGATGCAGGAATACCTAGTTCAGAGCTGGTGGGCTGAACTAGAAAGCCTCAGTGGGCTTTGTAGCCCAGCTGCACGCTCACTGCTGTGCCACTCCGCCTTTCCTGACTGCAACCCATCAGGTGGATCAGCACCTAAACCGGTCTGCAGGTAGGGTGTGGTGACCTTGTTCTAGATTTTACTTTGGTCTGTTTCTAAATTAGTGTGGGAAAGCAACAGTAATTACATTTAGAGCATAGTAATTTATTTATTTTTTTCATTTTTGAAACAGAGAACACTGCCTGGCAGTGAAGGAGCTCTACTGCCATAAAGAGTGGTTGACACTGGAGGGGACTGGTTCAGTTCAGGCTGGACTCTTGAGCTCGGTCACGGGGTCCCACACTTTCACTTCACTGCTGCCCAACTGTCAGGCCTTACCGAGTCTTCGCACTGAGCCATATGGTTGTACATACATTCCCTTTGTTGGTAAGTTACAACATCTTGAAACTACGAGGGGTGGTTTTAAGAACACTTTAGCTAAAAGGATATTTCAAAGTTGTAATGTTTGTGAGTGTATTTGAAATAATTGCAATTGTGGGTAGATTTAAAGATCTCAAAGGCCCAGATGGTAGGCTGCAAGGTAAATATACACTTAAGTGTAATTTCTATAAAGTAGCAATAGATGATACAGCTTCAATATAGACGCCATTTTCATACCAGTCTTGTGAAAAACATTTCAAGCGCATGATTTCTGCTAACTTTCTAATCTATCTCTGCTTTTTTACCGATTAGTGTTATATAATTTAATTTCCTTATTCATTTTTGTCAAAGTGAGTTACAACTGCTGTTTCATCTTGACATCAGTTTTATTTCCATTTTATTTTAGACCTCCAAAAAGATCAGATAACAAGTAAGTGTAAAAAGAAAACCCAGAAGAGAAAAGTACGGCAAATTTTTTTTTGTTGTTTTTAATCCCTGTATATTCGTTGTTTTCAACAGCAACATGTTACAATGGTAGAGGGCGCTTCTACCAGGGCAGTGTGAACATCACAAGATCTGGAAGGCAGTGTCAACCATGGAACCAACAGGTATACAAACAAACTGGTGGCTTTGTTTTTGCTCATACATTTGTTGTTTAATTGATTGTAGTCCTACCAAAAGCCAGCATTGGGATCATACCAATGAGTGTGCATCTATAACGTTTTCAGAAAGCCAGAAGGGCTACTCAGAAGTGTTCGATACAGGTAACGCCATTAAGAGACATGGTTGTTGTTCAGCTAAACAAAAGAGTGGCATATATAACAATCATTCCTTGTAACATGTTGGACTTTTAATATTTGTTAACCTAAAGTTACAGCCAATTGTTTGATTTTTGAATTGTTTTAAATTGCTAAAGTTAGCTAAAATACACTGTCTAGTTCTGAAAAGCTGTTGGCTTCCTCCGCTCTGATGATATATTTTCCCTTTTAACAAACTCATGTATGTTTCATATGTTTCTACTAATCTGTGGGAACATTTACCAATAATAACTTCAAAGAATCTTACTCCACAAAATCTGAACCAATACTTTAATAGCATTCCATCCATCTCGTACTCCCACAGCTGGAAAATGCCTTGGGAGAAAAGGTCGTAAGTCTTCTCAAGATCCACAAAACATATGTCACTGGACAACGAAACTCTCATGACCCCCTCAGGACATCTGCGAGAGTACGGATCTAGTCCTTTCTTCAATAGCCAGAACTACAGCCACACTGTTCCTCTTGAGCCTGAGGTTGGTTAGAACAAGACAAGACTTTGGGTCATCATCTTAAATCTACCAGTAACCAACATTATCTGGACTATAGATCAAGCATGCAGTGGCTGAAACATACCTGATTCCTCAAATGAGAATGTTCTGACCTAATATTTTGAAGGTACAACAAATATAGTGTGTATTGCTTGGTATTGCTAGGGTGCTGGTCAGTGTCATCTAAGTTACCTAGATTGAACAAGCACAGAAAAAAAAATATTTTAATGTCTCTCCTTTCCTTCTTGTTTGGGTAACTTTTTCAAACCTATCAAAATCTCCAAACCTGCAGGGTGCTTTTAAAAGAATGCACTGTGTGGATACACTGTTAGGATTGTGATACCTGAGATTCCAGAATTCCAAAGCCAAGACAGTTTTCCAGATGCTTTGATCAGTTTCACATCAAAAATCCCAGATCACTACCCAGAAATCGATATGCACACAAACTGCTGACAAATGCAAACACAAGCTCATGAATACAGGCGTACATGGGTTAAACACATGCACAGTCTCTGCACCCCAAGAGCCTCTTTATGTTTATTACGGTTTTCCTCACTTAGAAGGTCTTTTTGGGTGATCTGTTCATACCCTCCTGTGCAGTGTTGTGTGTGTTAGTGTGTTTGTGCCAAGTCAGCAGAGAGAGAGAGGAGCTTCTTATGTCACATCCTGCCTGTGGAAGCAATTAGCTTTCACACGCATATGGTAAACAGACTCCAGGACAACCTCTCTCTCTTATACACACACACACACACACACACACACATGCACATATGGCAGAGAACATTATACTTGCTCGTATTCAAAGATATACATTTGCAATTGAGGAAGCAATTGCCGTCTAATATAACTCAGATGTTGGCGTATTCTCTGTGACCTTCTGCTGCTTTGAACTAGCGCAGATTACTCAACTTTTCCTCCCTTTACACACACACTTAGAATCTTTTTTCGTATATATTAAACACAAGCGAGATACAGTGACTAAAACTGATTCTATGTTAGTACTACCCCGAAAAGTCTGAAAGCCTGAAAGTCACTGTCTGTCAAAAGTTACGCAGGGGACACAGATGACAAGTCAAAGAAAGTGACCTGGACATACTGTATAAGACCAAAGTTGAACTTTTTGGTCTACATGAACAATGCTATATGTGACCTAAAGCTAACAGTGCACTTCACCCTAGACACACTTTCTCCATGGCGAAACTTGTTGGTGGCATTATTATCTTTTGGGCATGCTTTTTTGTTAGCAGTCAAAGGGAAGGTTGGTTGGAATATAGATCAAACTAAGTACAGATGGGTTTTTTGGGAATAAAACCTGTTGAATGATGAAAAACACTTGAGATTTGGGCAGAGGTTGATGTATTAGCAGTACAGCAATCCTAAATATTCTGCCAGAGTTAAGACGGAATAGTTTGGATCAAAGCATATTACGATGTTACAATAGCATTGTCAAAGTCCAGACCTAAATCCAATTGAGAGGGGCATCAACACAGATTTAGCTAAAGTCATTTTGATATTATAGGTATACAAACACAAGATTATGTAATTTGGTGATATTATTTTTGACAATTACATATTTTCTAGTTGAAGTCAGGCAAAATTGAACAATTTATTAAAATATACAAATAATTGAAAAGCCTAAACTAAGCTAGTTGTGATTTGTGACTAGATCATATTTCTCCTTTTGATCAGGGGCAAATGTGGCTTAATTTAATTTAAGCAGAACTCTATTTTTCTCGTCAGTTTTCAGTCATGGCTTTACATTTGTCTCAAAGGTCTCCTAATATCAAGAGTCACTGGTGCATGAAAACATTCTTGTCAATACAAGCTATATCTAATTGCATTTTTTCTCACATTAAAAGGTTTTCAATGTAAAAAAATAAATTACAGTAACTGTTTCTTTTTGCTCTGCACAAACAGAAGGGTTACCAGTTCAACAAAAAAAATCCCACATCGCTGTGGAATTGATGTAACAGCTACACTTCTAAAGCTGGATGTCATGAAATACACACAGTAAAAAGAAAAGTGTATTGATTGAAGTAAAAATTTGGAATAAAGAAGTTTTAATTTTGTAATATGATGCTGTAGCTAAGCATTAGTCAAAACACAGGCTTTTAAACTTGACTGATGCATTTAAATGATAATGCCTACATTTTTGGCAAGCACCAAACTTTCATTTCCTCCTTAAAAGCATTGTAATTGCATCAGGGAGATGATTTGTACTGGAACAGTTTTCCCAAAGGTCAATGCTCTGATTACTCCTTAATCACTATTGTGAGCTCTTTACTTTAGCCATTAGATGAGGTACATCCAGTAATTTCAAGAGATGCAAAGAAACAAAGAAACAAACAAAAAAAGATCTCATTGCTATTTATCTTTAAAACACTAATTTAGTTTCTTGGATGTTGACCTGTCAGATTTGTTCGGAGCAATCCAAGTGTGCAAAACAGCACCAGCAGGATTTAGCTGGAAGAGAAGAAACGAGTATAACAAAAAATACAGGAAAACAATTTAGAATATGAACAATTGTATACGTTTTAATGATTATCTTTATTTCCTTTTGACATACGTAGACATATCAACTGAGCAAAGATTGGCTTTTTACAATAATTTCAATAATGCTCAAAATAAAGTACTTTATGTTTTTCTGGGTACATTTAAGTTGTAAAGCAGCATGCATATATTCTGTTCTGATTGATCATTATTGCTCATTTGAAAGTAAGACTTACCTCATCCTATTCCAGGTCTCAGAGATATTGAGTTTGATTGAGAGGTAAAACAATTAGGAAAACTATCAGTCTATCAAAGGGACTTGGTATGATAGACACAGTATCCAACATATAAATCATATAACAACCGATCATAACAGCCTTTATTTTTATTCATTTTACATAGGATACTAGTCTCTACATTACTCTATCTTGCAACAAGCAAATTCCACACAGGAAGACAGGTCTACTGTACAAGTCTTACCCTCCAAAGTAAAATAAGATTAAGTTTAGCCCATGTTGAGACATGTGTTTCATGTACAGTGAGATACAATCTTTTTGGCTCAAGTCATAAAGACCTAAACTGGCATGGGGTCGAGTCTGTGTCGCTGCACAGAAGTGGAAAATATGACAAATTTCTCCTCATTCTCATGTTAGATTTAATGAGTCACTGAGACAATTGCTGCACTTAAGAAGCCAATAAAACGAGCAGGACGGCTAATTGCATCTTCAAAGAGACTGGCGCATTCAGCTGCACATTTCTCATTTACAGAAGATGAGCAGTTTAAGTGTTCCGTATTATTCAGCAGATTAAGTTACAGCGATTATGAGGTAATACAAGCTGGGTAATGTGGTGAGATTACAGCAACTTCTAAAGTTGTTTATGACATCATCTTGCATGACTAAACTAACCTGACTGGAGAAACCTGATAAATCACTGTAGTATCTCTGTTTTATTTCATTGAAAAGCAGCCCACTATGCTCACTGGAATGAATTTTGTGTCAAAAAAAGTTTAACTTAAGAAAGTTTCTTAAAGTGCTACAAAACATTTGAAGTGCAAAGATTGTTAGACATGGACGAATTTAGAAGATGAAAACTGAGTCCTATTCTCTTCTGAGGCCCACTGCCATATTGGTACTTTGCTCACAGGATTAAAAGTCGGACTTGTCCCACTAGATTTCTTATAAAGAGCAAGCCCTCTTGGCCATTTTCTTTACTGCAGTACAAAGAGAAGCTGAATCCAACCTTCTCAGCTCACAGGTCCATGTCCTTTGGGAGAGATTTGAGTGTTGCTTTTTTGATAATCATTGCACAAAGGGTATTTGAGTTGGGAGAGCAAATTGCAAGCTCAGTAGATAAACTCCAAATATCCCCAACAGATCATGTTGTGTCCTGTGGTTGTTGAGCTCTAACAATACTGTATATTAATCACATGTCCTAGAATATGTCATTTTCTGAAAATAAATGATTTAATAATTTGATTTTTTTTCTGAAGGTTGAGAAAAATGCCAGTCCCTTCTTTTTCTCCTTACCCAATGTGTTTTGTCTTTTAGGTTCCCCACCAGCACCGCTTACCTGTGGACGTCATTCCAGAGCTGATGAACTCTAATAACCACTGTAGGAATCCTGGAGGAATCAGTGACAAACCCTGGTGTTACACCTTAGATCCTAATATACGCTGGGAGTACTGTTCTGTCCCCCAGTGTGGTGAAGCAAGTTCGGCACCAGGTTAACTTACTTTTAAATGTGATTTGCTCAATTTATTGAAATTCTAATGTTCCCTCTTTCTCTAAATCACACAACAAGAGTAAAAACACATTTTAAAACATTTTGAACACCAGGGGCTTAATTGACACAAAAATACTGCATATGTCCTTTTCCACTATATGTATCAATAATTGAGTTGACCTTAAAATGTGTTCACTCCTATGCCACCTCACTGGCTGGCGGAAATACATTTGCAGAAGTACTGGCCTGCTTAAGAAACTTATGCTGGGAAATTGTTCTTAAGCATTGTTCTATAAAAACATTTTTATACACCATAAACCCATGGTGAAGAATTATTATAACATGAGTTGACATACAGACATAAGTAAATGGGTGCAGAGACTACCCTTAACAACAATGCCTTTTTGGAAGATATTGCAAATGGTAGAGGGTAAAGAGTGTGCATTTTGAAGACTGAGAGTCCAAATGCAAATTAGTATACTGAACTTTTACTGCGTACATTAAATAGGATGGTGACTTTTCTTCTACTGTTTCTAATAGTGAAGAAGCCAGAACTGACAGTGCCTGATCATATTCCTCGTCCCCCTCCCACATCAACATCATCATCACCAGCCTACTCAATGTCTGTCATTGTTATTGTCCTGACCTCAATGGCAACTGCAGTCTTTCTCACAATTATCGTATTTGGCTGCTACAGAAGAAGAAAGCAGTGGAGGAACCGAAAGAGGTAGAAAATATGAAAGGAAAAAAACAAGCTTAAAATATGTTTTTATGGTGTCTGATCTTTTGGCCATGTACCCTTTACTTCTGTCAGAAGAGAGATTGGGACCCCAACACTGAGTGCTCTTCCGTCGGAACTCTTGCTGGATCGACTCCATCCTAATCCCATGTACCAGAGAGTTCCTTTGCTGCTGAACTCAAAGCTGCTGACCCTTGAGTACCCCCGAAACAATATCCAGTATGTTAGAGATATTGGGGAGGGAGCATTTGGACGCGTTTTTCAAGCCAGGTGAGAGATAAAAATCAATGAGAGGAAAAAATTAATCAAAAAGGTACATTTGCTTTTACCATGTCTGTTTAATTGGACAACAATGTAAAAAGCATATTAAAGTAGCAACACAAGGATCTAAATAAGGATGTTGACAGTTCTCAGAGGAAATGCAAAAGGTTGAAATGGGGCTAAAACAGATGGGATGTTACCGTACTTTAACAATGCTACTAATCAGTTTGAGAACCAATGCATCATTCACAAAGTCACAAGGGGAACTGTTTTAGGAGTCACCTTCAATGTACCTTGACCCCTTTCACAGCAGGACAAAATAGTCTCATACTGATCTCTTTCATTAGACTAAACACCAAACCTGAGCCACAGGGTAGTTTTATTCCTGCAGTGTCATAAACCTGTCAACAACTGATTTGTCAACAATGTTCAAGCTGTACCTCGGTGTATTTAAAACCTGAATTGTATATTTAGCTGCATTTCTCTTCCTGCAGACCAGTGGCTACCATTTGCATTAGTGTATACTAGTAACTAGTTTTTATTAAAAGAAAAATAAATGCATACTGGCTGGAAATCAAAAGCATTTCACATAGATTTAGAATAACTTATACATTATATCATCATAGATGATTGGTCACCTTTTTGTGTTGTTACTATAATGTTTTAAAACTTAATGCCTAAACCTCTGCAACTTTATCCATGAGGTGTCTGGTGTGGATATCAATGATGCTTTATTCTCATTAATGATCTCTTACAAACCTCTGAGGCCTTCCCAGAACAGCTGTATTCATAAGAGATAAAAATTACACATTGGTTGACTCTATCTACCAATTAGATGACCTCTTAAAGCCGAGGTGCCAAACTCCAGTGCTCAAGACCTACTATTCTGCAACTTTTAGATGTATCCCTTCTCCAATAGACCTGAATTAAAAGAATGGGTCATTAACAGGCCTCTGCAGAGCTGACTGACTGCTGATGAGGGGATGCAGCAATTTGAACAGGTGTGTCGGAGCAGGGATGCATCTAAAAGTTGCAGGATGTTAGCTCTCCAAGGCTTAACTGGGGAACCCCTGTCTTAAGGCAACGGGCTGCACTAGATTTAATTTAGGGGTATCAGAGTAAAGGGGGTGAATAGATATACATGATAAACTCATACGATCATATTTTTATACAGCACTTTTGGCAAACTTTCTCTTTTAAAATTTGTTTTATAAATAAATTGTATTTGGATTTTGGACTATCTACAGATGCACTTATATTTTTACATTTTAAAACAACAGATAATTTTCCTTTCGCTTCCCAGCTATACACTAATTTAGTTTTGGTCTATCCCAGTTAATTCCAATAATATACATTAAGGTTTGTGGGTGGTAATGTATCCAAGTGCTTTTGCAAGGCACTGAAACTCTTGATAACATCACAGACACACACACACACACAAACGCACCAACAGTACTTTACAAATTACGTTACGTTATTTCATTGTTGTAATACAATTTGTAATGTAACAAGTATTTATTTAAACAGAAAACACAGGGTATGTATCACAAAAGATAAACATTCACAACAATAACATAAACCCAAACGTTAGACATTGTTCATCTCTGATGGTCACTATCAGACCACTTGTCTACTTTAAGGAAATGTATCTATGCGACCCCGACAAGCAATATCAATGAGCAGATGGTCACTTAGTGTTATTTTGGTTTGAACAGGAGTCATAATAAGATACCGCAATCCAAATTGTTTGTATCATGAATCCTCACAATACAATAAAGAGGAGTTTTTCTTCTCTTTTTTGCAGTTTTTTGCTAATGAAAAACTGCTAAAACAAGAGAACATATTGTCAATCAAAGCATTTTATAGAAACAGAAAATACAAAAAATTAATGAATGTTGTGTGTATTATATAATACTTGCAGAGCACCGGGTCTGCTGCCAACAGAGCCTTTCACGATGGTGGCTGTGAAGATGCTGAAAGAGGAAGCTTCAGCAGATATGCAGAATGACTTCCAGAGGGAGGCAGCGCTCATGGCTGAATTCGGCCATCCAAACATCGTTCGACTCTTGGGTCAGTAGGTTTGTGTGTAAATTTAAGAGAGATGGGGAGAGTGTGTTGGCTTAAAGCTTCCAAACAGACTGCAATGACAGCTGGAATTTATGTTGGATATCTGCTAAACCAGTAGGTTTGCTTCAAGTAAAAACACAGCACAAATACAAGAACAAGGAAATAGAGAAGGAGAAACAGTTGAGCTGAGAAGAAACTGAAATAAAAAAGTGAGCAGATAAAAATATGAGTAAAGGGTCAAATAATATTACAACAAAATACAACATGGGTAGTCATATTATTTCTTGTTTGTATTTGATATCCTTTTGGATTTAAATGAAATAATTCAGTTATTTAGAAATCAAGTCATTACTGTATTGTGGTTCTCATCTGTCAGAAAAAAGTAGCAACCAAATAAAGATCAGATTATGTTCACCTATTTTATTGGGGGGCGGGGGGGGATTCAATTCAAATCAATTCAATTCAATTCAGTTTATTTATATAGGGCCAATTCACAACAGATGTCATCTCAAGGCACTTAACAAGAAGTCATTTCAATACATTTATACAATCATTCCAATCAGTTAAAAAGTTTCATATTTACGGAATCCCAGCAGATTGCGTCAGTCATTGGCGTGAGGTTGGGCTCCGTTGACGCAGACTTTCCAACCACAGCAATCCTTCAGCAATCCCTCATGCTGAGCAAGCATGTAGCGACGGTGGAGAGGAAAAACTCCCCTCCAACAGAACCAGGCTCAGTAGGAGCGGCCATCTGCCACGACCGTCTGGGGGTTTGAGAAGACAGAGCAGAGACACAGAAGGAACAGAAGATCTGATATAAGAGAACTTTCTATGTTACAGAAAGTAAAAAGTTGATAACAGGACACAGTGGATGTTCAGTTACTGGGAGCATCATCCCAGTCGATGCCCCCCATCCAACAGGGCATTGCAGCCAAGCAGGATACCAGACCAGGTGTAGCTTCTATGGAGAGAAAAACACTGAGAGAAAACAAAGTTAACAGTCGAAATAACAGAATGTACTGTAATACAACTGGAAAGTAGTAGTAGAAAGTAGTAGTAGAAAAGGAAGTAGCAGAGTGAAGAAAATTGGTAAGTATGTCCTCCAACTGTCTAAGCCTGTAAGAGCATAACTACAGAGATAGCTCAGGATGACCTAAGCCACTCTAACTATAAGTTTGATCAAAAAGGAAAGTTTTAAGCCTGGCCTTAAAAGTAGACAGAGTGTCTGCCTCACGGACTAAAACTGGGAGCTGGTTCCACAGGAGAGGAGCCTGATAACTAAATGATCTGCCTCCCATTCTACTTTTAGAAATCACAGGAACTACAAGTAAACCTGCAGTCTGAGAGCGAAGGGCTCTTTTGGGAACATATGAAACAATTAGATCTCTGATGTATGATGGAGCTTGAATATTAAGGGCTTTGGATGTAACAAGAAGGATCCTAAATTCTATTCTAGATTTAACAGGGAGCCAATGAAGGGAAGCTAAAACAGGAGAAATGTGATCTCTCTTTTTAATATCTAATTTTGTGTGGAAAACATTTTTCCCCCTTAAAGATTTCTGTTTTTGTTTTATTTAACAAACATAAGTGAGAAACATCCTTTCCAGTAGTGATGCCGAGAAACTGGTCCATGCATCAATGGGGCGTAACTGCCTGTCAGTGACTCGATGCAATTTGCTGGGATTCCTTACTTAGAAAACTAGATAAACCTTTAAACTGATTAGAATGTATTGAAATTACTTTCTTGTAAAGTGCTTTAAGATAACATCTTTTGTGAATCGGCACTATATAAATAAATGAATTGAACTGAATTGAATTGAATAAGTGCTTAAGTAGAAGGCAATTGGACCTCTCTTGTTTTTTGAAGCCCTTTTGCCTTCAATGAATTCTGCTTGTAAAAAATCAGAGAATGTCTGGCTATCAGTTCATGACCTCAAGCTCAATGTAGCTCGACAACACTGTACTTTCTGTCTGAACAAACTTGAAACCATCATATGCAAGAAAATGATCAGATACTGTCTGAAAGATTAGTAACACTTCAGCTTTGTTTAGTTACTAATTTCCATTCAGATACAGTAATTATTTTGAATTAAGTCCCTTTTTTCAGATAGTTACTACGGTGGTACAAATGCACTCCAAATAGGACTGTTTGCCACGATGAAGCTAGACAACTAATGTGCTTTTATTGACCTGGTTAAAACAAATGGCATCCATTAAACTTTATCTCCGCTAATTCAGCCTATCTTATCTAAAACAAACAGCTCAAATCCAAATATACTTTCGGGAAGACATTTAGAGGCACAGCATGCTCTTTCTGGTACTTGTAGAGGGTAAACAGAGCCATCGGTCATTGACTGTGCTGAAGGAAGGTCATGTCCACAGTTCCTCTGGTTGTGAAATATATATTTTTAAACAAGATTCACTTAACCCCATTTCACTGAATTACAGTGCCTAATGTTTTATTTCACTTGAGCTTTGACTGATTCATGTTGGTCAAGTTTTCTATAGATTAAACAAGAAACTAGAACACCATTGATAAGATTTTCTCCTTAACCTCTAACTACCCTCAAGACTAATAATACATGGCAACTGAGGTGTAAAAATATGTTTCCATAAGATGAACGACTCAAATTTAGAGACGACATATAGTGGCATCTCTTTACTTTGCTGTATGAGTGTGTGCAGTTTCTGTTTCATATATTTAGCAATAGAGTGAACCACTTTAAGCCAGTTATTGACCTCCGACCAAGGTTGCTACTGTTGCTTTTGTCTCCCTCACTAATGTAAAAAAAACAGATACAAGTAGTTCAAAAGCTATAGGGCTTTGCAAAAGTATTCATACCTTGAGCTATTTTCTTACATCACCTTTATCAATTTTCACTCTGGTTTTATTGGATCTCTGCGATGATGCACATAAGGGATTGCTTTTATTCAAACTAGGAAGAAAATGGATACATGTCAAAATGCTTTTCAGAAAGAATCTGAACAGTGTGAAATGCATTTGTATTCAACCCTGGACAAAATCATGTGTGATCAGATGCCTTTAGAAAAAAACTGAAAAGTAAAACAAAAATATTTATCTGTGGGTAATTAGATTTCAAGATAGTAGCATTATCTTTGGAAAATTCCTTTTTTTAGCAGAGACAGGAAAGCTGGCTAAAGTTAATTGGAGGATGATTGGTGCTAAATTGAGGTTGATACAGGAAGAAATTCTATTAGAATCTAAAAGAATTCAAAGCACTTGAGAAGCATGTATCCTACTCTATCTACAACTTTATATTGGTCTGTCACATAAAATTCATGTTCTGTTTAGTTGGATACAAATACTGATAAAACTGGAGACAAAGATGAAGAATCTTTAACAATAATTAAACAAAAGCTTACAAAGAGCATGTGAACTATTTTCAGAAAACAGGCATGATAACGGGATGAACCTGTATGAATGGCAGAAACTCAGAGACTTATAACATGAGCGTGATTGTAGACCAGACGCAGGGGATTGATTAGTAATAGGGTGCAGCTGGGAGAGGAGGAACAACAGGTAGACTGAGGGGAAATGAATATGCAACACTGGGAGCTGAGCTGAGACTTAAAGAGCAACTCACACCCCTACCAGAGTCTTACTCCACCTACATTTCCAGTTTAAAAAAAAAACACGAAAAGGAGGCATTGCCAGGCAGACTGAGGGTCTTGGGGTTGGAGAGGGCTGGGCGGCTTCAACACTTCCTTGCTATTCCAACTCCAACTTGCTACAGAGGCGTGGCTTAGACGTTATACCTTATATTATAAAATTATAGTCGTATATAGCCATCACAGCAGAGTGAATAGCTATGCCCTACTCCAATTCAAATCCAGTGTAGAGTTTTAACCCGAAGAGGATGCCACGCTGACGGTTTTCGGTAGAAAATTAATATTTTTACTGAAATGTTCTAAAATACTAAAAATAATAAACAGACATTTAGACAGCACTGTTAGACACTTGTTTATACAGTTTCTTAGCAAAACAAGTTAATTTGGGGGTGAGTTCCTCTTTAAACAAAACAATAAAACACAGCGAGAGGAACAAAGAGAAGAAAACCCAATTCGCATGAAGAACAGAGCACAAGAAAAAACTGAACACAAAAAAAATAACGAGTATGGCAAGATCTTTCTAGCAATAATAAATACAGAAACTGAAAAGATTATGGCAAGACCTAATTGGTTACAGCTGAAAAACAAGGGGGTTGGTAAAGACATAAACCAAAAATGAAGCCAAAACCCAAAACATTCAAGGATCATAACAATACATGGAAATTGACGTTGATTTCATATATGTAAAATAAACCAAGTCAATAAACCTTAGTATGAGATGTAATTACATAAGCAAAAATAATTTATCGCAGAACAAAAGCAAGATTTAATAGAGATTGTTAAGTATAGTATATGTAGTTTTGGTCATCATTTGTTTAAATAAAAAAAATGCAGATGAATATAATTTTGTATCCTGTAGAACTACATTGGACGAGAAATAGTTAAGCTTGAGGCCTTCTGTATGACTCCATATGGTTCGCAAATTGTTGCCAAGAGAGTTTTTCCATGCTCCTGTTTAGGCAAGGCAACTTTATTTGTAAAGCACACTTTCAACAACAAGGATATACAATGTGCTTTGGGTGATTAGTGGGTAAAATAAAAGCAGCAATAAAAGCATAAAACACAACATTAAAGACACAAAACATATGACATATTAAAACAGATGACATTCCAACTATTATTCATCAGTTACACAAAGTTAGCTCTAAACAGGTTTTTAGCCTTGATGTAAAGGAACTCATTGTTTCAGCAGCTTTGCAGTGATCTGGAAGTTTGTTCCAGATAAGGGGAGCATAGTAACTGAAAGCTGATTCTCTATTCTTGGTTCTAATTCTAGGGATGATTAGTAAACTAGAATTGGAAGACCGGAGTGGTCTGGGGGGTTGGTATCATGGAAACAGATCTTCAACAGACGTTGGTGCTAAGCCTTTCAATGATTTATAGACTAGTCAAAGTATTTTGAAGTCTATTCTCTGACCTACAGGGATCCAGGGTAAAGAATTTAGAACTGGGGTGTTGTGCTCTACTTTCCTAGATCTAGTCAGGACGCGAGCAGCATTGTTCTGTATCAGCCCCAGCTGTCGGACTGACTTTTTAGGCAGGCCTGTGAGGACACTGTTGCAGTAATCAAGCCGACTAAAGATAAATGCATGGATTAGCTTTTCGAGGTCCTGTTGCGACATTAGTCTTTTAATGCTAGAAATGTTGGGTAGATAGAATGAAAGGTTATAGAATGCTGACCATGTTATTGCATCTATGTGATGCGGGAGGTTCAGGTCTGAGTCAATTACTACACCTAGATTTTGGGTCTGATCAGTATTTTCTAGCTGTATTAACTGAAACTGTGTGCTGACTCTTGATCGTTCCTCTTTAGGTCCAAAAATAATTTCTTCAGTTTCGTTTTTGTTCAGCTGGAGAAAATTATGGCATATCCATCCATTGATTTGCTTAATGCATTCCCTTAGGGTTTGGATGGGTTCAAAGTCACCTGGTGACATTTTAATGTAAAGCTGAGTATCATCTGCATGGTTATGGTTACTAATTTTATTTGTTTTTATAAACTGGGCTAGCAGAAGCATGTAGATATTAAATGGGAGGGGCCCCAGGATGGAGCCCTGGGGCACACCACATGTGATTTCTTTCTGTTCTGATGAAAAATTGTCTATTGACACAAATAAGTTCCCGTTCTTAAGGTAAGACTCAAACAAGCCAAGTACTATACCAGATAGCCCGACACAGCTCTCAAGTCGTTTCAATATTATATCATGATCAACAGTGTCAAATGCTGCACTGAGGTACAAATGTACCAGCACTTTGGTTCTAGCACAGTCTGTATTTATGCAGATGTCACTGAACACTTTGACGAGGGCAGTCTCAGAGCTGTGGTGAGCACGGAAACCAGACTAAAAAATATCAAAAAAATCAATAATCTTACTGATGAATGGAAGATTAGAGATTGGTCTAGATTGTTCTTCTTTAGCAGTGGCTTGATAACTGCTGTTTTTAAAGCCCGGAGGAAGACACACCTGACTGGGTGGGGAGAAACATCAGGATTACGAGTCTTACTCAATAATATTCATGATATGCAAACATCTCTCCTCTGATTGGCTAAGAGCAATGCAACTCTCATGATGCCTCTGAACAAATAAAAAAAACGTAACTTACTTTACTGGTGGTGTTCCAAGACCAATTCCAAATTTTTCTTCCTCAGCTCATCTTAATTGGATAGAAAATGCAACCCTGGTCTTTATGTCCACAAACAACACAAGCCCAAACTTGTTCCGCCATGTTGTGGAGTTGCTAACGGTTAGCTTTTACTAGCCGAGTTGCTAAAGGTTTGCTTCCACCAGCTGAGATGCGCTCGCCTTTCTCTGGCTCCACCTTCCCATGGGCGGTCACAAGCCAAGGTGGGCGTGTCCAGGATACACTTATCTATAGATACGACTTTCTCTGATTCACTCTTTTTCTGCTCAGATTCCTTTTTGGAGCTGAAGCAGGCAACAGGGTTGAGACAACAGTACCACGTGTAGCATACATGTCCTACTCAGAGTAACGATCTTATTTCAAAAAGAGCACGTTTTAAATGGTTTCTCAGTGAATGAGGTGGGAGAGTTAATTTGGTTTGGTAAAGGTTTCAACTGAACTGTTATGAACTGAAATGATCCTTTATAGTTTTTGCCACTGTGGCTCGATAGTTTAGCAGAGATGATGCTTTCATAGATAACACAGAAATGGTCAAATAACACAACATCAATTACTGAGATGTTGGAAATATTTAAAACTTTGATGATGATTAAGTCCAGTGTGTTGTTTGTTTGACATGCTGGGTCAGACCGAACTTATGAAGAATGTCATTAAATGTTTTTGCATGTCAATCTTAGGGGTTGTCAATTGGTTTATAGGTTTACAGAGTTTGGTTTATTCAAACCTTTCTTAAAGCTCCTTTTCAACATTGGATCTGAACTGGAATTACCTCTCTAAAGAGGTATAATTGTAATTCTTTCACTTTCAAGTCATTTTGTTGTTGATTTGCAGCTATGTTCAGGGCCAGTTTATTGTTGCCAAACCTTTGGTTTTAGATAGCCTCACATTTTCCTAGATAATCTACAACATACACTACATAATCCAGAGTAGTTTGTACATGAATCTCACAATACATCATATATACAAGCATGGCTAAAAATTGGATAATACATTTGTTTATTACATTCATAATTTCATAAAGTCAAGACTACAAAACATTGTTCATCTAAACATGGTTCTTCAGTGAATTCCTCCCAGACATTATTTTTTTTTCCCTAGGATTTTGGCATCTCAAGATATTAAAGTAAACATCTGTGGGTTACAACAACATTTGAAAGCATTTCAAATAAGCATGCTGCCAGCAGGTCATTGAGCCTATGATTTCAAAAGCAAAAACAGAAACAGAATCAATCATAAATATTCCTGACACCATGCATTTTAAGGTAGTAACACCACAAACTTTATTAGTTCAAGCAAGAAATTAAGATGAGGGAAAAAAATTACAGTTCCAGGTCCAGTGGGGTATTTTTGATCCACTTTTTGGCAAATCTAGCTTACCAGCACAACAGTAATAGAACAACAACTGGTGTGTTGCCCCTATGGATACCAGATTACAATACATGAATGTAATATAATGGGTTATTTTGGCTAATTATGTTTATTTTGTTGAGATTTTGTTTCGCCTTGGTTGTTTTCTGATTAAAACATTGTTTTTTCGCTCTCTCCTCAGGTGTGTGCGCTGTGGGTAAGCCGATGTGTCTGTTGTTTGAGTACATGGCCCAGGGGGACCTCAACGAATTCCTACGTCGCCGATCTCCAACCCAGTCTGTGCGCACCCTCAGCCGGGCTAGCCTATCAGCTCGCAGTTTCTCCTCCGATGGAGAGGCAGGGTCTCTCACCTGTCCAGAACAAC
The DNA here is from genome assembly GCA_963556495.2 of Valencia hispanica. Taxonomy (NCBI): domain Eukaryota; kingdom Metazoa; phylum Chordata; class Actinopteri; order Cyprinodontiformes; family Valenciidae; genus Valencia; species Valencia hispanica. The sequence goes on along the minus strand of OY747717.1, from coordinate 11,042,401 downwards.
TGTCCATTTCCAAGCAGATCGCTGCGGGAATGGCCTACCTATCAGAGCGCAAGTTTGTTCACCGGGACCTTGCAACTCGCAACTGCCTAGTTGGAGAAGAAATGATTGTGAAGATTGCAGATTTTGGCCTTTCTAGAAACATCTACTCGGCTGATTACTACAAAGCAAATGAGAATGATGCAATTCCCATTCGCTGGATGCCACCGGAGTCAATTTTCTACAATCGTTACACAACCGAATCAGATGTGTGGGCCTACGGAGTGGTTTTATGGGAGATTTTCTCCCATGGGATGCAGCCGTATTATGGTATGGGTCACGAGGAGGTTATTTACTACGTGAGGGATGGTCACATCCTTTCCTGTCCTGAGAATTGTCCCCTAGAGCTGTATAATATGATGCGCCTTTGCTGGAGCATGCACTCATCAGACAGGCCAAGCTTTAGTAGTATACATCGGATACTGGAGCGAATGCATCAAAACAGCCTGAGCTCAAATGCAGAGGCTGAAGCTGACTCATAACTTGAAGTGTTTCTTGCATGGGGAGAAGCATCAAGGAAACTGGGAATATACCTATAATTTGTCACAGAGCACAATAATAAATATAAAACTTGATAAAGTTTGCTTTGTCAGCCCTATTTTTCTTCTGAGGGCACAAAATCTTTAACCCTATTGTATGTTTTAATGATAAACCATGTTTGCTTGACTTTCTTTCATTTCAAAGCCTGAACTGATAGATTTTACCAGCCTTAAATGTGAAAACCTCCAAAATAGGATCGCTGTTAAAATAAGAAAATGTCTCTCTGCTTGAACCTCTTGATTTGAATTAATCGGTGAATAGCAGACTGGGTGTAAAGCTGGGGATATAATGAATGTATTTTTTGGGTGTGTTAAAATGGTGGGACATCTAATATATGCAGTATAGGATGCTTGACCTTGATGACCAGAGTTCCTCATCTCCACCAGCCAGTGCATGCACTGACTAGATTTAGAAGTAGATTAACCACCCCTAATATCCTGATGCATATTATTTTATTGAGCATTGGAATTTCTGTATTTTTTCTGAGTTTATTCAGTTTAGTTTATTCAAACCACAATGCCTTCAGATATACAGTGAGGAACATAAGTATTTGAACACCCTGCGATCTTGCAAGTTCTCCCACTTAGAAATTATGGAGGGGTCTGAAATTCACATTGTAGGTGCATTTCCACTGTGAGAGATTTTTTTTTAAATCAGGAAATCACATTGTCAGATTTTTTTATAATTTATTTGTACTTTATTGCTCCACATAAGTATTTGAACACCTGAGAAAATCAGTGTTAATGTTTGGTACAGAAGCCTTTGTTTGCAAGTAGAGGTCAACACTTCCTGTAGTTCTTGACCAGGTTTGCACACACTGCAAAAGGGATTTTGGCCCACTCCTCCACACAGATCTTCTCTAGATCTGTCAGGTTTTGTGACTGTCAGTGAGCAACACAGAGTTCAAGCTCCCTCCAAAGATTTTCTATTGAAATTTAGGCCTGGAAACTGACTAGGCCACTCCAGTACCTTGATATGCTTTTATAGAGCCAAAGCATATAGAGAAAGCATGATGTTTCCACCCTCATGCTTCACAGTAGGGATGGTGTTCCTATGCAGGGTTGTGGGGGGGGTGCCTATGTCCAGCAGTCACGGGGTGAAAGGCGGGGTACACCCTGGACAGGTTGACAGTCCATCACAGATATGAGAACATCATGCTACTTAAAAGAAACCAAAAAACTCACTAATAAAATTAACACTAGTTAATTCCGCAGTGGCACACAATCACTTTCAAAAGTTTGATTCCTATCTAAGCGTTAAGAATTTGTGTATGACAAATTTGTATTTTCTTGGTACACATTATAGATGCATGAATAAATTGGAAAATCACATAATTAAAAAAAAGATTTTGAATTCTCAGTTGTCAATGTTTCCTGGATAACCAAAGTGCTTGATATTTTTTTTTATTGTGGTCTTTTTTACAGTTCATAAACTGTTTTAATTCCTGTATTTATTTTTGTAACTTTTGATTTTTATTTAATAATGTATTTAAAGTATATCTCTGTATTGCTTATAAATAAACAATTATTCCATATATTATGCATTTACTACCTGAGATACAGCAGCTGATCTTTATCTTGCCCTGGATTAATATTCATACTCCTGGTAGATTTAGGCTTAATAGAATCATTTGACCTTGCCAACATGTTTCTGTTTAACATTTTGCAGGGGGCCAGCCCAAGCCCTTGACAATAATAATGTGGGTGATTGGAAGAGTTGGACATCATCAACAAAGATAAATCATAAAAATACCTGTAAAAACACATGAAAAACCTAAGAAGGTTTTGATCAATGTAATCCCAATAAAGATTCTTCCAAGTATTATTGAGAAGGGTATAAATGTATTTATATATCATTTTAATTAAAATGATTTTAGATTAAAATCTGTCAGATGTATGAATCATTTTAAGTTTACCCGTATGCATACAGGTACAGGTAAAAATTACAATATTGTGAAAAAGTTAATTATTTTTAGTCATTCATTTATGAAATGTTGGATAGATATATCATACATAGAGGCAAACATTTCATGCCTTTATATCTTGTAGAGAGAGAACCACATCACCTGCAGAAAACAAAAAAACAAAGAAAAAAATCCAGAGGTTCCCAAACTATACACATACTTCTCCATAACACTTTAGCCCAAGCCAAGTTTGTGGAGAAATTATCCCCCACCCTGCTGAGTCATGATGTTAGCACATGAAAAGAAACAGCTGACTTTGTCTGAAAACTGAACTTATAAAACATCTTGAGTTGCTTCAGTTTTTGTGTTGTATTCAGTCACAATGCTCCATTATGATAAAAAGAGAGCAGCCATTACAAGAAGAGTTGAAAGTAATTCTAAGCCAATGTACTTTGACATTTCTTGTACACAAATGAATATTTGATCCCCTAAGTATAGGACAGAGAGCAAACTAAGGAGCTCCTTAAGGTCACCTGGCTTTCAGGGACCCCCACACAGACCATAGATCTAGAATGTGAGCAGATTATTGAGAATGAGAACACTATTAGATTAGATTCAATGGTTTCATCATAGATACATTAAAACATTTAAAATTGTTCAACTTTTAAATTTGAGATTCAAAAAAATTGGTAAGTTTACTTTGTAAAAGTGCAAAGAATAATCTTCATTGTTTGATTGTTGTGCAACCGTAGCAACAATCGGATGCAATGAGTTTATCTCGACAAACAACCAATTGTCAGTGATTGCATTTAAGCTCAGCCAAAAAAGCTTGGGACCCTCTCCCATATTCCACCATATCTGCATTGAATCATCGTTAGTAGTGGTGATGTTCTTAACAGGAAGAGGGGCTCCTAAATCATATTTTGGTTAAGGCTCCATTCAACCTTGCCCCTGATATAGGAGACTTCTAACTGACCTATCAAAGCAGAGTCAAATATGTGGCATGAAGATCATATTATGTTGATTGAATTTGATAAAACAGTTTAACATTTAAAATTCAACACTAGGTGCATGTTCTTAGTATGGAAGTGATGAGTTCTCTATTTTTTTAATGTGTTTTTTCTGTTTATTTATCCACAAGCGACCCATTTGAAAACACACAATTACTTAGGATTTTAACATGTGAAGGCTGCAGTGACATCTTTCTCCACAAGAGGGATTTTAAGGATGGCCTTTAGAAATAAAAAGCTTTGAAAACCAATGTCTTTGTAAATTTAACTTTTGTTTGCAAAACTAAGAACGTTATGCAAGATGTCCCACTTATTTGTGCTGTTTTTGAACATATTTGCCAACATGTTTTATCACTGCATGGGTGTGCCTGTACAAGCTTCATGGATTCAATGCTCAGTGTCTGTGCGTGTAGGTGGGTGTGTGTGTGGGTGTGTGTGTGTGTGTGTGTGTGTATGTGTGTTTTGGGGATACCCAGTGTAAACTGTTAGGACAAGGCAGCAAAGAGTTTGGCCTTGGACTGGCCATTCCTCTTCTTTTCAACATAAATGCGAGTGAGGCTCTCCTTCTCCCACTTCCTCCTGTGTCGCATCAGTTTTCACCCCCTCAACATCTGGACCTTGTTTTTGGCTGCTCCATTCCATTCCTTTCCTTTCCTTTCCTTTCCTTTCCTTTCCTTTCCTTTCCTTTCCTTTCCTTTCCTTTCCTTTCCTTTCCTTTCCTTTCCTTTCCTTTCCTTTCCTTTCCTTTCCTTTCCATTTTAAAATGCATTGTAAGGGCAGCTACATATGCTGGTTAAATGATCCTCATTCACACTGTGTGTGAGTAAATAATCCCACCTCCACACAAAAGGTTTATTTGAATTGATGCTCTAAGCTTTCTCGCTGCTGGATAATTCAGCTTTTGGAGTTTGGCAGCTGAACATTTTTAGAGTTAGAAATCCCTTCCTGTTTCACAATAATAATATTCCCCTTCGGGTGAGTGAATCTTTGAAGTTCAGTTGTTATAAACTTGCTGACATTTTGAATGGCACAGGTTGCAAGAAAATACGGAATTCTGTCCTTTCAACTCGTCAATGTTTGAGCAGGGGGAGCAGTTTCGCTTTTCAGCAAACCATAATATGAATCATGGAAAGTGTCCATGTTGACCTGACAGTGATGTGACATCCCCTTCAGTCAGCGACCAGTGGAATTTCCTGCTTGGCCATGTTGACTTCCATTGGTCCATTCAGGAGCAACAGGAAGTAAGGAGGGATATATCAGTCAGCTGGAGGCAAACACTCCAAAACTGTGGAACAATAAACAGCCGATAGCGAACACAGACGCAAAAACATGTCACTCTTTCCAATAAAAATATTTTCCCGCTGTTGCAAGGACTCTTATTTATTCCACGATGTGCCATTAAAACACAAAACTTTCCCTGAGAATTTCTATCTAACAATGAACTTAATCGCTTAGGCAGTCAAATCCATGTCAGTAACCACATGCAAATGTGGTTCTAAGTCTAAAATTGGTCACATAAACTCATCATTACAGGTGCAGTTTAAGAAGAATAAGCATGCAAGAACCTCTTTTCTCAAGTCCCTTCATGTGTTATTTCAGAGGGACACTGAAGACAGTGATAAGCTAAGCAACGGAATCTTGCTTGTTGTAGGTATCAGAACTCTGACTGATCTTTGACTTTTTAAAAGTGATATCTCCTATTTTTTGTCTTTACTTTCTTATCTGGGCACTGCCACTTATTACCTCTACCTTAACATTTTGGGCGTTTACTCCAAGGGATATGAGTGTCACAGTTGCACATGTTCCATAGCAAGCACCAGAGTTAGCGCTGTAGAACTGATGGACGAGCAAGGCAGTCTGCCAGTGAGATTACATTTGAGTTTAGTCTTCTAGATTTAGTCTACTATTTATCCCTGGAATTAGAACCAAACATGGAGAAGCAGCTTTCAGTTTCTATGTTCCCCTTATCTGGAAGGAACTTCCAGACCACTGCAAAGCTGCTGAAACAATGAGTTCCTTTTAATCAAAGCTGAAATCTCATCTGATTAGTGCTGCCTTTGAGTAAGCGATTAATAATAGCTGGCATGTCATATGTAAAAATGTTTCATATGTTATGTGCTCTAATGCCGTGTTTTATGCTTTTAGTGTTGTTTTATTGCTGCTTTTGTTTAATCCCCTTATTATGTAAGCACCTTGAATTGCCTTGTTGTTGAAAGTGTGGTATGCAAATAAAGTTGCCTTGCCTAGTTTGTTAGCATGTTAATTTGCACGTTATGTCATATTCATATATACAATAGCAATCAGGAGTCTGATGTAAAAAAAAAAACGCCATTTGGTGTGACATTTAACCTAACAGTTGAGTGGAGAAAGAAATATGTTATATATATATATATATATAACATATATATAAATAACTCTATTAGGAGTCTATCAGAATCTCACATCTTGGCTTAGCAATATTTGTTTTCTTTACTTTGTAAAGGTTCTCCAAATATATCCAACTGTAAGACTGCACCTTTTTAAAAATTAATTTCTAAGAGCTATTCGAAAGGTGAGTCCAACACACATCAAATAGTTTTTTTTTTTACAAAGGAGTCCTAGAGGGCAACAACATAAACACATTACACATGATGACAGATAAGGATAACAAAATTATTGTTCACATTTTAAAAAAAACACAGATGAAGTGGCCTACAATGAGTTTACAATAACTCTGAACAAATATAGAGTAAGAAAGACTTGAAGCTGGGGTTCAATTTATTCCAAAAACAATCATTTGTAAATTATTTCAGTAGACAAAAAAAAAGTCTTCTGCCTTACAACCCTTCTTCTTTGTCCAAACAGTTGGTGAATAGGATACTGGAGAACACAACTAGCAGAGGTTGGAAATTCCTGTAGCTCCCTCAGTGACATCACAAAAATGCCACTGATAATATGGTGCATTGGTGGCACACAGTCCATATCCTCATGTTGCATTTATGGTCAAAACAGTGACAGTGTCCTTAGGAGATGGCATTTTTATGCATGCTAGTCAGCATTTTAGGCTGTCACTTTGTCAACTACAGTCTGGTAGCACAAGGATTGCATAGTTCATCACTTTTCTTGTTGGAAATACACATTGGGAATTAGGTCTAGCATGCCAGCCAATGCAACTTTCAGGAATAAACTTTTTCAGCTCATCTCTCCTCAAGCTGCAAAACATTTAAACACAAAGCAGACCGGGCAGAGACACCTGATAAAAACCAAGAATGTGTGAACTGGCTCAAGGTTCATGCATTATTGCGTCTAACCGCCAGCCTCAGTGTTCCCTGTCCGAGCTTCCTAGATGTCACGGAAAAAGAAACACAAGCAGATAACAGAGAGGAACAGCCCTGGTAAGACTAAACACAGTGTTTTATCCATTTTTCATTTCCAGAAACACCATTTAACACATGTATTAAATCATAAACCACACCCACACTTGAATTAGAATGTTTCTAATGTTTTTTTATTGTTTTTGAAATGCCAACACAAGGACTTTGGGTGTATATTCATTGGTCTTAACTTTTAACTTATTGATATTATTGAAAATCTGTTCATTTCTGTGTCACATTTACACACTAAGACAACTAGTACAGGAAGCTTTGGCATTTTCATGGTTTTAAAGTAGTGTTTTATTGTTAAAACAAAAAAAAGAGACTTACATCTGGGAGAAGTTATTGGTAAAACATTGGTGTGCACAGTTCTTGATGCTGATCATCTTTTAAAACTGCTACGCAAGCTAGATGTACCAAACAACAGCAGTAGAAGGCCACAATAAACACTGATTCACCACAAACTATAAATGAGGCACAGCACACTAATATGAACAGATATGGACTGATCTCAGTAGGAATAATACAGGTCATGAAGAAAAAGCATGAGATTTACAAAACAAAAACTGGTGAGACAAATGTGTTGCCATTAAAACGTATATATTTCCTTTTTTTTGTTCTATGGAAAGTGGGTCATGAACGCACTCTTTAAAGATAACACCACCTGCTGTTCTTGCTCATCTCCAGTGGTTTCAATTTTCCCCTCACTGCTTTGTGAAACCACTGTTGGATGTAGTTACATACAAACACTGCTGGATTTGTTTGAAGGTGAAACAAGCTTGAGACTTCCAACCAACTAAATCTAGCGTTAGGTTACTTTTGTGAACAAATGCACTGCACTCACGAGCCTAGTTTTAAGCAAGTGAAAAAGTTAAGAATTTCTATAAGGTCATCAGGAAATTCACTTCATTCACAGTACAATATAGATTACATCTAACCACAAACACAGTCCTACAGTACATTTGGGGAAGATATGACAGTTAAATCCAACAAACATGTTTCACTTATTTGTGATTAACTTTTGAATACTATAGTTTAGATATATTTAAACAAACTATACAAATATACTTACAATGGTATGGAAAGAGTGAGACAATAGAAAACAGACATGTAATGTTGGACAGTTTAGTTGGTTTGCTATTATAACCTGAATCATTCATTTTAATTAAAAAATATTACAGAGAATATCAAGGATGATATTATAGATTACGTCTTTAGGCTTTAGACATTTAGTGAGGAGACCCAACTAATGTCCAGTTAAACAGACAGGGAAGATGTTTAATCAAAAAGACATCTAGAATTTCAAAACCAAAAAAGCACCAAAATGGTCATCTTGACATGAAGAAAGAGAAATTTAAACTTAATAGCTGTGAGTAAGGTGCAATTCACAACAGTGCTTCATCTCCATTTAACTGAAACAAGAGTCTAAACAAAAAAAAAATAGCAGAATGTTTTCAAAGTCTTTATACTGATAAAACATCACATGTTGACTTAATATGGCCAACTTCAACAGACCATATTAGTGTACAGTTTAACATTAGTATAGGAAACTAACAAGCATTTTGGTTCCATATTTAACAGCACTTAAGGCTGTCATTTACACAGGACTTTGTCTATGTATTGTAGGCTTCTATTTATTTGTTTTTATTTTAGAAGTTTAGATTACAGCCAAAAAATGCTAAGTCGATCATGTAATTAGACAAGCTTTGATCATGTTTAATGTACACAATCTATTAGCAGGACCTTGAGCTGTTCATGCTTTAAAAACTCTCCAGTGAGACTGAAAAAAACAACCTTTGAGAGAAGAGTGGGCCAAAGTTCACTAACAGAAAATTAATGCCAGTTATTGCAACCCTTGATGGTAGCTGTTGCTGCCAAGGGTGGCATAGCTAGTTATTGGGTTCTGGGGCAATTACATTTAGGGCCTGACTGGTTTAGATGCCTTTTTCCGATAATAAATGAAATTACAATTTGAAAGCATTTTTTGTATTTACTCAGGTTATCTTTGTTTAAAATGAATACTTTGAAACATTTAGGCTTGACAAAATCTGAGAGGAAGCAAAGAAATTTTCACGGCATTGTATAACCTAATTAAATAATGAGATTTAAGCTCTTTTATGGTAATTAATATCCATAACTCATCAGAACAGTGGTTACACATGGGCGAAAGGGACAAATAAACCCACCCATTTCAAAGCTGGCATGCATAATTTATACTTGATTGGTTTCACTATAGCATAGCTGCCTCTTTATAAGAAAGCAAACAATTCTACCAATGCTTTAGGATGTAGCAGCTGCAGAATCGTTTTAAAGAGGCTGAAAAAAGTTTGATTTCTCTTATTCAATGCTTTATTTTTACTGGGCCCTCTTATGATTCAGTTCCCAGTTCTTTCAAAAACAAACGTTCTCACAGTCTATGCATTGCAGCCAAAAGCTGATGATTTTGTTTTCTCAATCCAAAACAGTCTAGCACAGTACATCAAGGTAAAGTCAGAAGTTAAAGAGTGTGTTTGCAACAAACAAAATAAGCCCCCTTTGACAGTCAGTTGTAGTGTAACTCACAAGCTTAACTTAGTTTGATGACTACTGTAAGAGGATGTTAACCACAGTAGATCATATTGGTCAGCTCATCTAATATGGTCATATTTACACAAACTATATACTCTTATATACACGTAACCTTGCTTATATGATCAGTAACACTGCTGCAGCAAATGTTTTGGGAATTCCCTTTATTGTAACTTCATTCAATTCAATTCAATTCAATTCAAATTCAAAAATACTTTATAAAGAATCCTTCTTTGCATTATCATCTCCAGATTTTCCACAGTTGTCCCAACAACAGAACCAGCCTTCTTTATCAGGTTGTTTAGCCTATTTAATTCCCTGGCTCTGATGCTGCTACCCCAACAGATGACGGCTGAAGAGATTACACTCTCCACAACAGACTTGTAGAAGATCTCCAGCATCTTGCTGTAAACCTTGAAGGACCTAAGCTTCCTCAAGAAGTACAGTCTGCTCTGTCCCTTCTTGTATACGGTTTCACTGTTGCGCCTCCCGGTCCAGTCGGTTGTCAAGGTAAACTCTGAGGTATTTACACTCCTCAACCACCTCCACTTCTTCTCCCATGATGGAAACATTTAGTGACTTATCCCTGTTTCTTCTGAAATCTACAATCATCTCCTTTGTTTTGTTCACATTCAAGGTGAGACGATTGTTTCCACACCATGTCACAAAGCGGTCCACCAGCTCTCTGTGTTCAGCTTCTTGTCCATCTCTGATACACCCGACAATTGCAGAGTCATCTGAGTATTTCTGCAGATGACAGGTCTCTGATTTGTACTGGAAGTCTGAGGTGTACGGAGTGAAAAAGAATGGTGAGAGTCCCCTGTGGTGCTCCTGTGCTGCTGACCATCTGGTTTGACACACAATTCTTCAGTCTCACAAATTGTTTTCTGTTGGTCAGGTAGTCATTGATCCAGGCGATTGTTGAGGGCTCCACCTGTGTCTTCAGGAGTTTCTGACAAAGCAAATCAGGAAGAATTGTGTTAAATGCACTGGAGAAATCAAAGAACATGATCCTCACAGTGCTGCCTGCTTTGTCCAGATGACAGTGGGTCGGTTGAAGTAGGTGGATGATGGCATCTTCAACTCCAACTCTACAGCGATACGTCCTGATACGTTCTTGTTTGTTTTCTCAGGGGTGCCAACAGGAGTCACTCCAGGACCTTCATGATGTGGGATGTCAGGGCAACGGGTCTATAGTCATTGATGACTGATGGGTGAGTTCTTTTGGGTACTGGAACAAGGCAGGATGTCTTCCACAACACTGGAACCTTCTCCTGAGTTAGGCTAAGGTTGAAGAGATGCTGCAGAATCCCATAGAGCTGCTCTGCACAGGCCTTCAGGACTCTGGGGCTGACACCATCTGGACCCGCAGCCTTGTTCCGGTTCAGTTTCTCCAGCTGCCTTTTCACCTGACTTTTGGAGACAGACAAGTGGGAGGGGGAGGCAAAGGGGGTAGCAGCATTTCCTGACTTGGTTGAAGTCAAACTTGTGGAATTAGAAGAGTCCATGGCTGAGGTGAAGGATAAAACATCCGAGGTGCAACAGGAAAGCTGTTGATCAGAGGAGAGTGGGATGTCTGTTTGGCTGGGAACAGGAGAGGGTGATGCTGAGCTAGTTCCTGAACTGAACCTGTTGAAGAATATGTTCAGTTCATTGGCTCTGTCCAGACTTCCATCTATCCAATCCTTCCTGTCCTTAAAGCCTGTGATCTTTCTCATTCCTGACCAGACATCTCTGATATTGTTCTTCTGTAGTTTGTTCTCGAGCTTCTTCCTGTATGCCTCCTTGCTGTCTCTGATCTTGACCTTGAGTTGCTTCTGTATACTCCTCAGTAATTCCCTGTCTCCCTCCCTGAAGGCTCTTTTTTTCTTGTTCAGCAGTTCCTTCAGGTCACAGGTGATCCAGGGTTTGTTATTAGGGAAGTATCTCACTGTTCTGATGGGGATGATGTTGTCCAGACAGAAGTTTATATAGTCAGTCACACACTAAGTCATGGCATTGATGTCCTCTCCATGTGCTTGGCAAAGAGTAATCCAGTCTGTGGTTGCAAAACAACCCTACAGGGCTTCTTCAGCTTCCTGTGACCATTTTCTCACAGTTCGTTTCGACACAGGTTGCCTCTGAACAAGTGGTTTATATTCTGAACAGAGAAAAACAAGATTGTGATCTGATTGTCCCAGAGGAGGTCTTGGTTTGGACATGAATGAATCCTATACATTTACATAAAACAAATCTAGGGTCCTGTTTTCTCTTGTAGAGCAGCTGACAAACTGTTGAAATGTTGGAAGTGTAGTAGAGAGCGAGGCATGATTAAAATCACCAGATATTCCCACAAATGCATTGGGGTGCTGTGTCTGTAGCTTAGCAACAACGGAACTGATGACATCACATGCAGTGTCTGCAACGGCTGAAGGTGGAATGTAAACAACTGCCAAAATTACACTGGTGAACTCTCTTGGTAAATAATTTGGACAAAAACTCACTGCCAAGAGTTCGACATCTGGGCTGCAGAGACGACACTTCACAGTAACATAATATAGAGGAACAGTACCTGAGACTATCATTACAAAAATACCTTTTTTTATGAAGCTGAAATGTTTTTGCTTAGGTCCGACATAATTTTTGCATCATTAAATGACTGAATCATCAAGAGCAGACGTTTCAGGAAATTGCTCATCTGAAATATGTGTGACTGGGGTTTTATTGGCTCTGCTAGTGGCACGCTCATTGCACCACTCTGTATGAAGTAAGTGTGTCACAGCTCCAAGTATGACTAAACTCTTTATCATGCTTCTACTTTGCAAGTGAGTGAATCAGTTTTAAACATGTAGCCACTTTCTGAGAGTTATATACTTTTTTTGTTTGAATGCAAATTTGTTTAAATTCCTTTTTTTCTTTCTACCCGTTGTCATCTCAAAACAAACCTTAACGCACACTTTCTTCTCAGCATCATCTTCTGTTTTTTTTAAACAGATGGTAAAAAAATTGTATTGCAACAGCTTTAGTAATAGATGATCATTATCATTAAATTGTTTTCATCATAGTACTTATGACATGGAATAACTAATAGTATCTCTTTAAAATGTATTGATCAGTCAATGTAATCCTCTGCTTTAAGAATATACCCAAATATAGTGGTTTAATCATTTGTTCAGAGTGATTTCAACAATACTGTGTATATAATTAGTTTTTCTATTTAAGAAGGAGCCTAGCCAGGTTATATCTCTAAAGATAAAGACCAGGTCTGAACTGGTCTGATGAAGTAGCCAACTGAGCATATTAAACAAACTGTTGCCATCTAAGATATGAACTTGTCACTGCATTTTTCTGCAATGCAGAGAAACCCCTTGAACAACATTTCTTCGTATATACCATTAATAACACAAACAATTCAATCAAGGCCAGCATGGTGAAAGGAAAAAAAAAATATTTTGGCACCATTTTTTTCAATACATTTTTTGTAATAATCATTGAATAGTTAGACGTAGGACCAGTGTTGGGATAAATATTTTTCATTTCAAATGCTTCCAATTTAATCTAGGAAATTGAACATATTTGACTAACAAAGAACAAGGATTGGTAAACGTTTCTTGCCCTACAGCAGCAATCGCTGACATTTGAGCATTATTATGACAACAGCTCAAACTAAAGATTGAGATCCTTTAAAAGTTTCTTTGAATTCAAAATATTTGCTAGAATTACGTTTAGGCTGTATGATTTAGAATACATTTTTTAGGTATCATTCCACAAGCTTCTCATAATAGTTTGCTTCCCTTACTGTTACTTTGTAACTAATTTGGCACCATTCTCAGGGTTATTGTCCATTTGGAAGATTAAGTTTTAACTTCCTGGATGATGTTTTGAGATGTTACTTCAGGAACAGATACTACACAATGTTCTGTTAAATGAGGCCATTTATATTGTGAAGGGCACCAATTCTTCTTACAGCAAAACATCCACTCAACATGATGCTCCCTCCCCCAGTATCTCACAGATGGGATGTTCTCTGGATTGTGGAACCCCCCCCCCACCCCCCCCCATTTTCTTTCAAATGTAATACTGACAACAAACAAACAAACTAGAATTTAAGTTTCGTCAGACCACAGGAAATATCAACCAAAAGTTATGCCCCTCCCCCTGAAGAAAATTGGCAAACTCTGGCTTTTTATTTTGCTGTGGGAGTGATAGATTCTTCTTTTCTGAGTGAAGTTTCAGCAGTTGTTGTTACAAGACTTGTTTCACTGTGAAAAATGTCACTCTGTTACCAGCTTCAGTCCGTATCTTCACAAGATCTTTTGCTTTTGTTGTGATGTTGATACACACTTTTCCCCCAAAACTCCTTCAAACTAAATCCATTGTCTTCCAGAACAGTATGATGGATACCTTCAAGCTCACCAAGGACCACAACTCTCCTCCTGATGTGTTGGTTGATTACTTTTGATTTTCCATGAATTTTCAATGCTGTCAATACCTCTGTCTTAAAGGGGACATATTATGCCTCTTTTTAAACAAATTATAATTGGTCTATAGTCTATACAAAACATATTAAGTTCTTTACACAAAATCACTCTCACATAAAGCGATCTCACCAGCTCAATTCTTTATAATTTCAGTCCCTTTCAGAATGAGCTGTTTAGAAGGCTCTGTCACTTTTATACAAATTAGTGTTTGCAGACCACGTCCACCCATCTTGTTACTTGGAATGCCATGTAATTGAAATTGGTGGCAGCGGAGACCCAAATGGCAAAACAAAAGGACTAAAAAAGTGAAATTTGCATAATATGTCCCCTTTAAAATTCTTACACAGTGGTTCCTCCGTACAACTTAAATTTTGTGAATAAACCAGAAACTTACAAAGCTGTGGCAATGTCAACTGGAATCTCCTAATTTGTTTAAAGGGATGGTAATCTTAGTGAAAACTAATGAAATTAAAGAAAGTAATAAAGCAATCTTTAGCAATCAGCTTATTATCCTGGCATTTAGTAAATTCTGGAATAAGGAATAATTTTGGTAAAACATCAACATTTTTGAACATGGAAATGTAGAAGCTTGTTTAGGATTTCAAAATGAAAGAAGTATGAGATGAAATGGCAACGTATGGGTACAAACTGAAGATGGGGCAAAAATGCCTCCATATGTACTCCTGCTGTAAATGATAAGACTGTTTTTCCCGGGAATCCAATGCAAAACAATGCAGCAAATATATGTGAGTAATGAAAATATTTAATAGAACAAAAAAAAAACTAAGCTAAGGGGGAAGGTAATGTGAAACGGGCCTCAAGATTGTTGTCTTTGTGGCACATGTCTAGAAGCGTAGTAGTTTCAAAGTTAAACAGTCTGAATGGAGAAAGAATGGGTATACTGGCATTACCGTTTCACAGATTACTTAAATAATTCATATCAACGTTGCTTGTAAAAAATACATTTAACACAAAAAACAATGTACAGCTAAACAAAAACACGAACAGCCTGTCAGAGTCCTCCGACCTTAGACTTCCTCTCTTCCTTCAAAGTCTTTTCATCATTCTTTTTACTTCCATTCATTTTCTTCTTCTGCCTCCTCATTGCTGTCTCCATCATGCTGATCATCAGTTCATTTCACCCGTTTTTTACATTTAAACAACAGTCTATTATCTATGTCAAGTTCTCATCCCTTCTTTAGTATTTACCTTTTTTCAGTCAGAACAATTACAACTTCCAGGCTTCCCTTTTTCAACTATTTCAAACCACAGAGTGCTCGTTGTGATGGTGATGGTGAGGCACACTGCCAGTACCCAGCACTGTGTGGTTGATAGAAGACGCCGAACGGTCGGATCCCTCGGCCACCGTCCCATTGACATTCTCTTGTCGCTGGCAGCACAAGATCTGCTTGAAGGTGGCACTCATCTCCTTGTCCCGGTATGAGTAGATGATAGGATTCATGGCTGAGTTAAACTCGGCAAGGAGCAGGAAGAACTTTTCATAGGTAAGGACATTGCAGCTGGAGCAGAAGACATCAAGAAGTAGGATGACCAAACCTGGGGTCCAACAGATTATAAAAGCACCTATGGACAGAAAACATATATTAAATATTAAATACTGTATGAAAGCATTAAATGTACCATTAGCAGTCGTCTAAAAAGTAGTAAATTAGGTTGACTACTAGTAATTGAAAAGATTATTTAAAACAACAACTTAGGTGTGAATCGACAGGAAGCCTGAGTGTCATTTATGGAAGGTCTTTTTTTAGTCTGTTGGCAACAAACAAGATCACTGTACAAACCCATCTCCACCTCTTAATAACAACATTGTTATTAGTTGAGAATACAAAGTATCTGCGTCACTCTCTGACCACATTTTAGCCACTTCTAATACCATAGGATGAACGTAAAATGCTTTTATTCCAAAGTGCTTTTGAAATGTTTTGAATTATGGCTGGAGTACATTAGTGGTTATTTACAGAGCCCCACAAGTGCAAAACAGCACTGAAAGGTTAGGTCAGTCAGATGTCGCAAAGAAGCATTGGGGGTCAATCCTGAGGTTGGAATTAGGTTCTCATAGGATTAGGTTGATTTCCCACCGATGTATCAGAACATTGTTTTGGGGTATTTTAGACCTATGATGAAAATTACAGACATCTCTCATCTGCGGGAGAATTTGTACAATATATATATATATATATATATATATATATATATATATATATATATATATAATGCCTAGAGCTCCAGAGCTCTAGGCATTTTGTTCCCACACACACCACTTACCAACTCGTGCTCCCCAGATACTTTCTCGTATGCACCACTTAATAACTTGTGGGCATCAGATACTTTCCCCTGCATAAACAAGAACGTCAGTTTGTTTTTAAAATTGCTAGAGACAATAGCCACAAACTTGAGTGTGGTTTGAAGAATGCTGAGGACAATTGGTATCAATTATTCATATGCAAGTACTGTATTCATCTGTTTGATGTTTCACAAAAAATGCAGTTCAGTGTATATAGTATCTTTATTCAATCAATAAAAGTTGAAAGCCAGAGTAGTTTGTCTAGTTTTTCAAACGCCACTGAAAGCCAACATTGGGCTGTAAGAAGAATAATTAAAATCCACATTGTCGCACAAAGAACGATGCTGGCTATATTAATGGTATTATTCTCACGACCCGAGCTGCTCGGATCCGACCAGACCGCTTACACTGTATGTGCGTTCTCGACACATAGTCTTGAATTTGGAACTACGAGGACGTAGAAAAAGCCTAAAGTGAGGAGACGCTCGCCCGGGAAGAAGACTGCTCAACAAAAACAAACGCATTTCCTTGGCAACTCTGGCCGTTCAGTGAGGAGAAACTCCAGCTTTACTACAGTTTATGGCATATTACCTTTATAACATATGTGAGAGAGATGAAAGAACCTTATGCAAGGAGAAATTCGAAGGGAAACGATATTTATTTTGATGCGACAGGATAAATACAAGTATATTTTTATATGCAGGAGAAATTATCTGGTGTGCACGAGTTAGTAAATGGTGCACATGAGACAGTATCTGTTGCGCACAAGAAAGCAACTTTTTTTTTGCCCATGTCCCTTTAGGGACTGCGTATTTCCCTAATATGATGAATGTCAACTTAAAGTTTTTGTGAAATCCATCAAGCTGCGGGTACTTTGTCATTTCCGCAAGACAACTGCAGGACATTAGTCTTTTGAGACTATAAAAGAAAAACTCAATTAGGAACTGTGCAAGTGGAGAAAGAGTTGGGAAAGAGAGAACTGACAGGCCTGCCTGTTATCTGTTTGTGCTGTTCAAGCAGCAGCTGCTGCAAAGGCTTGACCTCACTTCCCAGCTATGCAAGCAGACTCTCCAGATTCTGCAGAGCTGGTTGCATTTCCTAAATGCTTAACAACACTGCATACAAAATATCTGAACTATTATTTAAATCACCAAGGAAACATCTTATGTCTGAACACAACACGGTGAAAAATAAAAGCAAAGGGTTCAATTACTTACGATAATTCTTACATCACAAATAAATGAAGCATATCATCCAACCACGATAAAAAAGACAACTTATCAAATATCTACTGTAAGTTTGTTCATCTAACAATTTATCATAAAACTTTACCTTTGCTTAAATAGTTTAAAAGAAGAAAAAAACATGATCTCACCTTGCTACCTCTTGAAAATGTCATAAGCAGGGAAAAGGGGCAGGCTAAGTGGAAAGTCACAGGAGCAAAGTAAATAAACACACTGAAGCAGGCGTGGAAAATGTTGAAATGTATGGTAATCTACTTGCATGCTGTTAGTTTCTGGAAATAACTTAGAAAACCATTTAATCTTAGAAAGAGCTGAACTACTTTGAATGCAACATCTACAGTGAAAACTTTAAAACAAAACAATCCTACATATTGTAATACATTAAGTAAAATTATTGCAAGGTCAGGTTTTCTGAAATGGTTTTTAAGGATTTATTTTTACAAGCTTAAAATATCAAACACAGTTTTCTTATCAGTGTATTGCATATGTCTGAGAAA
Organism: Valencia hispanica; assembly: GCA_963556495.2. Taxonomy (NCBI): domain Eukaryota; kingdom Metazoa; phylum Chordata; class Actinopteri; order Cyprinodontiformes; family Valenciidae; genus Valencia; species Valencia hispanica. Next base: position 11,024,485 of record OY747717.1, on the reverse strand, counting down.
ATTCCTGTAAAATACAATGTTCCTCTCAGTATCTCAGTAATAACTATAGTTTGTTTTTGGGAGGCTTTTTTTTTCTTGATGAGAATGATTTTCTGTAAGATAGGGAATGTAAAGCAATGGGAATAATATTACAAAAACAATAAAGAGCCAGTATGTAGGTATGGCGCCATGCACTCAAATAAACCTACACGGACAAGCATCAGCACTGTTTGAACTGAGGGAAAGGATGTCAGGGATGTGTGTGGAGTATGGACCCAAACGCAGACGCTGAGGAAGTGCAGGATGTTTATTAAAGGTGGAGATGATGATGATGAGGACTGCAGGAACGGAGAGACTGGACATCGGGCAGGAACGAGACAGCAGGGAAGGCACACTGGACATCAATAATGATCCGGCACTGAGTGAAAGGAAGTGATGGGTTTTAAAGGCAGGAGGTGAGTAGGATGAGGTGTGGTTGATTGGACAGGTGCAGACAATGAGGAGTGAATAGGGCAGCGTGACAGGACCACCCACCCTTTAAAGGGGGGGGGTCCTGTCACGCCCAAGGAAGGAGGGCCCGAGTCTTTCTGGATACGCCCCTGGAAGTCTGGCGGACGGCCCCAGTGGCGACCCCTTGCTGGAAGGCGGTCGGGCGGACGGCGTCCCCTTGCTGGAAGGCGGTCGGGCGGACGGCCCGGATGGCATCCCCTTGCTGGAAGGCAGTCGGGCGGACGGCCTGGTGATCCTCCCTTGATGACCTGGAGGTCGGGCGGACGGCCCCGATGACGTCCTCTGGCTGGACGGCCTGGTGATCCTCCTTTGAGGACCTGGAGATCGGGCGGACAGGAGCTTGGCTGGTCGGCGGTGACTAAAATGCCTGGCTGGTAGAGGTCGGCTGAGACGTAGAGAATCTGGAGGCTCGGACGCCAGCTGAGACGAAGAATCTGGAGGCTCGGACGCCGGCTGAGACGAAGAATCTGGAGGCCCGGACGCCGGCTGAGACGAAGAATCTGGAGGCTCGGACGCCGGCTGAGATGAAGAATCTGGAGGCCCGGACGCCGGCTGAGACAAAAACTCTGGAGGCTCGGACGCCGGCTGAGAAGAAGAATCTGGAGGCTCGGACGCTGGCTGAGAAGAAGAATTTGGAGGCTCGACCACAGCGGTCGGCGGTGAAGAGGCTCCAGCGACGGGTCCTCCTTGACCCTCCCTGGGAGCTCTAGCGACGGGTCCTCCATGACCCTCCCTGGGAGCTTTAGCGACGAGGACGGATCCTCCTTGACCCTCCCTGGGAGCTCTGGCGACGGGGACGGGTCCTCCTTGACCCTCCCTGGGAGCTCTGGCGACGGGGACGGGTCCTCCTTGACCCTCCCTGGGAGCTCTGGCGACGGGGACGGGTCCTCCTTGACCCTCCCCGGGGACTCCAGCAACCCATGGGGGAACGTCGGTCACTGAAGAGCTGCCGCTGTGACTGCTAGAAACAGAGCAGCCACGATAACGGCAGGTCCTGGGACTGGAGCTGGGACTGACACGGGCTCAGAGACTGGAACGGGCTCACAGACGGCTGGAACGGACTCACAGACGACTGGAACGGACTCACAGACAACTGGAACTCTGGCTGACGCTGAACCCAACGGACAGGTCTGAGCTGGAGCCGAAGGGCTGCCGAGAGCTGAGGGACTGGGCAGAGCTGGTGCACTGATCGCTGCAGGGAGGACCGGAGGCAAGCGGACACCTCTGACTTCCTCCCCGCAAGCGGCCCCACCTCGGCGGCATCGCTGCCTGCGGTGAGTCGGCAGAGGAGGCTCATGCCGTCGAGGAAGAGTCCCCGGGGAAAAGAACGCTGACCGCTGCTCTGAGTCGTCCTCCGCCTTGGATGTTGCTTCGGCCGACGCAGCCAGACAGGGAGAGACTGAACAGGCGGGCGGGGGTGCTGCGTCGGTCAGCAGAGGATCCGATGAGGAAGCAGCGGACGTGCAGGCAGCCGGTGAAGGTGCGGCGCTCTGCTCCCCTCTCCCGTAAACAGTCCCGGCAGCGCAACGGGACCTCCGCCGCCGGCCAGATGGTGGGGACGGAGAGGGTGGACCGATGATCTGATCCAACGCCTCCCGGCAAACCCTCTCCGCCTCGCTCCGCAGCGTGGTGAGATCCGGAGTGGAGAACACCCTCTTGAACTGAGGGAGCAGTCCAAGGATTTCCTCAGCTCCGGAGACCCGCACAGGAAGGTGAGGAGAGGCAGCGAGTTTGGCCAGGTTTGCCCAGACATCCTGGGCGAGTGCTGGGTCCATGTTTAAGGCCGGATCATTCTGTCAGGGATGTGTGTGGAGTATGGACCCAAACGCAGACGCTGAGGAAGTGCAGGATGTTTATTAAAGGTGGAGATAATGATGAAGAGGACGACGGCAGGAACGGAGAGACTGGACATCGGGCAGGAACGAGACAGCATGGAAGGCACACTAGACATCAATAATGATCCGGCACTGAGTGAAAGGAAGTGATGGGTTTTAAAGGCAGGAGGTGAGTAGGATCAGGTGTGGTTGATTGGACAGGTGCAGACAATGAGGAGTGAAAATGGCAGCGTGACAAAGGAGCTGAATATGGTACAGTGAGGAAAGGAAGTATATCTGCAAAATGTACAGATATCGGACAAGTCTTTGTGCCAACGCAAAACTAGTTACTATGCAGCTAACGCTGCTGTATTATGGAGATATGTTATGGCACTGTTTGCAACAGCTTTACTTTAATGACTGAAGCATTATGTTGCTTCTGTTTTTCATCATTGCGATGTCTTATCTTTTACTGAAAGGTTCTATTCAGTCACAGCAACTTCTCATATTTCAGGAAGGCATTTGGTATTTTTTCTGTTAGTAGACATCACAGTCTTTTGTTTCCCGTAAAACCACAAGAATGTGGATTTTTTTTTATCAGATATCTGCTCGGTAAAGCTACATGAAAGTTTAAGAGCAAAAACATTTATACAACTTCAACATATGACATATAATGTCATATTACTACAACACAGTGTGTAGTTTGAATGCGCCGTGGCAGTAAGGCGAGGCGAGAATATTGCGGCATTCCAAGCTTGATGGTAATATTACCACAATATTGGCGCAACGCTGGACTTCTGAATGAAGACTAAGCCTTCGCAGAACAGAGGGTGAAGGGGAACCAAATTCTGGGGTGGCAAGTGAAATAAACTTAAGGAGTAGTGGGGATTCATCGGTATAAAAAAACAAGTTAAAATGATTTTTTTAAATCCACAAAGTAGAGGTCACGCTAGACATTTTTGTTCATTATTTTGACTGAGGGGGTAAATAAAGTCCGGTCATAAACTATTTTTATCTATCCATGTTTAAAATAATAACATATTCAATAGAATTTCTTTTTTATTTATTTTAAATATCATTACAAATGACCAAGCTAAACAGAGAACTACATATGAAAAAATAGATGAAACGATTGCACTTAGAATAGTTCACCTGCCGTGGCCCTTCTCACAACTTCTTCCTGCACTGCATTGAATTGAAATGTGCACCCACTTGTGTGTAATCAAATAGTGGGATTGGTGCAAGAAGTTATTGTCATGAGGTTTTGAATTTTTGAATCAGACAGACGACTTCTCATGGGGGTTTAGATGTTGTTCTGGAGGCCGAATCCTCTCTGAACGAGCGGTTTCCTGACTTGCAGCTGCACCATATATGCCGCTTCTGCATGGGGCTCGCATATCTGTAATCAGCTGCACCAGTCACAGATGCTGACAGTTCCCTTTTAGTGAGATGCATTGTCCACGTCTGAAATGATGCTCAGATGCTCTCCTGGGAATCTTTTATGTTTTCCAGGAAATTTGTGCCAAATTGGTGCCATTGTTTTTTTAAACTAATAAAAGTGTGGTTCAAAATCCAACAGAAAATCTGTTGTAAGACGTAATAATTGCTATTACCGGACACTGGCTATTTAGCAAAGAAAAATGGGCAAAAATGTTTGTGTCTTGATTCACAGAGATTTACTCTGAATGACTTTTAGCTATGATTGCAGGTAAGGCAAGATGTTCTAGAAATTATTGCGTCACAGAGGCTGAATACGCATGCACAACCCACTTTTCACAATGGTATTGGTAAAATATTTTTAAAGGCATTCTTTCTTTCTACTTTGCAATAGCCAATTGTCCCGAAAAAAAGAGCATCCCAACATAATACATTGAAATTTGTGGTTGTGACAAAATGTGAGACTACAACAGATGTAAAACATTTTGTAAGGCACTGTATATGCACTTTCAGAAAGTTAAGTTGGGAAGTTACAAGCCATGCAAGGGTTTAACTAACTTCTGTATCAGATCAGACTTGATTTTGAAACTTGCTACGACGATTCATGGATGTGGAGCAGGACCAGAGGGTGGAGAGAAGAGGAGGAGGTTCAAAGCATATCTTCCATCGAACACAATGTGGAAGGATCACATCCCTGACTCCAACATCCCTCAGCTCGATTAGCAGTGCTTGCCAACAACTGATGGTGTCCTCTCAGACATGTTACTGTTAAATACTGTCTATGCTGGCTGAAAACTGAGCTGTTAGCGTGTCCTGACAGACATGAGACTGTCATACAGCAAATGTCTTCAGTCAGAGGTCTCTTCAAATTCTGAGTGTTATCGGAGATTCTTCCTGGTCCATAACCACTCGTTAGAGATACTTGGATGATACAAGCCATGATAACATTTAATTTTCCTTTGGGATAAAGTATTTTAATTGATTAGAGACCAAGAAGCTTTAAAAATGACCTTGCATTCAGTTTTAAACTAAGTTAAATTAAACACTAATGCAAATAGTTTTTATCTTTAATTTATGCGTTGGTTGTGGTTGTGATAATAGAAAATACAGCACAATATGTCCAGTAATATAATAGAACAAAACCTTATTGTCCACCATAGTGGAGATTTTCCTTTGGCTCTCCAGAACACAACATTTGCACACACATTTTTACAGTCACATATGCAATACTTTATTTGTTCCAGGACATTACGAGGAGATGTCTTTGTCGGCGGCAGAATCCATAACCACTAAGAGGCAGTGCAGATATTAAATCCTTTCTATGACGAACATCAATTCCCACTTCCATTCTCAGTGCACTGCAGCTAAAAGTCTGAACCAGGCACATATTACTCTGTAAAAACTGAAAATCATTGTTTTCATGGCTAGAGACATTATTGTGGACAGTTAATGGGTTCTGGTAGGCCAGATGAGCTAACTTCACTTTGCTCCTATAATATTTTCCTAGTTCTGTTATGAAATCTTGCTAAATAAACAACTGAACATCCATCCATCCATCCATCCATTGTTTGTCCCCACTGATCCTTTCATGGTCGTGAGGGTACTGGTGCCTATCTCCAGCAATTATTGGGCGAGAGGTTGGGTACACCCTGGACAGGTCACTAGTCCATCACCGAGCAGCAAATTACAAGGGAAATAATTAGTTTAAAGCTTCGAATAATTTAAAAAGAAACAAAGATTGAGCTATCTGTCTATATGCAGAGATATGTGCTGACAACAAAGCCTTCTAAAATAATTTGGAAAAGACGTGCTTATAGGATTTGCATAAGATGGTAGAATTTAAACCTCCATGTTTTCCAAAAGCTGAAGGTCATTGTTGATTTACTAAAAGTTAACATTTCATTCTGCAGCCACATACAATTACATTTGTAACTCACAAATCTTAGGAGTATATATAATATAAAATATAAAACATAGGCCTTAGTTACAGAAGAGCTGTTGACTACATGTCCCTGTGTTGAAGCTTTCCAATTATTTCTCATGTGTCATCACGTTAGCTAAGGTTTCAGCTTGAGTGATTTCTCCCTAGTGCTTTTAAATGCATAAGAACTCAGTATTACATTACTGCTCTCACTTTTCTCATGTGTTGTTCTCTTACCACTTATCTTTCTATTTGGCTTTTTCTGTCACTTTTCTGTAGCTACTTTGGTTTCCTGTCTGTTATCTACTGTTTCCTTATTGTCACATCATCCTCTGCATGCTCAAGTTACTTTTCTGCCCATAATCTTTGGCCCTTTGTCATTTTTATTTTTGTCTGTATCTCACCCTCTATTTTCATATTTCTGTCATTTTTTTAACCAAGCTATCCACTGTGGTTATGACCATCATCTCTATATAGCTCAGTGGCTTCCCTGTAGGTTTTCTTTTCTTTTCTTCTTTTTCCTGTGTAAGGTCTTCCACACAAACTGAAGCATAAATAAGAGTTCATATTCAGTCCCTGAGTATTTAGTTAATGACAAGGAGGATTGTGGTGTGGCAAGAGAGGGGTTTCTGTAGTGGTTTCACAATATATATATATGTGTGTCAGAAACATGTTTTTGGCTGTGAGTAGGCTAACTTCCTTTACAGTGATATTTTTTCTTCCTCTGTGAGCAGATAAGGTCCATATCTGCAGAATCATTGCTCAGCAGAGACTCATTTGCATGTGTGGAAAGTTCATGTTTTGGAAGCTGACTTCTACCTTAAACCACAGAATAATGACATCTTTTCCTTTTGATAAAAGCTAGCTTCTAAATTGTAACTCTAATTTTCAAAGTTGATTTGAAGCATTACTTAAGTCAGTGGTGTCCAAAGTCAGTCCTTAATGGCCAGTATCCTGCATGTTTTAGTTCTTTTCCTAGCACAACACACCTGAGTCAAATTATGGCTCATTAGCAGGCCACTGTAGAACTTTGTTTGGCTGAGGAGTTAGTTGGACCATTTGAATCTGCTGTGTTGGAGCAGACAAACAACTAAAACTGGCTGGACATCAGCCCCTGAGGACGGGAGCTGGACACCCCTGACTTAGGATTTAGCATTTACTGCCTAAATATCAAAATACTTAATTTTATTTCTTGCTACTATTGTGGTTTTTGTGTCTGCGCTTCTGGTTTCTCCTATGTGTCTATGCAATGCACCGAGACTAAGTGCCTTCCTATGAACGTGCCTGGTATTCAGACAGCAAAAGACACCCAATTATAACATTTATCACTGTTTTTGTCTTGACTTAAGGTTGTTGAGGACCCAAATGCAGAGATGAGGAACCCCCGCATGGTGAAAAGGATAATTTAATAACAGTGCAGCCCATATATATATATTACTGGATGCAACACAGGTTAGTAAATAAGCAGATAGAGAGATTTTGAGTTATAAAGTGCAAACTGTTAGTTTGACTGATCGTATGCCTCGGTCTTAAAAATTCTGTAAATTTAGTACTAAAATAAACAGAATAAATCTCAAATTAACTTCAAATATTCATCATTGTTTTCTTACAGCAATGTTTAGTGGCAATGAGGTGAAAAACTTGTGGCAACTGTGCACATTTTAGATATATATTTTTTTATTTTATTCTACATTAATATTTAGATTAGGATAATAAAATATATGTCTGTAAATAGGCAGTTAAAATTGTTCAAACTACAAACAAATAAAACACATTTTCAGCAGAAATTTGGACACCATTTTTGTTTGGAAATGTACAGATCTGTTTTGCTTGGAACCAAAATGAATAACCTCATAATTAAATTTGTTATCTAAGTGATCATACTCTGTAAAGAAATACAATATGTACTTAAATTTGAAACACACTCTTTAAATAACATGCAATAATACATATTACTGCCCTGCGAAGGAAAGGTGGCCTGTCCAGGATGCATCCCATATTTCATCCAATTACTGCTGGAGATAGAGTGCCGAATGACTGCCAAATTTGGATTTTTACCTTCAACTTTAAAATGTCACTACAGTCAAAAGTTTTTGCTGCTTTCTGTCTAATACATTTGAAAATGCAGTCACTTTCAAATCTTCTAAAAGTTCCACAAACTCTGAAAACTTTAATAACCACATCAATGTTCAAGCAGCAGTTAGGGTTTGCCAAAATGAGGAATCGATGCTGCTGAAACAGGACTCTCATGGACACACGCAGCCATTGTTAGAGATCAGAAAGGCCTTACTGCGCAAAAAATATTTCTTGGCATACACAAAAAATCACAGAAGCACACGAAAAACAGGTGACATTACGATCAACATACCAGGCATGTTTGAATGCTTACACTGGATTGTAGAGTTTGGCTCACAAGCAGCCTTGATTGGTTCAGGTCCCAGTTTGCCAGAAACCACATATGCAACTGTAGCAATGAAATTACATAATTGCGTGGATCTGGAGGAGAAATTTGTGACCGTCTCACTTTTTCTTTCAGCACCCCCTTTGAAATCAAGACATAATAAAATAGTTCTTTGTATGAATTCTGTTCAATTTAACTGAGAGATTTTGAAACAAATGTAAGTTAGTGATATGCCATCTGGCTGCATGTGTTTGGGGATGGTATGACTTGGCACTCCACACTGTCTGACACTGTGACTTTATCCGGCACCATAAGCTTTAAGATAATCAAATCCTTCACAAAAAGACCCTTACAAGAGCCAACAACTGACACACAGACAGCACACATTAAGCAATTGCCATGGTTGATTAAAAAGGGCTGTTGGATCAGTGGAGATCAGTGGGAATGTAGAGAATATCTGTTCAGGTCATTCAAATAAATTGTTCTCTTGATGGATAGCAAAATAGCAGCAGTGAGATGTGTAACCTTTTTATCTGAGTGGCCTCACTTTGATGACTCTATAAACAAAAATTAGTTCCAAATCTACTTTAGCAGAATTTAGTTTCTGCAAGATAGACAAATGTAGGTGCTTCTCTCCAGAAAACACAAGAAATACACAGAATTGTTTGATGGGCAGGGGGGATTCAAACTAACACCACTGTCTGGGATGTTGTTTTTTTAGCATGTTGAAAGAGTTTTCAGTTTTTTACCAGTTTGTACTCTTACTATTGCAACATTCTCAAACAAAACTGAAACTGCATGCAGCTACCTGAATTTAAAGGATCAGAGGCTTATTCCACCTACATTTCTTGTTTAAAAAATGCGGCAATTGGAGGCATTGCCTGGCGGACCGAGGGATGCAAGAGGAGAGGGTTGGGCTGCGTCAACACTTCCTTGCCATTCCAACTCCGGAGCCAAGACTCAGCTTGTTTTATACTCCACAGCGGCAGGATGGCTGACATCAGCCATAACTGGCTGATGTCAGCCATCAACGCAGAGCGAATAGCAATGCCCGATTCATATTCAATGTAGTGTGTTCACCTGAAGAGGGTGCCACACTTACGGTTGTTGGTAAAAAAATTATATTATTATTAAAATGTACTAAAATACCAACAATAATGATCAGACATTTAAACAGCACAATTAGACACTTATTTACATTTTATCAGCAAAACAAAGTTGATTTGGGGGTGAGTTGCTCTTTAAGTGCTATTACTATCAACACAAATTGTGATGTCATGAGGGCTTCACAATATTAGCAAAGCATGTGTTTTAGGATTATGTTTGTGCTGGATGTTGCAATGACAATATTGCTTGTGATGAATATATCAACAGTGATAATGACTTTCTGGTTTGATTTCATTGCAAACATAGACCACAAATTGTAAGTAGTGTGTTCAGGTACTGGGGGAAAAAATATATATATATATTTCCATCTTTTTAATTTTTTTTTAAGTTTTATCTGGCTACATCTGCAGTTTGGGTAATACAATAACTTATCTGCAGTTTATTAATTACTTTATGAGAAGATCTTAATAACTACCTACAACATTCTGCTGCATTAAACAACACACATTACGAAATATATCACTGACACAGACAGCCTTAATATATAGTACCTATATAATTTTCAGATGTTTTTGTAGTCCAAGCAGTTATTTGTGATACTGATATTGCATACAGCGATATTGTGATAAAAATTAATTTACAAAACATTGTTCAGCCCTACCCCCCCATTAATGTCTAAGAAGAACATACGTTTCAAAGATTTTGTGTCCGTATTTGCATTTATTATGGTGTTGCCTAGCGATGTGTATTGCCAAGAATCTGGTGATACGATATGTATCACAATACAGGGGGACAATACAATATATTGCGATCCTATGAGTAAGACTATATATTGTGATTTTAAAAATTATTTAACTGTAGAAAAAACTGTCACAGCACTCTAAACATTCAAACCTGTTTCATACATAAGACATCCAGTTTTATTACTAGATCTAGTTGATCCACTGGAACGAAGATGACTGCATCATTAATGGTTCCATTCAACTTCTAAAAAGAAAAGTACAAATCGATAAATTTCTTTTAAATATGGTGACAAAATATCAAAATATATTGGCATATCTACATTTTCCTATATGCCTAGCGTTAGCTAAAAAAAAGGAAGAGGAATGCTTTAAATGGTCTGTGTCCGCTCTTCATTCCACCCATCCCTCTTGTCCATGTTTACAACCCCCTTTATTTGTACTCATTCTTTTTCTCCCTTGTTATGACCCCTCTTTTTTTCTACTGATCACTCCTTTTTGTCTTACTTATCCTCATCACCCATCCTTTTTCATCACACTCTCATCAACCACAGCGTTTTCTTACGAACCCTCTTTATTACAACCATCGCTGGGACCCCTTTTTACCCCACTCAACCTCCTAATGCCTCTTTACCACGACTTTTTGCTCCACTATCCTTCTTTACTGTCTTTAGAACCTTTTTGAATTCCACAAACATTTGTCATTCTTCTCGATGACCACTTGAATCATCCTATACAGATAGGATGAGACTCAACCTTCTGATCCATCTACTAATGTATATTCCCTGATTCTCTTTCCCCTTTGATGAAAAGCTGTGATTTTGCACTGTTGTTGTGTCCTCTCTGTTAGATTCATTCTTTTTACATTAATGAGTCAATGTGAGACGCAATATCTTCCATTATAATGTAATTCTGTTCAGGATGTGGTACTATGACCTTTTTTCAAAAAGTACTGCATGACTTCATTTTTGACCATTCAGACCTGTAGAACCCTATAAAGTTTTCTTAAGTCCAAGGCTTTTTTTTCTTTACGCATTTATTTTATCGTGTGTTTCTGTTTCATTTCCAGATGTCCAATCATCTGTTGCGTAAACAACACAGAGAAAAACAACCTACATTGTGGTTTTGTTTTTTTCCACCAGTTTTATGTGAATGAAGCCAATCTGGTGTTCAACTGTTCTTTATTAAGCTCAGAGGTTTATGTGACTGTGGGAGACTTTGTATTTGCACACTTTTATCTGCCCCCGTTTATGCAGATGTGCACTTTTGTGTAACCAAAATTTAATTTTTCCCCCCAGTTTCCTCAAGGGACAAGTGAATACAGGACAAAAGTCAGCAGGGCAGCAATGATGGGAGAAGCTACAGCATGAACAATTTATTAGTATTACCCTGAGAAGGAAATTATAAAAACCTGGAAGCTAATGAGGCTGTTACGTCATAGGAGAATGGACATCTTATGAATCTTTTTGATAAATCCTCTAATGCCTGTCAAAGAAGGCAGAAACAATGTTAAAACAGATGTGACTCACAACTTATAGTCCAAGTTGGCAGAGGAGAATGATAGACAGAGGGAGATACGTAATATTTAATAACCCCTCTGATATTTCCAAATGAGCTTACTCAGAACCTGGAAAGGATTCCAGGCTAAACAAAAACAGATCACACCCTCACTTAGAGGGCTTAATTTCTGGCTCCAGTGAACTGAAAAAAGTGTGACTTTGTAGAAACGTAATGAATGGAGCTTTCAATCAAGACTTAAAGTAACACTGGTTCCTTCTCTCCTTATGAACAATGATCTATTAAGTCTTGTTACTTGTAATGTTTGATCATCCAAGTAGGCTACTCTAAATTACACACTACTGTAAAAAACAGATGCTTTACAGAGGTACAAAAGGCTATAGAACATTTCCTATTATCCATCCAACCATCCATCCATTATCTGTACCCGTCCAACCTATGCAGGGTTGTGGGGGGACTGGTGCCTATCTCCAGCAGTCACGGGGCTTGAGGTGGGTTACACCCTGAACAGTCTATCAGTAATCATTTCCACAATAAAATGAAAGTCAGAAAATGTACCAAATTCCTTCATCTTGCAACAAAGATTGAACCAATTATGTCTGAAATAGGGATGTAGCAATCAATTGGCCAGTAATCAAGATTGGAGAATTTTCCGTTGAGGGGCTCTGACCAGATTGGTAGATGAAATATGGAAAATATGATTAATTTTTCTAGTTTATTACATACATACAATGGCTGATGATTGACACCAATCAAACTCTGGGCTGATGTAGCTACGAGCTAACTGATTTAACCGGGAGCTAACCGGGACCTAACCGAAGGGCGTTTTTTCGCCAGAAAACCGCAGTTGAGCAACTCTGCAACCCATTTGCCTTCTAGGCGGATTCAACAATTTTGTCAAACAATATTATGAAGCCTCGTTGGTCCATAACTTTCACTAAAACTGTTTGAACTTTAACTAAAACAAGTTTTAATAATCAAAATGTAAAATAAAGAAGAAATGTGATAATTTCAATACATTTTTGACCAAGCAGCGTTATCTTAAATGCACTGCAGAAAAATAATTTTACTTACAGAAAAAAAATGGAGCAGAGACTTCTTGTATGGTCTGTTAATGCAAGCAATACCACAGCAAGCCATCTTTGTCCAATAAGTGCACGATTAACATCCGAACACGAATACACATTGCAGATGCAACTGATGGACAAGTTCAATGAAACAGAATAGCCGATACTTTTCACATGAGGCAGAGGCTGCTGCCTTCCCTGAAGCAAGCAGGGGGAAGCAAGCCACTAGCCATGAGCGCTAGCGGTGACGGCTCCTTTGAGACCTGTTAATGAAAAGGACACGCCCCTAGTATTCATAATTTCAAGCTAAAATCATATCTAAATGGATGAGTTTTAAAAAAATCTACTCCCCTATTAGACCTAAAAAAATATTTTTGAACCAGGCGGTAAACATGTTTATTTCTGCTGTGAAGTTGGTTTTTCTAACATGGGAGTCAATGAGAACTTACTCCTTACTGCAGCCAGCCGCTAGTAAATGAGGGGGAAAAAGCAATTTTTCTCACCTCCAAATTGGATTCGAATTTGGCCGGTGGACTTTGCCCCTTGGTTTTACTATGATTAAGCTGAATTTAAAAATGTTACAAAATGTTTATCATGCTCTATCACTATTATGTACCAAGGCTGCACCTGACCTAAAATGTGTTGTCACTATAAACCTTTTAAATTATTTTTATTTTTTTTGAGTTTGGGCAAATCAGTTTGAGAGAGGATGCACTTTAACTCTTAAGTACGGATGTCATTTTATTAATCAAATTGTGCTTGCCACAAGTTGGTAAAATTACACAAACTGATTAAAATCGGATTTGTTCTTTGGCCAAAATTATCAGTTACATATTTTGTTGCTTAAAATCTGTGATAATGCTCAACCTGCAGGGGGCTGTCAATTGAACATGTAGTAAAACTTTGTAGTAGATTTTATCAACTAAGAAAGAACCTTTTTGCTACAACAGCTTCAGGCAGCAGTGGGAAAAATATACTGCATGTATAATGGAGACTGGTCTTGCCTAAATCTAAAGACGTAATCATAATATACCTTTTTTTTTTCAAGCCTTCGTCAAGTTATGACTTAGTGTGTCCAATAACACAAAAAATAATCGCTAGACATTATTTATAGAACCAGTATACTCTCAGGAATCAACAGCTGTTTTCTCTGAATCTGAAACGTGTGCAATAATTTATCAGAAACCTTTAGGAATGCTTCAAGGGTTACTGATATATATGTGGGCATTCGAAACACTTAAGGCAGAAGCAGCTGGAGTGGTTTTTTCAATAGATTTTCATTTAACCATTGTGGGTGAGTTTTTTGAAAGATTTGCAGAAATAGTTTAGAAAGAAGATTTGACAACAGAAAGCTGTGACTGTGCCTTATTGTCATACCCTAGACTATGGCAATTTCTTCTCACCAGAGTGCAGAGAAAAAAGTAAAAAACTCACATGCTTTTATTTTTTATCATTTTAACACATCTGGACCCCACAAACATAAAAAACCAGAATAAACCATCAGGCAGAAACCAAAACCTAATTTATCTCGGGTAAAAGCATAACTAAAACCATGCATCCCTTAAGCAGCTGAGAATATGTTTTCTGTTTCTACTGAGAGAACATTCTGCTATCCACTCCTTTGTAATAAAACTGGCTGTAAAGACAACAAATGCATCAGGTTGAGATAACATAGCACACAGGAGACAAATCACATGGAATCCATTGGCATGTTTTGTCTAGGACCAACATATCCTGTTTTCAGGCACTCCAAAGCCCCTTTTCCCACAAATCTTAATCTAACTTACTTTGCAGCCAGTGAGCTGGTCTCCTTTAAGGTTTTAGTCAATCTATTTAAAAACTAATCAATAAATAAGATGAAAAGCAATCCTACAAACAGAAGAGTCCTGGGGTGGAAAACATTGCTCTGGTAAATGTTCAAACATGAAAATGTCAGGCTCTACTCACTCTGAACTTAAATATAAAACAGACCATGTTTATTAGAAATGGATGATGTCTAACCCATGCACTGGAGGGCACAAAATCAACGTAGGCACAACAACATGAGCTAAAATGGCCTTCTACATCTTTACAATGCAATTCATAAGCTCATAAAGATATCCCAATGTGTTTTTTTTAAACATACTGTAATGACTAATCCGATACGATGGCTAGGGAAGTTATTTTTATCTGAAATGATTAACTTTACATTTGATATAATTATGTCAGAAAAAAGATATGAATTTTCCGTTTTTCTAAATGTGAGGTACATCTGTAGGCCTTTAGAGGGCTGTCATTTATCAAACAAAAAAAATGGTCTATGGCAGTTGTTCTCAAACTATTTCTGCTGGGCCCCCCTACAGTTTATAAGAAAATGTTCATGCCCCCCCCAGTGTAATTATTACGTTTTTATTAATTTATTATTTTATGTTTTAATACTTTTACTGTGTAGTATTATATAACATTGCTTTCAATACATTTTCAATGCATCTCTGTGCACAACTGGTTTAAAACATAACGAACTCTAAGAAGGAAAAAAGTATTTTCAAGGTTGTTTTGCAAAACTGAGGTCTTCAATCATCAACTTTTCATTAACAGATGTGAGCCTTCTGTGATTTCACTTTATCTGCAAACACACACCTCCACTTTAGATGAAGGTGTGTGTTTGTGCCCTGCATCACTGATTTTGGTTCATTAAACACTGCGTTCAGAAATATGCCACTGTAAAACTTGTTACAGTAGAATTTTTGGCCAAGATCACTGCCCTCTTTCTTCAAAAAGATGTGAATCTCCTAGACAGCATCTTCCCACATGACAGTTATCGGGACTCGCTGTAACACAGAACAGCTGTCTGTCGGAGCCCACTTTCTCGCACAGTACCGTAAAAATCGGGGCTTCGGCCGTTTGTGTGTTGATGAAGTTGACTGCGCTGAAGACATCGATCATTAAATCAATCAGCTCGGGACTTAGCTGTTTAGACTCCAGTGGGTCACGTTGTATAGTGCAGCTCGTGCACTGAAATATTGGGGCAGACGCGCTTCATGAACGCCTGCAGCCCTCCTAGTTTCTCAGCCATAGTCATTCCCCCATCTATGCAGATCTCTACAAAGTTCCTATATGTCCGTTGACATCTCATAAATGCGCATATTGGACAGAGGAATAACCCATAAGATTGCTGACCTCTGTTATGAATCAAAGATGGAATCATGTCCATAGTCCAGGGAAGTACATTATCGTCCGCAGTTGTGTGCGGTTTTTCACACCTTGCCACTATGTACAAAACTTTATGTTAACTCAGTTGAGCATTTGCAGATGTTTGGTGTAACAAAACCAAAAGCAAGATATGCTTCGTCATATTTTCTACTCTTTTGATTGGAAGGAAATTGGTTTAGAAGATTATTTGGTGATGTTTTATCTTCTGCGTTGCGTTTATGTGGGAGCCTCGTAAAAAACCTGTCAGTTATATTAGCTTTTAAATTTTATCCATTCATACAGCAACCCCCCTGCAATGACTCTGCGCACCCCCTCAGGGAGCAAGTCCCCCACTTTGTGAACCACTGGTTTATTGTACACAAATTTGGGAATTTATCAGATTTGACATAAGTAAATTGAGCTGTACCATAATTCACATGTTTTGATGTTTGAGGTGGAAATATTTTGGAGACAGTGACTGAACACAGGATTTCCGAGAATCACTGTTCCCTTAAAATAATGTAATTCATTTGAGCTGTGGTGATACTGAAATTGACCATTTAAATATCATAATAAACAACAGAAGGTCATGACCAGTACGTAAGGAGATTTAACAATGAGTACTGGTGGTTTGAAGTAACTATTATGTTGATTTAGTCATCCAAATCATCTTATTATCTTATACCAAAATCTAGAACTGTATTTTCAGGAAAGAATTCTGCCCTTCCAGTGACACAATAGTGGCTTTCCAAGCTAGAGCTTGTGTCCAGAGATCTTTCAACAGGAGATCAGGGATGCACACATTTGAACAGTAATTATGCTGAAGAAATGGTTTTGGGTTTCTTAAGAGAGATCTGTCTTGAATCAGCTGGAGAACCTGCTGTGAATGCCGGAGAAAGCGTGAGGCATCTTTATGCCCTAGGGGAGTTCTGGACAGTATTGTGCTAAACGGTTGGTTTATTTTGATGTTATTTTTTGCTTGGAAGGTATGCTGTTAAAATGCCAGGGTTTTTTGTTTTTGTTTTTAGTCTTTGCTATTCTTTTACTGTGTTATGATGGTGTTGCTTTAAAATTAGAGAGAAACTGGTCTGTTTTTTATTTATTTTCTTTTATTTATCCATGTTACAAATTCCACTGGCCAAAACTGCCAGATTTCTTAACACCAGAAAATTCGTAGGATGGGATTTGCCACTTGGTACATGGATTCATACATCACAAGTGGAACTAGTTCTGTGATCAGTTTTGCACTAAAAAATACTAATATTTTAGATGAAGGAGGGTCCAACAGTGAATCTGTTCCACTTCACGTGTCTAAAATACTTTCCTTGAGACTGCAATTGCAGCTACACTGAAAAATAGCAATGAAAAGTGTTTGTGTAAAACTTCAACGCATCAAGAACACATTGGTTGTTAACTGATGATGCTTAATCCTAACACTGTGACATATTTGAGAAAAGACAGCATAGAATGAGGTCACTCTATGTGACGCCAGCATTCATACTAGGCAGACACTGTGTTTGGTCTGAATGCAGAAGCTTTGCAGATGAGCCATTCAACACGTTCATTGTTTTGGTGAAACTGATGACTGCTGACAGTCGTTGCACTCAGTGCTAGGATGAAAAACACAATGTCTAACTAGACAGAAATAAATGCAGTTATTGCTAGATAAACATAAACAGTTCAATACAGATCTTTCAACATCACTGGAAGAACAGAAAAATGCAGCATGGGCTGTCTCATTAATGTTGTGAATCAATATGAAACCACAAAAACATTACCCCTCTCTGAAATGGGCTCAGGACCTCAACTGAGCACTATATTTGATGTCTGAATGTTGGCTGGAAATGCTGTCAAACATTTTGGGTAATCAACTTTATAAAAGTCTTTTTAACACGGATATATTACCCTCATCTCACAAAGTGACATTTTTCATTAAAGGATGGAAGTGCAGACGCAAAACCCCAAAGCAATAGGAATCAAGCTATTTATGTAATTAAAATACAGAAAGACATAACACTCCAATCTCTTGCACATATATTCATGACCCTATTTCACATTTTGTCAGTTACAACACAAAATTCATCGCATTTTATTGGAATTGAATGGCACAGACCAACGCAAAGTTTTCCACAATAGTGAAATAGATTTTTTTTTTGCTTTAATTAAATGTATTTTCTGGATAAATGTCTGAAATGTGGCATTCATATATATTCAAACCTTTTTACTTGTGTACCTTTTCATCAAAACCATTTAAAACAATTGGTTTAGAAGTTATTGAATTGATATACAGCTCATTTGTCTATCCAGTCTCTTATCCAGTCTCTGACTGATCTGAGAATTATGCTGCTAACTTAAATATGACGCAGATAACATATTAAGAATAACACCAGGAAATGTTTCTTTTCTTGTATTTAAAGCACTGAACACATTTGGAAGGCCTGCATGAGGTTCAGGACAAAAAACTAAGGTAGGAAGTGTGGCAATACTCCACATGTATGTTACACATACTATTTGGGTAAATGCTATGATTTGCAGGTCATGCCATTTTGATTTTTGCTATCCCAGCTACATGCTCCGAATGCATGACTTATATGATGTCAATGACAACTTGATCCATAAAAATAGGTTTTTGGTTGAATGTTTATCACTATCGCTATAGCTATCATGTTGACAGATTATCACACCTGAGCTATGGATTTGTACAGTTCCTCTAGAGACATCATGAGGCTCTTGGCTACCTTTACCCACTCTGCTCTGCATTGTGATTAAGTGACTTCTAAAGGCAACAAGTTGCACAGGATTTTGTTCGGGGATATCATAGTAAAGTGGGCTAAATACAAATGCACACCATGCAGAAATTAAACACCAGGTATAATTTCCTGCCCACTTTACAATGTTTCATTACTTTATGTTGGTGTATTAAAATCCGCCTACAATGCATTGAGTATTGTGTAACATAAGACAAGGTACAACAACTTGAAAAGCATGAAAACTCTTGGAAGCCACTGTGGCTAGATAAAGAGAAACATAGGAAATGAATAGATAAAAGTTAAGAAATCATTCTTACCCAACACGATGACCACAGTTTTTAGCAGAGACATCATTGTATCTCGGTTGCGCCGCGGTCCAGAGCTGTGCCGCGACATCCTCATGGTCCTCTGTCGCACATAGACAAAAATGTGGGCATAAAGCGTTACCATCACAACAAATGTCAAAAGGTTAAACACCGCCCAGAAGACCAAGTAGGAGTTGCTGTAAAGCGGTGCCATGTTGGAGCAACTTTTAAGGCTGCAGATACAGTTCCAGCCAACACTGGGGATCGCCCCCATCACGATGGACATAGTCCAGATTATAACGATCACCACCACTACACGTCGGTTGCTCATACGCGTATGTAGCTGCATGCGGAAGACAGTGATATGACGCTCTATGGCAATGGCCAGCAGGTTGGCCACCGATGCTGTCAGACTGGTATCGATCAAGCCTTGACGCAACAACCATGTTGAAACAGTCAGCCGCCTCGTGTTTGGTCCTGTGTTGAACATTAGGTAGAAGTAGGCCAGTCCAGCAAAGAAGTCAGCAGCCGCTAGGTTGGCCATCAGGTAGTAGATTGGAAAGTGGAACCTCCTGTTGACGTAGATGGCAACCATTACCAGAAGGTTGGCGAGCATGATGAAGATGCATACAGTGATGCCCAGTCCCATCACCAGCCTGCTGACGGTGTTCCAGTTGGTAGCGAGGTGCTTACCACTGCGGTTGTAGAAGAAGGAGATGCTCTCGTTGTAATAGCACTGGTCTTCATCCATGTTGGTGGTGATTGTTGCTGAAAGAAGAAAAAATCAATTTAGAGTTCCATTGAGATTTGATTAAAACAAGTAAGTATAAAGCAGTATTTCATTTTGTGTTTTACGTTGCAAGATTTTTTGATTTTGTAATCAAGCTAGTCAAGTTTTCATTTTAAATGATACATTCACTGCAGGTAAAAAAATAATTGCCTTTATCAGTAGTTTCCAACCTATTTTTCCTTGAGGACCTCCTTGCCTGTGTCCAAGAGAAGCCCCAACCCCAACTCCTACCCGCATACACGCAAGTGATTAATTACATGTTTTTTTCAGCAAAAATTAAACAATTGTGGGTTTTTGTTCTTATTCTTCTTTTTATCCACTGTAGGCTAGATAGACAATTTTCTTTTTTTCTTTTGGATTTTGTAAATGTAATATTTACAAATATAATTTTGGAAACACAGGCAAAATTATGCGGACCCACTGCAATCTCTAGGGACCCCACGTTGGGAACCACTGGCCTATATCACCTCCATAGAACCTGACTTAAAAAAATAACTGCAACCTAAATATTTGGGACAATTTAATTGGGATTAATGCCTTGTTTACATAGTAAAATCTCTTGATTTCAATTTCAGTTTAGACAAGGCCATTATCCTACTTCTGACCAGAATTAAGATAATTACTAATAATGCGGTTTGGGAGAGCCATTAGAGATTTTTGCCATCTTAAATAAATAGTTGAAACATGTCCATGACTAACATCCAGATTAGTTAGTCCCAGACGCTTAAAAAAATGGTTAGTCTATACTAATACTAGAAACCAATACCTTCTAGATTATTAATGACAAAGTAATTAAGCAACTAGATTTCTGTCTGTGTTATGTTGATGAAAATTGTCTGAAACATCTTCATGAATCTCCCAGTATCCCAGAAAATGTCAAATGTGTATTCAGACTAAATATTTTATATAAGGTATATATTTTTTTTTACAAAAAGCCTTTATAAGCCAAACCTGAAACATGGAAAGAAAAACAAAATTCCTTCTGGTTTTACACTCAGCTTCTTTGCTTGCTGACTATGTGAGTCAATGCGTGAGTGCGTTTAGGTGTGTGTGTGTGTGTGTGAGGTAAACTGACTGTTTAACACAGGGGTTCTCAACCTTTTGCAACCTGGGCCCCCCCAAAGCTGGTTCATTGCAGTTGGGGCCCCAGTGCAACCACCCCCGACCCCACCCCGCATCACCTTGCATAGATAGACAGATAGATAGATAGATAGATAGATAGATAGATAGATAGATAGATAGATAGATAGATAGATAGATAGATAGATAGATAGATAGATAGATAGATAGATAGATAGATAGATAGATAGATAGATAGATAGATAGATAGATAGATAGATAGATAGATAGATAGATAGATAGATAGATAGATAGATAGATTGGCACCAGACCTCTGCTATTAATTTATCCTTTATTATTGTTATTATTACCAGGCCTATTCATAGGCATCATCTGCATTATTTACAGAAGCTTGCAGGTACGTGATGTTGATGTGAGACCTGAGCCTGCTTGCCTCGCAAAGATCCACCATTCTTGGCTCAATGTTTGATAAACATAGCCTCAAATCATCCTCGATTTGTGCACAATTGCAGTATTTTGTTTTGAGTGCAGTCATTTGTGAAAATCCTGCCTTACACAAATAAGTCGATGTGAAAGGAAAGAGAATCTTCAATGCGATGTCACAGAGTTTAGGATATTCCTGCATCAATGCTGCCCAGAATGACAAAAGAGGGGAGGAGCCAAAGAGTTCCTTCAGTCTTCTGTCACTCTTCAGCTCAAAAAGTTGTTCCTGCATATCAAAAGGGTGACCATATTTTGATTTCCAAAAAAGAGGCCATCTGGCACAGTACTGAAACACTTTCAGGACTTGGTCAAGACTTTTGATTTTAACATATTTAAAGTGTGCATTCTCAATGTGGGTAGAAAAGATTAGTTAAATAACAAACTTCAAAAAGCCTTTCACAAGAAGACAATGATTTTATAATCTCTGGAAATAAATAATAATAGAAATAATTACTCTTCTGAATTAAAAAAAGTTACCAGCAACAATAGTAGTTTACTTTTTAAATTGTATTGGACAGAAACTGAAGAAAAATCAGAAATAATCTTCTGAGAAAACAAGCATTATTTTCTTTTCACTGTAATAAAAGTAAACCGTGCAGACTCAAAAACACAGTAAAAAAGTGCTTACTCTATTTAGTTTGCATCTTCATCCTCCACAGTCAGTTTATAGATCAACTCTCACTTTGCTCAGACTTTTTATGGTTTTGTGTCCATGTTATCTTAGGGATATTTGCCACTTTTGTCACACAGAAACACACATGCCAGTTATGTGAATGGTGCACTCCGTCACCCATTTGTTGCGACTTGACAGTATATCTTTTGTGGTTTGTGCATGAAGCTTGTGCTTTGATTTCTTGTAAACAGCAGTAACTTGGCGCGGCCCAGCGCTGCGCAATGCAGGATAACGCGGTGCGGTGCGGTGCAATGCATGCGGTGCGGCGCAGCTTGGCGCAGCTTGGCGCACAGCCTGCTGTCTGTGGCGTCAATAGACAGATCAGAACTAGCTCGGGAGGATGTTACATGAGAGAAAGGCTGTCATAATGCATGCATCACACCAGTCAGTTTAAGCATGGTCCTATTAAAACAATAAAAACCCGGACATTTTCATCAGTCTATAAATCCTTCCGGATGCCCCGGACAGCACATGAAAAGTGGACATGTCCGGGGAAAAGTGGACATGTCCGGGGAAAAGAGGACGGTTGGTCACCCTAAATTTACAGCTCGTTTGCTGAACACACAAACGGATCTCGAACCCAAGCAAAAGAGCGATAATACTCTTTAAAGTACGTCGCAAATTGTTTTCTCGTTGCTGACAGGCGCTCAGACGCTGATTGAAATAGGGAGGAGAAATTGTGTGACGTGCCTGCATCAGTGATAAAGTCTACAAGGCTGGGGTTCCCTCGACTGATGCGGCCATAGAGGTCTAGTTTTTGTGTGAAGGCGTGCACTTTGTCTGCAAGGAGCAAAATATGAGTTTCGCGGCCTTGCAAAGACAGTTTAAGGCCATTCAAGAATTCAAATCTAGTTTAAATAGGACAGAGATGCAAGCCACATATAGAGTCATCCAGATGCTTCACCAGATCTGATTTGATTTCTGTCTAAAACCCCTTCACCTCCTCTCGCAGCTCATACAATCGCTGTAACACCCGCCCCCTGGAGAGCCAGCGAACTTCAGTGTGACTCGCTAAAGCCGCTTATCACCTGCATTTGCGTTCACGATCGACAAATGAATCAAATTTGTTCAAAACTTCTTTTTTTAAATCAGTCCAAACACATTTTAATTTCTATTCAGGAGTTATTTATATACAAAACTAGAACTTTTAATGACAGTAGTTTAATAATAAAAAAAAATTGCAAATTTTCTTTTTCAGTTTTTTTCCTCCCATCCTGTAGCCTACTCACGCCCCCCCAGGGGCGTGGGGGGGGCGCGCCCCACCGGTTGAGAATCACTGGTTTAACATATGGAAAACAGCCATCATTAACTCAGAATCAGTAGCTTTATAAGAACAAGGCGTCTGAAATGATTGTCTAAGACAAAACGGCTGCTGTCTGCAAGTCAAAATTAACAGCAACCCTACACGAGACTGGTGTGTTTTTGTGCATGCATGTCTCTGCTATGTGTAACAAGCAATAAACCTGCGGTTATGTGTGTGCGTGTGTGTGTGTGTGTGTGTGTGTTATGTGTTTGGGCTGTGTCAATAAACTTTGGTGTAAAATTGAGCTAAAAATGTTTTTCGCCATGTCGAGAACTGTGAGCATCTATCCTTGTAAGATGCTTCTCAGGACCCCAAGAAAGCTAAGTAGAACCAGAAGTCTACTGCTTAGTGTCAGCTCACTCACGCAAACAAACACTGCTTGCAGAAACATAAGTGCTTGTGTAATAAGTTCCAGTCCTACACAGATGCAGGCTGATCTCTCTCATACACCCCAGACTGGAAACAGGACCTCAGGGCTGGAAGAGGGTTTGTTTCTGCGTGTGTTTGTTTCTGCGTGTGTTTGTTTCTACGTGTGTTTGTTTCTGCGTAAATTAGACAAAGAGTGCGCAGAGAGAAAGATTCTGCTGAAAATGGAGGGGAAAAAAGGAAGGAGTATTAGACGTTTTTGGTCAAAAGCCAGTGTTTTCGTGGAAACTAGATTTTCCTCTTTATGAATATGAAAATCCATGAAGGCTGCATTGCTGTTGTTATACACTCAAAATACGCACAGCTAAACTGTTCTGCAAACCTAAATATCACCAAAACAACAATGAACATAAGCTGAAGTGTGGCAAAAGTTAGTCTTAACCTTAGGTGCCAATGTCCTTTGTAGGAAATGTTTTGAAAGCAAATTGTCACATAGTTTAGAAAAGTGGCTTTAACCCATGATAGAGGTCACAACCCACTCTTCTACATCAGAGCCCAGAGCTGCATAAACTTCTGATACAGTTTGAAGCAGTTGAAATCAGTGCTGCATGAGCTATAGATTTCCACAACATATTGACATTGTAAAAAAATGCTTATGCTGCTAATCTGTAACATGTGTTAAGGCATTGACATGCCTCAATGACAGTATAAAGGAAGTCCTACTCAATAAAATGCAAGTTTTTTGTTTTTTTTGTCTTTTCATGTCTCCAGTTTCCTGGTGTTGCCTCATATTGAACATCTGCAGCTGCATTTCATTGGGATGCCATTGGAATAATATCTAAGTTATATGGTACATTCAACTATAAGCAATGATATTGGAATTCCATCCATCCATCCATCCATCCATCCATCCAACCAACCAACCAACCAACCAACCAACCAATAAAAGGCTCCAACCTTCTAAGGAATCTAAGTTTCAGGCTCACAATACATAGAGTAAGCAAAAAAAAAAAAAAAAAAAAAACAGTATATGAGTTCAAGATTCAAACAGGGAGTTGCAGCATTTGCAGTGATGTATTAAAATAATATCTTTGTAGTGACTGTGGTCATTTTTATTAAATCCCCAAAGCATTTCTCAACCTGCAAGTCATTTTGAGGTTTTCAATCAGTCGGTATATCTTGATGAAGCAGCATCAGCAATTAAAAGGCAGCACAAGGAGCATCTGAATGACATTAGCAACCGTAACTCACTATAAATCCAGAGTAAGGGAGTCTCACTGACAACTACCAGAAGAGATAAAAGCTAATCTATGCAGCTTGTCTTGTGTGGTTTATGGCCATTTAACGCCCGGGAGGGGGAGGGGAGCAGTCAGTGAGATATTAGACGCTTGAGGCAGGTCGCCAGTATTACAAAGTGGATGAAGTGTCAGTGGCCTTTTGCACATTCCCAACACTTTCACCAGACCCTGGGAGCCTGCAAAAGCAGATCATGTCATTGTGTTTGTGTCCAACAACTGGGCAGTAGGTCTTGTAAAAGAGAGTGATTGTGCAAGACCCAGAACAAGGAACAAAAGAGGGGATTTTGGTTTCACCAACATTCTCTACCTGTGTCTGTACATATAGATGTTATGAAAATCAAAATATATGAAAGATATTTGTGAAAACTGAAGTTTGTGTGAAAGTGAAAGAAGGAGTTTTGAAGAAGTAACCCAGTGGGGTTAGAGAGAGAACAACATTTTATTATGTGGACACACTTCATACTTGTTAGTGATGTCTGATAATCTCTGGCTGGGTGGAGATGAGGGAATAAGTGTGTTTTGTGTGTGAAAGTGTGTCCAACAGGCTATGAAAGGACCACCCTGGAATCCAAATAAGTGAGGTCATTACTCAAGCACTAACAGCAAGACTGCATCTGAACATTAGGAACAACTCTGACTCACACATTTGTCATAGTTTCACTGTAAATCCTTATGCCTATGATATTTTAAAGGTTGCATATGGAAAATGAAACTGACATCTTGTTTGCTTTGTAGTATACATTAAGGTGTTTGGAGTAAATACCCACTCAAAAAAAAGAAGAAGAAAAACACCCATTGGTTTTTGTGGATTTTTCTGATTTGCAAAATAGACCTACCAGTGTATTAAAAATTAAGAAAAAATGTGTAACATTACCTACTTTTCTCTAATTCAAAAAAGAAAAGTAAAATTATCCAGCTGCTGCTGAAGTTATTACTTATGTTTTATTACCTATTCTAATTTGCTGCTTCACTTTATATTGAAACAGATGTAATAGAATATTAGAAATATATATATTAGAAACTAGACTTAATCTGAAACCATATCATGAGGACTATCAGACTAGTATATATATATATATATATATATATATATATATATATATATATATATATATATATATATATATATATATATATATATATATATGGATGATATGTTTTGTTAAGTAGTATTAGTTTCCACAGGATTCCTGTTGCACAGATTACTATTTATTTTTTTGTTACTCTGCTCAATATAGAGTGACACCAGGGCATTTACTGTGTCTGACACTACATGGTTGATCAGTTTGATTTCCTGCTTGGGTATTTAGCCCGCACTAGGCAGCTTTACAGATATCCCACCTGTAGCTTGCCAACTGTAATTTTAAAACAATGTTACCTTAAAAAGAGGGATAGGTGGTACTCATTTAGTTTCCACACCATAACTGTCTCTGTTTTTAGGAATTGGAAATATTTCCAGGTATTTCTTGTAAGCAAACTAAAAATGAAGAAGACTTTATTCAGCTAGCTTACTGGCATTGCATAGCAGCAGCTGATGGAGGGGCACCATTATGTTAATTGATGCTTCAAGCACTCCAGAACTTCTACGGCCTAACTTTTTTGACATCCTAATAACTGGTAAAATTTTAGCACTTTTGAAACTCGAACCCTGTATTCACACCAACTCTACTAGTCACCCACAAACAGTATTGTATAAGTATTTGCATTGGCACTGAGTTACATTTTGGAACAAGTCCAACATCTTCATTCCAAATAAATGCATGTGGCAGCCTTTAAACACAACTTCTGACTGTGTGGATGGTTGTTCAGAAAGTTTGGAGAAAAAAATGGTCTAGATGTTAAATAACAAAAATAAGAAATATTAATCATTAAGAAAGGACAAGTAAAATGCCCTTCCTCTGTTAAGGTCACTGGACGCTAAAAAATGTGATGGGCAAAGAAATAAAAAGATCTACACATGGCTTGAGGGGAAAACAAAACAATCCAAATAAGGCCAAATCAAGGTCCAATAAAACAACATGGTAATAATTAAATGGCAGACTTAAGGCCTTAAAGCTCCCGCTTTAGTCAAATGTTTATATGAATTAATAGTTCCAACCAATTTTCCTAAGCACTGGCTCGTGATCAACACATTTTTATTTTTAGTATTGGGCTATCTGACGGCACTCATGTCTGTATTTCTATTGTTGCCCTACTATATAACCTTTATCACATTGGGACATCATTGAAATGTTAATTTGTTTCAGTAATTCAATATAAGTAAATAAGTAAATATTTTATATGATATAGATTCTAACAGGGCGAATATGCGCCTCAAATACATCACTATGTGTGTAACGCATGTATATAATATTTTCATTTATTAATTGAATCCCTGAAACGAAATAATGTTTCAAACATATTGCAATTCATTGAGATGCACTAGTACTATATAAGCCATTCATACATAATCATTGCATGGTTTCCGTGGTCTGGCTTTCTTATGAAAGAATCATGAGGCATGAAAGAGTGACAACAGGACATAAAAAACATCACTGCACTTCAGAAAATTTCAACCTGTGGAAGATTTTATCAGACTTTAAGAACTATAATTGTTAAAGGAAAGTGAAAGCAAAAACCAGATGTCTGTTCTGTTGTTAAATGAGGCAAAGGGGGAACACATGATGGAGAAAAAAGTCACAACTGAAAGTCGGAAGGAAGTAATGGTGCAAGTTATCATGGACCTGCTTAACTATGAACCCAGTTGTTGAGAAATTAGAAAAGTTATCACAATACAACTACTGAAGGATGAGAAACTGACAACTTTAAGTTCAACTGAAATTTACAGCTGCCTACATGAACTAGTATGTGTTTGGGGAAAAAAAAGTATCAACAATTAAAACAGAAATTGAATTATTTGGCCAGACTAACAAGACGTATGTTTTTAGGAGCTAAGGAGAGGGAATTCAAATTCAGAGCGTTATACCAACTGTCCATCTTGGTGGTGGCAGTATCATGCAGTAGGGCTGTTTTGCTGCCAGTGGTATTGCTTCATTACACAAGTGACTTGCAAAATGAAGGAGGATTATCCCTAAGTTCTTCTACTTTACCAGACCCTGGGAGCCTGCAAAAGCAGATCATGTCATTGTGTTTGTGTCCAACAGCTGGACAGTAGGTCTTGTAAAAGAGAGTGATTGTGCAAGACGCAGAACAAGGAACAAAACAGGGGATTTTGGTTTCACCAACGTTCTCTACCTGTGTCTGTACATATAGATGTTATGAAAATCAAAATATATGAAACATATTTGTGAAAACTGAAGTTTGTGTGAAAGTGAAAGAAGGAGTTTTGAAGAAGTAACCCAGTGGGGTTAGAGAGAGAACAACATTTTATTATGTGGACACACTTCATACTCAAACAAACAGCTAAGTTGTTGAAACTTAGACTTGAACATTCCAAGAAGACAAGGAATTCAGATACATCAAAAGTGGCTTTGACATGGTAAGCTATCATTAAGCTTTTGGAAAGCTCTGGTCTCTACTATGCTGATCCCTTGGTTAAAATGGGTAAAGGTGGAGTCTGTGCTAGCTACAATTATGCAAAAATCTTGATGACTACAAAAGGCTATAAGAGCAGATGGATGAGATGCAACCTTCTAAGTGTGTTGGCCACAACCAGTGCCATCCCCAATCAACAACAATGTAGAGAAAATGTCTGAATTCCACGAATTAAACCAGAACAGCCTTGAAAAAATCATTATCCAATTAAGCTCCTCCTCTTGGTGTCTCGATATCCTACCCACAGCTTTTCTAACGAAAATTCTTCCTGTTATTGGGTCTGATCTTGTTCAAATAGTGAACTCATCCCTCCTGTCAGGTGTCTTCCCCCAGGCTTTAAAAACAGCAGTTATTAAACCACTATTAAAGAAGAAGAATCTGGACAAGACGTTACTGCAGAACTACAGGCCAATCTCTAATCTTCCATTCATCAGTAAGATTATTGAAAAAGCGGTGTTTCAGCAGTTAAATAGCTTCATAACAATGACAAACCGTTTTGATGTTTTTCAGTCTGGTTTCCGTGCTCACCACAGCACTGAGACTGCCCTCGTCAAAGTATTCAATGACATCCGCATAAATACAGACTGTGGTAGAACCACAGTGATGGTTCTGTTGGACCTCAGTGCAGCATTTGACACTGTTGATCATGATATTTTATTGGAACGACTGGAGAGCTGGGTCGGACTGTCTGGTACACTACTCGGCTGGTTTGAGTCTTACCTAAAGAACAGGGACTTCTATGTTTCAATAGCAAAGTTTTCATCAGAACGAACAGAAATCACATGTGGGGAGCCCCAGGGCTCCATTCTGGGCCCCCTCTTATTTAATATCTACATGCTCCCACTAGGCAAGATTATAGCAACCAATAACATTAGCTACCATAACTACGTGGATGATACTCAGCTTTACATTACAATGTCACCAGGTGACTCTGAACCCATTCAAACCCTAAATCAATGCATTGACCAAATAAATGGATGGATGTGCCATTACTTTCTCCAGCTGAATAGAAACAAAACTGAAGTAATTATTTTTGGACTCAAGGAGGAACGATCAACAGTTAGCACACAGTTTCAGTTAATACAGCTAGAAACTACTGATCAGGCTCGAAATCTATGTGTAGTAATGGACTCAGACCTGAACCTCCAGGGTCACATAAAAGCAACAACAAGGTCAGCGTTCTATCACCTGAAGAACATTTCTAGTATTTAACGACTGATGTTGAAACAGGACCTAGAAAAACTCATCCATACGTTTATCTTTAGTCTGATTGATTACTGCAACAGCATCTTCACATGTCTGCCTAAGAGTCAATCAGACAGCTGCAGCTGATCCAGAATGCTGCCGCTTGCGTCCTCACTAGAACCAGGAAAGTAGAGCACATCACCCCAGTTCTAAAGTCCTTACTCTGGCTCCTTCTAGCTCAGAGAATAGACTTCAAAATACTTCTACTAGTTTATAAATCATTACATGACCAACCACCAAGACCACTCAGGTCCTCCAACTCTAGCCTACTAATCATCCCTAGACTCAGAACTAAACATGGAGAAGCAGCTTTCAGTTTCTATGCTCCCCTTATCTGGAACAGACTTCCTGATGAGTGTAGAGCTGCTAAAACTCTGAACTGCTTTAAACCGAGACTAAAAACCTATCTGTTTAGAATTGCTTTCGAGTAAATGATTGATGTCATATGTATGAAATGTGTTCATGCTCTCTTGCTTTAATGATCTTTCTCTTACTTTATTGTGTATCATGTGTAATGTGTGTTTCTTTTACTTTTAATTTCCAATGTTATATTCCATGTCTGTTTGTTTTGTTTTTTGTTTTTTTAAATCACCAAATCATGTAAAGCATTTTGAATTACCCTGCTGTTAAAGTGTGCTATACAAATAAAATTGCCTTGCCTTGCCTTGCCTTGCCTTATATATATATTTAGGCCCATCAGTATAATTGTGACCTTGCATGAATAAATAAAAACTTACAAAAAATTATATTTGTACAATAGATCTTTACCTGTGAAGTTCATTGAAGATGTTTCCCTTATCCTCATTTCACCCTGGAACAAACAGTTCGAATGCATAATAGAACTACAATTCCAGTTTACAATTTTTTAACCAGGTACAGTAGTTGCAACCTGAATTGTGAATGTGAGCTAAAACTGGGCACACATTTTTTTCACTTCTGTTTTCATCTCTTTTCATGTCTCTCATTCTCAGCCTATAAAATCTTTACTCTCTTTTGCCATTTCATGTCATTTCACTCTTCTACAGTTTTCACTACTCTTCTACATATCTCCCCCGTCTCCCTCTCTTCCTGCCTTTTGCCAGCAGTCCACACAATGTGCCCATTGTTCCCCCGGTCGTTCTCCAGAAAGCAAAGAAAAAGGATGTCTGCAGCACAGAACTCACACAAACGCTTACATAGAAGCTTTCATTCTACAACTTTCTCTTTAACAATGTGTACACCACCAACAATTTCGCACCAGCATATACTGTGAAACGCTTGGAGCACACCAAAAGAGCTCAGGACAAGGCATGGATTGAGAGCTGGCAGTGAGTCATGTGCGGCTGCTGAATCTATGCATGTCCGAGGATGATACCCTGCAAACATCTGAGCAATTCCATGTTACATAAAGACTGAAACTGTCATTATATGTGGGTATTTTTAAGAGAACAGAAAGTGACTTCTTGTTGGGGAAAGGCTTGACCTATTTTAAGCACTGTCGATTTGTGAATTGTGTTGAAACTAAAGTAGGGAAGCCACAATTAACTACCATTATTAAATAAGACCTGTTTTGTAAATACAAAAAACGAAGTCCTGCTTGATGATGTGGACTCTCACTGCAGCCCATTAAATCAACGGCATTTCATCACCCTCCAGCAACAGTAGCTCATTGGGAGCATTCATTGGATGCACTGTGACATGATAATGTGTTATTCCCAATGGAAGAGGAGTTAACTTGTTGCTGCTAAATTACACATAAATGAGCTTTGTTAAATTCGCTGTGGCCTTCTGTTGGCCCAAAGCCACCAACATAATGGATTACTTCCAAAACACAAATAAAAAAAACAGTAGAAAGCAGAATCAACAGTTTAATTGCATTATAAATTTTTCTAGGGATCATCACTTAGGAAAGTGAGCAAAAAACTTGCTTTATGACTTATCAGTAGACTCGAGTATAAAGCATGTTTTCAGAATGGTCAGGTCTATCTGTTTCAAATGTTTGGGTCAAGCATGGTGATGATGAAAGGAATATATAATTATTGCCAGAAAAAGAAATGCAGCTTCATTGAACATTTTGGCGAATATGCAGGTTTTGGCTCATAGTGGTGGCAAACAGCAACCACATCTTGTATGCCTCCTAGTGTAATTTTTTTTTTACATGAGCGACTTGCCATCATGTATATGTATGCTACCAACTACTTTTATCGAAGTTATATATCTTTTATTACTATTTGAATCACATTAATACTAGCATTGGGTGAGCAGGAGTACTAATGGTCACTCACAAGGACATATTAATTTGATTCCCGGCTGCGTGCACCCTATGTCATTAGGCTGGTAAACAAATGTACTCTCACCTTGTCCTGTGATGCAATGTTTTGTGACTAATGTACATATAACTTGTTCTGTTGGAAAAAAAGTTTTAAGCCAGGTTTTGGGAGCTGACTTGTGTTTAAAAGAAATTGAACAGTTTATTTTATAGGTGAGACTCAAACTCATATAGGGCTTTTTCACAAAAGGGGTTCCAGTTCTTGACAAGGGCTGTTGCTAGAGCCGCTTTTTAACTTGCTCCGTAAAAGAACCAGTTTGGTTGGTGCCACGTCATTACGTGCAAATGTAAATAGTATTATTTATTCCTGTAACCTTGCAAATAGATGTTATAATATTCCCATCTCAATTTATTAATGCTGTTTAAAACAATCAGCGGCTCTTGTAAACATTTCGCAATCCTAGATCCATACCAGAAACTGGAAAACTGAGATTCATTAATAACACCTAATGATCCAAAAAGAACAGCAGTCTCAAAGAACTAAATTGGAAATACTGTTTCTAGATTCAGTGGCAAATATTTCAAATAGTCTGTAAGTTAACTAAATATTTTCCTCATTTGACCAGTTTTTTAAAACGGTGATGGAAAAATATAAAGTTCACCCGTCATTTTGACAGATTACCATTCACACCCCTAACCACTTGGTGCAGATGCACAGACATTTGCAACTTTACACATAAAGTTCAGGTAACTGAATCAATCCAAAAAAAGATACCCATTAGAACATCTGATCAGCATCTTAGACCTAACACCATCCTCAATGCATCTCCCTATCCGGGAGGTGTCAGCACGTTGAAAAATTACGGAGGTATTGCGCATACGTTTACAGAACGGCAGTGAAAGATCGCTGCAGCTTAGAGAGCAACTCACCCCCAAATCAACTTTTTTTTTCTGATAAACTCTATAAATGAGTGTCAAATAGTGCTGTCTACATTTCTCCTATGTATTTTGGTATTCTAGTGCATTTTAGAAAAAATATACATTTTCTAAAACAGCCAGTGTGGCGCCCTCTTCAGGTTAAAACTATATACTGCAATTTAATTTGAATCGGGCATTGCTATTCACTTTGCCGTGAGGCCTGACGTCAGTTATATACAGCCACGCTACCGCTGTGGAGTATAAGACAAGCCGAGTCTCCGCCAACACCTCGAACACAGAACCTCCCACCCTTTCCCCTCATCATTAACCTCAGAAAGATCGCTTTGAGACAAAGGAGCTCACATTGCTTTCCATCTTTCTTGCCATCTGTGTCTTAGCCACTGCAGCAGCGCTGCTGTCAACATGTCAATCACAGCACAGACCACGCCCAGCCATCTCCCCCCGCGCTTTTGCTGGTCTGCCAGGAACACCTCCTTTTGGCACATTTTTCAAACAGGAAATGTGGGCAGAGTCAGACTCTGGTAGGGGAGTGAGTTGCTCTTTACCCCCTGATGTCAAGGGACTGTATGCTGAAGGAGTTCCTCCCAATCAAGTAATCAGAAAAGCCCTCGTTCACAGAGTGTTGCTGAATTTTGATCCTTTCAATTGGAGAAATGTTCCCTAATTTCAAAACTTTGGCTGAGGTGGCACTCGTAATTCCATTCTCCAGTGTAGCAACAAAATGTGGATTCACCCTCCGTTAGGCACAAGCGGGAGCGCGGTTCAGCTCCATGCAGAGCGTTCAGACCACAGTAGGGGAAATGTTCATAATTAATACATGTATCTTATTAATCTGCTCAACGTGATGGCGCGATGTGGATTCTCTATTCAGTGTGAACATTAATTAAAATGAATTAAAATAAATACTTCTAAATATGGCATATGTCATTATTATTATTTAAAAAATTGACGGGTAAAAATAGGTTATGACTAGATTTTCTTGACCCAGTCAGTGAAAAGGACCAACAACAAAATTTGTAGTGTGACCTCTGGCAGGAAGATAACTGTCAGTCAGCCGAAAGCTAAACAAAACAATTGCTTAGTAGACACTAGTCCAAGTTACTGTAAGCACTTGAGTAAAAAATGCTCTTTTAGTGCGTTTAAAGTGACAGCAGCTGACAGCATAGTCTTAAGCATGTTGTGAAAAAAAAAAAAAGATTTACATGCCAATACTAGGCAAAACATGAAATGCCACATGTCATAATTACTATTATCTAGTGACTGTATTTATCAATATTTAATTTTTTTATGGAGGACTTTCTCTCATAGGTTAACGTACACTTGTGTCGTACAAAAAGTACAAAAATTGCTTTGTTCAAAGCTAATCTTCATTTAGAGCTAGCTCTCATAATTGGTCAACTTGCACGCCAAAAATAACATTTGAAAAACCTGAAAAAGGGAACAGGGAAATAGAACACATGAACAACCTTGCAGAAATGGTCATGTACATAGGGAAGTTTTAAAAATAATGCTTTGCCAACCACATGATGCATAAGAAGAATAAACAAGGGATTTTTTTTGCACACTATACCATTTGTGGCAGCTAATATAAAGGTGTGTAAGTACAGTTTTTCGCCAACCAGTTTGACCAAGAAATCCAGATATTCAGTTACAAGTTCACAACTGGAGTTCGTCTGGTAAACAGCTTTTACCATTTGTGTCATGTTCAATCTCATTTTATTGTAGGGTGTGTTTGTCATCTTGTAATGAATTCACACTCTTTGACACAGATTAAACTGAATATATCACATGGGGCTGGATGCAATAAAACATTTGCATCAGTGATGTCTTCCACAAAGAGTTTGACTCAAAAGTATTCAAATTTATAGCTAATCTAATGTACTAGTTTTTCAAAAGCACTACTGCTTCTCAGTAAGTAAAAAAGTGCATATGGCTATGTTCTGCAACAGGGGTGGGATTTAAACCACATTACTTTTTGTAAGATTTAGACTCGATTGATCTGAGTCTAGTTATAGAACAATGTTCAAGTCCATGTTTATCAAAATATGGTGGCATTTATTATCTAATCCTAAGGCGGTTCTAATGCCAATAATTACAAAAATGTTCCCTTTTCTTTTTTCACAAATAGAATAAAAATTTAATTATCCCAAACTGTGTGCTTTAGAATATGTGTCCACTGTAAAATTATTAAAAGCATAAATTTACTTCACAAGACAAAGTCACAAATTGAAACAATTCACAAAATGGATTTTCCTTTGACGATAAATATATTTTGGATATTTTTTTAAATTGCGATATGTTGTGTTATGAGTTTTAGATATAATTTGCTGCTTTATATTAAAAAAAGTCTAAAATTGTTATAATGATCCCCTTAAGTTGAATGTTTTGTTGATTCATCTGTGCAATACATCGGTTGTCATGTTTTAGTTCCAGTTTGTTTCCCCCACATCTCTACCCCCTAAAAAAGACAAGCATGAAGCAGGGTGTTCAGTATCTCACAGATGCACATTTGGTCAGCTTCCTGAGCCAAAGCAGCCTCAGGGGACAAAACTTTTTGAATGTAAGTTTTCTTTTATAATTAAAGAATCTGATTAAATTTGTCCTCATTTACAAAAAAAAAAAATTTTGATTATATACTCAAGAATTTATTTAAAATACAAACCCATGTCTTTCCTTAACTCAAAACTGCTAACAGAGGCAGAAACTATTATTAGCAGCTCAATAATCAAATATGTATGATTTTGCTGTACTGAAAGACAGTTTTCTTTTTATAGATTTTGGTTCCTCCTTTTGTATTTCCCATGACTGGCCTCAGGTGCCCTTCATGATTTGAACCCACATTCCCTTTAGATAGAATCAAAAGATGTTGAAGAAAAACAAATTGGACTTAGAGAAGTTAATGGAAGGTTAGCAAAGAAATAATGGTCTATTTTGAGGTTTTTACATGTCAAACCACAAGAGCATAAGATTTTAAGGCAGTAAACTAAACATCTGATTTGGTTTAGTGCTTGCCAACATCATGCCGCAATAATTGTACTGCAATGCAGTAGCATTATGGTTATTCTGTCTGCATGCAATGTGCTGGTTCATGACCTGTGATCTCTATGATCAAAATGAGAATTTTTGTACACTTTCACCAAATCGTTCACCGTTGTGATGTATCTATTGTATATGTTTATGTAGGTGGACCAATTCCTCCATCTCTAAGAAAACTGATGCACCCATAGGACACCTGCAGATTTATGTAATGTACAATTCAGTCAGTTATATATATATCTGAATTTGATTTAACCTATTTTATTTTAATGTTGTTTAACCTTCATTTAAATGCATGGATGGTTGTTTGTTCTGCGTGTCTCTGTGTTGCCCTGTGATGTACCCCTCCTCTCGCCCAATGAATGCTGGAGATAGGCACAAGCCCCCTGCATACGATGGACACCTATAGATAATGGAAAGATGGATTAAATAAACATACATATGGTCAACCAAAATGACCAAGAAACTGTCCATGAAAAGTTCCATGAGAGCTTAAAATTCCACCTTGGAGCAGGGTGTAATGCTGACCAGTTAAAGCAGGAATGTACAGTGCAGTAGTACAGTATGAAGGGAGCATTTGTTAAAAACCAAATGGAATGTTTGAGGAGATTGTGTTTTTAGAATGAGCATTTACATGCTCTTTAGTGAAAAAGGAGCACATTCTATAAAGAAAACAACGCTTTTGGTTTATCCTTGATTTAACCTCAGGTTGTAAATTGTCAATATGTTTTGAAAAGGACAGCTGGTGTCTAGCCCAATAACTTGGTCTAGAGGAGTCCCATCAAGAGTGGAGACACTTGGGAGTTTTGACAGCACACAGCATTTCTCACTAAACCACATGACTTTGGTCTTGTAAGTATTTAACTGTAGATGCAATTTGGAGAAGGCTTGTTTGTGTCTACTCAAGTTAAGCTGACGTTGCTAAACAACTATATCTGGAGAATGAGCAGAGTAATAGAGAACTTTGTCATCCGCATAAAGCTAAATGAATAAATCCAGTATATAATTTACTATATTGTTAATATAGAAGTTAAGACTTGGAAATGTTTAGTTATAGATGCAATTTGGAGAAGGCGTACTAAAGCTAAGTTAAAGTTGATCAACAATATCTGTATCTGGCATGTTTTTAGAAATATAAAAGTAAGTGTTTTAATGAGAATATGATAGTGGAAGTGAAACTATTTGACATGCCTTAGATAAATTTCAACTTGCACAGGAATCTATTTCCTCTGAGTCATTCTCTCGCTCTAGAGGGAAATCTAATTTTGCAACACTAGCTCACAAATGGCACTATTACTGTACCTGCATGTATGCTGAAGTAATCTGGACCTCTGGGATAAGAATGGGTGGAATGCAGGTCTTTAGACAAGAGGGAGGAAAGATCAAGCTCTTCAGCAATCACAACACAGATGTTTCAAGGACCTTTTTGCTTGACGGATGTCAGGGCTCATGTGGGGAAACATAAAACAGTTGTTTGCAGGGGAGATACCGCGTCTTTGCGATGGGAGTTTTGTTTAGCCTCACTAAGAAGGTCAAAAGTCAGAAGCATCAACCTCACTCTTCAAATTTTGTTTTCCTTTTAAAGCCTCTCGCAAGTTGCAGAATAATTCCCAGATAAGCATGCATTTGTGATCGTTTTAGATCTATTGGTGAGAAAGTTAAGGACTCATTGCCTGTCTTGCTCAATGGATACTTGGGAAACCAGTGAGCTGCTGAGAACTATCTAGACCCCATATACCTGGCCATATGTTTTTTCCCACATCTAGAACATTTGACAGCTGTCTCTTTGGACGGCTGGTAATATTAAAATAAGTTGGAAATAAAACACTATAATAAAATATAGTACAGAGACCTTTGTCACTGTAAACTACTAAACACTGCAATCTCTTGAGTTGCTGTTATTGACATCAGCAGAACTGCCTTTGCTATCACTTTACTTTTCCACAGTTTTTCTCAGACTGTTATTGTCATGGCTTATCACCTCACCTTTCACTTACTAGATGTTTTCTTTTCATGAACCTCCACAGTAGCTATGAAGATAATAAAGGGCTAATGTCAACAGAGAGAACACTTTTCACATTTTGTCATATTTTAACACAAACTTCAATGTATGGCAATTTATTTGGCAGACAAACTTAAAGTAGTAAATAATTCTGAAGTGAAAGAATTATTTCCACAAAAAAAATTGAAAAGAATGGCATTCATTTTTACTCAGCATCCTTTAGGTAATTGAAGCTCAACATGTCACAAAAAAGAATAGGCAACTATTCGGTCCCTTGCTAAAATATATAAACATACGATATCAGTAAAATACTTTGTAATTTATGTCTCTGTATTCTACAAGGCACTGTAAATTTATGATTTCTTTTCACATGTTCTATTGAGTAAATGGACCAAGACTAAATCTGACAAATTATGAAAAAAATAAAGCTACATCAACATGTTTTATACGCTAGCCTGGGTTCATTTAGTAATAGATCTTGTCACCAGATGGCCAGTGATTTGTGCTATTTCTTGGGAATGTCCCAGTAGGTTATAAATGCCCACAGTGAAAAAGGTGAAATGTTTTTTAATGTTAAAAAAGTTGAAGACCTAATTTCATAGTTACATCCCACCTCAAACTGAAAGTTTCCTCATAGCTCACCCACTTTAACTTGTAAACAAACATAAAAAATTGGTAAATAAATCAAGTAACTCTAATTAAAAAAGCTTAAAAGTGACTGACCTAATTTATCTGCAAAAGTTCAAATGGGCCTCACAGACCCCTGTAGCATCAAAGACCCCCTGTGGTCTTTGACAGTGGGTGGCGGAAAACAGTGTCCTCGCTCTCTCTTGTGAATAAACTAATAAACACACTCAGATATTTGAACACATACCGTTTGAGGTCCCGAAGAGATAACGCTCATTAGGTTACATCAAAAGAATGACGATAGTAGACCTTTACAATAAGTTTTAGCTTTGATGATAGTGGGAACTCACTGTGTTCTCAAATTTGCTGCATGCTAAAATTCATAGTTGAAATAGAGTATACAGATATTGTTTTGTCTGACGTTATCTTTAGTCAACAGAAAACAACATGTTTTGAGATAAACCGTTGTTTGTTTGCTTTTTCATGAGCAAATAGACTCATTTGTTGAAAGCTGTCGGTAACAGAAAGGTCACAGAAAGTACTGATGCTACTAGAGGTGAACTCTTTACAATGAGGAAAACATATTCCTGTTGCATCAATGGTGAGAATTCTCAACTTTTCCAGCTGGGAAATATGGCAATTGGTTGTTCCTGGAATGCGTGAACCAACCCAAATCTGAACCAAATCTCTAGGGAGAATTAAGTTTGGGATGAATGCTATGGATAAATCCCTCTCCTACCCTCTTCTTTAGAGGTGTGACATAGTTATTATTCAATTCAGTTTAAAATATCAAATAATGGAATATCACATGAAATACATGTCTTTCATAACTCTATATGGAACTACAGGGCTTTGCAGATGCTCACATGGGTTTATTGGCACTGACATTCACACTGACATTTAGTCATGGATAATTCTGCAAACATCTGCACATTCCATGGGTGCTAATTTAAAATGATAAATGACAATTCCACAACAGCAAGACAAGCTCCTGCTGCGAAAACACTTGTATACAGATAAAAAAAAAAAATTTCTTTATCTTGCCTTTTTTGTTAAAAGTTCAGTCTCTTTCGTGGGATATGCATATATATATTGAACTGAATTCACAAAGTAACACAACTGTTTCTTTTTATCACTCATAAGCAATCAAACTCCACCATCAAGCATATAATTACATTGTGTGTTTTATGCTTCTGATGTTCTCATCATAATGTATGGTGTGTGTGATATGGTGATTTAAACACAAGTTGCCACATGTTAATTTGGTTCACTGATCACATCTCTACCCGCTACTGCCTTCTCAGTACACAAGCTTTTTTTTTCCATCTTTCACTGTAATGTAAGAAGAAGACCCATGATATGCACTCAACAGTGTCTTTATTAGGTTTGTTCAATTGCTTGTTGGAACAAATACTCAATTAGCCAGTCAGGTGGAGCCAACTCATTACATCTAGACATGGTATATATAACTTGCTTATATTTAAAACTGAGCATCACAATTGTGAAAAAGGGGAGTAAATAGACTTTGAATGTGGGGTGGATGTTGGTGCCAGACTAGCTAAACTGAGATGTTTAGAAACTGCTTTTCTACTAGGATTTTCCACAAGCCGGAATCTCTCGGTTTTACTGAGGAATAGGACATTTCCAATGAAAGACAATTGTAGTAACCTAAATACCTTATTGACAGTAGATCAGAGACGAATGGGCAGAAAGTTTGAAATAATTACTTGTCGCAGTCAAGGTATTGCAGACCACCATCTCTGAATGCACTACATGTCGTGCTTGGAAGCAGATGATCTACAGCAGCAGAAGACCACACTGGGTGCCACTCCTGTCAGCTAAACATAGACAACTGAGGCTACAATGGCCCAGGCTCTTCAAACACGGAGAATACCATAAAAAATCTTGCCTAGTCCCATTTGGTTTTAAATATCTGAAAAAAATGGATCCATCTTGCCTTGTATCAGTTGTATAGGGTGTGGTGGTGTAATAGGATAGACTCGGTTGCACACTCTGGGCCTCTTGGTACCAACAAAGCATTGTTCAAACACCACAGCCTGCATGATTGTTGTGGCTGTCCATATCAATCTCTTTATGAGGATAATGTATCCATCAACTTATTGAATCAATGCCAAAGATAATCAAGGCAGATCTGAAGGAAAAAGGGGGTCCAAGACAGCACTGACTAGGTGTGTTTAATAAATTGACAAGTAAATTTATATTTAATGCACATACCATGTTTTTGTAGAATATGAAATTTACACTGATTGTATTTTTTGCTTCAGTAAATTAAGGGTTTCATTACTATAATAATGAACCCAGACTGATCTCGAAATATTTAGGAATCCCCTTCATAGAACAGGCATGTAGTCTATTGTATAACTGTTTTATAAGACTTTAAAAAACAGGCTCAAACAATATATCTGAATTCTATTTATCTCCATCCTTGTTTCATTCTGGCCAGCTTTCCCTGTCGGCTCATACATCTTGAGTTCTTTATCTTGACTTCAAAGAAATGTCTGTCAGTTTTAACTGTGCCGCAATTCCAACTGTTGAATGGAAAAAAGTTCATAAAATGGTTACATTTCACAGCTCAGCAGGGTGTTCCAACTCCCACAAGCAGTTGACAGCATTAAAGGGGGTCCCAGCACCACAAGAAAGAGTGTGGAGATGTTTCTGGCATGGTTATTGTATTTTTGTGATTTTTCGGCCCACCACTAAGGGTTTTCCTCTTTATTAACTAAGGCTGCACTTTAGGTAAACATATTTTTACAACTCCGGGATGGCTTGTACATTCAGCGGAGGAGGAAACTATGAAAATATGTTTAAAACAAATTCCTCTCTGCACAAAAACAGACCATCAAGACCGATGTCAACTTGTTTAGTCCCAGAGCTCGTTTTTCTTTTCCTCCCTCCGTTTCCTCCCTCGCTCAAGTGCTGTTCTACTCCCAAAGATTTGAGGCAGAGCCCAGTTCTGGCGCAACAAGTCCTCAGAAATGCGCCTCACTAACCTTGGCGCACAATATCCCATGCTGAAATAACGGTGCGCCCTGCGGCATCAGGCATCTGCCGGTGTCAGAGCTTTTATCTGAACCGCACACTGCCTCGCTGCGTCTACGTGGCAGGTATGCTTTGATTAGCTACAGATGCCCACGTTATTCAAGCGTGCACGCAAAAGAAGGTGAAATAGTTGCAAGTGCAGGAATCATCCCCCCCCCCCCCCCCCCTTCTTTATGCATAATAAATGTTAATTCATAAGAAACAAAGACAATGAACATTGACACTTACAATTTGATAAGATCCAGTGAGAGCAGCGGGATTTTATTGACTCCCTGAAGGGATCCTGGATGTCCGAGTCAAGTTTGATTCGAAAGCCCACTCTGCATGCGCAACTCCTCTGTCAAAGCCGCCGCAAATACGATTCCACATCCAATAAAGATACATGTAAACCTTTCATTTTATGTCCAAATAGCAACACAGCGTTCCCACGTATGCGTCCTATCGGTGCGTTACAATTCTTATAAAAAATTTTTTGTGTTAGTATTCTTGATTCCTACTCTTGTTCAGGCTTTTCCCCAAAGGTAGACGGCTTGATGCTCTCCGCTCCGGCTCCGTGCCTCTCTGCGCTGGCGCGTCTCTCTCCTTTCCTCACTGAACGACTGCCACACACACACACTCACACACACAAATAACACACACGCACGCACACACACAGCACGAGACGGGACCTTTGTCTGCACGTGACGTCACTCACGCACACGCACAGCGCAAAAATGATGCCACAGCTAAAAGCTTTTTTGCACACTTTTATTTTATGTAGCTAATCAGAAGCCTACACAATGAGTAAAAATCACATGGTGTTTTGCCTTTTTCAGGTCTACAAAACTCGCTATTAACGTGTAAATGTCTTCCAAGATAACGCAGGTGAAACTGTAGCCTATAAGCAACAAGTGCATAAAACTTGTCAAAGATGTAAAAGTCCGGCTACCAAGAGAAATATCTGAGAGTCGTTCCGTTTCCCCTGCCTAATTGGAAACACATTTTTTTTTCAGCAACTTGTAAAGAAAAAAGAGTCAGGAAGGGGGGTAAAAGGGGTGGAGTGAGAACGAGATGAAAAGCGACTGTGAACTTAAAGGGAGATTTAAAGACACAAAAAGAACAAATTAACCTTCCTCATTGATACACATTTTCTGAAAAGTGTTTTTCTGTCTGACGGTACTGGCGTCTCTGAAGGTAAAACTTTCACACTTGGAGTTCTCAGAGAGTTTTTGGCTGGAACTGCTAGGTCAGCAAAATCCACAGCATCTGTGAACACTTAGTGAGG
Organism: Valencia hispanica; assembly: GCA_963556495.2. Classification (NCBI taxonomy): domain Eukaryota; kingdom Metazoa; phylum Chordata; class Actinopteri; order Cyprinodontiformes; family Valenciidae; genus Valencia; species Valencia hispanica. Next base: position 10,981,817 of record OY747717.1, on the reverse strand, counting down.
TGTTAGGACTAAACCAACCATCGGCTTTTGCATGAAATGGAGCATTATAGTGGCACTTTACATTAAACTAGCTCTATCTATCTATCTATCTATCTATCTATCTATCTATCTATCTATCTATCTATCTATCTATCTATCTATCTATCTATCTATCTATCTATCTATCTATCTATCTATCTATCTGTCTATCTATCTATCTATCTATCTATCTATCTGACTGGATAGTTGTTCTGTCTGTAGCTTGGAGGTCTTTTAAGGTAGTGGATTCTAAATGTAATGCAGCATATTACAAAGTACTTACATGTCTGTGCTATTAAATAGTGCAGCTATTTTTTTCTGCAACACAATTAATAATTGTGTGGTATGGTCTCAAACACAAAAAGTAAAATGTTACAATTAACCCTATAGTCTGGGTTAGTTGTAAGACACCCTGGGGTAAGATGTACCACAATGAAATGAGGGTAGGCTACTTACAAAGTCTTAACATTTAAACGATACAACACCTTGATGCACTTATAGCAATACAGTATGTGTAGATGTGTGTGTGTGTGTGTGCGGTCAGTGTGTGCATACGTGTAGGTGTGGTGTGTGTGAACGAGTGCAGAAATTTGAAAAGCCTTTGAACATAACGCAACAGAAAAAAGGGAAAGGTATGGAAATTTCACCAACTGAATGTTGTATTGACTGTGGCATGAGCTCAGTGGACAGTATAACCTATATATATATATATATATATATATATATATATATATATATATATATATATATATATATATTACAGTATATACAGTACTGTGGAAATGTTTAAGGCAGGTGTCAGGAAATGCTTTAAACAAAGAATGCTTACAAAAATAGTGTTGATCATTTATTTTCATCAATCAACAAAATACAGTGAGTGAACAGAAGAGAATTGTATATCAAATCAACTACATTCTACATCCACAGATCTTCTGAACAAGAACTCATAGAAGTGATGGTATGTCCCCCACAGAGCCCACATCTCAACATCTTGGAGTGTGTCTGGGATTACATGAAGAGAAGGATGTGAGGAAGCCTACATCCACAGAAGATCTGTGGTTAGTTCTCCAAGATGTTTGGAACAACCTACCACCTGAGTTCCTTCAAACACTGTGTGCAAGTGTACCTAGAAGAATTAATGCTGTTTTGAAGGCAAAGGGTGGTCGAACCAAATATTGATTTGATATAGATTTCTTTTTTGTTAATTGACCATATTTTGTTGATTAATGAAAATAAATCACTAACACTGCTATTTTTGAAAGCATTCTTTGTTTACAGCAATTTTTCACACCTGCCTAAAACTTTTGCACAACACTGTATATTATACCAGAAGGGAAAAAAAGACACAGCCAAATTATGGACGGTGATGGCAAAATAACTTTGAAAGATATACAATGCAGTCATTGAAGAATCCAAAGTTTAGCTTGTACAAAGACATTTAGTACGAATATCTTGAAGTGGTTTCCAAATTATTTTAATAATCTCCTAACATCCTCGTCTTGAAAATTTTATTCACTCTTCTGCGAAACATTGCTTTAGTTCATTTAAGTCTTTGGCCTTTTGTTTCTTAAGAGCAAATTTATGGTCATGCCGCATTTCAGTCTGGTCAAGTTTGGTATATTTACTGGCTCATCACAGCACCTTGATTCTTTTCCTTTCTGTTGTAGGTGGGTCAGTATAGTTGTGATGTTGTATAAGCCAGTTTCAGCCAAGTGTTTGCTAAAAGATAGATGTTGTTGCATTAGATTCCTGAATACCTTGTGTTGTAGAGGCATTCTTGGTCAAATCAATGACTCAAAGGCGCCCACTTCCTGTTGCTGCAAACCCAGCCTAAATCATCATTCATCCTCCACTCTGCCAAACATTTGGTATGAGGTGTTGATCTATTGCAAATCTTGTGAGAACTTTGGATTTAAATTCCCTAAATAATGTTTACATTTTATGCAACAAAATTTAATCTTAACAGAGAAAGGGAAAACATAAATTTGGTGTTCAAAACTATACACATACGTAAGGATGTCTATTATTAATTTTAGTTCTGCCTTCAACATTGTAAACGTTCATAAACTGATACAAAAGCCAAGCACTGCTTCTCAAAGGTCATTGCTGGTGTCTTTTCTTGTTGGAATTGTGATTCCACAAACCTACTAAGATTTCTGTTTTCTAAAGGTTGTCACATCTTCTGATAATGGGTAATTCAAATGCATTTATTTAACAGAACCTGGCTGCTGTCTTAAGTTCCATATAAAATGTAAGGTTGGACTTAGTTTTTCTCATGCCTTTACTTAAAGTCATTGGTGTTCAGTTTGCAGCCTTTTTATGAGCAAGCTGACCAATGTATTAGAGCACATAGATCACTTCATCTGACAGAAATGTTTCATTAGAATCTAAATTTTTCTGAACCCATCCCAAAACCCAGTGTGACTTTAGTTTGTGGCATTGAGCTTCTCTTGTTTTTCATTGTGGTTTGGCTCAAAACCTGTAGAATATTGCATAATGTAATTGTCAAAATACGAGATGGAAAAGACACCAAATCACAAAACTCCTCATAAAACCTGAATACCAAAAATGGGACAGTGTACTGTGTATAGTCACTTGAAGTGTAGTAAAGTGCAGCCAAGGTTTGGAGAGGAATGGCAGCAACCACAAAGAAGTCAGTGATGGAGGGGGTTTGGAGGGGAGAGGGTGGGGGGATTTGTTTGCTTTGTGTGATTTGTAGAAATACTTCCATAACCACTGTGCTGCATTTGGGCTTGTGTTGTTACAGAAGTCCCTCTATTTCACACAACTCTAACAGACCAAATTTAAACCATGGTGGCCCACAATGAAAGGCAAACATCTATGTGTTGGCCACAGAATAATCCCACCTACTGTACTAGTGGTAGCCCATGCCCCACTGGTGCAACTGTGCTTCTGTACGAATGTAAAAAAAATTCTGAAATTATAATGACCCCACTACATCCCAGAAATACTCTAAAGCAGAATTTACCTATTGACCTTTTTCAATAGAGTTTTGTATGTATGGTAGATGTTTCCTCCACTTTGGGATGAAGAATAGCTTGAAACACTTTGTGAAAACAATTGAAACATTAAGACAGCAACATTTAACATATTCTAAATGTGTGTCATCCAAGTTATAAATAAAGATTAAAAGTGGTTAGACAAAATAAATGGCAGTTGCATTGTAAGTTACATAGTTATGTAAAACCATAAATAAATAAAAAACTCTTAAAACAAATCATCTTTTTTGTAGTAACATAATCTCACACAGAAAATTCTTAGTTTAACTTTACATTGATGAATGAATAGCATTTTTAATAAGGAATCTGTGAATTTCTATTCACCTGGAATATAAATATGACATACTAAAGACGCCCAAATGGGAAAGACAAGTGAACATGTCTTTCAAGTAAGGTAGGTGTGTGATGATGGTCCCTCTTTGCTCTTCATTCCAGCCTATAGAAAGCAAATGAAGACAAATACACAAATAATCCAAAATCGGCCTGGAAATTCTCTTGTTTAGCTACTGCTTTGCCTTCCCAAAATTGAACTTATTTTGCTGCCACTGCCTCAAAACTTAACAATGCTGTTCTTATTTACAAAAAGATTTGTGTTGAAAATGTGACAGTCAATAAACATGACCAGGTCTTCTCAACAGATGAAACCCTATTATGATTGGTGGAATTCAGGATGGAAGTGCACTGTTTTTGTCAGAACACTCTGAGAAGAGGTGTCCAACAAGCAAAGGAGGCCTACAGGCAGTAGATGAGGGTATATGTGTGGACAACAACTGTCAGCAGATGTGGCAGAGCATTGATGTCATATCCAGCTAGAGAGACCAGATCCCTACATTACTTAGGAGCAGCAGAATTATAGTGCCAGAGGAGCTGTACGACTACTTTGCCCACTTGAGACCACAACACACCTCCACACACTGCCTAACCAAAGCTCAAGCCTCCTTTCCCGCTCTCTCCAGGCATATGACCATCTGACACCAGGGAACCTAAGGAAAGGCAAGGCAAAGCAATTTTATTTGTGTAGCAAACTTTCAACAACAAGGTAATTCAATGGCCGTCCACCTAAACTCACAGGCCGAACAAGGAGAGCGCTGATCAGAAATGCAGCCAAGAGGCCCATGGTGACTCTGGACGAGCTGGGAGATTTACTGCTCAGGTGGGGGAATCTGTCCATAGGACAACTATTATTACTCATGCACTGCACAAAGTTGGCCTTTATGGAAGAGTGGCAAGAAGAAAGCCATTGTTAAAAGAAAGCCATAAGAAGTCCCGTTTGCAGTTTGCCACAAGCCATGTGGGGGACACAGCAAAGATGTGGAAGAAGGTGCCATGGTCAGATGAGACCAAAATGGAACTTTTTGGCCAAAATGGAAAACGCAATGTGTGGTGGAAAACTAACACTGCACATCACTCTGAACACACCATCCCCACTGTCAAATATGGTGGTGGCAGCATCATGCTCTGGGGGTGCTTCTCTTCAGCAGGGACAGGGAAGCTGGTCAGAGTTGATGGGAAGATGGATGGAGCCAAATACAGGGCAATCTTGGAAGAAAACCTCTCGGAGTCTGCAAAAGACTTGAGACTGGGGCGGAGGTTCACCTTCCAGCAGGACAACGACCCTAAACATAAAGCCAGGGCAACAATGGAATGGTTTAAAACAAAACATATCCATGTGTTAGAATGGCCCAGTCAAAGTCCAGATCTAAATCCAATCGAGAATCTGTGGCAAGATCTGAAAACTGCTGTTCACAAATGCTGTCCATCTAATCTGACTGAGCTGGAGCTGTTTTGTAAAGAAGAATGGGCAAGAATTTCAGTCTCTAGATGTGCAAAGCTGGTAGAGACATACCCTAAAAGACTGGCAGCTGGAATTGCAGCAAAAGGTGGTTCTAGAAAGTATTGACTCAGGGGCTGAATAATTACGCACATCCCGCTTTTCAGTTATTTATTTGTATTTATTTATTTGTATGTATTGTATGTATGTATTTATTTTATCATGTGGAATTCCAATAAAATTGATTCACGTTTGTGGCTGTAATGTGACAAAATGTGGAAAAGTTCAAGGGGCCCGAATACTTTTGAAAGCCACTGTATTTGGAAAACAAATAAAAAAATTCAGATTTTGAGTTAAAGGCAATCGTGCTGGCCGTTAAAAACAGCCATAGAGGTACTGCATGTAAGCTTGACAAAAGTGAATCGATGGTAAGAAGCAGGAGGCAGCAGGAAGCACAGAGTCAGTGTAAGAAGATGACAAAAGCATTCAGAGGACACATAGATACTGAAGAAGACGACTTCAGTGGCTTTAGTGAGGAAGAGGAAGATAGCGACCAATGACTTTTCTTGTAGGCTAAAGTATGCTTTATTTTCTAAGCAGAGTTGTTATATGCTTGCATATATTCAGGTGCGCTCAATAGCCCGAAAGTTACTGTATACAATTGTTATGAATATGATTGTGTGTTCAGCTTGTTGTATGTGTTGTTGCCTTTGTGCCTAGGTCTCTCTTAAATAGAGATTTTGATTTCAGTGAGACATTTTTACCTAGATAAATAAAGGATGTGTAGAAGTCACTTAGATCCTGATGCAGCAGAGCAAACCTGTACTGTGCCACCACTATGTTTGATTGTTGGTAATGTTCTTTTAATGTAACGCTAGGTTTTTTGCCAGATGTAATGGGAGTGGGACCCAGCTAAAAATTGTAAACTTTATTTCTTTGGCCTGCAGATTATTTTCCAAAAGTTTTGGTGATGATCAAGGTGTTTTTGGCCGGTGTGAGACCAGCCTCAGTGTTCTTTTTGGTCAGCTGTGGTTTCACCCTATAACTGTCCCATGGATGGTTGGGGTTACTTTAGGAGACTGGCAAACCCTGGGAAGTATAATCACTTTCATGTTTTTCATGTTTTCTCCCTTGTGAATGATGACTCTCAATATGGGCCAAAAGCCTTAGAAATAGCTTTGTAACCGTTATCACTCTAATAAATGTCCATAACTTTTTTTCTCATCTATGAATACATTCATTTAGATGTTTTGCCCCGTTAAAGTTGTAAGACAGGTTCTACTTAAGTGATTGCTTCATCCTAGAGGTCTTGCGGTAATCTGGCCTGAGTGTGGCTCATTAAATTGGACTCAGCTTTCCAAAAATTGCTTGGTCACAGTTAATTCAGGACTTTCCTTTTCTTTTGCATAAGGCTAAATTTGTTTACATTTTATTCTTTGATGAATGAAATCATAATTAAAAACTTCTCTTTGTATTTACTCTGGTTTTCTTCGATATGTAAAACTTTTTCAATGATCTGAAACAGTGAGACAGAAATCAAAAACTGGTCTTTAAGGGAATCATTTTTTTAGAGCAATGTGTGAATGTACTCAAACACACGTAAACACCACCATCATCAAATAAGAAGAAGACCACTAGGTTTGGGTTAATCTCAGATCAAGATTAGATGTCTCAAAGGGATGAGGAGGAGAGACCGGCCCTCCGGTGATCCACAAAAACCTGAAACTAAAAATCCATCAAACAAAAGTCTAAAGTCTTTGTCACAGACTTAAAAAGGAACAGACAAGACCACAACCCTTCCATAAAACTGGAGAACATGTGAAAACTCTGATAACGTTCAGCTTCCTGGGCAACTTTATCTTATTCGAACTCTAGTGGTCCTACAACACCAAGGTCCTTATTAAGGTCCAGCAAGTACATTTTCTGTGTCCTGTTGAAAAACAATCTGGACAAGAAATTTCTGCTGGCTGTCTGTCATTCCTCTGTTGGGAGTGTACTAACATACTGTCTTGGTTTCTGAAACACAAGCTCCACAGCTGAGGACAGGAAGGCTATGCAGAGTGTCATCAACACCATCCAAGAAATTTCCGGCTTCCCTCTGGATGATATATCTAGATCCTTCTGTATCTGGGAAAATAGGGCCATCACAAGATTCAATTAAATTTGATTAGATTTGATTTGATTCGATTCGATTCCTAAGAATGGTATTGTGTTTGCCTCCTCAAAAAGATTTACTCTAATATATAAATTTCTACTAAAGTTTCAATAGGAGATTTTGTAGGGCTTCTTAAAATCCCACCAGAGCTGCTGTGTGAACCCATCTACTAAAGAGACATTCAGAAAGACAAATATGATGTTTTGATCACTTGTATAGATCCCATATCAGTCCAATTAAACACTGACCATGCCATTTCAACAATTTCTTCTTTTTTGTCATATCGATCATCATTGAGGATTGCCTTTGTTATGTCATTCCACCTTTTTGAAATCTTTAAAATGATCTAGTGCCACAGCAAATATTAGTCTACACATAGAGGTGGCAATACTGTGTCAAATTTGATAGATAATGAACTTTGTGTGAAGACACTTTCAATAATATAGACAATTTACACTAGTCAGTTGAATAAAATAGTTATCTAGGATACCCATGCATTCTTCTGTAGGGACATGGCTCAGTAGGTCCAACAACATGCATTGTTTTCAAGATGGCACAGCCTCTGACATTTGCAGCATCTGGAAACATTTATAGAGGTGTTGGTACTAAATAAACCACCATAATTTCAAGAATGTAAGGGAACAGTTGTATGCCTCAAACAAGCAGAAGTAGTGTAGGGGGATTTCTTAATCGGTTTCTTAAAGAAAATGATTCCTATTATGTCAAAAAGGAAAACTGGGCTGAACCGGGACCAGGGGAACATATTTAGTTCCACCTCATGTCGGACATGTGTTGAAAGAGAATACATTAATCCTTTAATCCTTGAATAACATTATACTAGGCCCATTACAAATACACTGTAGTTTGAGTGATTTGCCTGTGATGGTTGAATTCGGAAAAATCAAGGTAGAGTCCAGATCCATATTTGATTCAGCTGGGCTTGCTGATAAAAATGCAAACACGAAGAAAAAAAAAAGATGTTTGCCTACCTAGCCTCTTTTACTCCACTGTAGGAGCTCTGTCTACTGATCTCCAACCCCAATGTGAAAAATAATTAATATGTTCTTGAATGACACTGAGCTATTTGTCCTTCAAAACCACTGACTGTGTGTTATACAAATTGTACATTTAAAAGACAAAAAAGCTAAAACATTATTACATGGAGAATATGCAGTTTTCTTGTCTGTGGCTCCCTATTGGATTTTATAACTGGTAAATTCTGGCCATTGGGGATTAACCATCTATTTGAACAGATGGTGGAAAAGCAAACCACTATATAAGGTTCACAAACTCAACCAGTAAACAGTAGACCAGGAGTAAGGACTGGTGGAAATGTAGTCCTGTCATGCAATCTGCTTTTGCCTCATCACTGCAGGAACTATATCGTCTCTTCTCCCAATATGTCTCCTTGGTTCTGCTTTTAAAATTAACTGGATCTGGGTGGCCTTGCTTTTCTACTGAGTTAGGCCTTGTTGGATCATTTTGTATTGTGAAACATTACTTTTGTGTATGGATATTTATTTAACCTTTTTTTTGTATTTTTCAGCTTTCACCTTCATCCAAGTCCTGCTGATGTTTAGCCAAAACCCCTTCTTAAGCCTTTTCCAGCACTAGTTTAGTGGTGCTGGCTCTGGTAAAGAAATGTTTGTGGTTAGCTACGAATCTCTACTTTTGAACCATACCTTTATCAATCCACTGCATGTGATAAGTCACATATGCAGTAGACAGCTACAACACCTTGCAACAAATAAATCATAGCCCTTCAACATTTGCAGTTTGTCACATCCAAACAAAAATCTAAAAGGTCTCCCTAAACATAATCTCTAAGCAAAAAAGCTAAAAATGACTTGGGATCAGATCAAGGTTTACCTCCTAGGAGGATAACAAACAAAGAATATCAGTCTTAAAATGCGTAAAAGGGTACAGACTTACTTTTATTACAGCAAAAAATGGTTCTAAATGTATTAACCTATTTGGGCTAAATACTGACAGAGAGACTTGCCAAACTTCGGCTCCCTAACAAACACGGTTTTAACTGGTTTTAAATAGTTTTTGATGACTGGTTTTAACCGATTTTAACACCACTGACTTTTAGCAACTTGTTTTTATCGGGGGCGTTTTTAATCCGAGCACGGACTACTTTTTATTTCATCATGCCTTCACTCACTTGCACCCCCGGATGTGATGGCTGTTTTAAATTAACACAGAAAGTTCTAGAGCTGGACCAGAGGATCTCCACGCTCCATCAAATCCAGGACCACGAGCGCGACGTGGACATCATCTTCGGCCGGACTTTCGCTGCCGCCAACAGTGCTCAGCTGGCGGACACAATTCCCTGCCAGCCCGGTGAAGCTGCGGAGGGGGAATCCATCGCTGGACTCGGACTGCTGAACGCCGAGGTGCAACAACAACTACAGAGGAGGACTGCTGGTTCCATCTGGGGGCTAAACCAAAAGCCCCCATCAGCTCAACACCGGTGCTTCAGGGTGCCTGGACCATGGTCGGGCCCGGCCGCGGTGGGGGGGCCCGGAGCAGCCGCCACCGCTCTCCTTCACCCGGCCTACCATTATCAAACCGCTTCGGTGCCCTGGAGCACGACTTTCCTCCTCTGACTGTCCCTCCACCCTGAAACACCGCAGCTCCGCAGGACTGCTGCCCATCCCCTCCCAGCAGCCGGAGCAGCAGTCGGACTCCCGCAGCCCTCCACGTCGCGCTAAACCCAGGACTCGCCGAGGAGTGCTCCACTACACTCCGAACCCACTGAACGAGCCCTCGGCGCCGACTACACATCACTGCAGTCCTGGGGAAGCTAATCCGCCCAACATCCAGCAGGTCCTGGATGGTGAAAGATCCTCTGCCCAGCATCAACTTGTTGACCAGTCGCCCACCACGCTCATCATTGGAGACTCTATTATCAGGAATGTAAGGATGAGAGGAGCCGTAACACTGTGTTTACCTGGAGCCACCGTAAAGGATATTACTGAACAGATCCTGGACCATATCCAACATCACCCATCTGTGAGTAGAATTATTATTCACGCTGGAACCAATGACATTCGTAAACAGCAGTCTGAACTCCTGAAGCTGGATTTTATTCATTTGTTTAATCTTTTAAAATACACACATGTGTCTGTTTTTATTTCTGTCCCCACCCCCACTGTTGGCAGATGTATTGGTCGTTTTAGCAGACTTTTATCTCTGAACACTTGGCTGTCCTCTGCCACCGTGATGCACAATATTGGTTTTATAGACAATTTTAACATTTTCTGGGGCAGGAGTCAATTGTTTGGTCCAGATGGACTACATATTAATAGACAGGGTGCCCGCATGCTGTCAATGAGCCTGGCATGCCCTCGCCCCCCCCTGTCTACTACACCAGCCCCAGCTGCACCTGCCCTCTCTGCCCCTTCTGCCACATCCTGATGTGCAGCTGGTCCCTGCTCCTACGAACTCAGTTCTGATATTAACAGTAATTCACATATCGGACTTGGACCTTGCCCTAAATTATCTATACCCGTTATTATCAGCAGAGAGCGGACAAATAATAAAAAACTTAGCAAATGCAACTCTAATACTCTCAAACAGTTACCAAAAGTCCTACCACCAGTAAATCATACAGTCACTCCATCTCCAACCACTATTAATATGGCACTTTTAAATGTTCGTTCTCTGGTGAATAAAACTTTTATAATAAATGACCTAATTTTAGATCATAATATACATTGTTTATTTTTAACAGAAACATGGCTGAGTACAGATGCCCCTGTTGTTCTTACAGAGGCCTCCCCACCAAATTTTAACTTCACTTATTCCACGAGGGTTTGCAAAAGGGGAGGCAGAACTGCTTTTATTAGTTCATCAACGCTTTCTGCCAAACCAGTTTTATTTGATAATTTTAGTACTTTTGAATATAATGCAACTGTTTTTAGCACTCCTCAGATTTTATGTGTCACAGTTTATAGGCCTCCTAAAAAGAGTGCACTTTTTGTTCAAGAATTTTCAGAGTTTTTATCAATTTTGTACAACTCCTTTGAAAGGATTATTTTAGCTGGTGAGACCCTGGACTTGGTCATCACGCATGGCCTGTCCACCCGTGTGTCCTCTGTTGTTGACTTGGCTGTCTCTGACCATTACTGTGAGTTTTTCAACATCACCAGTTTTATCCAGCAGGAGACCTCTGTGAGAACTGTCAGGAAGCGCCATCTAACCCCTGAAGTGGCTGCAGGTTTTCTAGAAGTTTTCCAAAAGTTTCCTCCTACTCTCTTACCTGCCCCCTGTGATTATATCGCCAGTGATTTTAACAGAAGACTTCAGTACGCTCTTGACCTGCTGGCTCCACTTAGAGTGAAACGCTCACATTCAAAACTTGCAGCGCCATGGAGAAATAACAATCTTAAAAAACTAAAGAGGGACTGCAGGGCGGCAGAGAGAAAATGGAGAAAAAATAAAACCACGATAAACCATCAATTATACACAGAACTTCTCAAATCCTATAATAATGCTGTAAGAAATTCAAGAAATGCTTACTTTGCAAAAATCATATCAGACAATAAAAATAATCCTAAAATTATTTTTTCCACTATTGATAAAATTTTTAACTGTACTACTAATGCATTTCAGAAAACCCCCTCAAACAATCTTTGTGAGGAGTTTGCAGACCACTTTAGAGGGAAGGTAGACACCATCAGATGTAATATTTTATCTTCTCAAAGTCACATGGTTTTAGACAAATCTGAATGTGTGTCTCTACCAGAGGAAACGCTGGACAGTTTTGTCCTGGTAGAAGCTGGGACTCTTGATAAAGTTTTCTCCTCAGTGAGGCCCACCACATGTGTTTTGGACCCGATTCCCACTTCATTTCTAAGCCATTTTATGAATCTTTTAGGGATGAGATTTTAACCATGATGAATTGCTCCCTTCAGACAGGGGTCTTTCCTGCCGCCTTTAAAAGGGGCAGTAGTGAAGCCCCTGCTGAAGAAGAGAAATTTAGATTTGAATGATTTTAATAATTTTAGACCAGTATCTAACTTACCATTTTTAAGCAAGGTTTTAGAAAAGCTTGTTTTAATTCAGCTTAATGATTTTATTAATGAGCACAAATTTCAGTCTGGTTTTAGGGTGAACCACAGCACAGAGACGGCCCTTCTGAAGATTTTAAATGATTTTAGAATAAATTATGACGCTCAGAAGGTGACACTGTTGGTTCTACTGGATCTAAGCGCTGCCTTTGATACAGTAGACCACACTATTCTTTTAACCCGTTTAAAACAGATCGGCCTCTCTGGTGATGTTCACAAATGGTTTACATCCTATCTCACAGACAGGACTTTTATGGTAAGTGTAGATACCTGCTCTTCTAGGGTCCACAGGATTACATGTGGTGTGCCCCAGGGTTCAATTTTAGGCCCAGTGCTTTTTAACCTTTATATGCTCCCTCTTGGCAGCGTCATCAGGAGACATGGAGTTAACTTTCACAGTTATGCTGATGATACACAGTTATACATCTCCATGTGTCCCGATGACACACGGCCAATGGATGCACTTTTTAATTGCATGTTAGACATTAAATCCTGGATGGCAGAAAACTTTCTCCAGCTCAACCAGGACAAAACTGAAGTTTTTAGTCATCGGTCCTGAGGCTCAGAGAGAGAAACTTTTACCAAAACTACAATCACTGTCTTTTAATCCCTCTTTACAAGTGAAGAACCTGGGCGTGATTATTGACTCTGAGCTGACTTTTATTCCTCACATTAAAAATATCACTAAAATAGGTTTTTATCAACTAAAGAACATCGCCAGAGTCCGCCCCATTCTCTCTCGGGCCAATACGGAGACACTGATGCATGCTTTTATCTCCAGTAGAATTGATTACTGTAATGCCCTGCTTTCTGGTCTTCCCAAAAAGAGTATATCAGGTTTACAAATACTACAAAATTCAGCAGCACATGTCCTGACGAAGACCAGAAGGCGGGAGCACATTACACCGGTCTTAAAATCATTGCATTGGCTCCCCGTACATTTCAGGATCGACTTTAAGGTTCTTTTAATGGTTTTTAAGTGTCTTAATGGTCTTGGGCCTTCTTATCTCTCTGAACTGCTTTTACCATATAAACCCTCGCGGTCTCTGCGCTCCTCTGGCAGCTGTCTCCTTGTCACCCCAAAAGTCAGGACACACAAGCATGGCGAGGCGTCTTTCCAGTTTTATGGCCCTCACCTCTGGAACAGGCTGCCAGAGAACCTCAGGGCTGCAGAGAACGTCCATGTTTTTAAGAGCAGGCTCAAGATTCACCTTTTTAGCTTAGCTTTTAACTGATTATTATTTACCACTGTTTGTTTAATTGCTCTGCATGTTTCATATGATTATATTTTTATCAGTTTTACTATTTAATCTTAGCACATTAATTTACCGTTTCTTTTTATACTTTAATTTATCTTAATCCCCGTTCCAGTGTTTCCTCTGTGGGAGCCCTCTGCCCCGGGAGCGGTGGTCGGCTGTGGCTGCCTGGGTGCTCTCCAGGTGGAGCTTGGGTGGAGGTGGGGGTCTTGGCCTTGCCTCCACTGGGTGCCCTGTGTCGGTGCCTCGGCTGCTGCTGTTAGTCTACCGCTGCCGGGGCAGTTGGCTCCTCTGATGGCGTTTCCTTGCAAGGTTAATCTACACTCGGCCCAATGTCCTTTTTTACTTTTTCTTTTAACTGTGTGTGTATGGGAGATGGGTTGGGGGGTGGGGGGTATAACTGTGACCATGCTTTTAAATCTGTGGGGGAGGGAAGGGAAGGTGGTTTTATGTGGGGTCATTTTAATCTGTAAAGCACTTTGTGATGCAACTTCTTGTATGAAAAGCGCTTTATAAATAAAGTTTGATTTGATTTGATTTGAAATATAAAGGCACATCACACTTTTTGGATTTTCTCTTTTTTTTCCCAAAAGATTTGTTTTGTGGAGGAGTTTAAGTATCTGGGGGTCTTGTTCACGAATGAGGGAAAAATGGAGCGGGAGATCGATAGACGGATTGGTGGGGCATCTGCAGTTATGCGGGCGCTCTACCGGTCTGTCGTGGTGAAGAGAGAGCTGAGCCAAAAGGTGAAGCTCTCGATTTACCGGTCGATCTACGTTCCTACCCTCATCTATGGTCACGAACTCTGGGTGGTGACCGAAAGAACGAGATCACGGATACAAGCGGCTGAAATGAGTTTCCTCCGCAGAGTGTCTGGGCTCTCCCTTAGAGATAGGGTGAGAAGCTCAGTCATCCGGAGGGGGCTCAGAGTAGAGCCGCTGCTTCTCCACATCGAGAGGAGTCAGTTGAGGTGGCTCGGGCATCTGGTCAGGATGCCTCCTGGACGCCTCCCTGGTGAGGTGTTTCAGGCACGTCTCACCAGGAGGAGGCCCAGGGGAAGGCCCAGGACACGCTGGAGGGACTATGTTTCTCGGCTGGCCTGGGAGCGCCTTGGGGTTCCTCCCGAGGAGCTGGAACAAGTGGCTGGGGAGAGGGAAGTCTGGGTCTCTTTGCTTAGGCTGCTGCCCCCGCGACCCGACTCCAGATAAGCGGAAGAAAATGGATGGATGGATGGATTGTTTTCTTTTTGCTTTACAAGTGTGCACTGCTTTGTGTTGCTCTATCACATAAAATCCCTGTAAAATAGAGTGAAGTTTGTGATTATTTATATTTTTGTAGTGCACTGTGCATTGCTCCCACAAACATATTGTCTTTAAAAGGTACACAGTGTGGTCTCTCTCTCTCTCTGACATTTAGCTACAATGAGAAGCCCTTGACATTTTCAGTGTGTTTATATTGGATAAAGGTCTTTTCCTTGCATTTAAGTATAGTTCTGATCATCACAACCCCATTGCAGTTCCCAGAGATAAGTAAGGTCATATTTGTATGTTTTAAAAGGCAGGTATTAATTAATACGATACATTGATACCGTATTGGCTATGAGAGAATGCAAAGGAACAACAAACAGAGAATAAATAAGCATAGACCAGAGAGAGAGATGAAAAAAGAGACAGAGGTTCAGAGGTTTGAAAGAGGAGCTGAGTTTCTGTTTCAAAGTCCAGAGAGGGTTAGTTTGGGTGAAATGGATGGGAAAAGAAGGAGAGGGGTTGGGGTACGTAAACAACTCAGGAGCAGTGGGGTGAATGACATCACAATGTAAGCAAAACTCTTTGACAGAACTGAAAAAATTGTGAATATGAGCTATCATGTATGTGTTTGGTTATGGAAAGCGGTGGGTAATAAGTCCAGAAGAATAAAGAGCCAATGTCATCATCATCATGTCTAATGTGGTTTATGACCTCATGCTTGATTCCAAGTGAAAGTTTATTGAGCAACCTACGTATTGGGAGTCCTTTATTGTTCTTCATATTTTTTGTTCTAAGCAACAGAATAAATAATTTACAGTTGTTGACAGAGAGGACTTTATGTGGGTGGAAGCTTTGAACTGGAATTATTTGGAAACTATGTAAACATATGAGATTAATAATTTCCTCTTGCCATATATGATTTTGTTGTGTCTTAATTTATGTCTTGGTTGTTCTTTTTCATCTTGTCTTATTTGTCTCAGAAACTTCATTATTTTGTTTTATTTCCAGGATTTATGCAGTGGCTCAAATGATTGTCAGTGGATTTACCTCTCTGGTGCTTTTAATCATTAGAGGCAAAATGTAGATGAAAGAGAGATTAGAGATTAGGCAGGTTGGAACGTATTTTTTGTTGTTGACTTGTATCAGTAATGAAGTCTTCCTTTAGTGTTGTCTTCAATACCACTGTGTCATAAAGCTGACGTCTATGAAATGTATCCATCACAAAACTGATAAAATATTCACAACAATTATTGTTTTTTAAAGTAGGTAAGTTTATTGTATTGTGAGTCGGATGTCAAAAACCTTCACATGACCATGCTGTGGCTTTCTAATGTCTTTATTCCCCTGTTAGAATGAAAGGTTTTGTACTAAAAAAACAAACAAACAGTGAAAGTAGTTATCATTAACTGTGAAAGTATGATATATTTCGCCACAGCAGAGGAAAGATGAGGGTTTGTGGGGATTACAGTGGCAGAATGGGGTGCGACCTGGTCCAAATACCTTGGGGATTTGACCAACAATTCTCAGGTGTCATAGAAATCTGAAGATAAGGAGGGATTTAATTTTTCAGCATCACTACGATTCCAATTATAATAACAATCAACAAAAGAATGAATTCATGACTGGAAAATTTATGGAATGGCATACTCAGAGTCCAGAGCTAAATATGACAGTGGTGTCACCTGAAGTCGTCTCTGGACAATAGATATCTGTTAGTACTGGAGAACTTTGGACAAGTATTAAGTCAATTTGATGAATGCTGATACATCTTTTAATATTGTTTTTTCTTCCCACAGACATATTTGTTTTCCAGTCTAATTGCAGAAATGTAATTGATTAATAGTATAAATTTGACATAAATGTCACAATGTCACATTAAACGTTTTGATATTATGTCTTTCAGA
The DNA here is from genome assembly GCA_963556495.2 of Valencia hispanica. Lineage (NCBI taxonomy): Eukaryota > Metazoa > Chordata > Actinopteri > Cyprinodontiformes > Valenciidae > Valencia > Valencia hispanica. The sequence continues at coordinate 10,965,368 of OY747717.1, read as the reverse complement.
CGTTTTACATAAAAAACAGCTTACAACAACTACAGTATATCATTTATTCTGATATCAGAAAAATTATCCACTTCATCACATGATCAGTTCTCTCTTTCTCTGACTGCCTTCAGTCCAAAAAGATAAGTGTGTGTATATGTGGATCATATATATTAATTAATTTGCAGTCACAGTGAAGGAGGCAGTCAAGCGAGTAACCAGATGTAAATGCACAGTGTTGCACACTTACACATACACAGGCCAGTAGCATGACAGCTGTTTATTATTGAGTCAGTAAGGTCAGGGGGGTCTGGTGTTTCTGACTCAAACTCTCACTGTGGCTTCGGGGTCACTTCACAAGAGTGTGTTCATCCACTCTTTTCCCTTTCCCTTTCCTGGTAAATATTTCAGAATATGGATGCACAATCTTTCCTTTAATTAAAACAAAAAACTAGACTTCAATTCAAACAGTTACTTTGATTTGTCCAAATTAAAATGCTATCCCTATGTTGAAAGATTTTACATTAAAAACATAAAAACAAGAAACTGCCTTCTTAAATCATGTTATCGGAACATAAAGGCAAATTTTGAACAGTGTATTTTAATACATTATCTTAAAATATTACATTATAATATTATTAAAAATTATTATAATTCAGGATAGAAAAGCCCACAAATCTGAATGTGCAAGTGATGATCTTCAGTCTTTGCATACCATCTCATTGCCAAGCAAGGATGCTTAACGTAGCCCCCACTGGAGCAGTGCCGCATGGAAAAGCCATTACAGCTGACAGAAAGGCCTTTTATTTGGAGAACTGAGCTCAGGTTCACATCAGGAATCAATTACCGTACTTTCAACTGCCTTCTTCAGAGAGTAGATAAAGAACCCCCCCACCTTAAGTCTACTCTCTTCTGCATCCCTCCCCCACCCGTTCTCTGTCCCAGCAACATTCCCAGCCGATGCCAACTATGCCTCTTTTAAGCTTTATTCCTCCTTTTCCTTCCTCTCTTCTTCCCTGTCTGTTGCGTTCTGTCCTGCTGGCGCTTCAGTTTTGTTTTGAGCAATCCCTCCTTTTTCCTTCCTGTCTCTCCCTCAATGTGCTTTTGCTCTTTTCTACACCACCCTTTCCTGCCAGCTCACCTTACTCTATATGTTTCCCATAATTTTTCAGTTTTTCAAAAATGCAAACAGTTAAAAGCTTTTCCAAATTTTTCCTAGTCCACTCAGCTTGGCCTTTTCTTTACTCTGCCTCAGAGTTCCCCTCTGTTATCACATCTTGGACCAGGATTAGTTGTTCTTGTGTGAATGTTCCCCTAAGTGAATTCCACTATCTGTACCCAAGATGCAGTTGTTGATTATTTTGTGACAGTCTGACAATGAATCAGGCTAAATATTTTCTGTGGCAAACCTTTAACAGGTAATGGAAAAAGTATAAATTTATGTTTTTCCTAAGTTTTTTTCTGTCTGACAGTACTAACATCTGTAACATCATTGACAAAACTTACCATCACAGATGAAAGCAATATTTACGCAATAAATGTAAGCAATATCTAATAGTAATTCATAACTATGCTGAACTGTCTGAAGAAGCAAAGCATGTCCTTCACATTGAGCTTCCACTTGTAGTTTCAATGGTAGATAAAGTGTTCTATTTGTTGAACGTTTAGTTTAATGCAACTCATCTGTTTGTTTTAGACTAATCCATTTGCAGCTAACACAGACTTTAACATAACATTCTTCTCCCAAAAGCTTTGAAGGTCACCATGTTTTGTAAGTACATGGGATGGGCCACTTCTTAGAAAAATTGTGTAAGTTCTCGCTGTCTGAAAATATCTTTCTGTGTGGACAACGTAAAAATAAATATTGTTTAAGCCTTTTCAAGTATCATATTAGTGATGTTCAGCTAGTTGTACATTTTGGCCAACCTAAAATCCCAGGAAGCGACACATTTAGGTGTGAAATGTCCCAAAAAAGAAGGCTATGAAACACTTTTTTTAAAACACAGGAAGGAACCAACTGAACATTTTATGCCAAATACTGTGTCCTTGATCCCGTTGATTTTTATAAAGGATTTCCCATTCTTCATGTTATTTGATCACAGTTTTTATCAAAGATAATGTAATTATTGTATAATAATACTCATATATAAGAATGAATCAAATCAACTATTAGAGAAAAGTAAAAAAGATTATTTGGCGATGATCCAATTTAAATCAGAGTTCGCTTTTAATGCAGCTGTTGTAGTGTATTTCTCCTATGAAGACCAAGGGAAGTTTTCTGTTAAGCCTATATGAAGCTAATGTGGCGACCAACTGAGGTGAAGACTGCTAGATCGCAAAAAACTAATGATTTTTACAACCAAGCTTACAAGAGATTGACTTGAACAACTAAATCCAAACCTAAACAAGTCAATAAAATCAGAAACCAAACCTACTTAAAAGCCTTATACTGAGCTTTATATTGAATGGGGGAAAAACACTTTTGTAGCATCCAGAGTTATGTTTCTTAGAACGTCCAGCTGCAGCTCATGTGGAGAATCAAGAAACGTTTTTGCAGGATTTCACAATAGTAACTTATAGAGTCATAGAATGACCTTGGCAGAGGCCTGCACACTCCGAAGGACATCAGTCTCCTCAGAAGGTGGAGGGGACTTTGACCCTTCTTGTACCAGGGCAGTGGTGTCGTGGGACCAGTCCAGTTAATTGTTGAGTTGAACACCCAGGTACTTCAAACTGTCCACCATTTCAATATCCTGTCCCTGGATGTTCACGGGTGAGTGTGGCAGTGTGCTTCTCCTGAAGTCGATCACTATCTCCTTTGTCTTACTGGTATTCAAGCACAGGTGGTTGCTCTACCAGTCTACGAAGTCCATGATGACCGACCGGTACTTCAGCTCACTCCCCTCAGACACACAGCCAATGATGGCCGAGTCATCTGAGAACTTCTGAAGGTGGCAGCTGTCCATGTTGTGGGTGAAGTCCGAGGTCTAGATAGTGAAGAGGAATGGTGAGAAAACAGACTTCCGGGAGGGCCCTGTGCTGCAAATTACCTACTCTGACTTACAGCCGCGCTGCCGCACGTACTGTGGACAGTCAGAGAGGTAGTCAATGGTCCAGGCAGCAAGATGTTCATCCACTCCCACATCCTCTAGCTTCCCTCGAAGCAGTGCCAGCCTGCTGGTGTTGAACGCGCTGGAGAAGTCAAAGAACATGAGTCTCACAGTGCTCCCGGCGGTCTCCAGGTGAGTGAGGGCCTGCTGCAGCAGGTAGATGATGGGGTCCTCCACCCGATGTTTGGCCTGTAGGCAAACTGTCGTGGGTCCAGAGTGGGTTTGACCACAGAGCGGAGGTGAGTGAGGATCAACCTCTTGTTGGTATTCATCAGGTGGGAGGTCAGGGCAACTGGTCTGTAGTGGGACGGTTCCATAGCGTGCAGTGTTTTGGGAACCAGCACCACACAAGAGGTCTTCCACAGGACAGGGACCTTCTCCAGTCTGAGGCTCAGGTTGTAGATGTGGCTGATGACCTCACAGAGCTGGTCTGCACAGGTCCTCAGCAACCTGGCACTGATGCCGTCTGGTCCTGCAGCTTTCCTCTGCTTCAGTTGCCTGACCTGTCTCCTCACCTGTTCAAATGTCACAGGGGGGGACCCGGGTAGACTGCTGGGGGTGGGGAGAGTCTGTGTGAAGTGGGCTGGAGACACCGGTGCGAGGGCAGATGAAGAAAGTCCCGGGAGGTGTGAAGTGTCAACTGGCCCGAAGACGTGTGAAGAGGAGGGTGTGCAACGAGGGGCAGAGGGGGTGGGGGGGAAATCAAATCTGTTAAAGTAACAGTTTAATTCATCCGCCAAAGCTTGAGATGTTTTTTAACCCCCTCCGCACGTCCCGCACGTTGTTCTGGGCCAGTTTCTGCTCAATCTTTTTCCCATAGTCCTTCTTGGCCCGTCTGATCTTCCACTGGAGCTCCCACTGTGCTCTGTGCTGCTCCTCTTTGTCCCCTGAGTTGAAAAGCTGTCTCCTTTCAGTTCAGGAGGGGTCAACCAAGGGTCGTTGTTGGAGAAGCACTGTACCCTCCGAGTTGGCAATCGGCACTGGCACAGTGCTCTCCACACAGAAGTTTATATAGTCGGTGATGCAGTGTGTGAGGCTGTCGATATCATCTCCATGAGTGCTGCAGTACATGTTCCAGTCAGTGGTCTGGAAACAGTCCCTCTGTTTCTCTTATGGTCTCTTCGATCCATACCTTCACTTTCATCTTCTGAGCTGGTTCTCTTCTCACACTGGGTGTGTATTGGGGGAGCAGATGGACGAGGTAGCATACATCAGGTCCAGCATGTTATAGTCCCTTTTATGGCACCTAACGTACTGTGTGAAGGTAGGGAGGGTGGTGGATTTGATGGGATACTTTGATGGGAACCCATATGCACACAAAAATATGTATTATTGTGTAGCTACTACACGAAAAAGATTGCACATTTTCAACTGTGTACATTATTTAAAACTTTATCACATCAGCAAGCAACTGTAACAAGTTGGCAGGGTTTAAAATGGTACACCCCTATAATACAATGCAATGAATCAAAACAAATAATTTGTTTTTAAAGGATCTGTTCTATTTTTAAACAGTTTGCTTGGAAATAAAATATTTCAAAACATAATACCAGCTGACTTAAAAGGTATATGATAGCACTACTATGTTCATCAATATAAAGATTCTAACTTATGTTTTAACATGACACAGGCTTTTAGTAGCATCACTAAGGATAGGCACATGCCTGCAAGGCTTTATAGCTTAGACTTCACCTGGATGGGAAACAGAATTTGTCACTAACTTGACAAAAACAAAGTTTGTGTTATAAAATCAAAGGTTTTACATTGTAACATATTCAATCTTTACCCACAGGCATGCACATGGTCACTGTTTCAGTCACACTGAATAGACTGCACACAAAGACACATGGAGCTGTTCTGTGGCAATCTGTGGCTAAAAGCTGTGTGGTTTGGTAGCATGTGAGCGTACCACTCTGTGGTACAATTGTGGCAATCCTCACACTCTACATGGTACTTAATGTTCTGTCTGTGTTTCTCTTTCACTTTTCGTTTTGCTTTAATTGGCAAAGTGGGTTTATTTTTTCTTTCATTTGTCATTTGATGTTAACATTTCCTACTTACCCTGACAATGATTTTTTTAAATAATGTAATAGTTTAAAAATAAATATTTTTTCAACAAACTTGTGCCGTTATGTGGGTATAAAGAGGAAAAGTTTAGGAAACAAAGTACTCTTTTGTGAAATAGCACATGCTTTTATAATTACATCGACAGTTTCCCCTCCTTTGAAATCTTCAATATCCCCCTCTTCACAATTTGTGTTCTTGACAACATCTGCTTCACATTAACCATAATCTTCTTGAGCAAGACTGTGCTGACCTTACCTTACTTCATCCAAAGCAAAAAAAACAAAAAAACATTAGCGCATCGTAGAACAGTTATGTTGCAGTAGTCAAGAAGGAAAATTAGGAGGGTCTTACATTTTTATTCCACATATAGTGTACAAAGCTGTAATGTTTACAGGTGCACCTCAATAATTTATACCATGAACAAGCAAATTTTATTTTAGCCATCCAAAAAGTTAAATCTGTGAAACTCATACTAACAAAGATTGTTTATGCATAGAGTGATATATTGGAAGTGTTGAGTTATCTTAACTTGTGTTAAAGCTACCATGATACCTTACTGCTAATGAAAAATCTTCTAAAAATGTGAATATTATGAAAGACCAAATAAAAAATAGGTTTAGGACAAAACAAATATGTTATGGCCTAAAAGATGATGAGGAAAACTGCTGAGTTGGGGCTTGTTGGTCATTGATACCCTACAAAAATATGAGAACGTCACAAAAGGTAATTCTTAAACTAAAAGACTTCTCCCAGAGTGCAAAGTTGAGTGTAAAGAAAAAGTACATTAGAAATTGGTGAACAAGCAATGTGGATTTGGCCTTGGGTGGATTGTTAGGCCACGCCTATTCATCATCTCACAGATCGTCTTACCTGGGTTAAGCAATAAAAATACTGGACTGGACTTATTGGTATTGTTATATATTATTTTCTAATCAACTGAATATTAGGTTTCGGTTAGCTCTAAACCATAATTATCATGAAAATTAACAGAAAAGAAACACGTAAGATACACAATGCATAAAGAATCACTTTTGAGTTAAATTACTCAAATTACCTTTTTTATGATATTCTGATTTTTGGAGATGCACCTGTATGTTTTCCATGTACAATAATATAGAATAAGAAAACAATGTTTTCTTTCTACACAATGTTCAGTTTTTTATGAGGCACTGTGGTTGGGTGAGGCTTTGATCCTCCAGTTTTCAATCTTTCATTTCACCCTCACCTCCATTTGTCTTTGAGAGTAAATACAAACAATGTAAAAGCAGATTTGTGTGCTTTAAGAAACACACTAAAGGATAAAACACACTCTGTACTTCAAGTACAGACCAAGTACTATTTGATAACCCTTCTTTCGAAAAAATGTGGTCACAAAAACACACACATTCTTGGATAAAATGCAGTTGTTATATTAGCAGACGGGTGGATGTGTATCTACCTCCCATTGTGTTTGTGTGCTGACTTCTGCAGTTTCCAGGCAATGTGTGTAGGAAATTGGCCCTTAAAAATTTACTTTATAGACAGTTGACTCCATGTTCACTGCTGGAAACAGCTGGAAAAAAAGCAATCACACCCCTTCCGCTTTTTCACACTTTGTAAGATTCAAACTACAAACATCATGTATTTCACTGTGCCACACCACCACAAAGTAGTGCATGGTTACAATATGGAAGGGAAATAATACATTACTTCAGTTCACTTCACTTCAATCCAAATCTAAATCAATCTAAAAAGCATGGCATACATTTGTACTCAGCTCCCCTGGGTCAATACCGTACAGGACTACTTTTAATTGCAAATACAGCTGCTATATTTTGGGGTATGTCTCTTCTTGCTTAGCACATCTAGAATCTGAAGGTGTTGCCATTGTCTTTTGGAAAATAGATCAAGCCCAGTCAGATTGGCAAGAGAACATCTGTAAACATAAAGCTAAGTCTTGCCACAGATGCTCCGTTGGACTTTGAGCCATTTTAAAACCGTAATACACTAAACCATTCTATTGCAGTTTTAGTTATATATCTTATCTTGTCCAGTTTGAAGGTAAAATTCTGCTGCAGTCTTAAGTCCTTTGGAAGCCTCTAATGTGTTTTCTTCAACGAGTGCCTTGTTTTTAGCTCCATCCATCTTTCCATCAACTTTGACCAATAAAGACTGGATCTGTGGCGTTCACAAATAAAAGTCATCCTGTTGACATATTTGCTCACCTGAGCTTTCAATGCAGTTTTTACTGAGTTACCAAGGGCCTCTTGACTGCTTGTATGATTAATGCTCTTCTCTCCACTGTTGGGTTGACTGCCATTTCTTGGTGAATTTGCCATTGCACCATATTATTTTTGTCATGCATGGTTGAACCCATGCTGTCAGATTAGTAACTTGTATGCCTGTGGACAAACAACGAATGATGGTACACTTTCATTTTATTATGTTGCATCTGACTGGCTTACACAATTGTGTTGCTTGGTTTGTGTTGTACTCTTCAATAAATGTAATGATCTTTGACCACCTGTTGGCTACTTGATCTTAATAGGAAAGATTATCAGACATTGTGTTGCTTTCATCTTACCTTCATGTGTTTTCCAAGCAGCTCCTTCAAACCAGAGCAGAAGGCTTCCAAAGCCATATATGGAGAGTGTGATTTCGGGATGTTCCATTTGTAATCCACTGCCTAGGGGTGTTTGTCATATCATTTTATAAGAAGAGAAAAAAAAGCAGGTGTTTCACAGACAATTTGATTATGTTTTAGTTGCATTAATAGGTTTTGTAAATATTATGTACATTTTTGATTATTTGTTACTTGTTATTGTAATTGAATACCAACTTGTGGTGTTTTATCTTGTAGGAGGGGCTTCCAGTATAAACCCTGGAGTTGAAGCTACCTTGCAGGGAGTGTGCAGCTTGTGCCTCAACAGGGACAGAACGCTGGACCTCCACAGCCAGGGGCATAGTGCCTTCTTCTAAATAGGTTCATTCTCATTACCTTGAAGACTCTGGAAATTTTGGATTCTTGTAAATATATATTTTTTCTCTGCAGTCATCTGTGCAATGCACTTCTACTTCCTGGGGAAAGAAAAATAAAATCACACCACCAGGTGAAGCCTAAAGTCTTGAGTCCTCTTCCCAACATTTGGCCAAATCCTACACATTTCATTTTTAGATGATGGACTAATATTTAATCTTGAGGTTTATAGAACTTAAAATATAGTTTTAAAATCTAACCCTACAATAAACATCTTCATAACTGTATCCCTGATCTATCAGCTGTTCTCCTTGGTCCTTAAGATGCTTTTTGCTACCCAGAGATCTCTTTAAAACATCTAAGATCTTCAAAGCACAGCTGTATTTATATTGAAATCATATTACACACAGGTGGCTTCTGAAGGCAGTTGAATTCAAATTGTTTTATTTAAGGGTATCACAGGAAAACAGTACGGACCAGAAATGCATGTCACATTTTTCAGATTTCCAATTTTTTTTTTGTAAAACATTTAGAAAACCATGAATCATTTTTCTACGGCTTTATGATTATATAGATGTTTTAAGAGTCTTTTTCAAGGCATGGTATGTCTTGTAAATTGGCCTGAAATGCTTGCTCTATGGTTGACACTTCTCATGTTCTTGAAGCTGCGTAGTTACTTCCTCAAGTCACATTCACTTAGGTAGGCAAAGACAACCCTGGACCTTTTTTGCCCCTTTTTGCATTTTGCTTCATCCCCCTGCAGGCTAAGTGATTTTGCAGTATATACTCCAGAATAGATGTTTCATTTGGCTGCATAGCAACATACAAGTAGTGAGATTCTTGATGTAAAAATAAAGTTACTTAGAACTTGACTGGCAACACCCTGTTTATTCTATGGCAAATGTAATGAAAGACTGGCTTTGTTCTCATGTTACACTACTCTTTCATCTTCTCTATTTAATTCTAGTCTGACCCTCTCTTGGACTTAAAATGTTGATTTGCTTCTCCTCTCAGTATTTGTTTGCACATTTATATAATTTTTCCCAAGGCCCCCCTGTTTCTTTCTTGTGGTTGCTTACAGGTAAATATATGTTTCCCCTGCAATATAGTTGATGTGATAAAGAAAGAAGTTGCAGACTGTGGAAATACTCCGGTTTCAGCTTTGAAGTTATACCAACCTCAGAACATCTAACCAACCCACACAATCTGACAGAGGACCCATTGATGTAAGTTGTCTGCATATATGCCAGAAAACTAAATGGAGTCAGCCTATAACAATTCAAAAAGACACAGGAAGACTTTAGGTCAATAGATGGCAGATGGCACAAAAAAGTTTTGAGGAGCGGAAAGGTATAAAAGAGAAATTATGGGAGTGTGAGACGAAGGGAGGAGGAGGAAGAGGGGGAATAGGAAATGATCCCTGTCCAAAGAGGTAAAAGAACCCCTTGTCTGTTTCAGCAAAGACATAGTTCAGCTCTCTTCTAATTCAGTCACTTTAGTTCAGTTCAGTTTGTCCCTTATTTCACTTTTCCCAGTGTTGCATATTTGCATCAGCTTTAGTTAGAAAAATTCCTTACCAGATACACCAACTGATCATGGGTTTTATTTTCTAAAAGTCTTCAGATAAAAAGTCTAGCTTGACAAGTTCTACATAAAATGAGAGACTAAATTGGGGCAGTTGAAAAATAAATATTAGAGGAATAAAGATACAGTATCTGAAATGACTTCAGTTAATTAGTGAACTTCAGAAAATGACATTCTTGATAACTCCCAGATAAACATAGTTTAAACCGATTAATCAAGACCCACATTTCAGTCTTGTAACAATTACAATAACAAACTAAATGCAATGTATTGGGCAGTGAATAAGCTGTCACCTTTTAAAATGTTACTTTAACCTGATGCATGGAAAGGAAAAAAAATCAACAAACTATTAGACAGGAGCATTCAAGAGGCGTTTTACTTGTGCCTGGTGACTAGGTCAACAACCACTGATAGATGTCTTCCTTCCTACAGAAGTCCAGACTGGATAAAACTGCCCCAAGGTAGACCAGTTGATCAGACTAACCTGGGGTCACTGCCAGTAGTACCTAAAATGGCATCAGAACTAATCTCAAGAGCCAGAACAGAAGGCTTGTGGACTTCTTTTCATGTGTATTGAACATATTTCATTCTACGGTATATCTGTAAGGCTTCTTTGGTTTTACCAGGATTTAGAAGTTTACGGCTTTTAGGTTGTTGTTTGGACCTAACAACAACCTTTGAGAAGAAGTCCAGTTACCTTCTTTCGAAGGACTCTGACATTTGAGTAGAACGCGTTTCTGCTCTAAAATCACAGAATCTCAAAAAAATATCTAACATCCTTGATATATTTTGACCAAATAGGTTGATTTTGTGGAGACTCAGCACCCTCGGAACTCCCAGTGGGTATGGACAAATTTGAGAGCAAAATAGACTGGCTCAGAATAAGGCATGTGGTCATCGTATCCCACCTAATATAGTGGTAGTTCCGTCTAAATGACTCTGGAGTCATGTAGGAAACGCTACTGAAATGTTTTTGTGATATCCAAAAATGGGAGTAGCAATATCTACCATCAGTTCTATGGTTAAGTGCATATCAACTCTTGCTCACACACATATATGCAGACCCAAAGGAGGGGCTGTGCCAATACATCAAAGTGTTGACATTTTGCTCTTTGCTTCAATGAGAGGTCAACCCGGTCAGAACACCCACTGGCAAAGTGGAGATGAGAATGTCACTCATGCTTATGCATATGTGTCTCAATGGCTGTGGATGTGTGTTAGCAAGTGTAAGGTCTATGTTAGAGAAGAGGAAGGAAGTGGGAGTAGGTGTTTATGGTTCTCTGTTTAAATGAGCTATCAACTCTACCAGTAAAATAATTCACCAAAAATAATTTATCTGAAATTTAACTGTTGGCCGATTTATTACCATGTACACATGCAGGCTAAAGATAATACCATAAGGTTACAATGTTTCTGTTCCACCAGTTATTTTAATAAGGAATACAATTCAGTCCAACTCTGCTTTCTCAAAAGACATCTCTCAATCTTAAGATACTATCTAGATACTGGAACTTTTACCTCTCCACCCTTCTTCTGTTTCTTTGCAACAACACCTCCCTAAAATGAGGTACAAAGCTAATCACACTGAAAAATCTTCAAGCAATCTTCAGAAAGCCCAACATCTTGTTTTAAATCTGTGTTCAGTCCCACATGAGAGACACAGATTAAATGTTTTTGTAATTTAAAAGAGTTATCCTTTGGATAATGCTAAGGCAATTTAGATTCTCCAAGAATCGGGTCCACTTGTTGCACATTTTCGTGAAAGCATCCAAGCAACACAAACCTTTGTCCCAGGGCAACTCATAACAAAAGTAGATTTAATCAGAAAGGAAATCTGATTAGTTTAGCTGAGTTTGCGGTTTGGCTTGAATGTCTGTTTGACCCAAGCAACTCTTTTTGGCTACAACAATAGAGTTCTGTAGTAGAAATGTAAATATTTCCAAAAGAAAATTCATGTTTCCTTCACAGTTCAGTTTCCCGTAGGCACATCTGCTTTCCGAGAGTCAATCCAGACAGAAACCTGACCTTCCATCTAAATTTATTCATTGTAAGAGCTTTCTAAGAATTGGGAACGTGGGGGTGTGACTGCCTGCCGTTTAAGATGTAGTAATAAGATAGATAAGAACCATGCTATTCCACCCATGTTTCAAAGCAGGGATTTGTTCCTTACACATACAATAAAAGTGTAATTAAAATGAAAGGTCAAAGGAAAATTTGAACCGATAGAAAGAGAGAAACAAGAAAGAAGGTAGGAGATTCAATCAACACAAATATAACTACAGTTATGGCCAAAAGTTTTAAGAATGACAGAAATATTAGTTTTCACAAAGTTTGCTGCAAGACTACTTTTAGATATTTGTTTCAGTTGTTTCTGTGATATACTGAAATATAATTACAAGCACTTTATATGTTTCAAAGGCTTTTATTGACAATTACATGACATTTATGCAAAGAGTCAGTATTTGCAGTTTTGGCCCTTCTTTTTCAGGACCTCTGCAATTCAACTGGGCATGCTCTCAATCAAATTCTGGGCCAAATCCTGACTGATAGCAACCCGTTCTTTCATAATCACTTCTTGGAGTTTGTCAGAATTAGTGGATTTTTGTTTGTCCACCCGCCTCTTGAGGACTGACCACAAGTTCTCAATGGGATTAAGATCTGGGGAGTTTCCAGGCCATGGACCCAAAATGTCAACGTTTTGGTCCCCGTGCCACTTCGTTTTCAATTTTGCCTTATGCCACGGTGCTCCATCGTGCTGGAAAATGCATTGTTCTTCCCAAACTGTTGTTGGATTGTTGGAAAAAGTGGCTGTTGGAGGGTGTTTTGGTACCATTCTTTATTCATGGCTGTGTTTTTGGGCCAAATTGTAAGTGAGCTCACTCCCTTGGATGAGAAGCAACCCCACACATGAATGGTCTCAGAATGCTTTACTGTTGGATTGACACAGGACTGATGGTAGCGCTCACCTTTTCTTCTCCAGACAAGCCTTTTTACAGATGTCCCAAACAATCGGAAAGAGGGTTCATGACTTTGAGAATATGAGAATATGACTTTGCCCCAGTCCTCAGCAGTCCATTCACCATACTTTCTGCAGAAGATCAATCTGTCCCTGATGTTTTTTTTTTAGAGAAGTGGCTTCTTTGCTGCCCTTCTTGACACAAGGCCATCTTCCAAAAGTCTTCGCCTCACTGTGCGTGCAGATGCACTCACACCTTCCCGCTGCCATTCCTGAGCAAGCTCTGCACTGGTGGCACTCTGATCCCGCAGCTGAATCCTCTTTAGGAGACGATCCTGGTGCTTGCTGGACTTTCTTGGACGCCCTGAAGCCTTCTTAACATGAATTGAACATCTTTCCTTGAAGTTCTTGATAATCCTATAAATTGTTTATTTAGGTGCAATTTTAGTAGCCACAATATCCTTGCCTGTGAAGCCATTTTTATGCAACGCAATGATGGCTGCACACGTTTCTTTGCAGGTCACCATGGTTAACAATGGAAGAACAATGTTTTCAAGCATCACCCTCCTTTTAACATGTCAAGTCTGCCATTCTAACCCAATCAGCGTGACATAGCGATCTCCAGTCTTGTGCTCGTCAACATTCTCACCTGAGTTAACAAGACGATTACTGAAATGATCTCAGCAGGTCCTTTAATGACAGCAATTAAATGCAGTGGAATTTTCATGGCAAAGAAGGACTATGCAATTCATCTGATCATTGTTCATAACATTCTGGAGTATATGCAAATTGCTATTATAAAAACTTAAAGGGGGTATTATGCAAAATGGACTTTCTGAAGCTTGATATCCTGAGAACCTGTCTTTCCCTCATTAAAAACATACCTGGAGTGTTGCTCTGACCCATTCACTCATGTTAGAGTAATCTTTGAGTCTCTGCTGCTAGTTCTCGGGGTTGCTGAAACGCCTGCTCCCACCTTTCCCCGCCTATTCCACCCATCACCTCCTCCGACCTTAAGCACTCAGTTGAGAGCCTCGCCCCTGCAGAGCTCCCCTACCCCTCCCCACCTCACACAACTCCGACTGAGTCCGGGGTGCAGTAATTATAGCACAGCAGCTGCAGCTGCACATCTTTTGTGGGATTTTTTTCCCGACTCCGTGCATGCTGCGATGATGCACGGTATGTGACGAACTGAAGGGGGAGTGTCAGAAAGAGTAGGAGGGTCTTAGAGAGGCACAGGCGAAAATCAAGGCGTCCAATATGGAAGTAAATTTCTTTAAGGTGGATTTGGATATATGACGGACTTTTAAAAGACTTAAGGTGACAATTTTATTGGAGTGTGCTATAGAAGGGTAATATGTGCCTGGAAGAAGCATAATACCCCCCCTTTAAGCAGCAACCTTTCCAATTTCCAATATTTATGTAATTCTCAAAACTTTTGGCCACGACTGTAGATAAACTGTGAATAAATCATTAGGGTGGAAACAACTGAGACTGAGGATGGTCCCTTCTTCAGGAAAAAAACAAAACAAGAAAAGTTTTTTGTAAAACGTAGTTTATCCTCCCTAACTCTCCTCCTTTACTCCAAGTTACGGTCTGCATTTTAAATTTGCAAGTCATGGAGCTGTTTTATTTTAAAGTACAACATTAATTCAGGCAGCTTTTGATTTAGCTATTTCAGCTAACAGCAACAAGACGACACACAGAGCAAACCCGTGGATCATTATAGGAATACTGTTTTACAACCAATTCCTGCTCACAATAAGTCAGCTGCTTACAGATTACAGGCCCTGACATATAAAAGCTGGCGTTAATAATCTCCAAAATAATAATATCTTGAGAAGATGCAAACTCGTATAACAGAAAATTGAAAGAAGTCCTTAGACAGTGAGTTGCTCCGGTTGAAAGATTGTAAAGCATTTAATGTAGTAATTATTATCATCTCATAACATTTTATACAAAGTGTGCAAATGTTACTGTGAGTAAAGTCTTTAGATAAATAGTTGCTATAGGAAAACAGATTTTTTCGTTTGCTTGATATTTATTGGTAGGAATATTAATTAATTTCAGAACTGTGTTGTCAAAATGCAGCAGAGTAGTAGTTAATCCCACTGTAATGGTACAGCCAACTACTTTGGTCAGTATCAGTTTCTACTTCAATTGAATTGCCTCCTATTCCTAGTTTCAGCTGTTCAAAAAATAAAACAATTCAACTTGTTCTTTTTTTCTCCTTGTTTTAAAATAAAAATACATCTGGGGTTCCTTTGGGAAACCCCTTAGTTTCCACTCTGGAGACCCTTTTAAATGTTTGGAAGGTCCTCGATTGTACAAACCTTCAATCGTTTGCTATGTCAGGAGCTTCGGGACAGGACGCCACACAGTTAGCCTACTTTGCTCCACCCTCCCTTGCTCTCTGTTTAACTTTCCACCACCATCTGCCCTGTCTCATTCAGAGCACATCTTTCTCAGAGAAGGAACCCCTGAATCAGCTGAACAAAGTAACCAGATATTATTATTTAAGTCCTGCTGGGACCAACTAACCATTATATAGTCAAGTGACTGCAGCTTGACTCAAGCCATGCTTTTATTTTACATGTCAGCTTTATACAGAAATTGCAGTTTTTTTAGATTTCTTTCAACTACTGTAGGCATTACTGGACCTGCAGTCACAGATCAATCTGATGTGTTAATGTCCCTGCTGTTTGTATAAAAATAACTACTTCAGAAAAGATTTAATGCAAAGTACTACACTGTATGTTTTCTCCCATCAGAAATTAAAAAGTATTCTGTGAAAAGGAAGAAAATAACCAAAACCATTAAAAAATTAACATTTTTCTATTACTGTGCCCTCCACACTTATTGACTCCCCTGGTGAACATGAGAAGAAAAATGTTACAATATATTTGTTTTATTAATTGCAGTAGCATATTATAAAAATATTGGGTCGAAAAAATGTTCATTTTTTCCACAAAATTACTGTTGCTACACCAATCAGAACCCCTGGCAGGACAACATCCCTTTCACCCACTGAACAATATGTAAGTGAGTTTTCCCTGTAAGATTTCACAAGCTTGGAACAAAGACAGACAAAAGGAGGAGTCTTATGCGATTAAGGATTGATAACATCAATGACCACAGAACGGGATCTGTTTTGTATCTGATGAACCAGAGGACCACACATCCTACTGGAACACCCATTGAAAACCTATGTTCAGTTGTCTGGCAGAAGCCAAGAGACATGTTAAATATTCCTGCTAATACAACAAGTTCATTAAGCCATGCACTTTAGGTTCCTAAGGCCTCTGAGAAAGAATGAGACCCACAGCACCACAGATTTGCCACTGTACTTAACAGCGGACAAAACGTAGATTGTTGCTGAAAGATTTATCTCAGGTTACCAACCCCACAATTCAAACTGAAGTCCCACAAGTATTTATTTAAAGTAAATATTTTTGTTTTTGTGATTGTAGCATGCAGTAAGTGTGTAATGACTGCTATGGATAATCAATAATCCATGGAGAATGGGTCATGTCATATTTATACACCAAGGAAACAGAAAGCTGTAATTAAATAATTGTTTCTAGAAATGTTTTATTAACTTGAAAAAGTAAAGTATACATTTTTCAAATGCTCTAGGTGAATTTGTTTTACATAAAGTATTAGGATTATGTTAAAGTCATTGTTTTTAAATGTAAGCCCTTTTCTCCATTTAATAAATATACTCAAATAACCTTTTAAGCCATAATTCTAATACTTCAATTAAAGCTTGATCAGTTTAAAGACTTTGTACACATCTTTACTAAGATTGACAATAAGGGTAAAGGATGGCTTAATGTTGATGCACATGAAATATTTTTATATCATCTTCTTTACTGGCTGAACCTAAAAAAGCTGGAACACATCACTTCTATTTTATTGTGCAACAATGTGCACAGAGAAGAGAGCATAGTCAGACGAATAGGTTGTGTATGAGGTAGGCTGAAGAGTGAAAAACCAGGGTTTTGGAAACATGATTTCCTGTGGAAACACTGATGTCAGGATAATCTACTTTTCAGTCTCACACGCACTCAAGCATGTGCAAACACACTGGCATTGTCTGTGTAAATCAGCATCTTCTAGCAAGCACTCTGCTAATGTCATTAACATAGCCTTCAGTTGAGCTGTATACAGCCTTGTTTTATTGTTGGAGACTTTATAACAGTGTTTGTGGAAGAATGTTTCTCAAAGCAATTAATATGAGACTGCTTAGCCACAGAAAAATAGTCTCTCATCCAAGTAGGCAGGATTTTTTTTTTTTTACATAGAATTTTACTTTTTGAACAAAATATGAAAAGCAGTCAGCTGATGTTTAGTTATTTTGTTTTTGTCCAAATGTATGGAGTCACTGGGTCCTTGATTTAGTGACTGACTTTTAAGGCTATTTTGTGAACTACGAAGTAAAATAAATCTGGAATCTACACAAATTGTACATCACAGCCAGGGTCAGTCACCACCTCTATTATGACCCATAGTGTAATGGTGTCACTCTGAAATGATATTTCTAAAATACATGCAAAAATACTCCATAGCCTCCTTTTGTTTCTTGTCAACAGGGAACGTTAGATTTTAGTGCATGCAATGCAAAATTTAGGCTGTTTTCTTTAGATCAAAACTAAAATGTGAGCACTTGTTGAAAGGTAAGTCATTTTAAAAGCAACATACAAGCTTACTTTTACTATATTTGAGGAGCTGCATTTTGTTTTATTTCTTTTTACTTTATTTTGTTACTATTTAACAGTTATTTAACCAGGCAATATCCTAATGAGAGTTTAAAAAATCCTCTTTTCAGAGGGTAACCTGACTGAGATAGACTGCATAGTATAATACAATTGACAAAAGAATACAACTATACCACCATGAGGACAATGCAAATAAACAGGATGTGATAGAAAAATTGATTCTTATAAACAAATACTTGGAATGAAACAGAATCACATACTCATAATTTGGATTTAAAAGCACTTCATGAAATCATTTATGTAATTTTCCAGTCAATCTTCTGCCTCTTCTAAATTAAGTATATAACAATGTGAGCATTTTCTAGACACACATACAGAAGACAAACTTAAAATCTTTCAGTTAACTTTTTATATTCATCTACCCCCAATCAGTGTCAATATTTTATGGTATGTGTGTCAAACAGGACTGATAAAACAACTAAAAGTGATATGAGTGTATGAGAGCTTATTTCCTACAGCTGAGTGTTGAACTACCTTACTATGAAGTTGAACTTGGAGATCCAATAATCCAGTGACAATTACCAAAACGCTGAAAAAATGGTTAAAGAAGCAGCTGGACTGTAGCCACTGTCAAGATGCTTTTTGGCATATTATCAGGATATACTTACCCAGTTATCCTGCCTCCTGGATAGGGTTGGAAAAACAGCAACATTTTTCCAAAATAAACAATTGCTCATGTAGTGAAAAGTAATAAAACCAGAAGAGACTCATAAATGTGAAGCATGCTGTTACAAATGGGGTAAAATATATGCAAGTAATAGGAAAGACTGGGGTAACATAGTGTGCCTTTCAAAAGATTACACACCCCAATTAAAATGGCGGGTATTTCAGAAAGATTTGGACAAAATAAAAACATAAAAATTTGTTTGAGTAAAAAATAATAAAAAAGCTGCAATATTACAATCATTAAATGGGCTCTTTGTTAAGATACTTTGTTAAGCACATTTTGAAAAGAAAAAAAAGCACTGTCTTCTTTTGTAGGATTCTCTCTAATTACCATATATTAATTTGTTAATATTTGCACACCTTACATTGTAAGAATGGTCTAAATCTGCCGAAATGCATAGACATCGCTTGTCCACAGTCCCATACAGATGACCCCACAGATTTTCTGTCAGGTTCAGTTTTGGACTTTGGCAAGGCCATTCAAAGCTTTAAATCTTCTTTTGGTTGGACTCACGTGACACAGAAAAATGAAATATTTCTCCATCTTAGACTTTTTAACAGAAATCTGGAGGTTTTGGGTCTAAAGTACAGTGTATGTACAAATGGTCATTTTGTTTCTGTTTTTCTGTATCCCCAGTTCCAGTTTCACGGTGGATGATGTTCCTTTGATGATGTATTGTTTTGTTTTTGCGCCAAACACTTTCTCTCACAGACCTTAAGAAAATCTTTGCCAGTTGTATGTTAGAAATGTCATTTTAACTAAAATATTAGATTCCATTAATCTTTGCTAATTCTTTTGCTGAAAAATAACAGCCTACTGCTTTTCCAAAATATTTTATTCATTTTTCATGCTTTTCATGTCTAGTTTAGAGCAAAAAGGGAATGGGAGGAGGGTGGAAGATTCTTCTGCTCATGTGTTTGCGCAATTATTTTTTTCATTCCAAAGTTGTTCTTGGATCAGAGCTGTATTCCCAACTGGCATAGTTTCATTTTACAGTCCATGACCTCTCTGTTTTCGGTCATTCTTTCATATTCTTTAAGTCCATTTTTGCCTCCATTGTCTAATTTCTTTAATTTATATCTTATTTGACTCTGCTTTTTTTGCTTGGAATTTTACATCATACACTGTATGTTTTTTTTCCTTAAGTTCTAAGTGTTTTGTTCAAGTGCATCTCATAACTACTCTACTCTGCTCACGCTCTTTTTCTTTGGTCCATTAATCCACATGCTGTAATATCCTTCTTGGTTTTATTTTGAGTATTTCTTATTTTCATTTCTTTCGTTCTCAAAACATGAATGAATAAAAATGTGAGCTCTGAGGTGTCGCTTACGGAGGAAGACCTTATAATAATTTAACATTTTCCCCCTGAAAATTGGGTTACCTTGACTTGCATGATACATTGGCTGGCGGTTTTGCAAAAGTTTTCTGACACATTGAGTTTTTGCACATTGTTTCATGTTGCAACTTTCAAGTTCAATATATTTCTTGTGAATTGTATGTGATAAACCAATAAAAAGTATTGCAAAGTTGTGGACTCTCAGGAGATGAATTAATGGTTTTAAATATCTTGAAAATGAAATCTGAAAAGTGTGGCATACAAATGACGTTGGCAACCTTGAGTCAGTACTTTGTAGAAGCCTTTTTTGCTACAGTTTCTGATTCAAGTCTTTTGGGTGTCTGAGAACGGTAATTTTCACAGATTCTCAAGTACAATCTGGCTTATGCTTTGACTACGGTATTCATATAGTTTACCCAGGGCCGGCCCAAAGTCTTATGGGGCCTTAAGCAGATTTTAACTCGGGGGGGCTTCTTCCTGTTAAAACCACCACCCACAGTAACAGCGTTTTGGTCTAGATTTGTCAAAATTTGGTATAATCTGGGAGAGGAGATCGAGTTTAATTGGCTGATCCTAAAATCAATTAGGGATAATTGGTTATTATTTTCTGAGACAATCTGAAGCTCAAACACAAAGAAAAGGTTCAACTCATAGCATCGGATGGTAACTATGGTAACACAACAAACGATGAAGATTAAAAAGTCATTAAAAACAATTAATTTCTAATGTAAGAAAAACTGAAAATAATAAAAACTAAAAAGTAATTTTAATAAATGTTAATTTATTAAATTTAATTTCCATTATCTATGCCGTCCAGGGTTGCAGGGGGGCTGGTGCCTATCTCCCACAGTCATTAGTCTAGAGGCGGGGTACACCCTGGACAGGTTTCCAGTTTTTTTTTTTTTTTTTTTTTTATTTATTAACAATTTAGTTTAATAAATTAGTTACATTGATAAAAGAAAAAGAATGTGCTACAAAGTAAACTTCCTAAGTTTGTTAAATCTTAAAATTCTAAACAATCGAAAAACAAAATTTTATCAAATGTAATCATATTCTGATATTCTCAGTAAACAAAGTTTTAGATCTGTAGTCTGTGTTCAATTTCAACATTAATGGGAGGCCCCTAATGGTCCAGGGGGCCTAAGCAGTGGCTTAGTTCGCATCTGCCTTTGGCCGGCTCTGAGTTTACTCTTCATTGAATCAATGAAATATTGTGATTTCAGCAGCACAGCTGTAAAATGGTAAGAGTGGGTAAGCAGGAGGCATGAGAAAGCTTCTTTGACCTGGCTGGGTTTTTTTTTTTTTTTAATAGGTGCAGTTTCCCTTGCTGAAGTTTTCTTTACTTTCTTGGCTGGCACAGTACAATTTGCTTCTGTTTAATGTAGAAGCAAGCCGAACCATGTCTGCCACTGAGAACTTCCCTTGACATTTAACAGAAGCCAACATAAACATGAGCACAAACATGAGGTGTATTAATTACTGTGTTTGAGTTCGACACAACAAAGGACAACAGAAGAATTGAAAGTCCCACAAATGGTTAATGAAAAAAGATTTTGCATATTGAAATGTGAAGTGAACATCCTGGCACAGTCATTTTGGTTCCTTCTTTGTTCATCCTCATCAAAAACTTATACACACTAACTCCTTTGTGGAAGATTGTTTTTATGTGTGTTTATGGCTTGCATCGCTGCGTTATATGGGACTGTGGCTGTTGATGTTTTGGCATGCAGTATGTGTGAGTGTGTGTTCAGAAGGCACAGACTATGATTGTTCTCTCTGGGTGTTAGCTTTCGGAGCAGGAAGTGCACCTTCAGGTCACAAAGGAGGGGAGATCTGCCCACACTTAGTCTGCCCACATCTGTTCAAATACCAAAGGCTGTCAAAGTCACACAGGAAATTAGTGCACATATATACACATGTGTGTGTAAATGATACAGAATTGTTTTTTTGTGAAAGCAGATTATAATTTTTCTAAACTTTCTCTGCAGAATCTGTTCCCACAAAACTTGGTCATATACTTGTGGTAAGAGAAAAAAGCACACGAACAGAGAATTAGCAGCCCAATAATACAACTAAAGGTTGCTTTGAAACTTTTCTATAATCTGATACTGCTCCTTGTTTCTTGATTCTGAACTTCTCTACTGGGAAACCACAGTCATTCCTTATTTGAAATAACATCTCCAACTCCATCATGGTAATCACTGGGATTCCTCAAAGATGTGTACTTAGTCCAATACTGTTCCCTTGCCAAAGAGATGGTACACATGAGAAAAATAATTAAAACAATTAAATTAGGTCAAACCGTGAGAGGGTTGTGCAGAGACATTCAAATTGTGTTTATTATGCACAAAACAAAAGAGAGGATCAGTGGCAGTTATTAAAGGAATGTTGCACAAGGTAAACCTTACCTTACTCCTGATGTACAATTCACAATTTGGGATGTGACACAAATAGGTTTCACAAAAACAAATTATGTTTTAAAAATGTGGATTCAGTTTCACGGAAATTTTAAGTTTAAAGAAAATTGTCCTGGTTTGACCCGTAGGCTGACCATGATTCTTGCATGGGTCAATTTAAGGTTCCATTAACGGCAATAAAAAATAGAAAGAAAAAAAAACATTAAAAAAGCTATTCTTGTGATTTCACAAATAGAAAACAGCTTCATGAATAACAGTTTTATAAGAAAGTATACACACAGTATAATTTCAATCACAGTCCAGATGTCTTTAAAAAAAGTGAAATAACTTTCATCTACTTGAGCAAAGGAATTAGTGCTCATGCTGCACTGACACAATGATGCTGAGTGAGGAACCGTATTGCCCAGATCAAAAGCCACTACTGGAGATGATTATCACCCTCTGAAGGTAACAACACAAACACTCCCATTGCAGGCAAAAGTGGCCTAAATAGGATTGTTTTTTGCCATACAGGACCCATATCAGAACAAATCCACTCTTGTTAAACCAGACAGTTTCATATGGGGTCCTAAATCGGATACATATCTGATATTTTTACACTCATCACATTTCCAGTGGCATTTCTCAGAGGAGCAAGCATTTCCTTCTACAATGCAGACAACTTACAACTCAGTTCGACTGCACTTGAAGCACCAAAAAGCATAAGTTTCAAGATGAGCAACAGGTCTGTTAGATAGACCAAGATGTTACCTTTTAGGATTATACTTTCAGCTTTCTGTGTCTCCCACCATAATACAAACAGAAATGGTCCTAGTTTGCAAAGACGCCATTTCTCCAAATTTCCAGGTTGCACTTAGCCTCTCTACCAAACGAAAGAGATCTCATCACGGGTTAATTGCTCCAGCCCATGAGGGTTCCATTTGACTGACACCTCCAAACAGCTATGCCTCCTGAAAACCAATCAAAATCCAGGAAATCCTTTTAAGTGTTTGGGGAAATGCTGTACAGTCCAGAGATGTGACCTGCTCCTTCTTTCAGCAGCAAACAGGGTCCTAAACACGAGAGTGCACACTCTTCTTGTTCCACAACATAAGGCTTTTAAGGCATAAGTAAGAGTAGCATTACTATGAAATTATAGTATAGTAAAAGTAAAACCTATGGTATAGTAAAACTACTACAAGTTTTCTGCCACACATTGTGTTTTCCATGTAGGTCAAAATGTACAGTTTTGGTCCTAAACACCGAGAGCAACCATACATCTCTGGTCTGGTCAAGTCTCTTCTTGTCCACCCTCTCAGTTTAGGTAGACGGCCATGTTCAATCACCCCACAGTGAAAACTATTTTCACTGTTGGGTGATTGAACTTTGTGAGATGATCAAAGCTTGGGATATTGTTTTTTAACTAATTTTGCTTTAATCTTCTCCACGACTTTCTTCCTGATCTGTAATGTGTGAATCCGGATCTTTATGATGTTGTTTGTTTATAAATGTTCTCCAAGAAATGTCTTAGGCCTTCCCAGTACAGCTGTATTTATATTGAGATGAAGTTACACTTATTATGTGACTTCTAAAAGCAGTTGGTTGCCCTGAATCTCATTTGGGTGAATCCCTCCTGGTTCTCTTGATATTTGTTTGTGTATTTTTTTTAATCTTTTTTTTTTTTTTGGGGGGGGGGGGGGGGGGGTGTATTTGACAATGTTTTTGTTCAAGTCTTTAATATGCCTAAACTCAGCTATCTCTGTGTCTGTTTGGTACATTTTAGAGAGTAACTCTCATTGACTACTCTGTTCTGCTGTGACGGGGTAAGCCATATTGCGTCACTTCCTGTTGTCGCTGTTGCACTCCCTGTAAGCTGTTTGGTGTTCAGACTCTCTTGAATTGATCTTCTTTTCTTATTTTCTTATTTCTTAAAGTTATTTTAACACACAAGCACACTAAAACACACGTTTTTTGGTGGTATACTTTACGTTTTTGGAACTCCTTGTGTTTCACACAGATTTTCTTGGGGTGGTAAGGTCTCGCTAGCTCAGTTAGTTTAGCTATGGCTACTCTTCTTTCTCCTGTCTCTTCTCTCTTGCTCTCTCTGTCAGATGTTTAGTTACTTCCCTGCCTCCTTTAGTGATAATGGTAACTGTAATAAATGTAATATTTTTGTAGCTTTGGAGGCAAGGGTATCAGAAGTCAAATTTGTGTTGCTTCGGTGTGTAAGTTTGCCAAAACAATGTCAGACTCAGTAATCTTTTCTGGTCCCCTGCCTGATTGGATTAGTGACGTCATGTTTAGCCGCATGCTGTCACTCCACCAATGGTTGTCTAGGTGGTGTCCTGCAAACGATGTGGGCTACATTGATAACTGGAGAACATTTTGGGGGAAACCTGGTCTCATCCGGAGAGACGGCATCCATCCCACGTTGGATGGAGCAGCTCTTCTTTCTAGAAATATGGCCGAATTTATTAGTCCTCCAAAACACTGACAACCCAGGGTACAGAGCAGGAAGCAGAGTCGTAGTTTAACCCACCCCTCTGCTGCTTCTGTACAGTTACCCACCCATTACCCTATAGAAACAGTGTCTTGCCCATGGCCAAAATTAAATGGATTAAAAGTTAAGCCAACAAAAGCAAATTATGGAAATCTCATAAAAATAAATACAACTTTGACTGAACAGAAAAATAAATCTATTAAATGTGGTTTATTAAACATAAGATCTCTCTCCTCAAAGACTTTGTTAGTAAATGACTTGATTTGTGATAATCACATTGATTTCCTTTGTCCCACAGAAACCTGGTTGCAGCAGGAGGATTATGTCAGTATAAATAAGTCAACTCCTTCCAGTCATTTAAATTTTCACTTTCCTAGAAATACTGGGCGAGGAGGAGGAGTTGCAAACATTTTTCGTTCTGATTTACTAATTTGTCCCAGACCAATTGATAGCTACAGTTCTTTTGAACATCAATTGGCTTTAATCAAAAATTACAGGGATCGACCCACTCGGGTAAACACACTTTGGACCTTGTAGTGACATACGGTATTGAGTGTGAGGAAATAACAGTCCACCCACATAACCCGGTCCTGTCTGACCACTTCTTGATAACTTTTGAATTTACTTTAACTGACCATCTTAAATCTGAAAGAAAATTTCATTATAGTAGACCTTTATCAGGTAATGCTGTTACAATTTTTTTAAGAATCTGTTCCATTCTTACTTTCCTCAGTGTCTCAGAGTAAAACAGTGGATGGCAGCAATTCTATCTCTAACCCTTCAGAAATTGATGGTCTGGTTCATAGCGTTACTTCCTCATTGCGTTTGGCATTAGATAGTGTAGCCCCCTTAAAAAAGCTATAGGAGGCTGACTCCTTGGTTTACCGCAGAGTTGCGTACTTTAAAGCAGAATACTAGGAAGTTGGAGAGAAAATGGCGGTCTACACACCTAGAGGATTCCTATTTAACCTGGAATAACAGTCTACTGCTGTATAAAAAGACCCTTCGACAAGCTAGAACAGCATATTTTTCATCATTAATAGAGGCGAATAAAAACAATCCTAGGTTTCTTTTTAGTACAGTTGCCAAACTTACACAGAGTCATAGCTCTGTTGAGCCAACTATTCCCCCAGCTCTTAGCAGTGATGATTTTATGGGATTCTTCATAAATAAAATTAATTATATTAAAAATAAAATCATTGACATCCTCCCAAACAAGATTACTTCTTCCTCAGTAAATGACGCAGCATCGGAAAGAACTGTAGAACCTCATTTGTACTTAGGCATTTTTGATTCAGTCGAGCTTTCGGAATTATCAAAAATATTAGCCTCATCTAAACCTTCAACTTGTATGTTGGACCCAATCCCAACCAAATAATTTAAGGAAGTGTTCCATTTGGTTCCTGGCCCCATTTTGGATATGATGAATCTATCCTTAGTAAACGGATATGTACAACAGGAATTTAAAATTGCTGTAATTAAACCTTTACTCAAGAAACCTTCCCTTGATCAAGATGACTTAGTGAATTACAGACCTACATCTAACCTTCCTTTCTTATCCAAAGTCCTTGAAAAAATTGTTGCTAATCAAGTCTGTGAGCATCTAAACAGTGACGAGCTGTTTGAAGAGTTTCAGTCGGGTTTTAGAGCTCATCATAGCACTGAAACAGCACTGGTGATGGTTACTAATGATATTCTCATGGCCTCAGATAATGGACTTGTGTCTGTTCTGGTTTTGTTAGATCTCAGTGCTGCTTTTGACACAGTCGATCATAATATTCTCTTAGAAAGGCTTGAACATGTTGCAGGGATCAAAGGAACAGCACTAGGCTGGTTTAAATCATATTTGTCTGATAGATTCCAGTTTGTTCACCAAATGATAAATCTTCTTCACTCTCAAGGGTTACTTGTGGAGTTCCAAAGGGTTCTGTGCTTGGACCAATTCTTTTCACCATAAATATGCTCCCCAATTGGTAGAATCATTAGACAGCATGGGATAAATTTCCACAGCTATGCCGATGATACACAACTATATTTATCCATAAATCCTGATGAACCCAGTCAGTTATGTAGATTACAGGCATGTCAGGAAGACATAAAAACATGGATGACCCTAAACATTTTGCTTTTAAATTCTGACAAGACAGAAGTTGCTGTCTTTGGACCAGAAGTTCTAAAACAGAAACTGATTAGTCAATCACTTCATCTGGATGGCCTTGAATTGGCCCCCAGTAATAACGTAAAGAACCTCGCCGTGATTTTTGACCAAGACTTGACATTTAAATCCCATATTAAACAGGTTTCTAGGATTTCTTTCTTTCACCTCCGGAATATTGCTAAAATTAGAAACATCCTGTCCAGGAGTGATGCTGATAAACTAGTCCATGCATTTGTTACCTCAAGGCTTGACTACTGTAATTTTTTACCATCAGGTAGTCCAAAAAATGCCATTAAAAGCCTTCAGTTGATCCAAAATGCGGCAGCAAGAGTTCTGATGAATATTAAAAAGAGAGATCACATTTCTCCTGTTTTAGCTTCCCTTCATTTGGTCCCTGTTAAATCCAGAATAGAATTTAAGATCCTTCTTCTTACATACAAAGCCCTTAATAATCAAGCTCCATCATACATCAGAGATCTAATTGTTCCATATGTTCCCAACAGAGCACTTTGTTCTCAGACTGCAGGTTTACTTGTAGTTCCTAGGATTTCTAAAAGTAGAATGGGAGGCAGATCTTTTAGTTATCAGGCTCCTCTCCTGTGGAACCAGCTCCCAGCTTTAGTCCGTGAGGCAGACACTCTGTTTACTTTTAAGGCCAGGCTTAAAACTTTCCTTTTTGATAAAGCTTATAGATGGAGTGGCTTAGGTCATCCTGAGCTAGCTCTGTAGTTATGCCGCTATAGGCTTAGACTGCTGGAGGACAGACTTACCAGTTTTCTTCACTCTGCTACTTCCTTTTCTCCTACGAATCTCCAGTTTTATTTCAGTATATTTTGTTATTTCGACTGTTAACTTTGTTTTCTCTCAGTGTTTTTCTCTCCATAGAAGCTACACCTGGTCTGGTATCCTGCTTGGCTGCAATGCCCTGTTGGACGGGGGGCATCGACTGGGATGATGCTCCCAGTAACTGAACATCCACTGTGTCCTGTTATCAACTTTTTACTTTCTGTAACATAGAGAGTATTCTTATATCAGATCTTTTGTTCTTTCTGTGTCTCTGCTCTGTCTTCTCAAACCCCCAGACGGTCGTGGCAGATGGCCGCTCCTACTGAGCCTGGTTCTGGTTGGAGGTTTCTTCCTGTTAAAGGGAAGTTTTTCTTCTCCACCGTCGCTACATGCTTGCTCAGTGTGAGGGGTTGCTGAAGGATTGCTGTGGTTGGAAAGTCTGCCCAACCTCACGCCAATGACTGACGCAATCTGCTGGGATTCCTTAAATAGGAAACTTTTTAACTGATTGGAATGTTTTTATAAATGTATTGAAATGACTTCTTGTTAAGTGCCTTGAGATGACATCTGTTGTGAATTGGCACTAAATAAATAAACTGAATTGAAATTGAACTGACTCCCATTCAAAATGCACATTTTGATTACATTACAATTACAGTTTTATTAATGTTTTGATTTTTTTCTGTCAATCCCCTTTTTCGAAGTCCTTTTAAAATACTATGTTATATTATATTCCACTGAGTGAAGATTTGTTTTCATGCACTGTAAGCAGTCTTTTGTGGTTTTACAAGAAAAATGGGAAGAGAGAGAGAAAGAGGCTTTCATTGTTTTGCAATTTAATGTGCAGAAATTAAAGAAAATATTCAGATTTCTGTTAATTATAATAAGAACTGGTTCCCCATGATGGTAATCTAAAGACATGGAACATTACACTTCCCCCTGACACAGTTCTTAAACATTCAAACCTTTTTATTGCTCTTGTCACCGTCCTGGAGCAGAACCAAAGTGACTGTTTTATAAGGTGTGATATTGGTCATCAAACTGCAAAGAGCATGTGTCAGAGACTGCAGGTTTTTGTGGCTTTCTATGCTCTCAGAAGTTTGGACCCCTTTTCATATGCATGGGTACAACTTCAGATGGTAACCTAGAGCACTGAACTGTATTCCATCTGGCATAGTTTTCCCATGTATGCACTAAGGATAGAAACCACAAAAAACAAGTTTGACACATGGGGCTTTTGTAACAGAAATAAAAGCTGTCTTGCTAAAACACATCCTGTTAGATGAGAGTCAGTCCATTTGTCTAAAATCCAATGGCAAAGAGAGGTGGGAAAATGCGGATAATTTGAATTAGATTTCAGAAATGACATGAAGAGTTAGTAAAAATGACTAATGCACAGAGGGAGGTGGTGGAAGACATTTAACAAATCCTTCAAAATGCTTCAAAAAAGTCATAATCCTGCAAGAGTGAACAAAGATATAGACGCGATCTCCTGGATGTGCTGACAGCTAAGCAAATGCAATGAGATGGAAAAGAAATACTCTACAGGGAGAAACAAAAAAACCGAAGGAGAGAATAGACTTCTGATATTTAAAACTATAAATAAACACTCCACCAGCACCGTAGTGAAAAACAAAAGGGCAGTTCCACAAATAGAAAAATACACCGAAAGCTGGAACTAAAAGTCGCTCCCCTCATCCAACTCAGTCCTGCCACGTTTACGGGGCAATCCATCTATTCCTGGAACAGAAAAGCCCTGAAGGCCTGATGGGAGCCAGAGAGAGACCGAGTACCCGTGGTAATGGCTGACATTAACTTTGGAACAATTGAGTCCAAGTTGAAAATAAAATGGGTGGGCCATGTTATGTTGTGTTGTGAGAAGCAATGAGTCTGCCCATTAGGGATTAAACTTCTGTGTATTGTTCTAAATAACTTAAATGTGTGGTTAGAAAACAAAGCCATTAACTGTGAGAAAGTTTCCCTCTAGGATGTAGTGAAGTAGAACTGACTCAAGTAGAAAAAAATGTACAATTTTGAGAACTTTCTAATATGTGTGTATTTTTATTGGATTATGTAAAAGTGCCATCATGTTACCTTTAGTGTGGGAGGAGCTTTGGTATTACTTCAGTTTTAAAGTTCTCCTGATGACACATTTGCTTATGTCTGACATCTAGTGGACATTTATGTGTGACTACAACTTTGATTCTTCCAATTCGTCCTCATGCTAAGTATCCCAAGGTCTAAATCTGATTTCTAAATAGGATGAAAGATCAGAAACAACAATTAATGAACAAATGTCTGTTTGTTGAATGTCCACAAAGCTTACAAGAAAAGAGGGCACTTAATGTCGAAAACCGTTTGTGAACCTCATAAGATTTTGACAGGGAAGAGGTGTGAACCATCTTTAAGAACTTTTTGTTTTACTTTTTAAGTCTCAGCAAATAAAGTAACTTCCTTTACACTCTAAATTAACTGAGCTTGAATTGCAACAAGAAACTAATATCAAAACTTAAGTAAAACTTACAGAAAGCCAGAGTCAGTTATACTGTAGACAGTAATCAAGAATAAAACTTGTCACTGCCTACAATAAGCTTGAATTTTATCCAAGTTGTGTTTTTTCCACATTTTAAATTTCAAATTTCAGATAGTAAAATCAATTATTTAACCTAGAAAATATATTTCAGGATATTGTCATGGTTTTAGATACTGGTTTAGCACTGGTGAAGGTCCAAGGAGAGGTTCCGGAGGTACTGAAGGTGACTGAAAGGTGAGTAACATTTTTACAGGAGATGTTTTTATGATGAAGAGATACACCATTCCTTACTGTTATAGATATGAGGGGGGGGGGGGATTCACAGAAGCTAGATGATCTGGTGAGTGGATATTGATTGCAGGAGGATGATGATGTTGAAGAGGTGCCAGATAAACAGTTGCGGAATTCATCTAGAAGAAAGTCATAGCAGAACATGGGTATCCGTGGCGCTACGAACACCTCATGAATTAAGGACCACAACTGTCCTCGAATAGCTAAAATGAGTAAATACTTAAAACCCCCTGTAAAAAGGCCTGCAACTGCCTATTTTAAGTTGATGCGCCAAATATAACTTAACATGCATTAATACGCACAGTGGAGACCATCTTAGTGCTACCACAGAAGCGAATGTCCACAGTCTTCTTTATGTTTTTGGGGTACAGCCAATCAGAGCCAATGAAAATGAATGAAACTCCTGGATTAGCTTCTTTGCAAATGGCATCCAATAGCATGTTGAGTAGGAATGAACCTAGTTAATTAAAGGGGCTATATGCAATTTTCTGAAATTTAAACTTGCGACTGACCCCATGTGGCCATAAAACGGAACTGCTCTTCCTTTCTGCTCTCTCGCAGGGTACGCCGGTCGCTCTCAATCTTCGATCTTTTTCAGGGGTTTAACTTTTTTAGTCTTATGTGGAGTTACTGTTGGTGTCAAAGTTGTCCTTGGTCTCTTCTGTGTATTCGCACAATACATTGAACTGCTTTCGAGTGCTGACTACCGGTGGTGGCAGAGGGATCTGAAACGTATAACATGAACACGCTTGACGTCACATCCGCAGACAGTGCGGGAAAATCCGACCCAACAAAAAAAAAGAAAAAATTGGATACAGGCTTATAGGTGCACTCACTGTGAGCTGACAAGGTGTCAGTATGCTCATCAGGAGATGTTTGAGTCATAAATGGTCAAATAAAAAGGTTATTGTTACATTTATTTTGGGGGAAAAGTTGCATATAGCCTCTTCTTATATAGCATATAGCATTTTCTTTCAGATATTTAAGAAAAAACCTGTGAATATGTGATTTTCCTTGAATAATTTAGATCCACATTCCCCGGAAAAATCCACTTATTGACGGGGATTCAAAGTATATTATAATGCAGTAAAATTTCGTTTAAAATATTTAATAACGATTTATGTAAGTTATGTACCTAACAAAACCCAGCCAATTGAATCAGGTACTTGACTTTACAGAAAACTCTCTTCTAAAAAGAGAATATGGTGGCAGTGGAAAAGAACAGCGCCCATTTCAACAGAAAGAGACTGTAACTTAGGTCAGTCTAAGTTTTAGATTAGCAAACAATTAGCTAAATAATATTTTCTATAAAAAAAATCATATTTTAAACTCAGAAATACGTACACTGACATGCACATAAAAGAAATCAATTTAGTGTGTTCACGCTGATGTCCTCTGGATACTCAGCTGTTCTTTGTTTGAGCCCAAGTATTAAATGTATTCTATGAAACTCTCTGCCACTTCACATCACTCACAATGTGATAACCTTTTATAGATAGGTGCTGAAATTTATGTTTAATTTTCAGCATTGCAAGAGACACTGTGCGTCCAGAGAAAAGTGTGGAAACTTATTCAGAAAATATCACATTATAACAGTCGGACCATGCACATCGTTAATAGGATAAATTACATACCTGATCGACCTGACTGCAAGCAAGGTGTTAGCTCTGATTGGCTTCTGCACTTTATTGCTCTGTTACCGCCTTTTCATTCCTGCACTGACTCATCATCCTGGTCCAAAGATCGCTTCATTGTTTGTTCTAGGCCTGAGCTGCTAGTGGTAGAGGGATTCTAGCTCTTCCTGCATTAAACTGATAGCCCCTAAGGAGCTTCTTTCAACCTCTGCATCATCTCACCGGCCGACCACACTGTCTTACATGAGGCCATAGTATCAGTAGAAAAAGACTTTTCTCAGTGTGGAACCAATTTTGTGTCAGGCCTTCCATTTAGAGCCAAACAGAAGAAAAGGGAGGGTGGAGACCTGAACACTTCCTTGTCTTTATTTGACCCAGTGCTCATGTGCACAGGTCCCAAAGGAAATCCCTTTTCATGAGGTAAGAGAGTGATTTTAATTTATTTAAAAACTCTTGAAAAATAACTGATGTCCTATATTTTTGTGAACGATCATCCTGAATTGTTTCAGTCGTAAAGTGTCCAAAACATGAGATTGTAAGGCCTCTCTGCAGCTTTGAACTTGGCTTGGTTTTACCGAGCAGTAGACAATGAGAAAGAAAAAAAGAGAGTCCAAGTTATATTTATTGTTCTCTCTGTTTAACTGAAGAAGATATTGCAAGTTTTTCCCTCACTCTTTTCAACTGAAATGTCATGTGGTGAGGTCAGGGCATTTCAGTGAGACTATTACTGTTGTACAAATGGTTCTAGGAGTAAAACCGTATATTGTGATTTTTAAAACTTGATTTAACTATAGAAAAATTGTCACAGCATTCTAAACACTCCAATATGTTTCATACATGACACATCCAGTTGTATTACTAGATCTAGTTGATCCACTGGAACAAAGAAGGTGAAAACAGCCACCAACTAGTGGTCATACTTATAATTTTACTACAAAATTTACTGTTACCATTAATGGTTTCATTCAAATTCTAAAAAATAAAATAAAAATAAAAATTGATACATTGCTTTTGAATATCAATACAATATTGTGACATAAAATATCGCAATTTATCGGCTTATCGATATTTTCCTTACATTCCTATTGTATGTTATTTGCAACCTTTCTTTGCAAATTACACAGAAACGTATGTTTTCTCCTTTCCAAGGTTGTGTTCTGGCAATAAGAAAAAAACTCCGGCTTTAAACATGTTTTCTTTCGATTTCTTACCGCAGTCACTTAAAAGGGGGCTAACTGAGAGATATTGCCTCGGGTACAGGTATAACAGAAGTTAATTTCCCTCACCTCCTCTCTTTCTGTGCAGCATAAGCGGAGCAGTTGGGATAGGGACTTACTTTGATACACAACATTTTGTTTTGAGATCAATGACGTCACCAAAGAATGACCAAAGGGGTCCAGTTCTACCCGCTGCAGTGTGTTGTCAAGAGCACCTCCTCCACACCCTCCATGAGAGAGCCCCAATACTGCATGAAAGTAAACCTGAGTTGTAAATGTAGACAGTCACATTGTAGAGAAGTTGCGCACATGAATACAAACTAAGTTTTGTCAAGAATTCAAGAGTTAAATTTTTATTTAGTACAGACCCATTTAGTGTAGAGAGATCAGTCGCCTGCAAAACTACAGAAGCCCTTAGGTCACAGTTGCATGTGCCATATGCATTCATTACATGCATGCTTTCGTTGGTATGTTTTCATAATCTGTTGAATTCTAGCATTACCTTCACAGGAAATCCTACATTATTAGCCCATTATTTATCATCTGAATGCACTGACCTGGAGCTTGTAGCTGTAACCACCTTCTGTATACCCCAGCATATGAAGCTGGAGGGGGGGTATCCTCATAAGATGTAGGTTATGAATTAAAATAAGGAAAAACATTTATCTGCCACTTCATCTTTAAATGAACCAGTTTTCAATAAGAGATCATTATTAGTCTCAGAAGATAAGGCTATAAAGAGTTTTTAATGTTTTCAGTTTTAGTTACATGAAGCGTATAGCTTCACATCACAACCAACACATGTGTAAAGCTGTATAAGCTTTACATATTTGCAATTTTTTGTGTGGTGGAAAAGTCATATTTTAGCAGCCATATTTTTATATAGCATATTTTTACAGCCAGAGGGGCAATGAAATTATTTAGTATGTCGATATGTGACAATGGTTCAGTCAAAGTCCAGATATAAATCCAACTGGCAAAATAGATGTATACGTATGCTCAATAAGACTTCAGGTGATGTGTCAAAAAGAATTGGAGGGGGGATAATTTTATGTACAAAGCTAGTAAAGACATAACTCAAAAGATGTTAAGCTGTATAAGCTTTACATATTTGTTGGTTGTGACAATAATTCATGATTCATTTTCATGAAATGCAAAAAAAAAAAAAAACAATCAAACAACTCTCTGCCAAGTCCAAATAAACCTTGTGTAAATGCCATAGCTTAAAAAAAGAGAACATCTGGTGACTTGTAATGTACGTGTCAGATTATTTTGTGTATAAACTCCAGGATAAGGGAAAAATTACATAATCCTAGATAGGCACATTGAACAGTCAAAACCAAGTTGCAAGATAAATACTTGCTTTTAATGTTTTTACCAGCTAGTCAAGTAAATTGCTACATGCATCATAACTATACAGTGGGGCAAAAAAGTAATTGGCAGCCACCAATTGTGCAAGTTGTCCCACTTAAAAAGATGAGAAAGGTCTGTAATTTTATTATCATAAGTACTCTTCAGCTGTGAGAGACAGAATGTAAAACACATTGTATGATTTTTAAATAATGTATTTGTATTATGGTGCAGAAAAAAAGTATTGAGTCAAAAATGAAAGTTCCCCTCAATACTTTATAATGTAACCTTGGTTTGCAATGACAGAGGTCAAACGTTTCCTGTAGCTGTTCTCCAGGTTTGCATACACTGTAGCTGGTATTTTGGCCCATTCTTCCATGTAGATCTTCTCTAGAGCTGTGATTCTGCTTTGTGCTTAGAAGTTTACTCAACCCTGACAGCTTCGTTAGGTATAACGATAGCCCCATCAGTGAGCCTTAACCTTTGACTTATAAATCTGATACTCCCAATCCAGTTTTCAGAACTGAAGAAGCCTCTTAGATGAGAGACTAAATGTATTCAGTACAACAAGAAAAGTCCACTTGCCTTCATTTAAACTCTCAAGAATATAATGTACTGGATGACCGAGAATCCACACCAACATCTAGAGGTGTGATGTTTTGACTTTCATCTCCATCCACCGGTTCTCTAATGAGTTGAGGTCTGGAGACTGGCTAAGCCACTCCAGGACCTTGAAATGCTTTTTAAGTAGCCACTCCTTCGTTGTGGTGTTTGGAATAATCGTCATGCTAGAAGATCCAGACACATTTCATCTTCAATGCTCTCACTGATGGAAGGATGTTTTTTGCCCAAATTCTCACTTTACATGGCCCCATTTATCCTTTCCTTAATAAGGATTAGTTGTCCTGTCCCTTTTGCAGAAAAGCAGCCCCAAACCATAATGTTTACACCCCCATGCTTTTAAGTGGGTGTAGTGTTCTTGGGGTGCAGCTCAGCATTCTTCCCCCTCCAAACACAGTGAGTGGCATTTATTTTAAAGAGTTCTAAGTCTCATCTGACTACATGGCATTCTCCCAATCATCCTCTTGATCATCCAGGTGGTCTCTGGCAAACTTTAGACAGGCCTGGACATGTGCTGGCTTAACCTCGAGCACTGCAGGTTTTGATCCATGGCAACGTAGTGTGTTACTAATAGTAACCTTTCTTACTAATAGTAACCTTTGTTACCATGGTCCCAGCTCTCTTCAGGTCATTGACCAGTTCCCTCTGTGCAGTTCTGGGCTGTTTCCTAACCATTCTCAAGATCATGTGTACCCCACGAGGTGAGATCTTGCATTTATTCCATTTGTAAATCATCCCAACAGTTGATCTCTTCTCACCAAACTATTTGCCTATTGTAATTGGCTCATCCCAGTCTTGTGCAGGTGTACAATCTTGTCACTGATGTCCTTAGACAGCTCTCTGGTCTTGGCCATGGTGAAGGTTGGAGTCTGACAGGAAACAAGTAGAGGAAAGAAGAGCTTCTTAAAGAAGAAGTAACAGGTCTGTGAGGGCCAGAATTCTTGCTTGTTTGTAGGAGCTAAAAACTTAGTTCCTGCACCATTATACAAATGAATCCTTTACAAATCATATAATGTGATTTCCTGGATTTCTTTTTTACATTCTGTCTCTCACCGTTGAAGTGTACCTATGTTGAACATTACAGACCTCTCTCATCTTTTTAAGTGGGACAACTTACACAAGCGGTTACAGCCAGATACTTTTTTGCCCCACTGCATCACACTTAATTTAAACACCTGTACTTTTTTTCCAGGGGTAAATGATGAAAACCTGAGCTAAATATGGGATCAGTGGAGTCATACTTTGGCAGCTTGTGTGGAAAAGAGAAAAAGCAGGGTAAGCTTATAATACACGTTAAGTATTCATCATTGTGAATAGCGTTTTAACACACATAGTAAGCTCCAAAATGTCCCAATTTTTTTTTTCTGCAAGCTGAGATTATCATAACATTTATTTTCCTGCTGCTGCTGTAAAACACCTTTTCCCCACTGTTACTTTTCTCAGAGGAGGAGAGACATGTTCGAGCCAACGACAGACCTTCCAACCTGTCTTACAACTATGCTGTAAGGGCCCCCTGCAGGAAGCATTTACACTTTTAACATTTTTTTTTTTTTTTTTTGATGCAAATGCCTATTTCTCTTCTTATTGTGTACATAAAATGGAGTTTATGTGATACACCAACACAATGTGACACACTTGTTTTTGAAGTAGAATGGAAAGTATTATTTTGTTCATTCAAAATCTATTCAGCCTCCCTTTACTCTGATGCCACATAGCAGAATCCAATGCAACAAACTGCATTCCAAACTCAGTTAGTAATTAGTTTTCATCTTCGTGTTATTTTATCTCAGTATATATATATATATATATATATATATATATATATATATATATATATATATATACATATACATATATATATATATATATAGCTATTTCTTGAAGACCCTAAGAGGTTTGTTAGAGAAAGTTGAAACCTTTTTGAAAGAAAGCCAAAAAGTATTGTTTCAAGTTTGCCACAAGCTATGTAGGGGACACAGCAAACATATGGAAGAAGGCACTTTGTTTATATGAGAGCAACTTTTTCACCTCTTGCACCGCAAAACACAATGTGTGGTGGAAAAGTAACATTTTAGCATGAGAAGAACCATAGACATACAGCCAGAGGGGCAATGGACTTATTTAGTATGTCGATATGTGACAATGGCACAGTCAAAGTCCGGATATAAATATAAACTGGCAAAATAGATGTTCACATACACTCAATAAGACTCCAGGTGATGTGTCAAAAGGAATTGGAGGGGGGGTAATTTTATGTACAAAGCTAGTAAAGACATAACTCAAAAGACTTCCAGATGTAACTGTAGCAAAATATGGTTCTTTGGTGGATGTGGGTGGAAAAGGACACACTCAGATTTTCATTTGTAAAGGAATTGAAAACCACATTTTTTCCTCACAATTCACAATTATTCACTTCTCTGTGTTGGTTTGACACATAAAATGTCACTATGGTTGCTTATGGTTGTTACGTGACAAAATCTGAAAGCTTCATGGGGTATTAAGGTACTAAAGAACTTGCAAAATTATTCATATACTATACTGGCACTGTAGTTATTATCTGATTAACTGACATTATGTTACTTCCTCTTTCTCAGAACAATGCCATCAGGACCTCCAAGTACAACATTTTCACCTTTCTGCCTCTTAATTTGTTTGAGCAGTTCAGGAGGCTGGCTAATGCTTACTTCCTCTCCCTCCTCATCCTTCAGGTAGAGTTTTTCCCCTTTATGTGTTTTTACATTTCAACATATAATCATAGCAATAAATGTCACTGATTACAGTTACAAACTTGTATCTGTGTTTTCCAACAACTGTTTTGCTGACAGTATCATAAATTGATCATTTTTGAAAACAATTACATTTCAAGATAATACATTTAACATTTTATTTTATCTAATATTTACATTCCTTGTTAAATGGAGCGATCTAACAGATGAAGTACCAACTTTGTGTGGTTTTGTGTGTTCACAGTTAATCCCACAAATTTCCTCTCTGTCCTGGTTCACCACAGCTCTGCCCTTAATTTTGGTGCTGACCATGACAGCAGTCAAAGATGCCAGTGATGACATAGTAGGATTAAAGTGTTATAATTTTAAAGAACATACTAACACTAACCTTCTCTATCCTAAAAAACAAACATCTGATCAAGCATTTTGTTTTTTTATTCTGCCAACTGAGTAGAACAGGCACAAAAGTGATCGGCAAGTGAATAACCGCATGGTGAATGTCCTCATTGACGGAGAGTGAGTCATATTCATGGTCAAACATTAGATTACAGCTTTGTAAATTATTTACAATTTATAAGGAAGTATTTGTGACTATTTTAAAGGGAATGTGTCCTGTACCTTTTTAAACAACAATTTGATTGTTTTGGTTTTTCTTTCTCTACAGACTGAGAAATGAAAAATGGATGAATGTTCAGGTTGGGGATATAATTAAACTGGAGAGCAATCAGTTTGTTACAGTAAGTACTGACCTAATCGAATTTAAGAAAGAGATTTCTATAAAACAAATATTAACTCAAGTCAGTCATCCTAAAATAGCAATTTTCTCAGATTATTCTGTACTTTTACCTTTCAACAAAATCATTCATACAGACTATTATCTCTCAGGCAGACCTCTTGTTGCTGTCCAGCAGTGAACCGCTAAATCTGGTTTATGTGGAAACAGCTGAGTTAGATGGGTGAGTACTGTGCATCTGTTACTCTGCTTTCACAAATCATAGGATTTCCCTTTAGTTCCATCCTTCTTACGTCCTATTGGTGATCCCCAGTGAAACAAACCTGAAAGTGAAACAAGCCTTGACTCTCACAGGAGAGATGGGAGACCGCATCGAAGCTCTCTCTGCTTTCAAAGGTAAGAAATTCCCTGAAATAATCCTACTCAGAGCAAACATCAAAGTCAAAGGAAAACAAATCAAAAATGATGTACTGTATGTCAAACTGACCTGCATTTTAGAAGAATAAAGCAAAATTAATAAAATTAAAGATTCACAGTTTTTTTTCTGGATGTTGGCCACATAATTTGGATTTTCCTAGAATTTTTAGCAATGTCTTAACAGTTGTAAAGC
Organism: Valencia hispanica; assembly: GCA_963556495.2. Lineage (NCBI taxonomy): Eukaryota > Metazoa > Chordata > Actinopteri > Cyprinodontiformes > Valenciidae > Valencia > Valencia hispanica. The sequence continues at coordinate 10,926,380 of OY747717.1, read as the reverse complement.
ACCATAAAAACACCAAATTTAAATAGGCAAGGCAAGGCAATTTTATTTGTATAGCACACTTTTAACAACAAGGTAATTCAAGGTGTTTTACATGATTAAGGGGTAAAATAAAAACCGCAGTAAAACACAGATAGAGCATAATGTAAAAACAGCAGTAAAGCATGAAGCATACACAAAACATGATATATCAAAACCTTACTCAGAGGCAGCTCTAAACAGATACATTTTTAGTTCTGATTTAAGAGAACTCAGTGTTTCAGCAGCTTTGCAGCTGTCTGGAACTTTATTCCAAATTAGAGGAGCATAGAAACTGAAAGCTGCTTCTCCATATTTGGTTCTAATTCTATAGTATTCCTGGTGATCACCCAGCTAATAGTGGGACTGGTTTTCCATGGAAACAAAGAAGCTTACTGTAGCTACGAATGTAAAGAAATTTGAGAGTAGAAAAATCTGTTTGTAAAGTTTGTGTAAGCTGATCATTTTCACAGCATAGACCTGACATAAGATGCACAATTTTACAAATTTTAAAAAGGATTCAAGTTAAAACATCGGGAAGGTCATTCCAGATACCCCGATATCTTGTCTGATTTCCTTTGAATTTTTCATGAAGACACACAAGAAAACAGTGTATTTGAGGTCATGCCCTAAAATGCATCCACAAATGGCACATAAATATTTGAATATTTAAGCTTTTTTGGAAAGCATTTTTTTACTGTCATTATTCTGGCAATTAGCAAAGGATGGGCAGGTACAGACAATAGATGAATGGACAGATTATTGATTAGTCAGATTTAATGTTAGAGAGTGAAGAATATATATCATTTGATGCAGTGTATGCAAAGACGGCTTCATTTGTATACAATGAGTACTGTATGTGTACAATTCTGACATGTAAGTACATAAAAGGGATACATTTTAACCTCTTTTTTTAACCAACAGTCTTTTCAAGGTTTAGGTTAGGAAAAACATGAATTATAATTGGAACTATACTATAGGTATGCTACTTTAAGAAAGGTTTTGCTTTGCTAATTTAAAATAATTGACAGCAACTTTGAACTAACTGGAAAAGGAGGAAGCCTGGTGATTTTTGCGAGGGGATGTCCAGCAAACTTTCAAGGTTACTACAAACATTGGTTGATGGTTACAGGAAATTTAGAAGTAAGCTTTAGTAAATACTTGCAAATTTAGTGGGGGGAAGACAGTTAAGACTATTTTTACATCCGAACAACGTTCGACCAATCTTGCGTTTTCCCTTGGGAACAATGCTTGGAAATCGTTCTATTGTAAATGCTTTATGGAAATTTACTTTCCAACACTAAACAATGATCTGTGAACATTCATTTATTAGTCAGGTATTTTGGTTCTAAAAGCATACTCATAGTAGGTAGTGGGTCGCTTTGGATTGTGAGTTTCTACAATTATTAACACCTGTTAATTGTTGAGTTTGACATGTTGCTAACACCTATGCTTTTAAGGTGAAGTGCGATGTGAGCCTCCAAACAACCGTTTAGACAAATTCAAAGGAACCTTGACTGTGAATGGACAAAATTATGGCCTGGACAATGATAAGATACTACTCAGAGGATGCACTCTGAGAAACACAGAGTGGTGCTTCGGTCTGGTTATCTTTGGAGGTAAACTCTTCACTGTTGCTGATTACAAGAGGTCTAATTTATAGGAAATCATTGACTTTAACTATTTCTTCAGTGATTAATGATGGTTTTCTGTGGAGCATCTACTCACTGACATGTAGCGCTCATTGACATATCTCCTTGTCTTTCTATGTAATGTAAAAATTCCTTTGGTGAAAACAGCCTGCTGTTTAGTTTTTCAGTTGGCTTAGAGAAATGCTTTGGGTTTAACTACCTAAGATAACAACCACAGAAATCTTAATATGGGAAAGATACCAAGGGTTGCTTGTTAGTCAAGTCTACATTGGTCCACCAGAGAGCGCAAAAGCTATACTAAAACGCCCCTGTGAATTTGAGGACCCAATCAAGGTAACATAAGCACATAATAATAATTTAAGTAAAATGTTTGTTCCTTGTTGAGCTTGAACCTAAATAATTATATCCAAACAGCTTCTGAAGGTTTATATGTCATGAAATAATAATTTCAAAAGGTTTTTGTCCTGTTATTTAAGTTTGCTAATAAAACAGAAAGGGATTATGGAAAAAAAAGTAAAGTTATCAAGTGCTAAACAGGTCCATGCATGTTTTGACAGGTGGATGTTCTCATCAGAAATCAGCAATGAAAAAGAAAAATAGCTTCTTTTTATTTATTATTATTAATAAAACCAACAGCAAAGAAAAATACATTGGCATAATTGCTTGTTGTCTTTTTACTTCAAGCTGGAACATCATCCCACAAATGGTAAAGTTACAAAATCATCAAAGGTTTCATTATGTGTTTATTTAATATTTTCTTTTAAATACACATTTGTTTTGTGGTAAACATTAAAGGAGCATGGGGCAGAATGAAGAAACGAAGCTCACGAGCGACGCAGCCGGCGCTGCAAATAACTGCAGCCAGCCGCACGGGAGCGCGCACAAACGCTTAAAAAAAAAACATACCTCTTCACAGTGACATACTTCTTTTTCTTAGTGCCACTTTTTAGTAGGCTGTGAGTCGTCCTTGGTCATTTCCCAGTTGCAGAAGAATCAATTCTCACAACTGAATCAATGGAGGTCTGCGACCATTTTTCTTCCTCTTTTAAAGCTGTCGAGAACGCGCAAGCGGTGTCAATTGATGTCATACCGGTAGGTAGGACAGCGCGGGAAATACGGGCCCCGAACTGCAGCACATTTTGCAGCACACAGCCAGTTTAAGAAAATGGAACGATACGTGGGTGGGCTCATTCTTTTTGGTTTAAAACGCTTCATCACCCAACAGCATTAAAAAACTGGACATGCATGTTTATTTTATTGACAAATCCTGCCCCCTGTTCCTTTAAATTAAAATCAAACCGAAATTTACATTTATATGATGCATTTACATTTACATTTCTACTCATCTGGGTTTGATTACGATAATTATGTATTTTAACTAAAATCCTCTTTTTTCCATTACTGGTTTCTGATGATCGCATCAAATTAACAAAGCATGGACAGATTTGAAAACTGTCTCTACAGAATTATGTGTACATCTGTACATGCCATCTTTTTAGGTCCTGACACCAAGCTAATGCAGAACAGCGGAAAGACCAAATTCAAACGCACCAGCATTGATCATCTGATGAACGTTCTGGTGTTGTGTGTAAGTGTCTGCATATACTAATACACCTTAACATCTGTATCTTTGTGGGACGAAGCATTTACCAATGGAGATAACTCACATTAGCAGAGCATGTCTGAATTTACCAAATATACTTTTATCAATGACTCTTCAACACTAAAAAGTTTTAAAAAATGACTTCTGACTTTGTTTTTCTCAAGTTTAAAGCATTCTTTTTTTAATCTCATGAGCTTTGCATGTTTTTGTATTACATGAATAATATAAGCAATCTATCTATTTTACTAGATCTTTGGTTTCCTGTTTACCTTGTGCTTCATTCTGGCCATCGGCAATGCAATCTGGGAGGTGAAAGAGGGCTCTGTGTTCACGGTGTTTCTTCCACGTGAACCAGGCGTCAATGCAGCTCTCTCCTCCTTCCTCTCCTTCTGGTCCTATGTCATTGTCCTCAACGCAGTGGTGCCCATTTCCCTCTATGTCAGGTACATGTTAGAACAGAAAGATAACAAAATCAAACACAGACAAGTAGTGAATTCAGTCCTTAGTTTCTGTTTCCGTTTCTGTATCTGTGAGATTTTAACATCTGTTTGTGCATCAATGTCAGTGTGGAGGTTATCCGTCTTGGGAACAGCTACTTTATAAACTGGGACAGGAAGATGTATTATCCTAAGAATGACACTCCTGCCCAGGCGAGGACCACCACTCTCAACGAGGAGCTAGGCCAGATAAAATACATCTTCAGTGACAAGACTGGCACTCTGACACAGAACATCATGACATTCAACAAGTGCTCCATCAATGGAAAAAACTATGGTTGACAGATTAAGTATAAGCACCAAAGTGAGACTCAGGTTGGTTGGATGTCTGATTCTTTAACATATGTCTCTCTTATTTAGGGGATCTCTATGATTTTTCTGGACAAAGTGTTGAAATAACGGAGGTGAGCAGGGACATGGCATTGTTTCTTTGTGAATTTATTCATTGAGAAATTAATAAATGGCATTAACTAATTAAACAATTTGTTTCCAGAAAACACAAAAGGTGGACTTCTCCTGGAACAAGCTGGCGGATCCAAAGTTCGACTTCCATGATTATAGCCTATTGGAGACTGTAAGAGAGGGAAACCCCGAAGCTCAGGCCTTTTTTCGTCTGCTGGCTCTGTGCCACACCGTCATGCCTGAAGAAAAGAAAGAAGGTCAGATTATCACTGTTTTTATAACCAGTGCTTTTGAACAGGAGAAATACCTTGAAATCAACTTTGAAGAGATTTTAAGAACAAATACGTTTTAGGAGTATATACCTCCTTAAAATGTAACGTTTTTCACAACAAAATCCTTTAAATCTTTTTTAAACATATCTAGTGCAATTTAAAAACAAACCATTTTTGGGGGCCAAATATACAATAAAAACGGAAATTACCTGGCTGTACAAGTGGGCAACCTTAAATGAATACTTTGTAAATAATACTAAATTTTTTGTAGGACTCTGCCCACTTGCCACATCTTGGTTTGGAATAATTTGCTCACGTGACTTTGCAAAAGTTCTCCAAACCTACTAGATTCTGAGGACTTATCTCATTCACAGCCCTCTGAAGCTTAAAGTTAGATTAATTAATAATTCATTCATTCATTTTTGTCAGAGTTAGTTTTAGTTTTATAGCAGAAACCTGAAGATTTTGCGAGAACATTGACTGCTATTTGGAAATGTCAACAATTTCAATCTCATTGACAAAGATCCAGTTTCATCTGAAGAAAACTAACGCTCTGAGCCTAATTCTACCACCGCCATGCTTACTTGGCTACTCTGGTTTTTTTGAGAGATGAAAAATACCATCTGGAACTCTAGCCAAACTGTTAAAGTTTGGTTTTGTCAAACTTTAACAAATTCTCCAACTATGTTTCGTAACATTTTGCCTCAGGGAAATATGTTTTCTCTGGAAGAAAAGCCAAATTTTTACTACACAACTTCCTGGTTCATGTATAAAAAACAGAAGATTGTTGTCATAAGTGGAATACGGGTTGCTGGAAAATCATGAAGAGCCTTAAGTGTTGCTGTAAGCTCCTTGGCAGCCTCCCTGTCCAATTTCATTCTGTTTTTATCATACACTTCGGAGAAGCACCATTTTATCTCCTCTCTCCTCAGTGAATGTCTTTTCCTGTTCTCTTATCAACCTGGTAGGTGAGCTAAACTACCAGGCTCAGTCTCCTGATGAGGGCGCTTTGGTTACTGCAGCAAGAAACTTTGGATTTGTGTTCCGCTCTCGCACACCTGAGACCATCACCATCATGGAGATGGGCGAAAAAGTCACATATGAACTTCTGGCTGTTCTGGACTTTAATAATGTGCGGAAGAGGATGTCAGTAATAGGTCAGAGAAAATTGTCAAAATATGGCTTTCATCTAAACAAAATACATTTTCTGCATTTATCACCTCGATATAAGATACCAACTTTCAACATCTGCATTGTAAATGTGAGAAATAATCTGAATCAAATTAATTTTTATAAAATTTATGTCGATCATTATTTTACTAATTTTTTCAGTACGTAGCCCTGATGGCAAGATGACCTTGTTCTGCAAAGGTGCAGACACCATCATCTATGAAAGATTAGATCGCTCTTGTAAAAAGTTGATGAAAGTTACTACGGGACACCTTAATGTAAGAGATCCATTTTTGGTGATATTTGTTTAAGCTTTTTATACCTAATGCTACTTTTTAACTACTTTGAATTATATAACCAAACTAGGAATATGCAGGAGATGGGCTACGCACTCTCGTACTCGCCTACAAGCACTTGGAGGAAAATTATATGGAGGAGTGGGCACAGCGCCACCATGAGGCCAGCACGGCTCTGGAAGGACAAGAAGAGAGACTTGATCAACTTTATGAGGAGATTGAGAAAGACATGATTGTTAGTTAATCTGCAAAGCACATAAAATAGGCTTAAAAAGTTGTAATAAAATAAAAAAAGCTATGGACATCATGACCTCAGTTTCTATTAACTGTTGGTTTACAGCTGTTGGGAGCGACAGCTGTTGAAGACAAGCTGCAAGACGGTGTACCACAGACTATTGAGCAGCTTGCTAAAGCGGACATCAAAATCTGGGTGCTGACTGGTGATAAACAAGGTACGAGTCGTCAAATAATACTGTTAACATAAAACAATTCAAGAGTTCTAAAACTTTGCTGTTATATCATTAACTACAATGGAATGAGTATTCAATGCGTATGGAGTTTACAAAGCTGGACTATTAATAATACCTCAATCACTCATTGTCATTCTTAAACAGAGACTGCGGAAAACATTGGTTACTCTTGCAACATGCTAAGGGAGGAGATGAAGGAGGTTTTTATTGTTGCTGCCAATACACCTGAAGGGGTCAAACAGGAGCTGCAGTAAGTAACTGACATCAGTAACTGACTTTTGTAAAGTAGTGAGCGTGAAACTTTGAAAGGTTTTGTTGTTTTTGCCCCACTAAGCCTGTGCTTCTAAAGATTCTGTGTAGGAACTACTGCAAATTAAGTAATTGTTATAATCAGATACCTTGTTGTTCTAAAGAAAAGAAACAACACAAAGTCCCCAAATATTTAACTGTAACAGAATAATAGTTGTTGAGTAATTGTTTATATAAAAAACAAACTCTTTTTAGGTATGCCAGAAGGAAAATGTCTCCAGGAGCAGCAGAGGAGCCGTCGGTGACCAAAGCTCGTGCAGGCCTGTTTTGGCTTCAGAAGACAGACATGGTGCAGGATGAAACAGTTGAAGGGGATTATGCTCTGATAATAAATGGACACAGCTTGGTAGATATTAATTTTTGTTTTATTTGTCTTTAATTCTGTGAAAAGGTGTTTAAAACTATCAACAAACTGTGTCCAGGATATGTGGGGTCTCCACTTGTAAACCACTACCTGGCTTTTCTTGACCCTAGACCTGTACAAGTCCTGGATGAAGGAAAGGTCAGCCCTGATGAACCACTGCAGATCTGATTGTTTTGTTGCAGTTTGGCCCTATCATGTTATGTGTTTGAGCTAAACCACACAGTGATTGATGTTCATAAGACAAACAGAAGAATTGTAGTGTAGAAGATGATCAGCAGTTCCTGTGGCAGACACTTCTGAGTTGTCACAGGAAATACAGTCTCTGTTAGGCCTTCTTCCGAACAGTGTCTATGTGTGAGAGCCCTCTCAGGTCCCAAAAAAGGGTGGTTCAGAGGAACCGGTAGTGATCCTCAGTGGACACAGTGTTGTTAAGGACGGTGGGGGGAGATAGTGTGAGGCGTGTTGTCCGAAAGTCCACCATCATATCCAGTCTTGAATATCCTCATCTTTGAAAGTGTGCTATACAAATAAAGTTGCCTTGGCTCGCCTTGCCTTGAGCGGGTTTAGCTCAAGGTGGTTCTGACAGCATCAGTAGACCGGCCAATCCACCTCCTTTCTATATTCAAACTTACCACTGTCCTGAATCAGACCAATGACAGTGGTGTCATCTGCGAACTTCAGGAGTTTCACAGACGGGATTGATGAGGTGCAGTCCTTTACGTAAAGGGAGAAGAAGAGTGGGTAGAGAGCATACACCTGGCATGGCTGTAGGGGTTTACAGGTAACAGGGCTAACAGTTTGCCAGTCTCTGTATTCACAAAGTGATTTTGAATCACTCATATCTTGTCTGTCCCTCTGTCAAGTTCTCTTTTTTTCCACTGTGAACCCAACCTGCTGCCAGATAACTACCGTATATAAAAATAGTAGAAGCTTTTGTAATCAAGTAATATTGGCCAGCCAAATGAGATATCTGAATTTGATGACTGTCAACACAACAGGTAAACTGTATAACTACTTCCTTTTTTACCTCAAACATGCATACATAATAGCTATTTTAAAGCTGCAGTCCATAGTAATTGAGGGAGAGAGATTTTTTGAATCCGACTTACCAAGGCCCCTCGCAAAACACTCCCCCCTCCCCTCCCTCCAGCCCTACCGCAGCAGTTGTGCACGTGCTTCACCTATGGTGACACAGCGAATCAAAGAAATAAGCATCAAGCGCTATTGAGTACCACCCGATTGTATTTTTGCTATGGACATTTCGGAGGTGAGCAACTTCTGCATGACTGATGCTCTCTCACAATTTGGCGACAGTAAACGGGAAAACACGGAGCGGTCTGTGTGCGTCGCCCCATGTTCACATGTTTACGCGATCCGCATGCAAGTTGATTGACAGCCGACAATGCAGAAACTCGAATTATATTGGGTAAAAAAATTTGGCGCTCAGTGTGAAATGCATAGGGGTCTACGGGAGGAAGGTGGGATTGAGAAAAATAATAAGCGGTGTGGAGCACTAGCCTTTGACATGTCTATGAATGTGTTTAACAACAGGTGTGGACTGAGGTTTTTTTCAAAACGAGGTGGTGAGGGTATTTGTTTTTTGTTTTTTACCCGGCTACATGTGTACATGGGCTTATTTCACCAGAACTCCTAAGAGTAACTGGACAGCACTTCCTTAGACACACTTCATTGTAGTCATATTTTTAGATCTCTTTAAACCCCTAGTATTATATCTGTATAACTATATGACCCCTTCCTGTTTCATCTGCAGGCCTTTGCACTGGAGAAGGACTTGGAGTTGGAGCTACTGAGAACAGCATGCATGTGTCAGACAGTGATTTGCTGCAGGGTCACACCTCTGCAGAAAGCCCAGGTCGTTGAGCTGGTCAAGAAATACAAGCAGGCAATCACTCTGGCCATTGGAGATGGAGCCAATGACGTCAGCATGATCAAGGGTAAGATTTGTAGTTTCAGTTCCAAAGGGCTGTGGCAAATCTTTGGTTTCAGCCATTTTAAGGAAATAATCTTGTTCTTTTGTCTCTCAGCTGCTCATATTGGTGTAGGAATTAGTGGTCAGGAGGGTATGCAGGCGGTTCTTTCGAGTGACTTCTCCTTTGCCCAGTTCCGTTACCTTCAGCGCCTCCTACTGGTGCACGGGCGCTGGTCTTACCTTCGCATGTGCAAGTTCCTACAATATTTCTTTTACAAAAACTTCACATTTACGTTTGTGCACTTCTGGTATGCCTTCTTCTGTGGATTTTCTGCCCAGGTAAGTAAAATGTCTTACAGTTTGGAACAGATTGTGATTGCATGAAGCACACATTCCTTTGACTTAATTACCCTTTGTGTAATCTGCTAAAAAATATGCTGCTTCATTTAGTTTGCAGTGCTTTGTACCAGTGTCTTAGTTGTAAGTGTCATGTTTGTTGGATTTTAAAGGACCCAAAGGCAGCAACAATGAAATTGAAATGATTTAATAATTAACAAAAACAAGGAACAAAAACTTACAGAACTCAGAGAACCAAAAATACTGGGAACAGGAACTGGGCGGGAGTCTGGAAAAGGCAGGGAAAGAATGACGAAGGACCAGCGAGTAGTGACTGAATGAGAGTAGGATTTATACTGAGGAGGAAATGAGGAAGTGAGAGGAGACCAATGACCAATTAAGGGAATCAGATGCAGGTGAGAGGGAGAGAGCAGGTGGAAACAATCAGCTGGGAAGAGAGGTAGAATGGTAGGGAGACAGAAAACTCTTTCACTAAAGATAATAAGTCTAGGAAGGGGACCTAAGGAAACACTAGAGAGAATAAACTAATAAAGACAAGGAAGTAATCTAATATGAAAAGACTAAGGAAAATAACTAGGTTTAAACACAAACAGGAGGGAACAAAACAAGAAAGCAGCTTAGGGTACAGAGGGGAAGGAAATTAAGTGGAAGGAAAACAAAGCAAAATCCACGGAACCGACAGTTAGGTTGTGATTTTGTTGTCAGCATATGCAATGGTTTAGGGTTCTTACTGTATCACCCTTTCACGTGCAGTATATTTTTAGGATCTTAAGACTCTGCAAATATTTTCAGTTTCTATGTAGACAAAAATGGACTGAGGAAAAAACTCCATATAAGATCTATTAATGTATCGTTTACTAATGATTTAATTGTTGCCTTTGTTAGACTGTGTACGATGAATGGTTCATCACTTTGTACAACTTGGTCTACACATCTCTCCCAATCCTCAGCTTGGGTCTCTTTGACCAGGTGAGAACTGAATTGGAAATAACTCATTTTCCTGAAAACAATGAGAAATTCCTTGACATATTCACGGTTTAACATCCTGTTCTCAATTTTCTGCAGGACGTAAATGACCGCTGGAGTTTCGAGTATCCCCAGCTCTACTCTCCTGGCCAGCTCAACACGTATTTCAATAAAAAATCCTTTGTCCGCTGCATGATTCACAGCTGCTACAGCTCCCTAGTCCTCTTCTTTATCCCCTGGGGTGCAATGCATGACACAGTCAGAGATGACGGGAGAGATCTTGCTGACTACCAGTCGTTTGCTTTGCTGGCGCAAACCTGCTTGCTTGTCGTGGTGAGCGCCCAGGTGAGAAAAACTGCTCTTGTCCCTTCTGCTCTTCTAATTCAATCAGAGTAACAGTGATATCAACTACCCTGTCTTCATTACCACTTTCCTCTGAACTGAACATTTGCCTACTGAGACAATCCTAGCCTGTTATTTTGTGACAAGGTTAAAACAGTGCAAACATCTTTTTTGTGATTAATATTCACGAACTTTGCAATTTATTTCAAGTGATCAAAGTTCACAGCAACCTCAGCTCAGTGCAAAATGTGACCATAAAACCCTAATACTTTGATGTTTGTGTTGAGCAAAATGTTCTTCATCTTTAAAATTTTAGCCACAACTGTTTAGTGAAAACTAACATTTTCAAACGGCCCTTAGCTTTTGAAATATTGCATCTAAATGTAAAAAGTGATTTACAAAAAAAATAAAAATAAATAAGGACTGAACATCCCCGATTTTAATGTTTCAGCTGTGTTTTGACACCTATTACTGGACAACCGTAAACCAGTTCTTCGTGTGGGGCAGTCTGGCTGCCTACTTTGCTATCACGTTCACCATGTACAGCAACGGCATGTTTCTGATCTTCACCTCCATTTTCCCCTTCATTGGTGAGTAGATTCAGTACTTTTATTGTATGACAATAGCTTTTGCCACATCTGTTTATATATGAGAATATAAACCCAAGAATCTGTATTCTTTTTGTTTTATAATAATAATAATACATTTTATTTAAAAGCGCCTTTCTAATCACTCAAGGTCACTGCACAGAATAAAAACACAAAATCATAAAAAAGTATGATTAAACATAAATCAAACATAATACAAATAAACAAGAAAAATGTAATTTATGATACTCTTCCTCTCCTGCAATGAATGTCTTCAAGACACGACAAAGTAAAGAAAGATTATTCAAGTTTACAATAAACAGAGTTCAAGTGTGTAAAAAACCGGTCATGAATGGTAAAACTCTAACAAAATAAATGATAAAATTAAAAATAGTTTTTCAAGTATATGTACTTAGAAGTAAGTATAAAATAGGAATAGGAAACATAAATTATTGTACTTTGAATCCCTAATCACCTTTTGTTTTCAACATTATTTTGTAATTAATTGCAATACAATGCAAAAATCATAATTTATGGACATAGTAAAGAGAACAAGCAGTCACTCAGACATTTGACTTTTAGTATAAAACACATTTAGGTAATTTACAGTCAAACTGTTCACTAGGCTTCCATGCATATATTTCATGATCAAATTTCTCCAAAATGTCATCATACAAAATGGTTCAACTTTGAGTTTTAGTAATCGGTTTCTGTATCCATTCATGTAAGGTTGTGCACAAAAAAAAAAAAAGTGTCATTTCCACTGAACAGAACAGAACAGCACGTTTTGCTTTTTTGCCTGTTTTCATTGTAAAAGTGGCCTGTACAACAGGCCCGTACTAGTCTATTGATGGCCCCCCTTCAGTTAAACTGTAGGTCCATAGGACAATGGTCCCGGAACGTTTAGAGCGGAGCTATTGGTGTCATACAACACAGTCCTTTGATTGGGGGAATAAAAAATATCAGTGGTTGCGACAAGCACAAGACATGAACACCAAAGTGCTGTTGTTTCATCTCACCTTATTGTACACGGAATATGTTTCTCTTCGCCGCACGGACCCCACTCATAAACACTGCACCTCTCAGTAGGAACGAGGCATATGTTTTTCCTTGACTTTTCTTTTACCTTTAGGAACCGTGAGGAATTCTTTGAATCAGCCAAATGTCTGGTTGACCATACTTCTGACTTCCCTTCTCTGTGTCCTACCTGTGGTGGCTCTGCACTTCATCCTCATACAGATTTTTCCAACTATAAATGACAAGGTGAGAAAAACACCTGAAACAGAATATTGTTCATGCATTCTGTTGTTATGAGTGGAGCTCAATGGACCCCAACAAACCTATGAAAGGATTTATTTATGCATAAAGTTGGATTGTTTTTAATTCTTCTACAGGTGAGATATAAGACGCAAATGGAAGCGCCGCCAGCACCTGCTCCTCGCCGTCCAGTGAGGCGTGTGAGCACTCGACGATCAGGCTATGCCTTCTCCCATTCTCAGGGTTACGGTGCTTTGGTCACTTCAGAAAGATTCCTTTTGAAGCGACCTCTTAAAAGTCTGCTTGCCTTTTCTATCCAAACAGACTCAGTTCAGACAAAGCTCTTCCGTCCAATACCAGAGGAGCTAGAGGGGTCACAGAGCTCCCAGAGTTAGGACACATGTATGCAGAAACTGAAACCTTTCAAGGACTGACATCTTGCAGATATTTGCTCCTTTATAAAGTTTACACTGGATGTACAGGGTAACGTTCACTGACTCAGCAGCTGGAACACTTTAAACTTAATGATTCTTTTTTAATGAATGACATTACTGTGAAAACCTAAAGCCTTAACAGTTAGCTCTGGTTTGCTCAACTAATTTAATTTTCCTTTTATTTAGTGTGCATCACTACAAGGGTCTTGAAAAACATACAAGAAGTTTTATGAACAATCTTTTAGATCTAATAGTACATGAGATACAACTATTGTATGATGAATTGATTTGTTTAATATAAAAAAGAAAATATTCAGTTTCCCAAGATGTGTAATGAGGATATATTATGTTTTAAAGATCAAAATGAATGGTTAACTATTATAAGATCAACCTTCACAATGAATTCCTTCACACCGTGCTATGTTTTATTAAAATTTTGTGTGTACATTTGTGCCCTGCATATATGATAAATGCGTTTTAGACTAGACTAGACTTTAAAAATTAGAAGCTGAATATGTCACACCACACTGTTCAGATTTTAATGTGGAAAAAAATGATTTATTCATTCAAGAAAAAAAATTTCTGAGAGGAAATGAGACAGATATCGCTCAAAAAACAAGTGTAAAAGGGGTATGCATTTTTTTTAAAAACATGTTTTTCAAAATTATTGTAAAAAATATTGCTTTATTGGCATAACAGCAATTAAAGCCTTGTTTCTACCTTGTTTAAGCCCAGCTTTTTGCATGTTTCTACAGGTGTTTTAACAATCTATTTTAGGTGATAAGCTCCAAGTCTTTAAAGTATGAAGGTCTCCTCACCGTCAATCTAATCTTTAGCTCCTCCCACAGATTCTCCATTAGATTGAAGTCACCAGCCTGTCTGGGCCACTCCAACACGATAGTATTACTTTGGCAAACAAAACTTGTTGGTAAAATTTAAACAGTTTTGTGCTTCACTGCATGATTAAATTTACAAGCCACTTTTGATTTTTTTGTTTTTGTTTTTTAATATCTACACACATTTACATCATGTATAGTGATACCTCACTGCAACTTGGTTAATTTCAGTTTGGAATGTATGATAAATTGAAGGTTGAAATGCACCAGTCCTATGGGGTCAGTCTGAAAATGGCTGTAATTTTGGTTTTAGTGTCATCAAATATTTCCTGTGCATCATTGAATGATGAAAATAAAAAAATTAACTTTTTTCAACCTATTAAAACATTTTTTTATGTTTTGTCTTTCTATTTAGTTGTTTTTTCTTCTTTTAATGTAATACTGTTAAAGAAGTTGTCACCATGTACAACACTGATTGTGTTTCTAAAGTACAGACAGAGGGCAGTATTGTTTTTTCAACTTCATTGTAAACCTTTTCAGATCGTCTGACATGTGATTAACTAAAGTTTAATTTTCCTCCTGTTAAAAGAACGCCTCCAACAGACAGCAAATCACTCTTCTAATTTAATGTATCTTCAAGTTTCTTTCATTTCAAATCTTTATTGCTCAATATTTTGCCACTGTTAATCCAATTCATATGCATTTTCTATTGGATCATAAAAAAAATCAAGGGTTTTTTTGTTTAGTTTATTTTTTTTCAGAAAATCAATTGTATTCTCACTATTGCTGTAGACTGACTGATGAAGGGATTGAAAATCTGTTTGGTTCTCATAAATATTTGTGAATAAGACATTTGAAAAACGTATGCGTATATGTCTACTATCCTTTTTGCGCACTGCATGGAGCTACAAGCCCTTTTCACTGGGTTTTATTTTCCTCCTCTCCCACTCATTCTGTTCTGTTTATCTCCTCCCACGTATCCTTACTGCACTGTGCATTTGCAGAGCCACTCATAACTGCATTCAGCCCACAACTGCAGTGTCCTCAAAGGCAGTAAATGATGACCTCACTGGTGGAAGGTGTCCCGCTATGGCACAGATCCAGGAGAGCTTTCATTTTGCTCTCTGCTTCACAAGAACAGATGGTGTGGATCACACTTTATGATGCTGTGCAGACATGCATATTGGAGAAACACAGCAAGGTCTCACTTGGCAAACAAAATACACTAACATCAATGTTTATATGTTGTCTGATAATACAGTCTTAAAAGCTGAAAAAAACATTTCTGAAAATATATTAAAGCTTTTGTCCCTCTAGTTTAACCCCCACTCGTTGCTCCTTCCCATAAGGTCATGTAGCACTGTCAGCAGGCTTGACAGTCTCCAGTGAAGGTCACTGTGATCCCCCAGTATGAAATAGGAATGAGCTCTGGCATGTTGTATTTATAGCCTTCATGTGTGGCACTTCCCTAACTATGACATGCATTATAACGAGGATCTTCCCCATTTTCCCAAGTTAAGTATTGTAAAAGTAGTAAACAAATAACTTTACATGTTTTAAAATCTTTTAATAAAAAAAAAAAAAGAATCTTCCTTTAAACTGAAAAAAATAATTCATGACAGTTTCTTAAAATGTAATACCACTGTAAATCTTAGAAAGAGGGGGAAATTGAACAATAGGACTGAAACAGCAGTTGTTTAGGAAAAGCAGAGGCAAATAGATTGTAATGACAAAATAAAGTCCAAACGAACACGACCACTCACAGATATAGGGAGTCTGATAGTATTACACAATCCGTCTAGGTCAAAGATCAAGAGAATAGCAGCAGCCTGGTTTTTACCGAGTGTAAGAAGAGACAGCAGTCTCATATTCAAGAGAAAGAGTTTCGCACATAGCAGTCTAAGCTGAACTGATGATATATTACAGCTTTGCTTGAAGAGTGAGCTGCTCGGAGGAAACATTACCTCTCTGTGAACAAAACCCAGAAAAAAAAATGTATCCTGCTCTATATGCTTATATGTTGCGTTAAATCACACTAGTCTTGGGAAATCTTTGCACAGTGCAGGTCACATCACACATACACAGCAAGTGTCAGTACCCAATATGGTCTCTCCATTACTATACTTATTGTAAAGGTAGAAAACCTCTAAGATTGTTTGGAAAACCCAGACTTGTTAAATCAAGAAAAATGATGTGCATGGACTTAGACATTTTCAAACCATACACATGAACATGGGTGTAGCTGACATGAGAAACTGCATACAGTATAACAGAAACAAGGATTGGGAGTTGAGTTTAGTCATGGACTGTGAAGATTTTTTTAAAATAGACTAAAAAGAGCGAGAACCTTTGCATATTTTGGTTTAAAGGAACAATTTCTCATCTTCCTGAAGGCATGTTAAGAATATTCCAGAATTTTCTTACATTGTCCAACAAACAGTATTGCAGCTTTTGCATGTGATCTTATTCAAATTCTTATAACAATCAGCTCCCATCTGAAAGTATTCACATTTTTTAGATGTCATTTAGGGAATTTCTTTAATTGCAAATTGTATTCTGAAATAGGTGCATTTGAACATGCACTTTATGATCCACAGCACTTGATTACCAATGACAGGGACAACAGCTGAAAAATTATTTAAAGGTGTTGATTGAAGGCTTTGTTCCCTCTTACAGGACAATCTGGATGTGAAGAGAAGGAAAGCAGATGAAACCGTTAAGAACCATGCCCTAACTGAGATTAACCAATGCATTGACAAAGGCTTAGAATTTTAGATGTTTGCAAAGAGGTCTGTGTATGGCAGCAGACATACAAACATAGCTGAGAGAAGGGGAATACAACTGTTGTCAGCTGTAATGTCTAAATCATCCTTAGCTTTAGAAAGCGAACTCGACAACCTGCCACATTAGCACCAGTAAAGGGGGGGGGCACAAAAAAACAAACCATTTAGATTGCCTTTTACTTGGAATGAAGTCTTTTGGTGAGTTTATTGCAAGCAGGACACAAATCTAATCTAAAAAATAAAATTAAAAAAATAAGACTTTAAAGCTAACCTTTAAAGCATAAATTTCCAGAGGATTTTATCACTACAAAGAGTTATTTTAGGCTGCCTTCTCCAAAATGTAAAAGGAAACCATGTTGTTTCCCCTCTTAATTAGTAAGCAAGTTTTCCCTGGGTGTAGTTTCAAATCTTAGGAATGTAATATAGAATTATCCCTTTTGTCACATTATAGCCTCATTGAGTAACCATTTCTGCAATTTCTGATTAAGCACTTCAACCTGAATGCCTGCTTTAAGGGGCCTAGATGAAAAAAAAAATGCATGACCCAAAGTGATCAGAAGAATCAGGTGACTGCTGGGCAATGTCCTAATTTGAAATGGGGTCAAAGGATTCTCGGAGGTCTTGTTTGACTAAGAGGTGCATGCTATTGATCTACCAGCCATGCAGGGCTTAGAGGGAGAGCTCCCTTTGGACCTAGGGGACTTCCAAATGTGAAATGACTGAAAAGATCACATCACAGACCAAACATGTAGACAGCACAAATTGTAGGCTCTTTTTGGGATTTTTTTTCCTTGAACAGTGCACTTTTGAAAAAAAAAAAACAAAAAACAAAACCTGAAAGGCTTTTGTTTGAAATCATGCATGATTTCCCAATTAGTCACTGGCAAGCCAGAAATAAGCAATTTTCCATTTTGACTTGCCAAAGTTAAGACTGAACTATTTTATTCCCTTCAAGATGCAATTCGTTCATGTGTCCAGCTCTAAACTCTTAACGCATGCTCCAGGCAACCTAGTTAGAAATAGTTTATGCCAACAAGCTCTTTACACCCCCCATCCCCAACTGTCACCTTTGGCATGAAGAGTAGTGGAGCGGGACATGAAAATTTCACTAATTATTGCTCTCCCTTCATGAACCTTTCTGAGCCAGCTGGACTCAAAACAAGGACAGCCATGTCCCTTTGTTTGAATAATGTTTGCTTGGTAAATCAGCTCAGAATGTTTGCTTAGTCTTATTAGTCCGTTTCCAACATTGGTTAATCATTTCCTCAAATTAAAGATGCATCATCAAGTTAGCACTAAGAGTTTTGCATTAGGGATCCAGTATCCATCCTACCAAACTGTGTACACGTTAAACTGAACAAGCACACTAAATGAAATCTGTGGTTTTATGTACAACAGTTCTACAATTTAAGAACAATGCAAAAAAGATTAACACTTGAAACTACACCATCTCCACAGTCAAACTTCAGTTACAACATGCTGATTTGTAAAGATCAGTTTATTTTTAATTACATTCACATTCTAAGACAAATGGCAACATCAATTCAAGTTGCAGTGGCAAAACAATTGATAACTACATTGTTTTTTTTAAAAGGCACACCTATAGAACAGAGGGATAGCTGTGCATGCACAAAATCCCAGTAATAAAAACAGAAGTTGCACCTCCACAGTTCAGTGGTAAACACATTGTACCTGATTTAACACCCATCACAGCATACAGAACAATTATTGCTTTAATTATTGCTGTAGTGAAAGTGAACTATGTGCATATATTCTCACAGCAAGTGTTCAAGCAGCATGTAGAAAGTATACTGAAGCTAAACAGTTGCAAGACACTTTACAGTTGCATAATAGTCACAGCAGAAAAGACTGTAGTATACCTTACTAGTTCAAACAACCCACCACTGTCAGTGTACAGAATTCTAAAAAATGTCCTTCCAGAAGAGTGTTTTAGAGAGGTTTGTTTTAACAAAGATGGGACAAACGTGTCTGTAAGTGTACTAAAAGAAAAAAAAAACCTGAAAGTACAATTATAAAATCAGAGAACAATAAAGGGTAATAAGGCCAACAGTATATAAACTTTATCATACATCTATAAACATCCCTATTGGTAGAACAAGCTTAGTCTAATACAGCTCCAAAATAAATTCTTTGAAAACTTGTGAGCATAATTGATTCAGCCCTGAAATACACCAATTGAAACAATGCTTACAAGCCGTCCAGGTCATTCTTTCAACCAGGTCTAGCTCAGTTATCAGTGAGTGTTACTCAAAACCCAATGCTTGATAGAATTTAAAAATCAATGACTAAATGAAACAGTTACCTGGTCCAGTCCAAAAGCTTATTGACCCCTTCTAGTCTCAGTGTTTGTTTCTGTGGTATTTGCCTGAATGCCTTACAAGAAACCCCAGCATTTGTGCACAAGCAGGTTCTCTCTTTTGCCTGTATCCAAGAAGCGATTACCACACTCCTCCCAGCGACACACTTGTCCTCTATCCACTATCACAAACTTCCACTCCACATGACTCTCTGCAGGCAGGCTGACCACAGTGGCCCAAAACCCATCTTTAGCCTTTTCTAGGGGAACAAAATCCTTCCAGTTCCCCAACACCCAGTGGTTTCCTGTGATAGCCACCTTCTGGTATTGAGAGTGTGTGAGATAGTGGATCTGAAAGGTCACGCTGACATTTTGGGGCAAAGGCTGGACTGCCAGGACCCTTCTGCCAGTTTCTGTGGCTTCATCAGAAAGGGGAGCTTCTTCACTCTTGTTGACTGGTGATACATCTGCATTTGTGCAAGCAGTATCTGCAGGAAATGAGGTTTCAAAATCTGACACTATATTGATTTCAGGAACATGAACAGAAGGCTTCATCCAGGGAAGGACTTTATCAATACTGTCTGTGATCCATTCATTGTTGTCCATAGTTGCTTCCATGATATTTATTTCAGTTTTGTCCTCTTCCTTGCCTTCTACCTCACATTTACCATCAATAATCTTTGTGCCCAGCTTTCCCAGATCTTCATCTAAGCAGATGCCAGTAGGTGCTTCTTTTGCATGTTGGCCAACAGTTCTGTTGAAACTTTCAATCTCTCGACACTTCTCACTGACTGAACTAGAGTCATTGGGTTTATCAGTGTCCTCTTTGTAGGGTTGCGAATCATTTGAAAATTCAGATAATGAATCTGCTGGCTCTTTATTAATGACAGACTGTGAATCAGTCATTGTGGTCTGAAGTTCAGCCTGGTCTTCAGACTGTGGATGAGCATCCAATACAACCAGGAGCCCATTTTCAGAGGCTAGACACTCACCAGCATCTGGCAAGTCAGGGCTGACAGTCATGCTTGAAATCCCACTCTCTTCACCAACATCAGGAGTGCACCAAGTTAAGTTGCTTGGATTTTCATACAGCAGCTGGTCTTCAATCCTAAATTCTATGCTCTCAGTCATAACTAGGGCAGGAGCAGTGGGGACCTCAAGATTATCTTCTGTACTTTGCATAATTTCATTTTCTTGGTTTTGGAAAGAAGAATCAGGATAAGACATCTCTGGCACAGATGCATTAGAACTGACTTCAACACCAATAACTGCATTAGGATCTCCATCAGCTGAAGATTCATCATCTTTCAGAATTGCAATATCATTGGCAGTTTCAACTTCACTCTGACATGCAAAACCAAGGTCAAGGAGAGCATCCCTCGTTTTAGCCAATTCAGGAGTAACTTTCTCTTTAATTTTGGTTTCTGGCTGTAGAGAAACTAGTGTTAGGGCCTGATCATTTTGAAGAGCTTCCTGCTCAACTGGCAAACTCTGTAGGACAGGACTGAAAACAACTGAGGTTTCCTGTGGTTCACCAAGTAAAGATTGCTTGACATCCTCAACGTTTTCCTTACTGCAGGTAGAAGCATCTTGTTCTAGTTCTTTGCTAGACTGTAGTACAGCACTATTAGCTGATAATTCTCCAAGATTGGTGCGCTTGTTTTCAGTAATCTCACCATATGGACTCTGATCAGCATCTTCACCACAGATGGCTGGAGTTGTCTGACTTGTCATAGGTTGGTCAGCCATTTGCTTATGCAATGTCACATTTTCAGAGCCTTTGTTAGCAAGGTGTGGTTTATTTAAGCCAGCAATGTCACGGACTGAAATCTCATCTTCATTTTTGGTAGATGGGAGGGACTCATGCAGTTCAATAGAAGGCTCTTCAGAGTAAGTCCCAGCGTTAATAGAGTCTGTGGTGCACTGATCATGGTGTTTTTCATCATTTCCAATTAGACTCATTGAAGCATTTTCCACGTGGTAAACTGGGCTGTTTAAAGCACACAGATTTTCTTTTTCCTGACAAGGCATCTCAGTTGACACATCATCTTCCTTTGACCTTTGCACCTAGACAGAAAATGAAGACAAGTCAATTTGGCAAAGACCAAGTACACTACACTGCAGAGTGGCATTAATATTTCCTACCAGAATCAGCTCATGATCATTATAATCTTCCTTAATTGTTGCTTACCTTCCCTTCATTTCCAAGACTCTCACAAACCACTACAGGCTCCAAGCATTCACTGCAATCTCCATCTGCATCCCTTGGCGTTTCAACAAGATTACATTTGCAGGCCTCATCCTTCACGTTCAAATCAGTCAATTCATAAGTGTCATTTTGCAGGTTCTTCACAGCCTCCTCTGCACCCGTTTGATTAATACTGGAAGTCTCCTCCACATGTGAAGCATTGCACAGTTTCTCTGGTTCCACTTCTCTTTTAGGTAGAGGGGAAGACTGAAGACTTTTCTCAGCGTTTGCACGACGATTCCTCAGTTTACGCCGACTTCGTATTATAGGTGCATCCCTGGCATTTGCTACCTCTTCACTCACATCTACAAGATGACATGGAACACATTTTACCTTCAACAAAAGTTTAAATATATTACATTCCTAAGACTTTACAACTAAAACTGATTGTTTTTGACTTTGACATAAACAATGTTAAGTTCAAGTCACATCAAAAGCTGCCCCTCAAATTTCTGACAATGTCAAAGTGTGTAAAATGCATTGTTGATGCTGAAATTTAAGATACTTAGACTATTGATTTTAATTAAACGGTGAATTTCAGGTTTTTTTTTGGGGGGGGGGGGGGCAAATACAGCACTTTTACCAATACTTTAAAGGCTGGGGAGGTCAGTTAAACCATTTATCCCCGTTGTACCTTTTAAGCAACATTATACAACCCGATTTAAAAAACAAAAATGCAAGTCTATGAAATATTGCTTTCCCCAACCTGTTAAGTTAAACCCCTGTAGCAAACCATGAGGTGAGGGCAGCAAGAATGGGATACACATTTTTCCTTAGCAATGGTCATTTCAGTTTAATGGATTTAGTTCTACCTCATACTGTAGAAGCACAGTTTTCTGATGTGACATATTAGGTCTTTAGTCAAGAAAGAAAGTGCCACATTTGGGATACTCAAATATTGGATCTTGATTAAGACATTTGACTCGGACCAATATGCAAAAGGTAATTGGCCCAAATATTAGCAAGATTGTATTCTGTAAATTTCACAGGTCAGATTAATTTTTCATGTTGGCTTTTGTGTTGAGGAACAAAAGAAAAGATTCAAAAAGGTTTGACAAGGCTAAAGGGGCTAGCTTTAATCGTTTGCATAGAGTTCAGTTCATGATGGCTCTAGTAGTCATGCTGATTTTCACATGATAGTAAGAGTCATTAAATCTGTGCTAGCTTAAAGGGTAGATAACTTAAAGTGCTCTACGTCGACTAAGCAATGGAAGGAACCTGAAGTTCTCTAGTTCAGCATTTTAAATACAAGTTACATGGTTTTTATATTTTATAACAATAAAAACCACACATTGCATGAGCTGTTGCCAGAATTAAGATATTCTGTACAAAAGTTAATAGAATTCATTTAGGGTCACTTTGATAAAAAAAAAAATCATTTAGCAACAATATCTTCAACCTACAGTACAAATATTTTAATTGTATTACAATAATGGTAATATTAGCTTTTAAACAAAGTTGTAAAAAAAAAACATCTACAACCATTTACTTTAAGTAGATTTATAATCCATAGCCATCCATGATGTTATGAAGCATCCAAATTGTGACAGCAAAAAAAGTGTGGGAAAATAGGTTTTTAAAGCACCACAACACACTTTAACACTTGGCCAATTAGGTCTAAATTAAACAAAGTCTTCAAAGAAAACTAGACTTGGGAATTTTAATACGTGCCCACATACAAGGTCTGAAGGCACTGATTATAAGCAATTTGCTGAATTGAGTAGCCATTCCTCCTAATGAATGATTTTACCACCATTACCTTTATTCTTTTACATTAAAAGAGGTGAGCCATTGATATATCTTTTAGCACTTAAAGACATTCTGTTACTTGACTAGCCTGAGGTTTTTCCTCATGAGTCGTGTTGTGTCTGAATCAACACCAAGCAAATGCGTGGACACATCGAATTTCATCCAGCCTTGGTTGGATGAACAGGGACAGTTGAGAAACATTTTCCTTCCACTCTGAATTCAGAAGTGCACTAGGAAGCATAATATTGGTTTTTATTTATTTACAGCCTGCCTCGTTCCTAAAAATGAACGCTAGAATTAAAGTTAGAATAGCAAAGAAAGACTTAAAGCAATGATAAAAAGCATATGAGGTAAAGAGAGACAGCTTTTTAGTTTGTTGTTGGGTTCATGAGTACTTTTGCTTTAGGATACCAATAAATACAACCTGTTACATGCCTTACCAACCTCCCAGTCAAATTTATTTGAGGAAATTAAAGCGATCCTCCAGTCCCAACTTGAAACATTCTCAATGAGGCTAGATTTTAGGACAACGTAAGCTATACATGACCAGTCATCTAGTCAAAAGGGGAACGTTTAAACGAAAACTTTAACTGATCTTAACACCTTGAAAAGGCATCCGTTTCCTTAGCTGACAGTGACTGTTACCTGTTGACTCCACAGGGCTGTGTGCCTCACGCCCCGGACTCAGCTCCAGCTCCAGCGACTCGTCTCTCAGGACTCCGCTGCTGCTGCTGCTGCTGCTGCTGCTGCTGCCGCCGCCCACGTCTCCGGGTCCAGCCTCGGCCTTCCTCCGCTTCCCCTTCACGGTCCGGTAGATGATGAAACCTGCCACCACGGCAATCACGGCCACAGCCACGGCGGGACCGTGGCGCCCGATCATGCAGAACAGCGAGGCCAGATCCGTGCGTTTCTCCATCGGCACCGGGTTGTTGTTTTTCAGCTGCATCACAGTATTTAATCAAACCTGAATCTCGATTAAACTCGTCTGTGCGTATGAATTCCCCCTGCGGCACACTACCGTGGATCCTGACTGCTGTCTGCCACGGCTGTCAGTGAATGGAGGACCCTAATTGCTCCTAAAGAGCTGTGAGTGGCTTCAGGTGCGACCTGCTCATTGGCTGAACTTAGTCACGGGGGATTAATTTCATTGATGAAATGAGGAGTGAACGTGCTCTTAGAAGTCCCCCACTATCTGACGTCATTTGTGAATATTGCATCTCACTAATTACCTTGGGTTTCATCTAAACATTTATTCCAGTAGGTGACGTCGGGTTTTTAGGAAAAAAAAATCCCAAAAACTATTAAAAAAAGTGAGGAAGAAAGGGTAAACTATTAAAACATTGTAATCAATGTATAGGCAAAACATTTAGTAAAATTATCGTATTGTAAATTTGACAACAGGAGCTTATGAATAAAGAGTATTTTGAAATTTGCGGTGTATCTGTTGCCCATCAATAGTTGTAAACAAATTTCGGTTTGGAAGAGAAATATCAAAGCGCCTGTAAAACAGCTCCGCCCAGTGGAGATGTGTGGTAATTGCCGAGAAACTTCCTGAAGACTCTGGAGCGCCTCCTGTTAGAATATGAAGCTGGGATAGTCCCAATGACTGATAGAAAGCTACACACGCAACACAGGAGTGAAAAGACACCTAAAGAGAGTTTCATCTCACAGCTAGAAGAATCAAGACTAAACAAAAGAAAGATGCTGTGCTCTCATGGATTTCCGTCTGCCTTCAGTCCATTCATGGACTTCTCCTGTCCTGTACGTAGTCTGTGGCCAGAGGTCAGACCTCTGTTCTACCAGCAGGATCTCCTGCAGAGAAACCTGCAGGATCTGCGCAGCAGTCTGCAGCTGATGGACAAACTTCAACGCCAGATCCAGGAGGACACAGAGCCTTTTTGGAGCAATGTGGCTCTAGAAGCAATCCCAAACCAACTAGACAAAGAAGGAGAAAACTTTGGCCTAACCCTGGACACTCAAGGCTTTTCTCCAGAGGAACAGTCAGTCAGACAGGTGGGCAGGAAGCTGAGAGTCAGTGGGACGACTGAAAAGAAACAAGAGGACAAGAAATGCTCCTACTCTTACAGACTGCAGGAGTTCAGGCAGGAGTTTGATGTGCCTGAAGGGGTGAACCATGAAGACGTCAGCTGCCACCTTTCTCCAGATGGAACACAGCAGAGTGTGTGTTCACAGGCAGAAGACAGCCGAGCAGAGACACAAGACAGATCATAGAACAAACCTGAAAACATGGACTCACATAAATGTTTAATTGCCCATAACAATTTTTTTAAATGGTGACGTTTTAAATATTCTTAATAACTTAAAGAGCTTTTGTTATTGAATAACGATTATTTACTTTTCAGTGTTTGAAAAATGGCTTTATAAAATAAAGTTTAAGCTTTGTTTTAAAAGGTAAGCTGTTTTTTTGTACGTTAGCATCTCTTTTTTATGAAATACAAAATTAAGTCAGTTTTAAAACATGAACATTTTGAAAATAAAAAAACATGCAGTAAAGCTACATCAAAACACATGGGAATATAATTTTTAGTACAGAAAAATACTACTTTAAGCAGTAGACCAGAGATGAATTATTAAAGAATATACAGGAATATCAACCTTTAAATGAAAATATGTATTCATATATTTTTTTAACAATAATCTAAATTAAATTTAAAAGAAAAATAAAATTCCTGATTTACAGATTAAGTCTTTTTAGGTCAAAAAACCAATTGCAAAATTGACTAAAAAAATGAAAGAAAAATCATACATTTCTAGAATAAAAAAGTAAAACAGACAAAATCTGTTAAATTTGATGCAGTATGTTGTATGAAAAATGTGAAAAATTCACACAGTATCATAAGCATTTATAAGACTCTTCAAAACATTATTACAAAACATTACAACTCCAAAACCTTAATTAACCTGGGTGCAAATATAGAAATATTGCTCAGATGTCTGACAAAACAACCATTATATATATGTCAAATATTGTATTGAAAGCTGTTATGGTTTGAGATTTTAAACGTAGTAAAAAAAAATAGGCCAAAATCTCTTCATATGCCTGTATTGTCTATGTATATTATCTTATTAAGTATATCTGTATTCTGGGGCTGCACAGTGGCTCAGTTGGTAGCAATGTTGCCTCGCAGCAAGAAGATATGACAGAGATGGACAAGAAGCTGAATACAGAGAGCTGGTGGAACGCTTTGTGACATGGTGTGGAAACAATCGACTTACTTTGAATGTGAACAAAACAAAGGAGATGATTGCAGATCTCAGAAGAAACAGGGATAAGTGAAACACTGTTTCCATCATGGGAGAAGAAGTGGAGGTGGTTGAGGAGTATAAATACCTCGGAGTTCACCTTGACAACAGACTGGACTGGAGACTGAACAGTGAAGCCGTCTATAAGAAGGGACAGAGCAGACTGTACTTCTAGGTCCTTCAAGGTTTGCAGCAAGATGCTGCAGATCTTCTACAAGTCTGTTGTGGAGAGTGTAATCTCTTCAGCCGTCATCTGTTGGGGAAGCAGCATCAGAGCCAGGGACTTAAAAAGCCTAAACAAACTGATAAAGAAGGCTGGTTCTGTTCTTGGCACTACTGTGGAACCACTGGACATGATGATACAAAGAAGGATTCTTCATAAAATCAAAAAAATTATGGACAACCCTGAGCATCCTCTTTATGAGACAGTCATACAACAACAAAGTGTCTTTAGTCGGAGGCTTCTTCAGCTTCGCTGCAATACAGACTGCTACAGGAAAGCCTTCCTGCCTACAGCCATCATTCTGTGGCTCCTGAAATAGAGGTTCATCTCACAACAAGAAGACTCAAGACTAAACAAAATAAAGATATTATGCTCTCATGGATTCCCGTCTACCCCCTGTCCATTCATGGACTTCTCCTGTCCTGTACGCAGTCTGTGGCCAGAGGACAGACCTCTGTTCTACCAGCAGGATCTCCTGCAGAGAAACCTGCAGGATCTGCACAGCAGTCTGCAGCTGATGGACAAACTTCAACGCCAGATCCTGGTAGACATTGAGCCCTTCAGGATCATGGCTCTGAAAACAGTCCCATACCAACTAGATAAAGAAGGAGAGGACTTTGCCCTAACCCTGGACACTCAAGGCTTTTCTCCAGATGAACTGTCAGTGCGACAGGTGGGTAGGAAGCTGAGAGTCAGTGGGACGACAGAGAAGAAACAAGAGGACAGGAAAGGCTCCTACTCTTACCAACAGCAGGAGTTCAGACAGGAGTTTGATCTGCCTGAAGGGGTGAACCATGAAGACGTCAGCTGCTACCTTTCTCCAGATGGAAAGCTCCACATCCAGGGAGCCAGAGTTCCTTGTATCGAGGGGACTGAGAGAGAGCTGACTATCAAGAGGAGCTCAGAGGAGGAAACACAGCAGAGTGTGTGTTCACAGGCAGAAGACAGCCGAGCAGAAACATACAACAGATAATTTAAAAATCAACTAACATATGTGTTGTTGTACTGATGATAAGTTATTGTTTTTACCAACTTATGAAGACTTTGTATTTTCATATGTAAAAAAAATATATGAAAAAAATTGTAGCATAATCTATTTTAAAAAGTAAGGTGTATATGTTATCCTTTTTTGCCATGTCAGAGCTTTGTGTTAAGTTGAATAATGCAAATAACAAGAAAAGAAATGATAAAAAACAAAGACATGGGCATTAACTTGACCGCAGTCTGAATTATGGTTAAAATAACAGCAACAACAAATCAAGAGCAGAAACACATCAAGAGCAGACTGTATTTCTTGTGGAAGCTTAGGTCCTTCAAGGTTTTGCAGCAAGATGCTGCAAATTTTCCTCAAGTCTTTTGTGGAGAGTAATAAAGAAAACATTTTTACTATCCAAATGTGGGCTTAGTAAAATGTATGTTTTATACCTGCCTAAAGGTTGCTATTTTCAAAAGGTACCTTTAATCTGATAAAAGAGCCTCATAGGAAGGCTAATTCGAAAATAAAATTAAATATGACTGTAAAGGATTTGGCCAAGTCTGTATAGGAGTCCAACCTTTGCCCCTAATTGGAAAAAATGAGCAACACTTTTGGGACCCATTTAGGTTTAGAAAATGAATCACGCAAATGCATATCAGTAGTAGTAAGGTGAATATGGAGTTTGACATGGCAGTCGAGAACGGGCCATTACTGATCATTTGATCTACGCCATTGAAAACAAGATTCCCTAAAAGCATGTCGGCTGGTTGAGTTTTTTTGTCCCTCCACAAGATGGCAGCAATAAACTGCCAGTGGAGGAGGTGATGGACCACATCCATGTAAATCTATGGCAAAACTATTAGGAACCAAAAATGAATTGTCCATTTTGGATGTCGTTTGTGAAATGTGAATGGGACAACATACTGTATGGGATGTAATCTATCAGAGTAAGAATGATGTTTGAAATATCCTGCTGGTTATGTGTAATTTGGATTTTAGTTGGGATTAATTGATTGATTGGTATCTAGAATACACAACCAAATGCTTAAATGACCATCTCAACTTTTAAAGCACTTTTCTATCTCCACATTTCTATGTTTCACAGTTTTTCTTCACACTTTCCTTTTTTTATTCCAAAGGGTGAGTATGTTAATCAAAGTGCACATGGGGAACAAAGCATGGTATGTTCAGCATCAATTTCTCCTAAAACCGGTTAGACAGGAAGAACAATATCATCATGTTCAAATGTGACTTAGATGTGAAAACAAGATGTCTGAAATTTGATGTTGTTCTCATCAACTGATATTTGTATGAATGTGGAAAATAATTGTTAAAAGCTTTCAAAGGTCAATAAGGATTCCCTTGCATGTAGGAGGACTCAGCTTTTTTTCTGCTTCCTATTCTTTAAAGGTCAGGAAACTGAGGATCAAAGCAGCTGGTGCATTGACAGATGATGAGGAAAGACGGCAAGAAAAAAGAACCAAAATTGACGTAGAAGATACTTTGTGAAATTATTTTTTATACTCTAAAAGTACTGGTTCCAAACCTATATGGATGAATTGGTCTGTAAAGCACATACATGCATAAAGCAAGGCCTACTGTACAATTGAAGGGTTTTGACAAAAGCAATTTCTTGTGTTAGATGATTCCGTCAAAGTTCAGACTGACATCTAATTAAGAATTTGATGCAAGACCTGAAAATCAATGTTCACAGATGTTCCACCCACAGTCAGACAAGAGCTATAAATGTTTTGCTAAGAAGAAAATGGATAAACATTTTAGTTTCTGGATGTGCAAAGCTAATAGAGTTCTGCCACAAAAGACTTGCAACTGCTATTGAAACAAAAAGTGGCTCTACATATTTTTGGCTCAGAAGAAGTGGGTATAATTTCCCACCTCACTTTTCAGTTTGTTTGTTTTTTATATTCAAAATCATGTATCAATTTCCTTTCTCTTTACTTTTATGTGCTATTTTGTGGTGATCTGTCATCTAAAATTCAAATAAAATACATTGCAGTTTGTGGCTGTAACATTGCACAAATATTTTTTTTAAGTTCTACTGGAATGCATAGGGCAGTGTATTGGTAGGAGATTTTCCCCTCTGTAGAATACTTCCACCATAACACTGAGCCAAATATTTAGATGCAGATGATTCAGAAAGCTCTCATTTATCACGCCTGGGGGGCAAAAAAATTGCAGCGCTGCTTGTTTTGTTTTCTTCGGGGCTGTGAGAAATGCTCAAATATGGCCAAGTTAGAATGTCAGTAAAAGCAGCCTGCAATTTAATAGGGATAAACTGTGCATGGAAGCTACTAATCTTCCCAACTGTTGTAAAAGTAAACTAGAAAACCACAAAGGATTTTGAAATATAAACTTTTGGTTAAAACAAAAGAAAATAGATTCAAGACTTTCATTAGGCTGTTTATTTCAACACTGTTTAGTATAAAGGTCTCATTAAAAACAGTCCAAATGTGCAGCTAGGTCCAAAAAAAACCCCCACAAATTAGTTGACAAAACATCCAAAGGGCAGAACACGGAAAATGGCAGGCAAAGATTTCAAATGACAATATGTCAAAGAGCTACTGCCTCCAGAAGGCAGATTATTAAACTGGGAGCATGTAGTTTTTGGTAATAATAACAGCAAGTGGAAATACTCTTTTTTTGATTGGGAGAAAAGAGCTATGGCATGATAACAAGTGATCATTTTGACAGCTCATCAAGCACCTTTGACAAAGCTCAGTTCCATGAGCCGCTTCTGTTTTATAGACCTGGCACTGAGCATGCCGGGTCCCTGTCACCATGCCCAGGGTTTCCTGGGACACAGAAGTGATCCATTGTTAATGCTATGTGTTACACCTGCGCTCCTCCTGTCATGACAAATTATAGTCCTTGCAGTGAGAAAGGCCATTGAAAGAGGATCTCAGTGGCATGCAGGCAGTCTGGCCACAGAAAGACAACATGTTTCTGAAACTATTTACAACACCGTGGTGTGGACTGTATTTGCTCACCCCTTGTTTAAAGAGTCAGACACAGGTTTAAGTCCAAAAGCAAGGATTTTTTTTATTTAATCCACAAACAACCTTGGGTAAATTATACAAAATCAACCAGTGAATGGGTCCATAAAAGAGGTTAATTTAACAGAACTCTGCTCAAAGAACTGGCAACACAACATCGCTCACTCAAAGAAACTGACCATCCAAAATGAGACAGATAGAAAACTCAAATAGTGGCTGATCAGCCCACAAAGAAACAGGAGTTTACTTTTATCAGGTGTGTACACAGAAAAATCTAACTGAAATCCCAATCCCCCCCTGGTTCTACAGCCAAGTAACTGAGATATCCACTGGGATAAGTCTGAGATAATTTATTTTAGAATTTGCTTTGTGATTGTGTAAACAAATTAATTCTTAAAGAGACCAACATTGGCTTCAAAGGCCATTTCTTCTCAGATTCCAAAAACTTTCCCCTCTGGCCTTTGCGAGGGAGCACCAAATGTGAGATTGAAAAGGAATTTGTTTTTTATTCTCACACAAGATAAATATCAGTCTGGATGGTGCCAGTGGCTTCCGATATTACTAACATGATTATATACAATGTCATATATGTTTCAGTGTAATTTAATATGAATTGGAATTTCTTGCAAAGTGCCTTGAGGTGACCCTCTTGCTCCTCCTGGAGTTAGATAAGCTCCCCCAGGAGTGCACAAAGCCATTCTTAAATCAAACACAATTATTTGGATCAAAACTATCTGATTTTGGGCAAAATAAAATAAATTATGTGTGTATTTTCATTATTTACAGTACAATGTGTGCAGTATTGTACATTGTGAATGTTTATTACGCAACCTCCTGAATGTCGTGTTCTGTGGAAGCTGAAGATTCAGGGACGTTTACTTTTATCACGTGTGACTTCGAACGGGAAATTGGTCTTAAATATGAGTAGTTAAAGTAAAAGCTGCCTTATTTTGCAGCCAACAGGGCGTCAACACCTGTGAAGTAAATGAGCCCACACTCCACAAAAAACATAAATATGGATCGGAAACGTAGCTAATGGGAAAGCAAAACTCTGAGGTTATTAAGCATGTTCCCCATTTCCCCAGCTGCTGGGTAATCTGACAAACTGGCCTCAGCTGTTATCTCTTCTTCTCTGGGGGAAAATGTTAATTTTTCCAAGCCTTCCTAGTGAAGATTCAGAGACCCTGCACTGTCCAGATGCCTTTTGCCTTGAGCAAATTTATCACTGATATTTCTAATCAGTCTATTAAAAATCGTCTGCATGTTTAGAAATTAAAATAAAGTTACTAAAGCAGTTCCATTTTGCAGACCATGCTTACAAATTTACTGTGTCTGCTCTGTCTTTCAAACCTCTAGTTGGTTGTGGCAGTAGATCATTCTCATTAAACCAAGTTCTTCTGGAGTTTTTCTTCTTTTAAAAGGGAGCGCTCCTTTCAGCTATTGCCACATAGATGTTCAGTATGAAGGATTGTAACCAAGTTAACAACATGACACTGTCAGCTGTCCAATATATCTGCAGTATATACTTGGTTAAAAGAAAAGTTTACTGCAAAGTCAGTGGCAATGAAATCGGCAGGGTCTCCTTCAATAGAAAACTTTTTAACAGTTGCCAAACATAAACAGAACTAGATCACAGTCGTTTATAATTTTTGATTAAATGGGACGTAATGCAATTGGCATTAACTGTGTCTATATGAATACATCGATTTAACTACATATTTATATGAATTAGATTTTTTGTAACATGCTTTGAGACATTTTTTGTGAATCTGCGTTTTACAAATTTACTCAACTGAATTGAATTAGATCGTTAGCCATTTGTCCAAATATAGTTGTAAAGCTGTTGACCAGATCCTTCAAGCTGTCAGGATCTAGGGTTGTTTAGGGTTTTTCAGTGTTTGTATTTTTATTTATGGTTAATCTAAATATTATTTACCAGTTCCCCCTGTCATGTATCAGCTTAGTTTATTCTTGCTTAAGTATTCCATGTGCTTTGCTAGTAGTCCTTGCTTTTCTTTAGTTCAGTGTTTTTCCTTGAGTATTGTTTATTATTTTCATGTCCATTTACCTCCGTTCCTCAGCCTGCCTGGTTTCTCCTCTCAGCTGCCCTCTGTTACTAAATCAAGTAATAAAGTTCATCAGTATGTTAGTTCCGCATTCTCTGTCATTCACTGATGGAATATTATGTTTGCTCCCATACTCTACCTCCTGGTGTGATTCTTCCTCATTATTGTAAGTTGTGCATGCTTCATCAAAGACCCTTCTTCCCGATCCCTCTGAGTTCCTGCTTGCACTTTGGTCCCACCTTCTAATCGCACATTTCGACACAAGCACCTCCATGTCAAATATTTACTGAACTTCTTGTATTAACTAGCTGTTCATTACTGAATACAGATTAAGGTTCCAGTTTGGACTTCACGGGCTTTTTGTGGTGGAACACCTTTATGCATATCAGAATTCTAATTGCTGTATACATCTACCAGGAACCTGAGATTGAATGGTCAGGGCTTATTTGTCCCTGAATCAAGGTTTAAAGCTAAAGACTGACAAAGTATGTGTAGTTGAAGTATTTTTCTTTAATACACAAATCAATAACTAGAAAGAATTAGTACTCTAAAGTTGCAAAAATTCCCTTTTAATTTTGGCTAATAAAATTAGCAGCCATGTCTCCAGTTGTTATAATTGGGTCTTAGATCCAGGATTTATTCACACCATTACATGACTATTGTCTCTACACAACATGTCAGTGAAAATAGTTTGCTTGGTTTGGATCTATTTGCTTGCAGGACAGACCTTTACACAAACATCACCATTAAAATAGAATAAACAGAACAAACAACAAAATAGACATGCATCTTTTAACTTGGTTTGGCGCCAATGTTTTTATTTATTTATCTAAAGGAAGTCTCTGTCTTGCATGCCTAACTATTCCATTTTTGCATATTTATAATGTGAAGCACTCAGAGCTGACCACGCAGCTGCACCAACATCTGTGAAGCATACGCTGCCATAGCCACAGTGCATGTGAAGAGCATCAGGCTGTCAAATTGGATGAACAAATGTGGAATTCCTTATTAATAATTTAGTGATATATATGTGTGTCTTTACTGTAAGAATCAACTCAACTCTAAAGAAGCTGAACTTTAACCAAGATGTCTATGAAAAGAAGACTGATTGTACATTTATAGGTAAAGTTTATGAAACAGGGTAGAGTTTGTTATGACAAATCAACTCAAACATAGTGCCTACTGTAAAGTGTAAGGAAAACAATAAATGTTTTTTTAAACAGTTTTTACAAATAAAAATCTGAAAAATGTAGCTTGCAGATGTGTTTATCCCTCTGAATCAGCACTGTGTCAAAGAACCTTTTACTGCCATTACAACAGCGAGGCATAGAGGTTATTACGCTACCAGAAATCTAAACTCAAGGCATGTGACTTGAAATTGAGTCAAGTTAATGAAATCGTATTTGGCAGTTAACTTAGACTTTAACACCAACAACTTGTGACTTGAAAATACTAATTGTCTGTTTAAACAAAACACGTATTTATAGGTTCCACGTTGTTTTACAAAGTGTCTTATATCTTTCATCAGTTAAAGTTAAATTCACCAAATTTCATGGAGGAATTTAGTGATGTTAGTGATGCACAAACCACATGAAAATAAAATTTTTTTGGCAAAAAAAAAAAGACAATGTAAACCATGTTTGATGAAAACTATAGACACAGAACGAACAACACAGGTTATCAATCAATCAATCAATCAATCTTTATTTATAAAGCGCTTATCATACAAGAGTTGAAACTCAAAGTGCTTTACAGATTAAAATGACCCAACATAAACCACATTCCCATCCCTCACCCACAGATTCAAAAGCATTATCACAGTCATACCTCCCATAGTCCTTACACTGGCTCCCTGTAGCTCAGAGAATAGATAAAAAGACTCCTGTTAGTTTATAAATCATTACATGGCTTAGCACCAAAGTATGTTTAAGACCTGTTGTCACCGTCACAACCACCAAGACCTCTCAGGTGCTCCAACTCTAGCCTACTAAACATCCCTAGACTCAGAACTAAACATGGAGAAGCAGCTTTCAGTTTCAATGCTCCCTTTATCTTGAACAGACTTCCTGACGAGTGTAGAGCTGCTGAAACTCTGAACTGCTTTAAATCGAGACTAAAAACCATCTGTTTAGAATTGCCTTTGAGTAAATGCTTGATGTCATATGTATGAAATGTGTCCATGGTCTCTTGCTTTATTTATCTTTCTCTTGCTTTATTGTGTATCATGTGTAATATGTGTTTCATGACTTTTACTTTTAATTTCCAATGTTATATTCCATGTTTGTTTTGTTTTTGTTTTTAAATTATCAAATCATGTAAAGCACCTTGAATTACCCTGTTGTTGAAAGTGTGCTATATAAATAAAATTGCCTTGCCTTCCCTGTCCTCCCTCTCCCCAACCCAACTCTTATACACACAAACACTTAAGAACAACAATAAAAAGGGAAAAAAAGGACATTGGGCCAAGTGAAGATGAGTCAGGTAAAAAAAACGCCATCAAGGGAGCGACATGCTCCGGCAGTAGCAGATCAACTGCAGCAGCCGAGGCACACAGGGCGCCCAGAAGAGGCAAGGCCGAGACCCCCACCTCCACCAAAGCGCTACCTGGAGAGCACCCAGGAAGCCACAGCCGACTACCGTTCCCAAAGCAGACGGCTGCCAAAGAGGAAACACTGGCAGAAATATGAAAATAACAGATTAAAGTATAGAAATAACAGGATATATATATATATATATATATATATATATATATATATATATATATATATATATATATATATATATATATATATATATATATATGGTTAGACTACGCAGTAAAACACTGAAAATATAATCAATAAATTCTCAGTTAAAAGCTAGGCTAAAAAGGTGAGTCTGCGGCCCTGAGGTCCTCCTTTTTGACATTTGAACTTGTGAGTTCTCAATATGTAAGTCTTAAAAAAGAGACAAATTTTATTTTAGATCTGATGGTTAACGCAACAATATGCTAGCGTTGAAGTAGTAAAGTAGTTGAGTTACATGGTAACTTTATCAGTATTTTCTCCACTAAAATTCAGTGATTTCCTATTCTTATGAGTGAATTTCCATTCTTTGTGCTTTGAGCCTGATCTGAAACTCAAGATGGCAAATAGGAGTGCTCTAATTATTGCTTTTAAAATCAATTTCATCATATTCTTTGCTTTTATACAGTTAGATAAGTGATTTGATTTGTTATTTTAAGGATTTACTCATTCTTGTAAAAGTATGTTTATGTAGCAGTTGGTTAACATCCATTTTGCTTTGTATGGAAATCCAGTTTAGTTTTAGTTTTTTTATGGATTAGTCTGCTAATTATCTTCTCAATTTACAGCTGGTATGCTTGTTTCAGTTAACATTTACTATGAAAAGAAACATCAGCACTAATTTTCTAAGATTTTTTAAAATTCATATTCTATTGATAGTTGTTCTGGCTAGCAAAACCCAATTTTAAACATTTATTTTCAAATTCTATAAAAAATTTTAATTATTGTTCTGTGTTTAAATTAAACTTTTAGTCAAATAACTTGTTCACTTGAAATTTAAAGTTTGGACTTTGGCTTCACTTCAGACATCATGACTTAGGATTTGACTGAGACTCACATGTCATTTATTGGGACTTGACTTGAGTCTTAAGTGAATATACTTGGGACTTGCAAAACAATTATATAATCCAAACCTTTAATAAATCTTTTATAAATACAACAGTTCCCACTGTAGTCCACTCAGTTGTACAGGCATTTCTGAGTAATGTTTGTGGAGAAAATAATAGCAACATGACCAGTAAATGAACTCCATAACTTTGACATACTGAGTCTTTTATGTCTAAAAAGGGTTTTTGTGTCGTCTTGAAGCGTAAGTAAGAGAAAATCATAAAGGCCGAAAATTTACTTTTGTTGACTGAAGAGGCATAACTCCTTTTTACAATTAAATTTTTTTTCATTTCATATCCCTTAGCAAAACAGGAAAGTGAAAGGAGACGAAGATAGGATAAAGCAGGCATTGCAGCATTGCGAGGATCGGGTACTGAGTGGAAAAAAAAACACATTAAGCTAATGGATGATGTCAATGGACTGGTCATCAGCCCCCACAGTCTCCAAACTTCATCTCCAACCTCTGCACACTAATGCATCAACCTCCCAAGGCATGCTGGACAATTGCAAGCCTTCCTTTGAGATTACAGTACATAGGATGCTTTTATGGGTGCAATCTGGAAGAGTATCCTCTTCTGCACAAGTATAGAGTCTGAGAGAGGTTTGATATCATCCCATACACTGCTAAATGTTAGTATAATCAAGCTCATTAAACAAATTGAAGGGGCTGAACAGTTGCAAAGGAATTTAAAAAAGTCAAATAAAATCTATCTATCTATCTATCTATCTATCTATCTATCTATCTATCTATCTATCTATCTATCTATCTATCTATCTATCTATCTATCTATCTATCTATCTATCTATCTATCTATCTATCTATCTATCTATCTATCACTTTCTTAATCACTTTGTTTCTCTTTTTTGGTGCCTGTTCAACATGCACTCATTGAAGCCACAAACTCTGCTGTATCTGATAACCAGTACAGCTTTGAAAACCACAACAAGTACCGGTAGTCACATTCGAACATTACCATTCGTGTGTTATTATCAAAATTTTCTTAAACTGCAATGCAATCACTTCAGAAATGCAGCTCACTACAACAGCAACACCTCCAGTAATACGGTAGATGTATATTTAGCTTCTTATTTAAATATTTAGCTAAATTATGTTAGCTTTAGCCTACCGCTTAAAATCCACCAATATACTTATAATTTAGCTTCATACTCATATCCTTTCAGCTACCGGTAAATATTTAGCTATATTTAGTTTTAGATATG
Source organism: Valencia hispanica (assembly GCA_963556495.2). Lineage (NCBI taxonomy): Eukaryota > Metazoa > Chordata > Actinopteri > Cyprinodontiformes > Valenciidae > Valencia > Valencia hispanica. The sequence continues at coordinate 10,889,089 of OY747717.1, read as the reverse complement.
GGCTGCACATTGGCACAGTTGGTAGCATTGCTGCCTTGCAGCAAGAAGGTCCTGGGTTCCAATCCCAGCCTGGGGTCTTTCTGCATGGAGTTTTGTTCTTCTTGTGCATGGGTGGGTTCCTCCTGGGTACTCTGGCTTCCTCCCACAGTCCAAAAACATGACTGTTAGGTTAAATGGTCTTTCTAAATTGCATTTAGGTATGAATGTGTGCATGCATGGTTGTTTATCTTGTGGGTCTCTGTGTTGTAATCCTCAGCCTAATGACAACACATACTAAAGCTAAACATAAAACTTCAAAGCTAGTTTGGGCCTGTTATATTCAATGTAGCACTCATAATTGCTAAGAATCTTAATGCCATTTTTTGCTGGCATTGGACGCTTTTTTAAATATTGCAATTTATCATTTTAAGTAAAGTGAATATGGTACAAGAGTTAGGGGTCATTTTCTGATATCCAATGCAGGCCATCATGATGAAATAACTTTGTTCAGACAAATTTCATTTCACTGTGATATGCAAGTAGGATTTTGATTACTAAATTTTGGGAACATATAAACCTTATTATGAATCACATTAGCAAAATCCTTTGATAACAACAAATAGTGTTTCTGCAGTGTGTTACTCTTACATGTTTTAATCCACCGTGCAACTCAAATTTAATCTGCATTCAGAGAGGTTAAAAAACGCCTTTTTGTTTTTGGTCTTCAATGAAATGTTTATCTGGGGGAAGAACAGGTTTTAATTCAGAGTGCAGAGAATCCTCTTTCGGAGACAAGACAAGGACAAAGGCTGTATCATGAGACATCAATTTGCCACAAAACTGACAGCAGACTCCCGTTGGGACTCTGTCGGCCAAATTATTGATTTGTGGTGTGCTCGTTTAGGCTATAGTTTAACCTTCGATAACAGAGTCCTCTTAGAAACCATAGCAACTCCTACAAACAGTTTATATCACAAGCTTTTGCTAAATATCAAAGTAGATACTGGGTTCATGGGAGGCAAATACTTTTTTTTTTAAATTTTGCTTCCAGCACCAGTTGCAGAAATTAACATTAGTGTCACTCCTTGTCAATTTCGATGATAGTTTCATTAATGCTTTACAGTTTCAGTTGAATAATAAATGTCAAAGCCAGAGAAACTAGGAAAGTCCCCTTTTACTACTCTTCATGGTATAAAAATGTCGGTTTCATTTTCTTTTCAGCTGGCATGTTCTTATCCAATCAGACTGTTTTTTGAGATGCCCTTACTTGCTAAACATGTGTTTATTTGCTTTTTTTTCCCCAGCAATACCTTAATTCTACCATCACTGGTATCACATCTGCACTAGTATGGGTATTTATATGAAATTCCCTTATAAATATGAGAGCTTTCTACTTAAAAAACAACTGTTTCAGCCTTAACATTGGGTGCTTAACCACATCAGTATTTTCATTAGCAAATCATTATTATAACAGTATTTCTGTTGAGGGGATTTGTTTCTCCACACTGGTGCACTTTGCTGAGTGTGTCACACCGTGCTAAAATTTTAACCTTATGCTGTGAACTCTGCACAATTTCTTTGAAAATGAAGTCTGAAAGAATTGTGCAAATTGATGCCAGAATGTGATTGTTTTTTTTACAGATCATTGTAGGCTAAGCAGTTTTGTTTTTCTTTTGGGGGGGGGGGAGTCCATATAAACCTTAAGAGCCCTTACTTATAGTTTTGCATTGGCCTCATCATTTTCTTTATGGCTAAATACCAGGGGCGGAGTAAGGGGGTGGCTACCTGGGCTTGAGCCCTGGATGTTTTCTTAAAAGTCCCGAACCTCAATTTTTCTTTTGAAAGGGGAAAAAAGCCTCTCTGAAATCAGTTGCAGTACCAGAGTTCACCAGAGGAGCAGCAGCTGGATAAAGTAGCCTGTGTACAGCCTCCCTGAGCCCCCTGAAGAAGAAACGCTTCTGACGGTTCAGCCCAGCCGCCTCACTGCCTGCTTTCTATACTCACGCAGTGGCTGTGTCCAGATTCAGGGATTGGATCCTTCTAAGGTCGAATTTCAAGGACAGTTACGTCACACCGCCGCGAAGAGGACTGTCCGAATTCGAAGAGTCCTTAAAATACGGCCCACAAATCCGTCCTTCTTTCCCCCCGATTCTAAGGACGGGTGCGGTGTACCCTTCACTGCTCTCCATATCCCAAGATGCATTGCGAGCCGGCCGGGAGTTGCTCTAGCACAAGGGCAGACGAAGGTGGAGACGGAGCGAGGGAATAATACTGCTTTAAAAGTTTATTAAAATCTGGCAGTGCAAAAAAAAGTAAAATGTTAAAGCGCTTGTGTTTTAGCTTTTTTTCTAGTTTTCATCATAATCCATTTTTATTACAATTTATCATAAATAATAATAGTAATTACGAATAAGCTGGTATGGCGGAGCCGTTTTTTAAATGAGTTGGCATTACGATTTTTTTAAAAAAAATAAGCCTTTTGTTATACGTTTTAGGGAGCAAAGAGCAGACGGCAACGGTGATTAAGCTCAGGGGGGAGAATGAGCAGCTCTTCACTGGGGTGAAGAACTCGGCCGTTGTGGGATGGAGGTAGAAGTTGTTTACCCACTTTGTGCTTATGAGAACGCTTATTACAAAATTGCAAAAGTGAGGAAAAAGTTCACAACAAGTTCTACCTCCATTTCTGTAGCTTCTTCTGCTTAGCGCTGTAACGGTTGCTAGGCGACAGGGCATCCGCCGAGGTAGGGGTGGGAATTCACCTGAAGACTAGAACCGTCCAAATTCACAGCCACTAACATCCGGTCTACCCGTTAAAGAAGGACCCGACCTGCTTAGACCGGTGAGGACGGGTTCTTAGAAGGATCCAACCCCTGAATCTGGACACAGCCACTGTGTATGAGACGCATACATAGGACAAGCGGAAATGGATATCAGGAACTTTTTCAAACAAAGAACACAGACAGGCAACAGCCCTGATGAAACGAGTCATGTTTCAGGTTTGTGAATCTTGTTTTAAAAAGGCTTCTTTGTTAAAATATTTGCTCTGTAACACAACTTTACTGATATTTCAGTGAAATGTTGTTAATGAAAACATGATTGCAAGATAATGTGGTTGCATGTGCTTATGTGTATGTGGTTATAATGGAAGAATCCAAACATGCTTTAATTAAAGAAAATATAAAGTAAAGATCAGAGAGACTGATGCTATGTATGCAGGCAATATATGAAAAAAAGATGGCTCCAATGAATCTTGATTTAATGTTAGAGTGAGGACTTGTTTAATAGTATGAAATATAAGCCAACAACACAAAACATTGGTTTGGAATACTTTTACAGATGTTTATCTTTTTTACATTGTTTAAAACTTACTTTATTTTGAATATTTTTATTTTTATTTTTATGTATAGGCCTATGTATTTTCTACATAATGTATTTTTAGTATTTATTGGCATTGTTTTCAAGAACAGGTGGACATATCTGTTTATTTCCTTTGTTATGAGGCTCCATTAGTCCATTCAATACATAAAACAACAGCAAGGAAATTATTGGGCTCAGATTTTTACAGATCCATCCCCAAAATAACCAGAATCAGAATCAGAAATGGTTTTATTGCCAAATGTTGCGTAGGTTTACAACATTAGGAAATTGCTGTGGTACTTTGTGTAAACATACGAGAACAAACAGACCAACACTTAAATAAAAATACAAATATAATGTGCTAAACAGATTGATATATACATGAGTGCAGGTAACGATCGGGGGAAATCAGACAGGCGCAAATAAAAAACACAAAATGGTTCATGTGTCCAAAACAGAGCAGGTTGTGGGAACAGTCTTAGGGTTATTGTTCATGAGTCCAACAGCAAAGGGGAAGAAACTGTTCTTATGGCGAGAGGTTCTGGTCCGAATGGACCGGAGCCTCCTGCCCGAGGGGAGCAGCTCAAACAGTCAGTGTCCAGGGTGAGAAGGGTCGGCTGTGATCTGACCTGCACGCCCAAGTGTCCTGGAGTTGTACAGGTCCTGCAGAGATGGGAGTCTGCAGCCAATCACCTTTTCAGCAGAGCGCACCACACGCTGGAGTCTCTGTTTGTCCTTGATGGTTGCGCCAGCATACCACACGGTGATGGAGGAGGTGAGGATGGACTCAATGATTGCAGTGTAGAACTGCATCATCATCCGTGTTGGCAGGTTGAATTTCAAACGGGACCGGCTGTAAGCTGTTTGAGTTTCGCTTTCTTTCTCCCTGGACAACTGAACATCTTGATCAGAGGGTAAATATTCCTTTTCAGAATCTAAATCAGCCATTACTTCACGGTGGGGAACTCAGACATTTCGGCATCATACGTTTTATCTTTCTAAAACTCCCTCTCTATGCCGTGGCAGTAGCAGCTGCACGCTGCCTCCCCCACTGGCGGAGCTGCATTAAAAGCCGATTTATTCCAAAAGTTTCCATGGTAACACAGTCAAAAATGTGGCTTAATTAAAGTTACAGATGTCCGCCATCTTCTGATGTAAAGTAGTAATTAAATTAGCGGTCATATCTGCACAGCTGTGGCTTGTTAAAGGCAGCAATATTGCCTGTCACAATATTGCGACCAGGTTGCAAGAGTTAATACAATTTTTGCACATACAAAAAAACAAAAATCTGGGCTAAACCCCTGATCTTCTTCAAACCTAAATCCGCCCCTGCTAAATACAATGCAAGGACTTGTCTTTGGTAGAGTACAGATACTTTTTTATGTTTTGCATTCAGGCTGCAGCTTGAACAATTCAAAATGTTCTTTAAGCTTAGCAACTAAATGCACAATATGGAGGTGTGTTCGTGTATTCTGAGTTTGGAGACCTATTCCACAAGGAGTTCTAGTGAATTTCTGTTTTTTGCAGCCTGGTAAGATCCTTTTAATGCCTAGCAAGTTTTGATTATGTCTGTTCCAATTATGCCTCACAGCCCCATGTAATAATAAATAGGAAAGCTATATTTAGTTGGACAAGTTAGTGTTTATTTCCCTACACAACAAAAACGTGACATCAGTATCTTTCACATTCCAGCTGTTACCATTCAATGGGGCTTTGCTGTTAAAGATGTTCACCTTTTATACACCTCTGGATGCAGTGATTATACTTAAGAGTCAAAGGTTACAGGATCAGTGGAGCATAAGATAGCTTTTCTCTTTGGCAGTAAAACACACGTCCAGTTAAAATATATACTGACTCAGTTACTTATTTCCTCTTTCTTCCTGTAAGTGCTGCTGGAAAGTCATGACATGACATTCACAGAGCCGATCCCAATCTCTCACAGGCTTGGGGAGCTTTAATCACAACAAAGTCCAAGCACTTGGCAAATGGGGATGCCATGAAGCTGTGCGACGCATTCATATTATCACTGCAATGGTTGTCAGCTGACAGCAACATAGATGGATCTACGAGAAAAACAACAGAAAGAGACTTTCTTTCCTCAGCCAGTTGGTTTGTCATAGAGAGAGGATCAATAAAGTTAGTGAGATTTACTAAAGTGAGGAGAATGAGCCATCACACAGATATCTGCTCTGGTTTTTTTTTCCAGACTTGTTTTTATCTTTGAAACAAAGAAAACGTATTCAGTGCTATTAATTTCCCAAATGAAAATGCTATGTTTGGATTTTTCACATGGATTCCGCCCACTCTAAAATTGTGTCACATACACGTTACAAAGCAGTTTAGTTCCATCCCTCATGCCTTCTTCATGTTACATCTGAACCATGTAATGGTTATGGTTATGTTAGATCAACTTTGCAAATTGAATTATTCAGTTCAGTAAGGGAAAAATACATTTCTGTACTATCTAATAATGTTCACATTACACTTCTACTACTCTTGCTATTCATCTTCCTACTCAGTTTCTGGGCTGTTTTAAACAAGAAACATCTGTGATGTTGTATCTAGTGCCTTGCAAATGTATTCAAACATTTTGAGCTTCATCAGATTTTGTCAAGTCACAACCACAAAGTTTGTTTTCTTGGGACATAATGTAACAATACAAGAAAAGTAGCACCTAATTTTAAAGTAACAAAAAAAAAGTTGGTGTGAGATTATGAAATGTATTTCTATTCAGTCCTGAAAAATGTTTCCTCTGTAAAATAGTTCAACATGAAGGAGATTAGATGAAGATCATCTGTTAACACCAATCTTTAAGTCTTGCCACAGGTTCTCAATTTGATTTAGTTCTGAACTTTGACTATGCCATTCTAGCACATAGATATGCTTCAGTCTAAACTATTCTATTGTAGTTCTTCTGACTGTATATTTATGGTCATTTTCCTTTTGGAAAGTGAACTGCCCCTGCTAAAGAAAAGCAGTCCGACAGTATGAACAAAGCAGAACACCTTCTTTCACATATTTGCTGTGTCTCCTGTATATCTGTAGCTTTTTCAGAGTAACCATCAGGTTTGTAGATGTGTCTCTGTTTAATGTTTTTTCTTGTCCTCTCAGTTTAGGTTGATGGTCCATGTCATGGTAGGTATGCAGTTGTGGGAAACACTTTCCATTTTCAGATGATAGATTGAATAGTGATCTGTTAGACATTGATAGCTTGGGGTATTATTGTATTTTTCAACTGAAAAGAGCAAAGCCACACATCTCAGATTTTTATATGGCATAACACTAAATGACAGTTTCCATCCACTTCAAAATGGGGCAGTTTTCATCTTATTTTCCTTAAGTTACAGACTGTCAATCTCTAGAATTCTAGATCAAGGCTTGAAGAAAATGTATTGTTTATGTGCAGAGCTGAGGCTTTATGGTCTGATAGTAGAGCTGCTAAGTTTTTGGTTAATGCAGACAGACTGCATTTTCCTTTTAATTAGGAAAGCTAAATAGCTATGTGTTTATGAATGAACGTTGATTAAGAATTATGTTGCACCTTTAAAATTGCCTGTTTAATGCAGGGGCCTGTGAATTGTGTGCTTAGAATGTTAACAATTAACATTATTATCACATTTTGATGGTTTAAGGACCTCTGAGGTTTTTCTGAGGCTTGTGTTGAAATATCTGCTTCTTTGTTAAAAGTTTGCCTGAGGGTTGTCAATCAAGGCTTAAAGGTCCTCTGCCTACACATCACTCTGTACTGATGTCATATCACCTTCCACCATCTATCAATTTCTTTATGCATGTATGTCCTCAAGTACATTTTGTAATGTGGCAAAATGTGTAAAACTACAAGGGGCCATGTAATACCTTATAGTCATATACTTTATTGTGTACTTATGTTCTGCATGCTATCTTACATTTCCCAAGTGTAGAATTAAGAAATCGTTATTATAAGTGTCATCTGTCTGCTTAATTTGTGGCCTTTTCCAATCAGTTGGATGCTTGTAGTAAAATAATGTTAAAAGACTGTACATTATGTATTGCAGAAAAAATGTCAAAATGGACTGAAATAAATATGGCATTCATCTGTCTGACTTCCTCTGAGTCATTCGGGATGTGGAGCTTTACCCAACTCCCATCGAAAGTAAACTGAGCACATATTTTTAACCCAGCTGAACAACAAAAAGCTTCTTGGATGCCTCTGAAAATGTACCACGGCTTCCCTGAGGGAATCACAAGCATAGCTTCAATAGGTCACAGACATTTCTGGTGGCTTGGTCACAGATAAAACACAATATTTCTGCTTTTGGTGGAACCCAGCATTTTTATATTTCAGGCTTACTGCTTGTGTGGATATTCTCAGCCATGTGGATGGCATGCTAATTTGTTTTAGGGGTAAATTAAATTTTTCTAAAATTCACGAGCTGAAAATAGGATGTCTGGTCAATATTTTGTCGAGCAAATTTTATTTTCTACCAGAACTTTTTACACTACCAGCAAGTTTTTACAATCCAGCCGCTTCTACATCTGAAACAGAACGTCTATGTTTAATAAATAATCATTTGAGCAAAACTGTTTCAGAATTTAAAGAGGCTATATGCAACTTTTTTCCCAAAATAAATGTAAAAATAGCCTTTTTATTTGACCATTTATGACTCAAACATCTCCTGATGAGCATACTGACACCTTGTCAGCTCACAGTGGGTGCACCTACAAGCCTGTATCCAATTTTTTCTATTTTCTGTCGAGTCGGATTTTCCCGCGCTGTCTAAGGTTGTGACATCAAGCGCGTTCATGTTAAATGTTTCAGATCACTCTGCCACCACCGCTAGTCAGCACTCGCAAGCAGTTCAATGGATTGTGCGAATACACAGAAGAAACTTTGACACCAACAGTAACTCCACATAAGACTAAAAAGTTAAACCCCTGACAAGTGCCCAAGAAAGATCGAAGATTGAGAGCGACCGGCGTACGAGCGCGCGCTGCGAGAGCGAGCAGAAAGGAAGAGCAGTTCCGTTTTTTGACCACAGGTGTCAGTCGCGAGTTTAAATTTCTGAAAATTGCATATAGCCCCTTTAACATTTTCACGTTTATATCTAAGAGGTGATCTGTGGCAGGCCTGTCGTCAAGGGGGACAAACGGGTCTCTTGTCCCGGGCCCGAGTTTTTAAATGTTTCTAAACACTTCCCCCCCTCCATGCAAAGTGGTATGACCCACACAGTGGCAGTACATTAGAACTTTGGGCCAAATGGAATGCAATGTTAGTAATACACTCAAATTCCAGAGCTCCTCAGCCGCCAGTATGTCAAGTGGACAGAAATCTGGTGCTCAAAAAAGAAAGGAAAAAAGAAGAAGGGAAGAGGACAATAGAGACTGAAGGGGTTTTATGTCCAAATATTTTTTAAGTGGTGAGCAGGATGCAGAAACTGAAGCTACTGACACTGAACAACGGCAGAGTAGCCTAAAGCAAAGCACTGATTTTAGCATTTAGGCTAATGTTTAGCTATTAGTTTAGGCTAGGCTACGTAGTAGGGGTGCAAGGATAAAAAAAAAAAAAAATTCAACGTTTGGATCAGCTTGTGGATCAGAGACACGGATCATGGATTTTTCGGATCAGCAAAAAAACAAAAAAAAGACAAATAAACAACTGTCTTTCGTTTTATTGTTCAATTCAAATATAGCCTATCAAATCAACTTAAAGTGCATAAAACACAACGTCTTATTTTTAACATAATTAATGATTCCCCCACGGCTAGTCTCAGCACCTGCACCAGGTGAGAGCCTTTGTGACTCTCAGAGGGGGCGTGTCTGCAGCACCAGACGTCTCATCTCCCAGTCTGCTGTAATGAATGAGCGCTTATTGTCACATACCAATGCGTTCCCCTGGTTTTGCACCGCTGTCTGCAGCTATAAACACACTGATAGTGTTGGTGGTGGCTTCACCCCAGACGGATTGTCAGGGAAGCAAACAAGGCGCTTTTCGGCGCCTCCCGCTTTTTTCACGTCAGTTTGGGTGACTTGTGTGAATCGTGCAGAATCCGAGTTTTTTTTTTTAGGGGGGGTGTAATGTTTTAGCTTCATCAAATTCACCTTTAAAATACATTGTGCTACCTAGGTTGAGCCGGATAATCGTAACTGATGAAGCATTTTTGACCAGTACGAGCATGATACGAGTAGAACTGCTCAATATATGTGCTTGTGCTGAGGGAAAATGCTCATTTGATAACAGACTGTCTTCACGATCTGTGATTGGCCAGTCACACACACCGCCCGTCCCCAGACAGTGACTGAGGTGAGAGACAGAGGCGACCTGAGTGACTCTAGCTCACGTTGCTCTCTTCAGTCCTCCTCAGGTTTTATACAGTTCACCTCTATTTCGGTTTGTATGATATTTAAAGTTACTTAATGAACTTGTTTTGTAACGTGGTGCATTTGACAAGACAGAGCTGAAAACAGCTCATGCAGCGTCGGTCACTGCCTCCACTCCGGTCGGGTATTTTTTTTTATTTCCCTGTTTGCCATCACTGGATGTTTACATGAATCACCAAGTTCACATATCAATAAAATATAAACAGTCGTAAGACCACTTACTCACATGTAGTTGAACACACATATATTCATATTTTCATTTTATATGGCTGTTCATAAAAATAAATACAATATTATAAATATTACAAATTAAGCTTTATATAGCCTACTGTACGACTTTGTGTGGGGGAAAAAAGCCAAGAACGCTATATAGTAAAGATCAATAAATACTTGGGAAAAAAACTGTTTGATCATAAAAATAAGTAAATAAAAAAGAAAGTTGTGTTGAGTATGACAACTCTTGTTCATGCATATTTTGTAGTTCATAATTTCCTACTGCATGCATTGTATTCATTCACTAGGCTACTTGAAAATATTAATGTTCTGAGTTTATTAAAAAAACTTGTTCTATGAATAATTTGTCTACTATTGTGATCAAAAACATTGAATCTATATTCTGAGGCTGTTCTGTATATAGTTTTCAAATAAACAATAAATAAAGCAACTTCTGATCAATCCATATATATATATATATATATATATATATATATATATATATATATTATATATATATATCAAAAAGGCTAAACTTATATGTGGCTGAATCATAATTGATATAAACAACCAGCGGATGGCGGATGGGTGGGGTTTTGAAATTGGAAAAAAAACAAAACGTTTGTGCGGATGGATGGCGGACGGATGATGAGTTTTGTGATGCGGTTTCGGATGCAATAATAGCCCATCCGCCCATCTCTAGTTTCCTCTCTTGTACGGCTTTCTTGTGCCACAGTGCCGTTCAAGCTTTTTCCGAATCCTGATTCTGTATAGTTGTGTTCTGTATGTAGAGGTAGAGAACATGGGATGGGGGGGGGGGGGGGGGCTCTGGGCATATCCTGTCCCGGGCCCAGGCAAGACTGGCTACAGCCCTGATCTGTGGTGTAGCTGGTAGCACTCTTGCCTTGCAACAAGATGGTCCTGGGTTTGAATCCCAGCCTGAGGTCCAGTGTCCAGTTACGGTAAATTGGATAAACTTAATTCAATTACTTGTTATTGTATAGACTCCTATCTTTCTTGATTCAATGTTTCTAATTCTGTTTTTCATGTAAAGTGGGAGTGGTCCTGAGTCAACTGCTGACTGGGAAGACCATTGCCCAATCTTCCCAGTGATTCCAGTGGCTGTCCTTGCTCTGCCCATATCAGGCAGTCCAGGTACTTGGGTTTGGATTTGGATATGTTTAGGCTTGTTTGGGTTTGTTTTTACACCATACTACACTTGCACATTCAATTTTCCATAAACATTCACACCTTACAAAATTGATTTCTGGATATTCACATGGCATACTTCAATATTTTTTTTGTATTTTGTTATTTAAACGTGATTTTATCTAATAAAGTATGTCATGTTTGTTTTGAAATTGGTGTGTCTCCTCTTTTGTCATGACCTCATGAGCCAGGTTGTGACATTATTATTAGTTGAAGCAATTTATTTAAGTTCAACTATTTAAAGATCGACTTTTTTTCAGTGTAGCTGTAAGACTTACGGCCAATTATGCTTAATCTTTCTATTTTGCTTGCTAAATACCTAAATGTTTATCTACTGAGCATGCTATATTGAAATGAGGAATCCTTATTTAATTTAGGATCTGCTGGACAGAAAAACAAAGTTCAGGTAGCAAGGGTTTGGAATTATTTGCTACATACCTTTAGTAATGTTTTCTGTATTTTCAAGCTGATCATACAGTCCATTCCGTGTTACATGTAGTTTTAGTGGTGGTTAACCCAAAGAAGACATCACATGTATCAGCTCTATAAAATAAGTAAAGTAGAGAGATAAGAAAGGAACCTAACATTTTCTGGAAAAATACTAAGTTCAAGTAGTAAGCCTAAGTCATCTAAGTACTTGGGTACTTAAAAGTAAAATGTGTTGTCATTTTCCAGGCCAAAATCTGGAAAATGCATCATAACAAGGTCAGAAACAATCTATTAGAACTATTGGTTTACATTATCTCAGTTGTTTCATATTTCAAAACGGAACCCCAACAAAAGACAAATCACACACAAATCAAGGATTTAAAAGACGTAGATTTGCTGTCTTATTCAGTGTATTTGATTTAAAGGCCTAACCAAACGTACAAAAGGCAAAGATGGAGATCAAAGACAAATTGCATTTTCCCAGAAGCCACAACACTGGTGAATAAAAATTCAGTAAGTAATATTCAGGGTGCAAAGTTCAGGCCAGAAGCTACAGACCCACCCGGAGCTATAATAAAGGTAGAAAATTCTCCCTTTGTCAAGTGAAAAATGTGATTGCTCCTATTGTATCTCTAACATACCTCCCATATCTACTTTACACTATTTTGTTTTTTGTTGCGTGTCCTGTTTGGCAGTGTGGAGCTCAGAATTGGTGTCTGAGTACCAAGTAGAAGCCCAACAGATTTACTTTCACAAGCAGAGCCCTACAGCTTTTGCTATAGTACTCCACTTGATGTATATGTGTGAAAAATCTTTATTATGAATTGCTGGGGGTTTTATTTCCTGATGTTATGGACACAGAGACAGAAAATTAAGGGGAAGAAAGAAAGAAGATGAGGAAGAGAGGTAGGAAACAAAAAGTCAAGAGAGAGGGTGAGTTGAAAATACAAGAGAGGAAGGGGAACAAAGAAAACACAGGAAAACATTGAAGTCTGCCTCCATACTTTCACAGGTCAGCAGAGAGAGAGAAAAAAAAAAGAATATCGACAAAACAAACCAAACATTGTGAACTCAGAACTACACAACCACATCACACAAAAATGGATATTAAAATACAACAACAATGTCACAGAAAAACTCATGGTACCGATTAATCAAGACCTAGTAATGATAACCTCAGCCCAAGAATATATCTGTAAACACCTGAGACCCCACACCTATGTGTGTGTGTGAGCATGCTGGTGCATATAAGGTTTTTTCATAAGAGTGTTCGATAGCTGGTGTGAGCAGGCATCAATCTGTCTCCCAGGAATCGATGCAGACATGAAGGAGATCAGAGCCAAGACGTCCAAAGGACCCCCAGGGCCCCAGGCGGACCCGGGCGCCCCGCAGCGCACAAAGACCAAGACCCAGGAGCCAAGTCCAGTGCAAAAAAAGACTGATCAGGCCCAGAAATGCCACCCAGCTGCCGCGACCAGCAGCCAGTTAGCCCAACCAGCAAACAAGGCGAGACGCCATACAGGGACCGGCGACTACAATCGGCCCAGAGAAAAAGAGAGAGGCGGCCGCACATGCCAGCCGCCGGCCGGCACCGACCCCCAGCCAGGATCACAGCAAGGAGGCACGGCGCCCCGGAGCACCGAACCCCCAGGCCCACCCCAGACCCTACCCAGATGCAGCACGGCCACCAGGCCAGTAACCCATGTTTGCAGCTCAACCCCCCTAAGGCACCGCATGCAGCTGTCAGGAGTTACCACCAAAAGCCACCAAAGCCCAACCCCAGGTTGGGGCCACGACGTCCAGCGCCCCATCCGCCCAGTGATCCCACCCCCAGGGATCCCCCCCAGACGCCCCCAACCCCAAAAACCCCCACATCAGCAACAGTATCCCACATGACAAAACCAAGTGCCCCCCACCCCTACTAGGTGATGGAGCCGATCAATGGAGCCCAGAGAGATTGATCCGATATGGAGCCAGACGCCGTCTCAAGACCAATGTGGTCCAACAAGAGATTTCGATACTAACTAATATTAAGAGCCTTTTTATTTTTCCAGTTCAGGAGGATAGTTTTCTTAGCGATGCATGAAGCAATGTCAACCATTAGAACTGACTTTGTGTCCATGGTGACATAATTTAAGTTTCCTAGCAAGCAAATTGAGGGAGATGGTGGAATGTTACATTTCAGACACTTTGACAGGTCCTCACAAATCTGGCACCAAAATTTCTTAACAGGTGGTCAGAACCAAAGCGCATGGATATAATTATCCGGTATATTGCTTGTGCATTGTAAGCAGGTATTAGACGACGTAAAACCCATCCTAAACATCCGTTGACCTGTATAGTGTACTCTATGATGGATTTTGTATTGTATTAATTGCAAATGAGGATTTTTTTTGTTATTTTAAAGGTTCTTAAACATATCCGAGACCAGAAGTTTTGGTCAAAGCTGACTGATAAATCCACCTCCCATTTTGAAATAGGGATGGCTATTGATTCATCTAATGTAGATAAGGTTTTGTATATTTTTCTTTTATATATCTGCTTTACACTATAATACAAAAAGATTATATGGAGAAACCAGTATAAAATGCAGATCCAGTAAGCATAAAACATGAGAGGTTGAACAGAACAACCCTAAAGCAGGTTCACAAAATACTTAGAGAATGAATCAGAATCAGTTCTGGGATATCTTGCTAAAAAGAATCAAAACTGAGTTCTGCTTTCATGGATTTTTCTAGAAAATATTCCACAAAGTAAACCTTCAATTGGTGGAAAGAAGAATCAAATGTTTGCCTGATGGTAATTTGAAAAGTGTAAAAAAGTAAAGTCATACATTAAACAACATTAAACAGTAAGTTTTGAAAGTCTTCCAACAACCAGAATAAAATTGCACTTATTAGTCTAAGCCCCAAAATCATGTAAATGTATGATGAGCAATGGTTTAACTTTTATTCAGGTAAAAACAAATAAATGTATATCATGATATATTTTTTTTTAAATTACAATATTTAATACATTTCAATTCACATAACTTTCTTTCATTACTTAAGCGTTTTGCTAAAGTAATGATACTTCTTCAAGTTTGTCCTTTCTCACATTTGGATATGTTATGATTGCACTGATCGCCTGATCATCTGAAAATTGAACGACTATGGTACAACTGGAAAACAAGCTAAGTCAAGGCTGTCCATCTAAATAAACCACCCAGACTAGGCAAGGAGATCTCAGATTTAAAAAAAAAAGTAATATGTTGTCGAAAACAATTAGGTGTAGTTGCAAAACACTGTGTATACTGCAATAATAACCAACCCATCATGAAACATGGTGATGGTAGTATCATCCTGTGGGGATACGTTTCCTCCGCAAGTACACGGAAGTTAGGCCGAGAGATAGATGGAGCAAAACACAGGGCAATCACCTGAAGATCTGTTAAAGGGTGCAAAGGAAACTTGATTTGCAAAAATGATAGAGACACATTTCAAAATATATGTGTAGCAGTAATTTCAGTGACAGGCGTTCCCACAGTATAATGACTCAGGGAAGTTGAATACAGACACACCAGTTTTTAGATTTCTATTTCAAAAAAAGTTGAAACTCATGTATGCTTCTCCTTGCACTTCAGAGTTATGTACAACTTCGTATCAGTGTACCAAGTAAAAATCCCAAAAAACACATACGAATGTTTCTGGTTGTGACATCACAAAATGCATAACATTACAAATGTATAACTTTTGCAAGGCACTGTATTTTTCATTGTTATATTGAGTGACAGCATCTGACCAACAACACAGAACATCTAATAACATGCAACAGGATTTAATCTCAAAATGCTCTGAAAACATGGAGCCCCTCAACTCAGGAACTCACTGAATCTCTGTAGTAAACAACAGCCTTAATTAAATAAGTGCTATGATCTTTCACATCAAGTTTCATATAGAGCTCCATTACGAAATTATCTTGGCCATTTCACTACTGCATAGCCATTTTGGAAACAGCCGGAGCAACACAACATCCTACTTCCATAAATGGGTGTCCATTTCCTTTCACATAAAGACCTGGTACTAAAGGGGAACGTTTTCATCCGCCTCCTCACTTTGCACAAAAGCATATCCGTCTTTTATCTAACCCAGTGACTTGATCCATTATGCATAAAGGCTAAGCACACCTTTCTTACTCCAGCATATACAAATACCGCTGCCTCTTACCACAGTGTGGGGCCAAGGTTTTTGTTTTTTTTATCAAGGTGTCTTGACAAATGTTTTGGTATTGAAGTGGTAGTTTGGAAATTATTCAGGTATGCCAGATTTTGAAAAGCTTTATTGTGGGTGAAACGTATATTTTAATGAGACCTTATAGCTGAGACATTCTAATTGCAGCTTGTTGTCACAATACAGTATATTGCAAACATATTCACATCAAGTTTTCCAAATTTTCTCCCACTAGAACCCATTACAAATTTCTTCTGTTTATACTTTTTTTTTTTATAACACTTCAGATCAGATCATCAAACAACAAGATAACGTCTGTCTGTCTGTCTGTCTTTTTTTCCAGCTAGTTTTTTTGATATTCTATATTGCTTACAAGAATACTTTTACGATTCTATATAGCTGACATTATTACTATACAACACAGGATTGGGCAAATAAATTATTGTAGTGACTTCACTTTCACCCACAATCAAAATTTCTTACATTACCAAACAGGTCAGATCCATTCGAGTGTAGAGGATGAGTCAAATGTTTCCATGACCCGAGGAAAAACTGTGTTCCAAAGTCAAGAAATATGACAGCTGATGCTTCTTACCAGATGACAACATCAGAATCATGCAGCCGCCAGCGGGATCTCTGACTTTTATTATCCTTTGGTCTCCAGACACCTCATGTGACCACTAATGATGACTGCACCACAGTTGGTCACTTGGCAACAATGAAAGACGGCATTATTTTGCCTGTTTTCTATTTCCCAGTAGTTAATACACATGAATATGTTGATTAACCCAGCTTACAGAAATAGATTAAATCAGTTACAGTTCAGACTGGAAACTAACCAGAGCAAAAGTCTAATTTATAACAGTGTGCATGGATGTGATGTAACTTTGCAACAGAAAACAAATCTCATTATTTTTTCTATTTTTAATCTTTTAAATAGAAAATAAAATACTCAAAGAAAAAGCTTTCTTCACAGACATTTTGCCAGGTCTCATTTCTTTAAGCATTTTTTTTTCTCCCTTCTGTGATAAAAAGCCAAAAAGGCACATACCACCTATTTGTCACCTGTAGATCTTTCAGCTATATCAACCACCATAAGAGATTAGAGAAATAAGGTAACTGTCTACTTAAAGGTAAAAACCATGAGGAGGAAAAACATAAATTTTATAAGCTGATTGGTTGTATGGAGATGTGAAGAATTAGGAAGTCGATGAGTTTGCATCAATAGTTGAACCACCTTCAGCTGCGGCTACTCTCAGTAGTCATTTTTAGTCTCACTTTGTCACATTGTTGTGAAGAAATTTTCCCCATCATTATTTTGCAGCATAGCATCATTTTGTCATTTCTACACAGTTCTCTTAAGGTCACACCACATTAAATTAAAATCCGGTTGAGGTTTGATCTTGACTAGGCCTCTGCAACATTGTGATTCTTTTCTGTTTTCATCAATTGTGTTGTAGATTTGCTTGACAGTTGTAATAAGGTGAATTTTCAAAAAATGTGACATATTGAATACTTACTTTGGTCCTTCAAGGGACATTGTTCCAGAAGTCTTGTGGCTCATTCTAATCCATCTTAGCTTGTTACTGTAATTAGTTTCATTCTTCTGCTGCACAACCCAAATCTATGTCAGCTCAAGGACATTCTCCTTCAGGCTTTTCTACTAGAGAGCAGATTTCTTTGGAACTGTACCACAGATATGGGGTATTTGCTCAGTCTCTTTGGAGGACACATTTTGCGACCCACTGGCGGGCCCGCCGCCATGGGTGGGCCGGGCCTTAGAGGAGTCTTATTAAGCCTCAAAAACTACAGAACCTGTTATCTCGGTACTTGATCTCTTGTGTTAATTAACAAATTAACACAGTTCCTCATCTGCACTTATTTTCTATTTATTTTATGAGAACAATTCTGGTGGATCTAGAGGGGAATGTCACCCCTTGTTGGCCAAAAACAAATTAGATTTTTTTATTTTTATGAAAAAGTACTGTGTGTGCAGCAGTGCATCAATACATAATGTATTACTGATCGTGTTAATACATATCAAATTTCCTAAAAGTTTAAGTTGCTCTTTTTGCAAACAGTTTTTTGATTTCTTGTTTAGGACATGAAGCAGCAGAGGAGAGGAGAGGAGAGACCGGGATGGATCGACTGTTTTCTGTTTGTCAATTTATGTTTTTGTCACATTGGTTATTAAGTTCTATGGATTTTATAAATAACTTGATTAAAACGAATAGTAAATATCATCATGTCATTTTATTAACAATTACATTATTATTAAAATGTTTTAAAAATGTGAACAAAAAACTTACTTTGAACAATTTGAAATGACTATTGAAAAATAAATAACAAAAATTGACATTAGGATAAATTATTGTGTTGTTATTTGTAGTCATTTATGCAGGATTAACCTGAATGACCTCTTCCTGGACTGTTCTTTAAGCTTTATCAGAATAAACAGGCAGTTTTCCTGGATTAACTTCATAAGGATCAGAGATGTGGATGGCGCGTTCCAGCTAGGGCCTCTGGTGGTCTTTTCTGGTTGAACATCGGGGCTTAGAGTAGATCCTTTGCACTGTCCACTGCATCGTCCAGGGCTGACTCAATCGACTGCTGCCACATCACTAAGATGCGTTCAGAAGACAGTTTGTCCCACGAGAGAGCACCACTGATTTCTCAAAACCAGCCTCATCCTACATCATCTTCAAGCTCATCCCCAGGGGCCAAAATGTCACCAAAAAAAAATAAGCTGCAGCCCACCAGCTAAATTGCCCTGGCGCCGGGTCTGCCCACTGGAAGAGTCAATGTTGCACTTGTAGAGTAATTTTTGTCTACTGGCCACCACTGGGATTTTTTACTACTATCTCATGTCTTAATCGTCTTCGTTTGTAGATAATGGCTGTCAATGTGCTGAAATCCCAAAACCTTAGAACTAACCTTTTACAGACAAGAGTCTTGTCTCATCTGTTCTTGAATTTCACCAAAGATCTCCAGATAATATGATGCTTTGTTTATGTTTCTTTATGCTGTCAGACACTTTTATTTGAGTGACTTTGTCATTTTACAGGTCAGGCTGTAATACATCTGGACATGGCTAGTGAAATTAAACCCCAACAATGTGGTTATTTACAGATGATTAATGATTTAAAATGGGGGTAAGATATTTTTACACAGGTCCAGTGTGGTTTTGGATGTTTTGTTTGACAACAATATTTAAAGCCATTTTTACAAAACTGCTTTCATCATTTATCCAGGTTTCTTTTTGTCTAACGTCAGATATAAGTTGTTATAATGATCTGAAACACTAAAGTGTGACATAAAATTCCGAAATAGGAGAATTGTGGAAGGGGGTAAATACACCTTACAACACGGTATGTGAAAAGGCAGCATAGATATATAATAAAATATTGAGTACAACTGAAAAATAAGTTTACATGGGCTCAATCCCATAAAACAGTGACTTCTGTTTGTACCATTGTCAAATTTGCAGTACCATACTTCCTAACATCAAGTGATTTGGGGAGGCAGCTGTACTGTAATTGTGGCGGATGTACGTAAGAAAATAATTAGATCATTGTGACATTGTGTTTTGCCTCCAGCTGCCTGGTTTTCATTACTTTCTTCTAAATGGGTGTGTCAGGCTCCTGTTTGTTCATCTGCGCAGCGGTAAAATTATGTATTTATTTGTGACTGATAATTAACTCAGCACTGCATGATTGCCATTCATTATGTATTGGATGTGATTTTATTCTGTGCTCATGAATTGCTTTTCGCTGGGCTACATGCAACATAAAGTAATATGATATTTTATTTAGGTGAAGATTCTGAACAGTTAGATATTTTTCTTTGGGTTTCTGGGCTGCACATGAGAAAAAAAAAAACATTTCTTAAGTTTCATTTTTGAGCAAATTCTAAGAAATGTGTAATACCAGGAGATGGCAGCTGCCCAGTCTGTCCATTGGGATCTTCTCACAACAGTTGCATCTCAAACATGATGTTTCCATTACAAAAGGGACCTTATCAAATATTAAATTATGCTAAAATGCTCTGTTGGGTAGCTGCCATGGAAATATAGACTGCAAACATTATCTCTCTCTGATTTCAGACTGATTATCTACTCATGAAATAAACAGGGAGGTGGTTCTTATGCACACGGCTAATGGCTTTTCCTTTCATTACTGTCTTCCTTGTACTGCTCAGAATTTGGCCCTTAGTGTGAGGAGTCCTCATAAACAAAGGATTATAAAAACAGAGGAAAACTCCTCGTCTTTTCTTCTGGTTTCTGAAAGGAAAAAGAAAAGAGAATCTCCATCTGACTCTGTCCCAATCTCTGCTGGGTACAGATGTTCTGTCTCTGTCACTTCTTGCCTTATTAATTAACCCTGCCTGGTCTTTTACTTGTCCTCAGTAGCAAGATCAGGTTGGGGCTGCAAATCTCAAAGCAGTCCTGTCTGTGCTGATGAAATCACACAAAGAAATATATATATATATATATATATATATATATATATATATATATATATATATATATATATATATAGAGAGAGAGAGAGAGAGAGAGAGAGAGAGAGAGAGAGAGACACTTAAAGCTGGTCGTAAAACAACACCCCAAGCTTTCTTATATACAACACTTCATCACCTGAAGATAGAAATAGTATGCCCTAAATGAAATTCTCCAAAGAGAGCATTAGTCAAAGATACAACCCAAAGATCTATGGTAACTCTGGAGAAGCTTGGAGACAGCCACAAATCTCACTTCTACCAAACAGGAGCAAGAAGAAAGCTACAGTTAAAAGAAAATCATAAGGAGTGTTTTTTAAAGTTTGACACAATGCATGTAGAAGACAACCTCAAACATGTGGATGAATGTGCTCAGAGTAGACAAAACAAATGTTTTACTTGCAGGTCGATCAGCACAATATTATCTGTGAAGAAAAACTGACATTGCACCTCACCCTCACACTGTTTTATCCAACTGAGAGGCATGGAAGTGGCAACGTCATTGTGTGAGGATTAGGCAAGGCAAGGTATTTTTTTTTGTATAGCACACTTTTAACAACAAGGTAATTCAAGGTGCTTTACACGATTAAGTGGTAAAATAAAAATAGCAGTAAAACACAGACAAAGCATATAAAGTAAAAACAGCAATAAAGCAAGAAGCACAGACAAAACATGATACATCAAAGCATTACTCAAAGGCAGCTCTGAACAGATACGTTTTCAGTTGTGATTTAAAAGAACTCAGTGTTTCAGCAGCTTTGCAGTTGTCTGGAAGTTTGTTCCAAATTAGAGGAGCATAGAAACTAAAAGCTGCTTCTCCATATTTGGTTCCAATTCTAGGGATGGTGAGTAGACTGGAATTAGAGGACCTGAGTGTTCTGGTGTAGTAACAGCAGATCTTCAACATACTTTGGTGCTAAGCCATTCAGTGATTTATAAACTAATAAAAGTATTTTGAAGTCTATTGTCTGAGCTACAGGGAGCCAGTGTAATGACTTTAGAACTGGGATGATGTGCTCCACTTTCCTGGTTCTAGTGAGGACACGAGCAGCAGCGTTCTGGATCAGCTGCAGCTGTCTAATTGACTTTTTAGGCAGACCTGTGAAGACGCTGTTGCGGTAATCAATCTGACTAAACATAAACACATAGATGAGTTTTTCGAGGTCTTATTGAGACATCAGTCCCTTAATCCTAGAAATGTTCCTCAGGTGATAGAAGACTGACCTTGTTATTGCCTTTATGTGACCCTGGAGGTTCAGGTCTGGGTCCATTACTACACCTAGATTTTGGGCCTGATCACTATTTTCTATCTGTATTAAGTGGAGCTGTGTGCTGACTGTTGATCTTTCCTCTTTAGATCCAAAAGTAATTACTTCTGTTTTGTTTCTGTCCAGCTGGAGGAAGTTATGGCACATCCATCCATTGATTTGGTCAATGCATGTACTTCGGGTTCAGATGGGTTCAAAGTCACCTGGAGACATCGTAATGTAATGATTTGTGACGGGGAGTCAAAAATTCAGCGCTTTTCGCTCAGCTAACTTAGAAGAACCAGCTCTTGTAGCTCTCAAATGTCTATTATCTCTCAGAGCCACCTTTTTTAGCCAAATTCATCTATTTTAAACAGTTCATATGTTGGTAAACATTTTATAATTAGTTGTTGATAAAAGTGTTATTTTAATGTAGATTTTACCAAAATAAGCAACAAAACCTTTTTTGTAGGAGACAGGTGTTTTACTTTGTTAATTTAATAACCATTTTAAACTGATGTCACAGACACAAACCTTACTGTCAAGCCCAAGCATGCCAGACATGACAACAGCAAGCTTTAGGAACAACCTCCAGACATCCTACTGTATTTCATTGAATGAGGCCAGGAATAGTTACTAAAACAGAAATGATTAAAATTTAATACATGATGGTGCGCTTAGAAAAGACAAATACAAAGATTGTTGAAAAATAACTACTTTCATGTGGGCAAGGCCTGCAAACCTTGAAGCTTACAGTATGTGCATCTAAATCTAAATATTGTAACCCGCATGCATAAAGGAAACATCCATCCATTGAGTACTAAGGTTTGCTTTAGTCCAGTGTTTCTCAAACTTTATCATTCCCCGCTTCGGACAAAGGAGCATACACAAGCCCCCCCCTGCTTTTATCGCCCCAACAGAATGGTGACCACGCCTGATTTTTAAAGTATTTTATTTATTCAAATAGCCGAGTTAGTCTACAAGTTTTTAAGGGTATAAATTAGTTGGAAAAAGGGGTTGCGCACTGTTATAAAACCGGCTCAGAAATATATGCTGTGTAAATAAATAAATAAATAAAGAGCAAAATACTAATCCCTGTATTTCTCCCGTTGGTTGACCGTGTGACTTCTCTGACTGAAACGTTCCCTGATATTTTTAGATATTTGTACATTTTGTAGATGGAATCTCTGATAATGCAGCTACTTCAGCTTGTTTTGTTCTGCTGCGATATATTCCAACGTCAAACTCCCAGCCCGATGTTTCAGGTCCCGGTTCTGTTTACAATAATGATCACAATTGCTAATTTATTTGAGTGTGTTTAATTTTGTGAGAGGCGGGAGCTGGTGGATTTAATTTACAGTGCAGTGAAACATTCATGACGATAGAATTTAGGGGTAAAAATCTATTTAAATCCCGTTGCTGTCATGCCCCACCTGCAATACCTCTGTGCCCCACTAGTTGGGCTCGCCCCATAGTTTGAGAAACACTGCTCTAGTCCAAGGCCAATATTCTCATAAATCTGACCCTGCTCGCTGTAGTCATTTATTGTAAAACATGTTCTCTATCACTACTCATTCAAATGCTCACTACAATGTTTACGGTCCAGCAACCAAAAAGCTGTCATTAAATATAAAAGTTTTGCCACAGATGTTCATTTGAATTTAGTTATTTTACTGGGCCATTTTTACCACATGAATACTCTTAAATCTAAATCATCTCATTGTAGCTCTAACTCAAGGGTTGCGTTAACCGAATATTTTCAACATTTGACTGTTTTTCTTTAAACCGTGACGGAAATATCTGAAGGCACTTGGTCGTTTGGACAGATTGCAATTCACACCCCTGACCACTTGGTCCAGACCCGCAGATATGTTCAACTTTTCACATGGAATTCTGGTAACTAAGTCAACCCAAAAAAAAAAAAAAAAAAGATCTCCATTTGATCATCATCTAAGACTTGGACACCGCACCGAATGTATCTCACTATTCGGTGTTGGGGTGGTTAGGGGCATGAAGCATGTCTGTGACTGCACCGTACACAGACCGGTGGAGACAAATTGCTGCAGCTTAACCACTGATGCAAGAAGGGTGCATGCTGCTGAATTTCCTCCCACTGAAGTGATCATAAAAGCCCCCCATTAAGAGAGCCTTGCCGAATTCCGATCACTTCAATTGAAATGTTGCCTGATTTCAAAACTTTGGCAGAAGCGGTGCCAGTAATTTTAGTCTCCACTGTGGCAACAGATCGCGGATACAAACTCCGTTATGCACAAGCAGGTGAGGAGTTCATCTCCATGCCAATCATTCACGTCACAGCAGGTGAAATGTTCATAATACATGTGGCCTATTGATCTGCTCAATGTTTGATGTCACTATGTGGATTCTGTGGTCAGAACACCATTGAAAAGTGAAAAATACTGAAAATGACATTTTAAAATTTGAAGGGTAAGAATAGATGACCAGATTGTTTTGACCCATGTCAGTCAAAATGACAGAAAACAAAAATTCTATCTGTATGTTTAGGGTGATTGTTCTTCTGGAAACAAACCTTCTCAGACGTAAGTTTTTTTGTATTGTTTTTTTAAATAGCCTCTACAGGATTTCTGTTTAAGTGCTATAATTCCCCCAGTCAACTCTTTCCTTTATTTTTTGAGGACAGACCAAAAAAGAAAAAAATATCCTAGAGATATTAAGTTACAAGTATATTGTCTAAGCATCTGTCATGTTGCTGTTAAGCATTTTGACCCATATGCAAAAAATACCACAGAGAGACCTGTTATATAAAAGGTTAAAGATTTTATTTTAACATTGATAAGTGATAATGAAGGTGAAGGAGCCAGGAACACTGCAGGGAAAAATGGAGGTAAAGAGCACTGCAGAGAGAGAGAATCCACAGGTGAGAATTGAATCCTTTATGGAGTAATTGCCTCAGGTCAGGCTTACTTGGTGGATGGAACGCCAGGGAGGAAAAGCTAGGAGTCTGGGATGTCTACGAGAGCTTCCTGCTGAATTTCTGGAGACGCAGAGATGGTGGAATCCAGGAGCGAGGATAAAGCAATGAGGGCGGGCAGGCAGAGCATGGAGCATGAATCACTAAGGAACTTGGAGGTTGGAAGGCTGTCAGACGAGGAATGACAACCAGAGCTTCTAGAGAAGGTGAAGAACGGGTCACGTGAAGATTTCAACAAGGAACACAAGAGGTAAGTAGGTTTGTCTTAAGGAAGGCACATAGAAACACAGCTGTTAACACAGAAGACTTGAGGTTTCTTTACCAAACAGTTTCAACACTCAAGCACCTAAGATCTAACAGCAGAACCTTATGTCCTCAACAGGTGATGAGCTCAATGAGCTGCACCTGTGCAGGTGCAGCTGGCAGGCTCCGCCCTCGACTTGATGGACAGATCGTAGGCTCAGATCCCTCTGGTGGAAGTCTCCAGAATGGTGGAGAAAAGAGCAGGAAGCAGAGAGACGAGGACGAACACAGACTCCTAACAATACCATAAAAATCCATTTTGAATCCTCCCTCTTTCTTTTCCTATCACATGAACAAACATGTTCTCTTTTCAGTTTTGCATTTCAAGCATTCAGATCTTCCAATGAGTTTGGCTACACAGTGGGAACTAAATGAAGTAAATTTACTTGCTGTGCTGGAAGGAATCACTGGCCGCCCCTACTGCTTCTCCCTGTGACCATAAATAGGCTGAAACCTGTGACACATTTAATTAGATTCAAGCTGTCAGATGTTGTGTTTTTCCATCCCATCTTGTAGTCCTAATTGATCCTTGTG
Organism: Valencia hispanica; assembly: GCA_963556495.2. Classification (NCBI taxonomy): domain Eukaryota; kingdom Metazoa; phylum Chordata; class Actinopteri; order Cyprinodontiformes; family Valenciidae; genus Valencia; species Valencia hispanica. The sequence continues at coordinate 10,863,806 of OY747717.1, read as the reverse complement.
GTCCGTAATGGCTTGACGTCAAACAAGCTGTGTCAGCTCTGAGGAACAATGCTAAATAATTGGCCATTGTCAAAACTTATAATAAATCCACACAGCTAGATGAAGATGGCAAATTGAATGAGAAACTGACATTTTTAACTGACATCAAAATTGGAAGCAATAGCCGTGAGCTTGCATATTATCATTTCAATTAAGAACCAGCTGATACTGTGTAATGTTCTAAAGCAAAAAAGTAAACAGTGGTCCTCTGTCATAGCAAATCCTCTGATTCAGCCTGATAAGTAATAGAAGCGAGGATGGAATTCCTGTAAAATCATTGAATTAACAAGAAAGATAGAGCAACATCATTTACCAGGAGCATCTGGATAAAATCCTACCAACTGTGCTTAGTAAGAGAGTAAGCCACATGTCATGGAATTAGCACAGTGTGACAATAGGCAGCTGCACTCAAGAAGCAGACCTACAGCCAGATGAGTCTCTGGTCTTCATTATTAGTTTCACAGAGATGGGCTGGTAGATAATAGATTAGCATTTGGCAGCAGTCCATCAGATTCTAACACACGGATTAAAATCCAATTACTACTTGATTTTAACATATAATGCAAATATTGTGGTGGGATAAGCTCAAAGACATTGGTAGTCCTAAAAAACAACAATTACATAGTACATAACAATTCCCTCATTTGAATAAACAGGACCTTCTCAGAGAATATAATTACATGATTATATACACATGACGGTGATAATTTGTTTCAGATAAATAAGTGTTTGAAACTGAAACAGTGGTGTTGTTTTTGAGATAGAGTAGCGTTGTTACAAATCTTGAGACGAGCTTTTGAAAATCAATGATGGGAACCAAGTCAAAGTTGCAAGCCTTTTTTTTTTTTTTATGTCCCGACAATATCAGATTTATGAGTGCAAGTGGAAGAGAACCCAATTTTCAGCTCTACTGTGACTGGTGGCAGGTTGAATTAAACAGGCAGAGAGAAGTGATGAGACCAGCACTGTTAAACAACGGTGTTAAACAGGGCTTGATAAACATGTGTAAATAAATTAAAATAGCTTTTACATTAAGAAAGTTTGTTGACAGAGCTAAAATCCAAAAGCTAAAGCCAGAAAACACCAGCTTTGGCATGCCACATTCAGATTTGGTAAGAGGACAAACAACAGAAGATTTAGGTGTAATCGTGTCAAAGCTGATGTCAAAGGTTTTGTCTGTCTCAGACAAACAGTGATGCATGGTAACAACAGAAATCTGGTGCTTCAGCCTCGATAGTTAAATAGTTCAAGTGTTCATGGGTGGATAGCATAAAGTGAGACTTTTCAAAAGCCCGTACCTGGAGCTCTTGAGAACTTGTTTCCTAAGAGTCTGTTTATGCTAGCTTGATTACACATTAAACCAACATCCATTTTGCATCCATACGTTTTTTAAAGCATTGATAAAAATACAATTTCTATTTTAGGCTTCTGTATCAAGAATGGTGTACAGATTCTACTAACCTATGGTACAATGAAAGTTTCAATGTGCATGTCTTCTGAGGTAGTTTTGAACATGATATTGTATTGTAATAACTGATAGGTTCCCTATGCCTCACAAATAGGGCATGTGACTGAATGGAAGTAGAAAGGCCCATTTCTTCTCACTTCAGTTGCACAATAATAAACATCAGGTTTCTTCTTCCTGAAGAGAAAGTAGTTCCTCTCTGAAAAGGCTGTGATTGCGGCATCCAAAAATCCAACTCCAAATGCACTTCATTGGGATGCCATTAAGCTCCAGCTACACTGTGAATGGACTGTTAATACTGACAGACCGGTCCACTGAGACTATTACAGCTCTTCTGCGAGAGGAACTGAGGACTTTGTAGTTTAGTTTCCAAAAAGGTTCCGAGAATTTACGCCACAACTGACATCTTTCTTCAATAAAGGGCCATTTGTTAAAAACTAAGTGTTTGTACACAGCTTCAATAGCCTTTTAAAAAGAGATTAAAATCTTCAATATCTGCCCCTTAAAGTGTCTACGATTTATGTGTACAATCAATTCTTATGACCAAAAGTCTAAGTCTACCTAGGTCAATATTTGTTTGTAACAACATTAAAAATAAAAATATAAGGCAAGTACAGCAAGTTAATTTACTACAACAGTAAAAAGTGTAACCTGCAATGTCACTTTGCCTACAGTGACTTATGTAATGATTTATAGCCAATCTTCAAAGTATTTTATCAGGATTTTTTGTTTATTGACCAACACAAAGCAGCACATAACTGTGAAATGAGGGGGCAATTATATATATTTTTATATATACATAGATTCCAAATAGGTGTCATTTAATCTTAGTATAAGTGCAGCTGTTCTGTGAAGGCCTCAGAGATTTGTTAAAGAACATTAGTAAACAAACAGGATCATGGAGAACAACAAACACAGCAGACAGGTCAGGGAGAAGTTTAAAGCTGGCGTACGTTAAAAAAATATATCCCAAGCATTGACCCTCATAAATAATACTAGGGCTGGGCGATATAGAAAAAGAGCATATTGATAAAGGGAATAGTCATATTGATCGATATCGATAATTATCGATAAACATCACAAAACGTAAAAAATATATTTTAAGTGCCTCCCCGGTCATTTTGTTATTCTTCAATGAACTAATTTTAACTAAGAATTAAATTAATTATTTTTCAAACACCTCTTTTTATCATGAATAAGTTTGTAAGACACAGAAACAAATCAAGAGACCTGAGTAACATCAGTAAATACAAAGAAAAGTCATATTATTAACCATTATATTATATATTTTTTAATTGTTAGTAATTAAAATTAAAGGCTTATCTTGATGCATTTTAATCTTTTAAACATTTTATGACACGTTATAATATTAACGGCTGAAACCTTTGGTTTAGTTTGTCAATAAAGCTTAGGCTATGTGCACACGTAGCCGTTTAAAAAAAAACCCGAATATTTTCACCACCTCGTTTTAAAACAAATCTCCGTCCACACCTAAGCTCATAAGTGTTGTTAAGCACATTCATAGACCTGCCTAACCTGTAGGGGGCAGTAGTTCCCCTAAATCCTATCCACTCAGAGTAACTTTCTATGTTCTAACCATATACTGTAAATGGTTCTAACCAATAACTTCTACAACAGCTTGTAAAAGCTAACAAGCAAAAAGCGCTTGGACAATCGATGATGCGACATCTCTGAGGGCATAAATGCTGTTTCTGAGTGTAAACACAGATAGCACAAGTGATGTCGGAGCATTTTTGTCCCGGAAAGTGATGTTGCGGAGCTGAAATCTCCAGTTATTTCTGTCCACATGCAAACACTTAAAACCAAGAAAATCCAAATCTCCGCTTTGGCCGGAGTTTTTAGAAATAATTGTTTTTCTGTGATAAAAACTGGGTTTTCGTGTAAGTGAAAGGCCAAACCGCAGGGAAATATCTGCGTCTTTCCTTCGTGTAAACGAGGCCTTATTCTAATTCATTTCAGCCGGCTGGCCTATCCAACCCTGTTGTGTTTTTTAAAGCGTTTTTCGCTTCTGAGGACCGGGGGCAGAACTGAGGGAGACATTTTAAAAGCCACAGGTGTTGTTAGCAGCCCGACCTGGGTAAGTTTCCTGTGTCTCTCTGTAACGGATTCGCAGCGAGAGGGGAGTCCTGCTCAGGACAACTGATCATAGTATTTTGTTTGGTTTATTATTGCTACGTTTAGTGTTTTAGAGTGTCGAGGATCTGTTCAAAACGGGATGCAACCTTTACCTGAGTCACTGAAACATTTATCCGGAACAACTTCCTCCGCTGCTCCCTTGCTGTGACATCTGACCGACGTGAAGTTACGGCGATGGTTCTCTTAGGGACTATTAAATCATTTCCTCCTTATTGTGGTTTGAAAGGAGAGAGGGGTGGCTGACAGAGCCGCTGCATATCAGCGGTAATGATTTGTTTGGAGTAAGTAATAATTGTTGTATTAAGCTACCTGATAGGCTATAATGAAAAAATGAGGGAAAACTTTTTTTTTCTATCGAACTTTTTTATCGACCCCTTTATTTTCTATCGCACCACACGTCTATCGATCGATATATATTGCTATCCAGTTATCGCCCAGCCCTACATAATACTGTACAAACAACTGTAAACCTATCGTGACATGGCCACCCACCTAAACTGACAGCCTCGGCAAGGAGAGTATTAATCAAAGAATAAGCAAATACAAAGTACTTGTGGAGGAGCTGCAGACATTCACTACTTAGGTTGAAGAGTTTGTTGACCTACAAATTTGACGTTTTCAGATAGCAAGATTGTAGAATAGTTGGAGGAAATTCATAAGAGGTCCCCCCAGCAGTTTACCTCTAGCCATTTAGAGGAGACACCAAAGCATGAGGAAAAAAAGAATTCTGGTCAGATAAAACCAAAACGGACTGTTTTGACCCATATAAACTATTCAATAATGAGAAACTAAACATACTCTCCATCATAACATGTGATAGTGGCAGTATCATATTGGGGGATACATTTCTTCAGTAGGAAAAAGCCAGCTGGTCAGAAAAACATATATAACATACAGCTAGAGCTTCAATGGAATGGTTCAAATCACAACTTATTCATGTGTTGAATGACCCAGTCAAAAGTCCAAACCTTAATCTAATGGAGAATATCTGTCAACACCTAAATACTGATGCTCACATACACTCTCCATTAAATCTGCTGGCGCCTGAGCTGTTTTGCAAAAGAATAATAGGGAAAAAGGTCTAGTGTGCACATGTGTTAAGCTTGTAGAGACATACCCCAGATTAGCTGCAACTGTAACTGCAGTGAAAAGTGATTAAAGAAAGGATTGACTTGAGAAGAGCTCAATACACATGTATGACACTGTTTTCAGATCGTTCTTTCTAAAACGCTTTTAAAGATCATACATCCTATTCCTCCACCTCATATGTATACACTGTTTTGTGTTCTGTCACATAACATCTCAATACAGCTGAAAGGTCTTTACATCTGTTTTATATGTTTTTATTGTGCCTGTCTGCATGGCTCTCTCTTTAAAGGTTTATGAAAGGTTTTTGCCTGGCTCTGTAGATCACATGGTTCATAATTTTAGCTATGAATAGCTAATATTTAAAGTCCTTTATAAACACTGTGCCAAAAATAAGCCGCAGCTGAACTGTTCAAAGGATTTTAAAGATATTCTTAATTTCTTTTACTTCAAAAAACACTTTCCTACTGTACTTTTACATGTTCTGTAAAATATTTCAAAGAGTTGTCGAACAATACATTTTCAAGCATTGTGAAGATCTTTCAAAGCTTGGTGTCTTTTCTGATCATCGGTAAACTCTTTGTACCTGATTATGACAAGATATTGTGCTATGCAGGCTTTGAAAAATAAGAAAGTGTAAATTTAGAGGTATCAGAATAAAAAAAAAATAACTACAGCAAATGAACAGAATCTGAAAACTTTTGCTCGCACTGCACAAACCACATTGATCATTTCTTTTCGATCTTCTTTCCCTTCTAAGGAGAAAAGTGACCAATCACATTAAAAACCATGGGTCAGTCTGCACTTAAGGTTTTATTAATTATGCATGGCTCTCCATTTAAAGCAGGAGGCTATGAAACAACAAAGTGCGGCACAGTGTATTCAGATGTGCATACATTAGCCACATATTGTTCTGTGAACAGGCACAGGAAGACATGCCTTTCGAATGGCTCTAATGACACTGACCTAGCTTTTACCCTTCTGAGCTGTCCACAGTATCTGTATTTAATATTGGTACGCATTATAGAAGTTTAAGTTTACAATTTTGGGACATATTCTACAATATGGTAGCTGTGGGAATTCCTATATATGGACATTTGTAAATAAGATGTGTCTTCCATCTAAAGAAGAACTGTGATGTTGCAAAGCTGCAGAATTTTATTTTCTGCAAACTTTCAAGGTATGGCTAACTTTTTTTGCAACATCGCTGATGATTTTCAAAAAAGGATTTGGCAACTTGTTTGTTTTAAAATAACGTAAAAAATAAAGGTGCATGTTTAGTTAAAATAAACATTTGATACAATAATTTAAGATGCTAGTACTGTTGAGTATTAAACAGTAGCAGTTTGGTAATTGAGACTCACTTTATGTGTACATTTAGAGAAGCTTTATGGAAAGATACCAGTTTTCCTGTGGTTGGAAATGAATTCCATCACCTAGTGATAAAGACAGTAAAAGATCATGTGTGTGGTGTGATACAATACCTCTATGCCCATAAATACTTTAAAGACTGTATGTATGTGTTATCTAAGAATAAAGTATTTCATATTAAACGTTCAGCCCCCAAAATGTTAAAATGTATTGGAGGAAAGCTCTGGAGGAAAGCTCTGACCCCCTTTTGCTTTAATAGCAGAGAATACCTGAGGTAAAATACCAGAAGATTGTGCATTAAAGTTAGTTGTGGAATTTTGAGGACAAAATAGTCATTTTATTAAAAATACATACATAAATACCATTTTGGTTTCTTTGTTGTTTGTTAGTTTTTTTGTAAAACATTGACAACTTTTATTTAACCGAAAAAAAGTTTTCTTTATGGGTTTCACACATGCTTTACATTCATGTTTTGTATTTCAAATGTAATTTATGGGTTTAACAATACCAAGCCAGGTTTCGGTAAAATAGAGTGTGGCACATGTGAAGAAGTCTGAGCTTTCAGGGTTGAGAATCAGCATCTCAACTATTTTTGTTAGCCACGGAGCGGACATTAGTCAGGTGCATTGCGGTGCAAAGGTTTGTGGACACCCTGTTGCCCAACATCAGTACCATGCTTGACTGTATATAAGTTGTCCACTCACATGAAATGTAGTATTAGCTTTAGGTGAAATCTTAGAAGACACCTATTCCAAACAGAACCACATTTGTCATGTCAGTTTATATAATATATCTCCAAAAGCCCTCGGGATTTTCACAAATTTAGGACCAACCATTTGTTCTCATGGCCTTGGAACTATACCACTGGCTTTTTTTTCTCTTCCACAATGTTCAAACATGACCAGTGACCTTAACCAAGGCAAGACCATGCCATTACATGTTGTTTTTGATTCTTTTGGGACCTCCTTGGAATTGTGCTCTTGGAATTTTGGTAGGGCAGACACTTTTGGGAATGCTCACCACTTTTCCATGTTTCCTTCTTTTGTGGATAAAGACTCTCACTGTGGAATTCAGGAATCCTATATCCTTAGGAATTGATGTATAAACTTTTACAGACTTACGGATTTCATTGGCTTTGTTTCTCATCTGTTCTTGAAGTTCTTCAGATTGAAAAACGACATATTGCTTTTTGGAAACATTCAACCTATATCATGTTGTCAAACAGATTCGATTTAAGTGATTTCTAGATTCCACACATATGCCAAAAATCATGCCTGGATGTGCCCAATGAAACTAAACCAAAAGAATGTGCTCAATCAGGGCTGAATTATGGTTTAACAGAGGGGCCAGTGTCTTCTTCAAATGCTCAGTTATATTTGTCTGATAAATTTTGAGTGAAGATCTAAAGCATTTAAGTGCACATTGCTCGGTGTAACATCTGCTTTTGCACAGGGAAATATTTTTTGGGGGGATTGTGTTAAGAGCGTGAATGCTAATATACTAACACATGGGGCTGTTTTGATGTACAACAAACAAAGCTGAATCATTAAAGGAAAAAATATTCTATATAATATTATAATACAATAGCCTACATATTCGTTTTTAAAAGCAGCAACAGAAGACAGTTGATCAGTTATGTGCACAGTGCCTCTGTGTTCTAAACTCTGCAGCCCACTCTCTGATCCATTTCTGCATAAAAAGCGACTAAAATGAGATTGAAATCTTTAAGCTGCACACCCATTCTTACACTGACTCACTGTACCAAGCTTGCCATTTATGTGTGAGATAATGGGCTGGGGTGCCCCAACGTCATGGCCCCCAGCGATTCCGGCCAATCAAAAAGCTCCGGCCCAAACCTAATGAGCCCTGGAAGTTATTAAGGTGACTGATCGCCACTAATTCCCTGCAGGGACTCTCCGTGGAAACGGGAGGAAGTGTAAATATGAAGGTCACAAATCTGGCATTTAACTGCGAGTCTGCACAAAGCACTCCCCATGCCTGACCTGAGCAGCAGCTGCCGAGTGTCTCCTCTCAGATGCTGAGGGAGTAGCTCAGGAAGGAGGGCGGAGAGGAGGTGCGGTGGGTTGGGAGAGAAGATTTCAGCACCGGAGCTGTTCACGGCAGGCTTGGAGAAGACTGTTGTTCTTTCTGCTTCTCGACCGTGTGTGCTTTTCTCTGCGCGACTCGGGATCATAAACATTCATCTCGCCCCCTCCCCCCTGCGGGGCGAACGACGGGCGACAGAGAGGCGCACGTACTTCATTCGAGTCAGGTCTTGCCATGCTGAACGGCCGGGATTGAGACGGGGAAGGGTAAAGTCTCCAATAAGTCGCGGTGAAGAGCAATACGTCCCGTTTTACGGTGAGTTACTAAACACAGCCAGCCTCGGTACAGGCATCGTGTTATTTCATATTTTACATAACAGAAGAAGAAAAAAAAAAACTGTCATTCGGGGTGAAATGTTGGCCGCGCTCAGTTTTACACTTGCATAGGTGGATTTGTAGAGAAACCTCATTAAATATGCGTGCGGGAAAAGAATATTTAGGTCAGCCTCATTATGGGTGGGGATGGATGCGATTGCTATCAAACTACAGTATTATTCCCACTGCAGCTGCTTGTACATTTCTCTATAGCAGCTCAACAATATAGGCACAAACTTCAAATCAAAAGGAAGAGTGTAGATAGTTGTCATTAAGGGCGATAAATATTAAATCACCTAAGGTTTCCAGCGACTGTATGTAACTGTAAAAAGCATTCAGGAAGAAATTCTGCAACTACTGGCACGCTTGGATGATCCTCTTTGCTGCAGACACCAGTTTAGGCTGCTTTGTCTACTTTTCCCATGACTGTTACACGGGAGAGTGCTGCTCCCCATTGAGCTCTCCATCAGTCTTGTCCACTGGCCCCTCAAAGGTCCACAAACAAGCCGAATGTGTTGTTAACCTTGGAGCAAGTCCTGCTTCTCAGCCTGTGACAGATCCCTGCAGCCTGAGCTGCCTCGCCACTCTGTGCTTTTTTTTTTTTTTTGTAAAAACTCTCTCAGAGCCTTTAGCTGGCACAGGCTCTGTGCCTAGCAGTGTCTGAATGCCAACATGGTGTCTCCTGCTTAACGACGCATTGAGATTTAAATTCCTCCTCCATTCTTCTGGGTTTTTTCTCTCTCTCTCTCTCTCTTGCTTTGCTCTGTTCAAAAGCTGAGTTTAAAGCCCCCATATGCATTTGCTGAGCCATGAGCATTTCCTTTAAGTGTCACTGTGGAATGGTGGGATAAGAGGCAGTAGGATGTAGGAAAGGAAGAGTTGCATTAGGTTCTCACGCAAATCAGTGTGTTTCCTCTTGAAGCGTTTAGGAGTCATCTTATTCAGGGGACTGCAGGCAACCCAACCGGTATTCATCCAATTTGATGTTGATGTTAAATATTTCTTTGTGAAAGCACATCCATTTACATATTTATCATGTTATCACTACAAACCTCTAGGTACTTTATTGGGATTTCATGTTGGTGACAGAAATTAGATCAAAACTGTGAAGTGGTACACCATATCACAATACACGGTTTTCTCTTTTATTCCCCCTCAAATAACAATCCGAAAAGTGTGGCAGAGATTTTTATTGACCTGCTTTTATTGTAATAAAAGCAGGTCTAAGGTCTAAATCAAATCTAGATCCAACAACAGCCCTTAAAATTAACCTTAACATCAATAGAGTCCACCTATGTAATGCAATCTCATCATAAATACAATTGTTCTGGGAAGGTCTCAGAAGTTTGTTAGAGAACATTACTAAACAAAAGGCATAATGAAAATCAAGGAACACAGTAGACAGGTCAGGGATTAGGCTATGTATAAAATTAAAGCAGCGATAAGTTATAATAAAATAAAAGTGGCCGAATGTGTGAACCCAAAAAAAGCAACAAGAAAATCTTGTTTCAGCTTTGTCATGTATGAGGACAGAATAAACATCTGGAAAAAGGTGCTTTGGCCAGATGACTCTCATGAAAAATAGTATATGTGAAAGAAAAGTGAAACTACACCATCACAATGAATGCATGGTAAAAGCCGTGCGCTATGCCGGTGAGGTCAGACTGTCCCCGTTCACTCTGCCTGAACACCAAGCCAGGACTGCGGGAGGGTTATAATAGGCAATTATAAGGGTTTGTAGAGGGGTCTCAAGTATTCACAGATTTTAGCTATAATCAAAGCATGCTCATTTGTCAGAATAGACTATGCCTAAGTCTAATGTAAAATGTATAGCCAGACTTGTACAGTGATTTTAACAGATCCTCTTCATCCAATCTGATTTAGTTCGAGGTGTTTTGCAAATATCAATAGATAAATATTGTAGTCTCTGGATGCTTGTAGCTCTAACTACACTGAAAGGTGGTCCTACAAGATATTGATTCAGAGGGCGGCTGAACACAAAGGCACCCCACTGATGTGACAATATGTGAACAAAATCCAGGGGTATGACTACTTTAGCTGGACACTATTTGTGTTTGATGATTATAGCTGGCTCAGATCTGGCTGAACTCGTTAGTGTAATTGGTTCCAGTTCTTTGCTTGCCTGGTTTCTGGGTGAGATCCTCAGCTAGAGGCGGACTCATTCCCACGAAAAATCTTGCACTGTGGTCCGTTCATTTAGAAACGTCCCCGCCTTCTCCAGAACAAGGAAGGAAAAGGAGGACTGGTTGCGATTGAAATCAGCACATACCAGTGACAAACCAGCGTTGGAAAAGGGAATTGTACAGTCAGAGAAATGCAAACAGACTCCCTCCCCCACAGTATTAGAGAAAGCCAGGTAGAGCTTAGCATCCGCTTCACAGTGAAAAATTGATGAAAAGGGAACCAGCATGTAAGATCATGCCAGCATAATGTAGCTTGAACATAGAGATGCTTTTGGTGGAGTTGAAATTTTATCCATTCAGCTCAATTTATATTTAGCATCCCCAGCTTGTAAGAAATTATCACTTGAGCCAATTAGAGAGGACAAGATATTTTCTCAGTGCAGCCAGGTGTAATATGTGAACAATGAAACAGTGTTTTTATTCTGAAGGAGCGATATGATCGAGAAAATGTAGAAAATGAAATACCATGCTGCTGCAGGGCATTATGTTTTAAGATGAATGTGTTTTTCTTAAATATGCTGTTTGTTCAACCTTAAATTTCTGATTTTGTGACCCGGATTTATAAACGGGAAACAAAAACACTGGTACAAAGTTTATTTAAAACTGGCCTGCCAAAGGGCAAACCAATAAAAATTTTAAATGCAACCTTTTTCTGGCTTTTTAATGTTCCTTTAAGGCAGCTTTATAAAATCCATCAAACTGTCAACTTTGGCTCCCTTAGTAAAAATGTGTTTTAAGCCTTAAAAACCCATATTTTATACAGTAGCCAGATCTTACTATAACAAAAAAAAAGAAGAATCAGAAATCAGATTTGAGTATATTTTTTTGTGGAGAAGAAAAACCATACTTTAAGAAATAAAGACATCTTTGCATGCAAAAAATCTATCTGATCATGGTTGATGTGTAAAATTTTAACAGTTCAATTGAAACAAATATTGGAATTCATTTATTAACTTAATGTTTTATCGTCTAAGTGTTTTCATCATCAAAAAGTAACTTGTTTCACATGAGGGTGAGAAACAAACCTTTTTAGATATGAATTTAAAATTCACATATTTTATCAATATCACATGATCTGCAGCGTATTGTGTTTTACCCAGCTCTCGTGTTTGGGATGTCTCTTTTGGTCTTTTTATTTTTATTTTGAACAGTGACCAATATTTAATCCTTCCACAGTTTCAACACACTCGTTTCTGCTCCAACGGGGTTAACAGAGTGTGAGGAGGCTATGGTGCTCTACTTAATCGAAGACATGCATAAATGTGTGATTAAAGGACTGTCTAACTACATAACTACAAAAGGTGTTGGTAAACACGCATCCTGCTTTGTTAAGAGTCTTTGGTCTGAGGCTGAGCTGAGCTTATAGCTTTGGTTAAGGGCATTGCATCTTTAGATAGATGGGAAGGTACAGCGACCAATGCAGCCTCTGTTTTACTGCTCTTAGTGTTGATCAGGGTAAATGCTACACAGGCTTACATTGTTGAAGTCATCCCAAACTGGTACAAAACACTACAATTTTCCACATTTACCTGTGGATTCCACTTTACTTGTTCTATTCGGTCTGTGTTTTCCCTGTTGTGAAAACCCTAGTGCCATACCCAGAAGAAAACTGGAGAACTTTTCCACTGACTGTCTGGGAGCTTCTAATTGGTAACACACCATTTCCTGTTTAAATATGACTTGACAGAGATTCATTTCCCTTAGCCATTCCTTAAAATTGGAAAAACAAGAATATTATCACGTTATTAAGTATTATAGTAAGGCAGGCCTGTGTTGGTTTTCAGAATTCCAAAGCTGGCTACAATTAAATAGCTACTCAACTAAATTTGACCATATCCACAGTAAGAGTAATGACTGAAAAAAATAAAAAAACTGGAACAGTTTCAAACAAGGCTTGATGAGATCTAAAAGTTAGCAGGATGTTAGTAGAAGTCATATAAAATCTCCTGAACCCAATTTAAAAGAACTGCAATAAAAACAAATCTACCTTAGGGTCACTAAGGATACCACAATTGCCCTGTGTTTAGCTCTGCTAAAAAAGGATCACCCCCCCACCGTAATAATTGTGCCAATTCCATAATTCACAGTGGGGATAATATGTTTGGGGTGATGTGCAGAGGACAGCTGAGGAGGGAATATTAGTGCTGACTTTAAGATGCCCCTTTTGTCCTTTACTTAGAAAAAAAGAGTAATAACTTTCTGTAAAAGCCGCTGCAAAATAACCTTAGGGGAAATTAGAAATTTGTATAACATCAATGTCATTGAGCCCTCAGTGTATTTGTTGGAGCTGTCGTAGCATGAGAAAATGTGCTTGCCTGAGATAGTTTTGATGTTACGTTGAAATACAAACTCACCAGAATATAGAAGAAAGCACTCAAAGAGGCATGAAGCAATTGCAAGGATTTTAAGAATAATGCTGCTGAATCAACTTCTTAAATTGTCACTATTTATATTAATGCTCTCCTGAGAGTCAACAGCTTTCAAGCCTCAGCAGACGATCGCGGATGTCTGCTGACATTAATCATGAGCATTAGTAGATGCTAAACTTAAATTATCCCCCAGTGTCTTGTGTTGAAAAACATGAGCTTTCAAAGAAGAAGGTGGGAAAAAAAAGAAACTTTATTTCTCTCATAAAATGGATTAGATAAGAACATGCTGCACAGGTTATATAAAGAACAAAAACAAATCAACTCCTGATGTCCTTCAACATCTCCAGAATTCTCAGCTGCATTGCGCTTTAACAGTGGAGAAACATTTCCTCAACCATATATGTCAGGTTGTGCCCCAAGCAGCGGCCCAGTTTTCCACTCTCTTTATCCAGATCCTTTTTTATCCGGAGGCATTTAAATCATTCACATTGGTCTTGGAGGGAAAGCAAAGATGGCAGAGGCAGCTGTTTCTGCAGGAGCTTGGTGATCATCGTGCCTCTGGGATCTTTGTCCCACCCTTCTCTGCTGGCATCACCCATCCAATGTAATACAGAGGATAAATCTGAGAGGCTGCTGAACCTCGGTGGAATCATTTCTAAAGCCGACAGTACATAAAGCGAAATGGGAAAAAGAAATCTATGCAAGATATTGCCCTAAGTAAGCAAGTTTTGGCAGATAGAGAAATGAAATGGCTGTAAACAAGCTGCTGTAAAAGCACTGCTATTAAAACAGTAATCTTAGGTAAAGTCATAGCAGGCTGGAATTTTTAAATAAAAGTTTATTTCTTATTCCTTATTTTGTTTTCTTGTGTTTCAAGCACTTTTAACTCAGATAAATGAGGACAACTCTGGAAATGGATCCATAGATACTTGATGCAATAGTTCTAGGCAATAAAATCTTTAATGAATATTATCACTGGGGGGACTATTATTCTAAGATCTTGATATGTAGATTACCAAAAGCAATTCAATAAAACCGTTAGAAAGAAAAAAAAACATAGATTTTGCAGCAGGTTCTTGATGAGATTTTTTCCCCACTTCTTTGAGTGACTACAGCACATCTGAACTTGCAAGGCATTACCAATTTCTCACACTGCTCTGGTTTGATATTGCTCTTTTCTTCTTCTAGTCTGTTTCATATTTTCAAGTCTAGTGAGGGTTTTAAACCCATTTCTTTCTTCACCAGAGATCTTCCAGAGGAGAGGGTCAAATCAGGCCATGATCGTCATTTCATTATTTCAATAATATTTGCTTCGAAACGGGAGCATTATCAGTTCAACAGTGTGACAAAGAATCCTGACCACCATAAAAAATTGCTTGATTAGACACAGTGTTCACAAGGGAACAACATGTTACTAAAATATTTTCTGTGCTTTATTTGGTCTCCTGCTATATAAATAATAACTCTTCTAGTTTCAGTTTAATCCCACTTTGAAACTCAGCTAGAGAAAAATAGTTGATAGTTTTGTCAAGTTGATAACACTTTAGTGAAAATTTGATATTTTCTAACAATGTAGAATATAAACAAAAGTATGTTCACACATTTCCACATTTTGTCACACTGCATTGTACTTTATTTGGATTTTATGTGATGAACCAGGAAAACATTTGTGAAATATATGAAAAGCGGTTGACCTGCTAATGGATTTAGCCCCTTTTACAATAATATTCCTAAATACAATCCAGCAACCAGATACTCTTAAGAATATAGTCACTTTTTGAATAGTCTACTTTTGTGTGTTGGAATTTAAGCATCAATGCTGTTGTTCTGTAAAAGCCTCAGAGGGTTTGTTACAGAACATTAGCAAAGAAACAGCACCATTAAGACCAAATAACACAGTTCCTAATAAGAGATAGTTGCCCACCTATACTAATAAGCAAAGCAAGGAGAAATTTTTTTTTTTCTGAAAATTAGACAACAAAATCCTTCCACGGTAACTCTGAGGTGGCTGAGGTGGGAGAGTCTTTCGACAGAACAGTTATTAGTTGAGTTCTCCACAAAGCAGGCCTTTGTAAAAGAATGACAGAAAAGTTGGAAGGAAGGCAAAGCTGTCATTGATGTTTCCCATATGCCATGTAGTGCCAAAACTGTGAAAGAAAGGTCTCTGGTAAGACGAGATCAAAGTTCAACGTTTTGGCCTGTAAGCAAAGTGCTGTTTGTGGATTAAAACTAACAAATCACCTTGCCATGAAGACACAATTTCGACTTTGACATGTATCTTTTTATTCTGTCTGCACCACAGCTACACAATACTTTGTGTTAATATGTCACATAAAATCCTAATAAGATGCAAACTTTGGATGTCATCACCGTTTTGAGATCAGAAAAGGTAGTATGCACTGACAGAGAAGGAGTCTGAAATCATGACTCGTGTTTCATGACATTGTAACGTTGACAATGATGCTGGAAGTCTTTTTGCCACATACACAGACACTTTCACACTTCCCTATTTCCAGTAGGAACAACAGAAGCCTAGAAAGACAGAAGCCTAGAAATTTTGCCGGATCCATTTTTTATCCCCAAAGGCAGAAAAGCATGAAATGATACATAGATATTATGTTTTCATCCACACACAATGCTTTTGAGAGAGGGGTTTTTCAGTGTCATAATGAATTTATCCAAGCAGCATGGCATCGATAAGCATGTTCACTGTAACTTCTTGTTCTTGTTGTCTGACTTCAAATGCCATGAACAGGAGCAATATTCCTTGGAGAAGTCAAAAGGGGGGTAAATGTTTACACTGGTTACATCAAACTTTGCAGTGTTGATGCTCCAAACATAATTTTGTTGTTTCTGTGACAATGACAATTTTTATCTTGAAACTTCAGATTCTCATTTGAATTCTCAGTTCAGAGACGGGGATGGGACTGGCTTAAATTCGCAATTTTGCCATCTCACCAGCTGCGCTGCCAGTGTCCTCTGTGTCCAAAATGTGTGTAAGCAAGGTACTTAGTGTGCTTAAAGTTGCACACATTTTTCCGCCACAGTTTTTTCTATAAATCCCAAACTTGGTATAGAAAGTGATTAAAATTTTCAGAGCCCGTTTTGTGTCTAAGCAAGCTTTATAAATGAGACCCCAGATTGCTGAATTAATAGTTGTCCTGTGGACAGATTCTTCCACCTGCACTGCGCATCTCTGCAGCTTGTTTGTCAAATTAGTGCTCTTCTTAGGTTTTTGTTGGTGCCATACTCTTTCCATTTTTGAATGATTGATTGAACAGTGCTTTTTAACATGTTTAAAGCTTGGGAGATTGCCTTAAACCTATTCCTTCTTTTAACATCTCCATAACTTTATCCCTGGCTTATCTGCTGTGTTCTTTGTTGGTTTGCAATGATGTTTATTCAGAAGTGTTCTCTAAAAAAAAACTCTGAGGCCTTCATAGAACAGCTCTATAAACACAGATTTAGGAGGTTTTCACTAACATACAAATCTTATTACAAAGTAAAACAACTTTTCATTACCAAATAGATTAAAACATTGATGAATTTTGCATTTCCCAGAATAACCCACAGTGAGGCCCATAAACCTCTTGCATAATGCAAAAACATGTTAACATATAACAGAAAAAAACTGAAACTATATAAAAACAGGGGCTGCACAGTGGCACAGTTGGTAGCACTGTTGCCTTGACCCCAGCAAGAAGGTCCTGGATTCAAATCCCAGCCTGGAGTCTTTCTGCATGGAGTTTGCATGTTCTCCCTGTGCATGCGTGGGTTCTCTCCGGTACTCCAGCTTCCTACCACAGTACAAAAACATGACTGTTTGGTGAATTGGTTTCTCTAAATTGAGTGTGTGTGCACGGTTGTTTTTCCTGTGTGTCTCTGTGTTGCCCTGCGAGGGACTGGTGATCTGTCCCGGGTGTACCCCGCATCTTGCCCCATGACAGCTGGAGACCAGCACCAGCACCCCCCCACCCCCACCCGCAATCCTGCATAGGAATGACGAGTACAGAAAATGGATGGATGGATTTTTAAAATGCAATACCTCTAAACATGCCAAGATGACTTTATATTGACAAAGTAAAACATAGGAAAATGTACGCTCAACTCTATTTTTATCTTTGGTATATTTTAAGAGTATTATACTAAAAAGCCACATCTATATTTATACATCTTTGTTCTTCAAAAAAATGTCTGTGTAGTAACCCATTGTCAAGCTGTCAGAGATGGGGGAAAAAAACACATCATATTTCACTCTGGAGAGTGTGACGCACACATGCAGGTACTGAGCTCACAAACGTTGTCAGTTAGATACAAACAACAACACACAAAAAAGATGTTGATCAGTTTGACAGACTTGTGGTCAGAAGCTTTGGTATTTTAAGTTGCAAATGGCAGGTTGCACAGCCCAATCTAATGGCACTTAGGTATCAAAGTCAGGCACTGACCCATTTATGTCAGATTCAGCTTATACATGGTGGTAAAAAGAAACCAAAAAACATAGGGAGGATATTTAAAATTCATAAGTCAACCTAAAAAATTTGGTCCCCTGCAGAGGCAGATATTTTCTTTTAACAAATGACATCTTATAGGTGCTCAATGATGCAAATGCAAAAGCAGAAAACATTTATTTCATTTGGCTGCCTTTAATTTTAACATATCTTTTTCTTGTTAAAAAAATAATAATCATTTGAATCGGGAATTTCTTTAGTTGTGAAAACAAACTTTTTAATGATTTTGGACAATATTTAGGAGCATGTTAATGTTCCTTGAAAAACCATTCATGTACCTTAAGTTTCTTAGGACTGTTATGTTAAAACTACACAGTTCAATCTATCATGTTAGGATTTTATGTGATAGACAATGCAGCACATACTTTTAAAGCAGAAGGAGATTATATGTGGTTTTCAAAGTTTGATAAATAAATATCGGAAACGTGTGGCATGCATATGTATGCCCCCATTACCCTGATACCTCTAAATAAAATTCATAACAGTTTAAAATTGAAAGTTAGTCAAAAATAAATGTCTCAGAGCTTTGTTGGAGAATATGAGAATAGAACAGAGAGTAGAAATATCCCTTTATTGTCCCACAGTGTGAAAATTAATTTGTCATAGCAACAAGTTGAGTTAAGCACAAAAATACATTTTGCACATATATAGGCTGCACTTGTATATAAACTTCAGGTTTTCATGTTGTAACATGTTATATTTACCCAGGTACACGGAAAGTTTCTTTTAAGTTAAATTTAAGACATGCTTTTTTTTTTTTTTCGCTCAGCCTGAAAGTATGCAGTATGGCCCCAACACGTCATCAACCAGGGGTGGACTGGTGTTGTAACAGAGAGCTTGGAGGTTTATTTACTGCTGGTGGGTTGTGGATGAGAAAATGTTATATTTTTATGAATATCTCAAACTTTCAGGTACTGAGGCAACCTATATTTGGAAGCACTGTGAGTTTAGGTGGGCTTCCTTTCGAAGAAAAGAGAGCTATTGATGTAGGGTAGCAGCTAGCTGACAATATCTAAATAGTTGATAGCAGAATCGAGCGCAGCACCGAGAGGTACTAATCACCTGGAGATGCACCAGTAGGGCTTACAAAGATCTTCTATGAGGGGAAGATGTCTCACTCACTCAGCAGACACACAGCAGGATCCTGAAAGTGGCTCAAGCCTAGCTGCTTTTGGAGTACAAAAGCAAACGTTCTCACCACCAATCTAAAAAAGACTGGCCATTTGGGAGAACTCCAGAACCTCTCTATGGTCAGCCTGTATCAAAACAACACCAACACGACAGTCACATGCCTGGTTAGAAAATAAAACATACTTTAGCCTACCAGAAAAGTCTTCTATCTTCATCTTTCTCTTGCACACTTAAGCCAATGTCTCGCCGTAGATTCATTGGTGTCAAGCTTACGTGCAGTAGCTTTATTTCCTTCTTTGACTGCCAGATCGATTGATTGCATCATAGGAATTTATTTGTGTGTTTTCCATTATGAGAGTGGTTTGTGACAACAGGACGATAAAACAGGTAAGATAACACTCTGAACTTTGCCTGCAAACCACCATTTAAGTTAATTGATAATCAAGTCAATGAATTGTGTCACATTGTGGGAAATAGCATATCATTTCAATAATAATATGATGCGGCACCACATAACTGGGAAACGTAGTCTTGTACATCCTCAGAGTTACGGAGCGTTGACACCAAAGCGTCAAAAACGCGCCACACGCCAAAGTTTGACGCTTGAACATTTGCAGCTCGACGCGCAGATTGGACGTGCGTCAAAATACGTAACTTGTGGGAGGAGCTAGTGCCAGTGTTTTTGCAAGATGAAAGCTGTTGATCTAGCATTGGAATAGAGAGTCTCCATTCTCTATTTACTGTGGAGAGTACCCTGCGCAGGTTCGTAGGGTCTGTAACGTGAAAACTTTCAAAAGTGAAAGTGAACTTACCAGGTTGCCCTATCTCCCCATTTATATTCCTCCAAGCAAGGTCATTTTTATTCCTGTCTCTGTAGAGAAAGCAGCTGGTGTCATATAGCTTGGGGTGATTAGCCGCGGCTGTTATCAGTATTTCCTCCATGTTGAATGAAGAGTTTTGCCAGACCTGACCCCGCGAACTGGGTCACAGCATCACGTGACACCGCGTCATCAGGCTCCTGATTGGTTGACGCGGCACGAATTGATGCCGAAATTCAGATTTTTCAACTTCAGCAGCAGACGCAAAAACGGGCGTCAGCGCGAATGCACAAAATGCACCACATAAAATGACGCACGTATTTTCTGACACGCGTATTTTCTGACGCGCGTCAAACGCTTCGTTCGTACAAATTTGACACGCGAATGAGGCAGAAATGCATTTTCGCGACACAAAATGCTCGTGACGTGACGCAGAAACCCTGACGTGCGTCGGCGCGCTTCTGCGTTGACTTTACATGTAAACCAGACGCCCTTGACACTTCAAACGCGTTAGGTGTGAACGCACTGTTAGAAGAAAAATCCAGCAACAAGCAATATAAGCCCACAGGCCCACACTGGGTAGGACTACTTTATTGAATGATTATTAGTATTAATATGATGAAGAGCATGGTGTAGACCTGTTCCATATGAAAAGTGCGCTGCAATGCTAGCTGATTCAGCGCTACAATAATAAAACTGACATGAATTAATCATAGGCTTTTTACAATTGGGAGATTTGTGCTGAGAATTATGACAATTTTTAAATGTCATTTATTTTCAGAAACAGAGCCAGGAGTCAGTCATGATGAGGAGATTTCTCCTGATAGTATGGAAGCAATAGGTGTGTGAACAAGCAGGCATTAGTTCCAATATAACCACTTTCTATGCCTAAATGACCATACATATTTTTTCTTTAAAAGTAAGACAATACACAAAGCCCAGATTTGAAAAAGAGTGAAATTAAAGTAATATAAAATAAGCCTGCATACTTTGTCATTGAAAATATCTTAATTGGTTAAGTCGAATGTGCTTTCCATGTCAAATGCACTAAAGCTTTACAGAATATTATTTTTTATTGTGACACAGATGCAGCAGGTGAGTTTAGGGAAACTGGATGAAGTGTGAACGGCAGAACAGAGTCTACCCAGGGATTGATTAAAAAAGCAGCAGAAAAATATAGATTCTGATATTGTTAATGGATGTGTTGTAAAGAATAATGTAGATGTGAAAACATGCTGAGATAAATCTACCTTGTGAAGCCATTAACACTTATTTGCACTGAATTGAAATTTTTTTTAGAAAAATACTCTGAATTACGAGGCTTGACAGAACAGTGTGCAGTTGTAGCTTTAACATGTAAGGTTATAATTACATGATTCTAATAATTATAGGTTTTGATATAAAGTGGGCCGGTCTGAGTCATGAAATTCCAGGGCTGAAAATGAGTCCCACTCTGGCCCTGGCAGGGACCAGGAAGCTGGTCCATGCTTTCCCATTAACTCCCATCAGAGTTATTGGGAAGCTGAAGGGAGCTCAATACAGGAGAAACTCGGAAGAAAATCTTTTACGACTTGCAAAAGAGTTGAGACTTAGACATTGATTATCTTCAAGCAGGACAATGAACCCAAACACAATCAGAGCTACAATGAAATTGTTTATATATCAAAGCATATGTATGTATTAAAATGGCCAAGCCAAAGGCCAGACATAAATCTAGTTGAGAATATTTAACAAGAGTTTTATGTTCAAAGACATTCTTTTTTGCAAAGAATAGGCAAAGGTTATCACAATTACTGTATGTGTTACTTTATGCTAGTCTATTACATACAATTCTAATAAAAAATGTTGATTTTTGTGGTTGTAATGTGATAACGTGAAAAAGTTCATGATGTAAGACTACTTCTACAAGGCACTTATATATACCCGATCAAACAGTCTGTTTTTATTGGCTTTGATTTTAGGTGCCTTAGGGGGTGTAATAGCACAGGATTTATTATTATTGTTCCTTATTCTACCCCCATTGTGTGTGCGCCCTATTGTCTTTGCTGGCTATTAAGGAACCATTTGTTTTCTGTTTATTATCTCCTTTAAAATGGACAAGCCCATTAGCTGCACTGAAAAAAAACAGAGGATCCAGCTGTGGTAGCAGCTTTTGAGTGATATATCAGCCTTGGCTTCCTCATTTTAGGTCTCACCCTCAACCATCTCTCAGCTTTTAAGCTTGTTTTGGTACTGAGTGGTAACAGCAACAATTCGAACCCTGCCTTTTTTATCCCTGAGATCTAATAGCTGTCTTTGTTCAATGGCTGAGTGAGCAATGCTCTGAGCTAGAGTGCAAGGGCCAGGTCAGTGAATAATTAAGTTCCTGTGATAGTCCCTGTACCGTTATGTGCTCTTAATGCTGCAAGATAAATTTTTTAAAGCCCAGATATGAACTTTAATACGAAATCTTTAAATACTGATGTATTAATTTCTGTGCCTATTGTTTGTGCTATTGAGGATGATTTGTGATAGAACTGTGTGGAAATCTGTAGGGTAGACACCGCTAAGATTGAAATAACAAAAATCTAAAACAGGCCTGAAATAATAATTTATACCAAAACCTCTTCATGAGTCACCATTGTTTACTCTCATCACACATAAGACCCACTCATAGCTGAGGGCTTTTGGGTCAAACCACTTGGGATTGGCTCCAAATACAAAGCAACTGCTCTAGGAATCAGACATACATTTAAGTGTTGAAAGTATCATTGTTCAGAATCTTTAAGATTCAACGCTACAACTTTTTAGAGTTTATTTATACACTTTCCTACAAAGGTATTGATACCCATTGAACTACTTCACTATTGATGTTTATTTTCATGTCTTTTTTTGTTTGAACATATATGCAAAAACCAAAGAGTTCAACAAAACTTTGTTGAAGTCTGTGATTCCAATTGTTGTTCCACGTAATGTCTATGAAGTCTAGTAAGGGCCTGAGGGCATATGGCCTAAGAGCCTTTTAGACTTCTTGACTTGGAAGGAAGACAGAGAATGACTCCCATTTCACTTCAGGTAAATGTGATTAGGTTTCAAACAAGCACTCATGTAGAGCATGGATGGATAGGATTGCATTTCAGAGCAAAGACACATATCCCATGTGTAACATAATCAGGCTGAATACATAATGCTGCCTTTCTCTACAATGCAATTGCATCTCACTTAGGTGGAAATGAGAACGTGGTTATATTCTTCACTTCTTACGTCAGCAGGAAAAGGGAAGCTGGTCAGAGTTGATCAGAGAAAAGAGCTAAATACAAGGCAACAATTGTTAAATGTCTGGTAAAGACTGCCAAAAGGTTTGGGACTTCGGCAGTTTCACCTTTTAACAGGATAAATACCCTAAACCTGGTTTGTCCATGTCCCGTCCTCGAGAGCTACGATCCTAGAACTTTTAGATCCCTGCTACAACACATCTAATTTGAACGAATAGCTCATCGCCAGGCCTCTATATAGCTCAATGGCTGAATCAGCTAATCGATTCAGGGGGGTTGGAACATGAATAACATCTAAAATTTGCCGGATAGCAGCTCTCGAGGACTGGCTTTGGCACCTCTGCCCAAAACATAAAGCCAAAGCTGGGATGGAATGGAATGGAATGGTATGAATCAAATTCATCTGTCAGAATTGCCCATTTAAATTCTAAATGTAGGCTAAACCTCTTGAGATCCTGTCGCAAGACTTGAAAATTGTTATTCACACATGCTTCACCCAGTCAGGCTGAGCTTGAGCTATTTTGAAGATGAATGGGCAAAGATGTAGTTTGCATGATGTGCAAAGCAGGTGGAAAGAAATCCTGAAAGTCTTGCACCTGTAATATCAGCAAAAGGTGGTTCTGCAAAGTATTTACTTTAACAGGCACGAAATATATGTTTTTAAACTTTTATTTGTAAAGAAAATTTAAAATCCTGTATATGTTTGTATTAGCTACAATCTTCTATTGCTTTAGGTTGGTCGCTCACACAGATTCTCAATAAAATCCATTGAATTTTGTGGTTGCAACATAACCAAACAGAAAAATTAAAGTGGCATGAATAGGGATGGGTACCGAAACTCGGTATTAAATTGGCCCCGGGGCTGATTCTGACGGTCCACCCGGACCGATAAGCTTCAGCCTTATCGGTCCTCTTAACGGTAAAATTAAGGTGGTATTCATGTTTTGCGGGAGATGTAAACACAAGCCAAACACTGTATTGCAGTACACTCCTCCTTAACAAGCACACACGCTGCGGGGACAGAGTGGCGACTGCTGCGCGCTCACGTGTGTGTTCGCCTTACAGATACGATGGCAGAGCGAACGAAAATAGATGCCGACAATGCATGCTGTCACATATGTAATAAAAGCTTTGCTTGCAAAGGCGGGAACACAAGTAATTTGACCAAACACCTTGTCAAAATCCACCAACTACAAACCAAACGATGCACGGAGTTTGACCGCCTGAGTGCTGCAGCAACAACAACCTCTGAATCAGATACAACAGGTATGTATGTTTGTATGCAAAGCAAGCGTGAACCATGGACATAAGTTTGCCATTTCATTCTTACAATTAATACATGCTGGATATTTTGAACAACAGCTTCCTTCTTATCCAAGTAAAAAATGTTTTTATTAAACTACAGTTCATTTGTTTTCCCCTTTTGCTTTAGTCTTTCAAAAACAAAAGTACAGATAAGGATACCGATAAAGTACCGGATCAATAAGGAGTATCGTTAGGAGTAGTAGTATCGATAAATCCTTTACGATACCCATCCCTAGGCATGAATATGTTTGCAAGATACTGTCAAACTGGCAATGCAATGGAGTACATAAAGGAAAAAATGTGAAAAAGACATGCCAATTTAAATGTATCCAAGCAGTTTGTATCATTTAAAAATGCTATCTCAAACCCACTCCAATAACCTCTAAAAATATTTTTGCTATCCAAAACAAACAAAAATACTATGGTATACATTTTAACTGACCAATATGTGAAAAGTTTGAAGTGATGGTTTCAAATTAAATTCAAACTACTGCATCTTCCTGAAGATTTTATGAAAATGGTTTTGTCACATTACATTGTAAAAACCTTGTAAAGGTCTTTGAATAAAAATGGCATTACTCTAGACACGCTGCCCCCTTTTTAAACATGACCTGATTACTAACTCTATCATGATATTGCTTTTCAAACCTGCGTTTTAATGGCATTTGAAGATACACAGCTTTAAGTAAATAAAGCTCCAGCATCACCTTCCTACACATGCAGCACTGTAGCATGCAAAATGTGATCACCAGCTTAGCCAAGCTGCCACAGATTTTCTTGGACTTCAAAATTCTATGGCATGATTATTGCAACTGTCCGATGCCATAAACACTGCACATAAATTCCAATGCCACAAAACCAGTAAAACACTGCGTCACTTCATAACTTTACTTGATCTCCTCTTACACAGTTCAGACTTTCTGTCTATACTGATGAACATCCTATCAATCCAACATCCGGAATGTTCACAGAAGCTCCAACTGATATAATCAGACCTACTCGCTATATAATAAGCTGACAATATTTTGACCATTGTGGGTACTCGTATACTGTTTATACAGCATTGAGATTTCATCCCCAGATCATTAAGTATGCAAAATACAAAACAATTAAATTGGGGACAATTAAATGGGGACCTCACATCCAAAGAAAAGGTAGACTGTCCTGATGCGGTACAATTCTATGACAACCTACAAGCTTTATCCCAATATACAGACACTACAAAATGAAGGTGTTTCAGAAGTGGCAAACATACCTAAAACTTGGGGAGACTTGGTGTTTCACAAAATGTGCTTAGTTTAGAGAAATTTGTACACAGTTAAAGGATGTTTTTAGATATTCTAGAATACGTGTTGAAATTAAAAAACAGCGTGAGAACAATTTCAACAAAACTATGCACTGCCCCTGCCAGTATCTTCAAATTGTCAGACGGCGGTCATGTGATCTGGAGGATTTCCCATTTAAGGAGGAGCTACTCACCAGCTCGCCGCTCTGACATCACTTTTTACATGTCCCGAGCTCCGCAGCTGTGCTTCCAAGCATCGCTAGTTCCCGGGTGTAGCGGATTTCCCAATCCTCACAATCACCCGATCCTACCGTCTCGTTAGATCTTGTAATCCCAGCTTTCTCGACAGATCAGTCCTCACGTTCAGGGATTACTATACTAAACCGCGTGCTACTGTCCTTCCCTCGCTCGTCTATCACCGCGCTTGGGTCTCAGCCGCACGCAACACTCCTATCGGTCTATCAGGCCGTGATTCTGACAGGATGTCAGAGCCTGCAAAAGTAGACCCAGCGGAATTCGAGCGGCTTAGGTCCGAGGTATTATACCTCCGCGGCGTTGTCGATCGCCAAAGTTCCAAGCTGGAAGCCCTGACCGAGACGCTTCTCCAGCTTTCCGCCTCCGTCACCACGCTGCAGCGTCAGTGCGCGCCGGGCAGCGAGGAACCCCGGATTGGATTACCGGAAAAGTGGAATGGAGTCGACGGCCGGCCCGACGGGTTGCTCGCCACGTTAGAGATGATTTTTGAATGCCAGCCAACTAAGTATTCAACAGAGCGCTCTAAAGTGGCCTTATTGACTTCCCTTCTTTCTGGCCGAGCCCAGGAATGGGCTGCCGCCCTTTATTACTCTAAGTCCACAGCCTGTAATCAATTTACAGTGTTTGTTGAGGAGCTGAAGAAGACCTTTGTTCCACCCAGTAGCGAGGTGGATTTGGAGTCCCAGCTCCTCCACCTACGTCAGGGAGATCAGTCCGTTTGCCATTTCGTTTCAGAATTCCGTACCCTGGCCGCCAAGCTGAATTGGGGGGACGCTGCCCTCCGATCCGTCTTTATGGAGGGATTAGCAGGCTATATTAGAGATGAGATGATTGGCCATGAAGCTCCAAAGACCTTAGATGCTACTGTCGATCTAGCTCTCAAAATCGATCAGCGTGTCCTGCTTCGTCCCCGACCGGAGTCGCGTCGGTTCAGGTCTTTTAGATCTCCCCGATCCTCTACCCCTCCTCCTCCCTTGGCTTCGGGAGGTTTTCCTGCTGATTTGCCCGGTTCCTCTACTGAGGAGCCAATGCAGATTGGAAGACTCTCTAAAGAAGAGCGCGATCGGCGTTGGCGTGAGGGGCTTTGCGCCTATTGCGGCTCACCTAAACATCGCCTCTCTAAATGCCCACTACGCCGGGGAAACGAAGAGACCAGGTAGACCTTGGGGGAGTTCTACCTGGTCCTAATCCCTCTGCCGCCCCTACCCGCTTCCAACTCCAAGTCACTTTCCACCTCGAACATCAGCAATTTCCATTATTAGCTCTTCTTGACACCGGAGCGGCTGAAAACTTCATTGATCAGGACCTGGCTCATCGGCTTGGAGTCCCTCTCTCACCTATTAACCACTTCATCCCTGTCACCTCAGTGGATGGTCGCCCCCTACAACCCTATCCAGTCCAACACCAGACCCAATCTGTACACATGTCCATAGGCAGCCGTCACGAGCAGATTCGGTTTCTGGTAGTTTCTGCTGGCTCCACCCCACTTATACTGGGCTACCCTTGGTTTTCCCGCCATGACCCCCATATTTCTTGGTCATCTTGCCGCATTTTAAACTGGGGTCCCAACTGCTGCCAGCACCGGTCCTTCCCTGAGACCATTGCAGCCTCGAAGGGCTCACAGGAGTCAGTGGGTCTGGAGGAGATTCCTCCGGCCTACCGAGATCTCGCCGCTGTTTTTAGCAAGGAGCAAGCCTCCACTTTGCCCCCCCACCGGCCCTATGATATGGCAATTGACCTCCTCCCTGGCGCTGTCCCTCCCCGTGGCCGCCTTTTTTCATTGTCTGCCCAAGAGACGAGAGCCATGGAGGAGTATGTGGCTGAGGCCCTTCAGAATGGTTCCATTAGGCCGTCTACTTCGCCAGCGGCTGCAGGATTCTTTTTTGTTAAAAAGAAAGATGGAGGGCTTCGCCCCTGCATAGATTACCGGGCCCTAAATAGGATGACGGTAAAAAACCGCTACCCTCTTCCGCTCATCTCTACCGCCCTCGACTCTCTCTCACGTGCCACCGTTTTCTCTAAGCTGGACCTCCGTAGCGCCTACAACTTGGTGCGTATTAGGGATGGGGACGAGTGGAAGACGGCATTCGTCACCCCCACCGGACTGTACGAGTATTTGGTGATGCCGTTTGGCCTTTGCAACAGTCCTGCCGTCTTCCAGCACTTTGTCAACGATGTCCTCCGGGATATGTTGGGGCGCTGGGTGTTTGTTTACTTAGACGACATTTTGATATACTCCCGCTCCATGGAAGAGCATACCCATCATGTTAGATCAGTGCTGAGCAGACTCCTGGAGAACAAGTTGTTTTGCAAGCTGGAGAAATGTACCTTTCACCAGCATTCTGTTTCCTTCCTCGGGTACATCATTTCCTCTGACGGGTTGGCCATGGACCCCCAGAAAGTCCGGGCAGTTGCTGACTGGCCTCTGCCGTCCAGTCTGAGACAGTTACAGAGCTTCCTGGGGTTTGTAAATTTTTACCGGCGGTTTATTCGGGGTTTCAGCTCTGTCGCAGCACCCCTTACCTTCCTCACCAAACCGTCTAACCAGCCTCGGCCCTTTAGCCTCCCTCCCGAGGCTGTCCGATCCTTCCGACACCTTCTCCGCCTGTTCACCTCGGCTCCCATACTGTTGCACCCCGACCCTGAGAGGCCCTTCGTGGTAGAGGTAGACGCCTCTGATGTGGGTGCAGGGGCTGTTCTTTCCCAAAGAGGTCCTGATGACAAATTACACCCCTGCTGTTATTTCTCGCGGAAGTTTTCCGAGACCCAACAGAGGTATGGCGTTGGCGACCGAGAGCTGCTAGCCATTAAATGGGCCCTAGAGGAGTGGCGTCATTGGCTCTTGGGGGCCCGTGAACCATTTCTCATATGGACTGATCACCAGAACTTGATTCACCTTCGTTCAGCCAAGCAGGTTAACCCCAGACAGGCCCGCTGGGCCTTGTTTTTCGAGCCTTACAATTTCCACCTCGCCTACCGCCCTGGCTCAAAGAACATTAAAGCAGATTCTCTTTCCAGACAGTTCTCCCATTCTTCCCCCCAGGCTGACCCCGATCCCATTTTGCCCGCCCAACGCTTTCTGGCTCCCCTCCGTTGGCCTTTGGAGGACTCTATCCAGGTAGCCCTGCGCGAAGAACCCGCCCCTCCGGAGACACCTCCGGGCCACCTCTATGTCCCCTCGGGATGCCGTCAGGAGGCTTTAATCTGGGGTCACTCCTCTCCCTTTTCAGGACACCCTGGTCCTGTAAGGACGTTGCAGTTCCTTAAACGCGCACTCTGGTGGCCCTCCATGAACCGCGACGTCCACGAATTTGTCTCAGCCTGTGACGTCTGCGCCCGTTCTAAACCCTCTTCCTCCTCCCTTGCAGGGGAACTTCAACCCCTTCCAGTTCCGAGATGCCCCTGGTCTCACATCGGGTTGGACTTTGTCACCGGTCTCCCCCCGGTTGACGGTCTGAAACCATCCTCACCATTGTGGATCGGTTTTCTAAAGCCGTCCACTTGGTGGCCCTGCCCGGTCTACCCTCTGCCAAACGCACAGCCGAGCTCTTGCTGGAACATGTTGTCCGCCTGCACGGCTTCCCCAAGAACGTTGTCTCCGACAGGGGTCCCCGGTTTTCGGCTAGGTTTTGGAGAGCCTTTTGTCGCCTCGTCTGGGCCTCGGTCAGTCTCTCCTCTGGCTACCACCCCCAGACCAATGGCCAGACCGAACGGTTTAACCAACAACTAGGTCGATTCCTGCGATGCTTCGTGGCTTCCCAACCTTCGCGCTGGCCCAGTATCTACTGTGGGCAGAGCTTTCCCACAACCTCCATGTCTCTTCCTCCACGGGGTTTTGTCCCTTTGAACTCTGCCAGGGGTTCTGCCCCCCCCTCTTTGAGCATCAGGAGACTGATGTTGAAGTCCCCGCAGCCCAGCTGTTTGTCCGCCGCTGCCGTCTGGCTTGGGTTAAAGCTAGGGCGGCTATTTCCCGAGCCAACTCTCAGTCCGTCAGGCAGCACCGCCGCAGACACCGCCCAGGCCCCTCCTTCCAGCCTGGCAATCAGGTTTGGCTCTCCACCAGACACCTTAAGCTCCACACTGAATCCAGTAAGCTCACTCCCAAGTTTGTAGGGCCCTACGAGGTGCTGACAAAGATCAACCCAGTCACTTATCGCTTGCGCCTCCCATCTGCGCTGAGAGTTCACCCCGTTTTTCATGTGTCCCAGCTTAAGCGACACATCACCTCTCCACTGACTCCCACCCCCACTCCCCCCCCAGCTCCAAGAGTCATAGATGGAGGTCCTACCTTTACAGTCAGGCGGATTTTGGACTCTCGCCGTCGGGGCCGAGGAATCCAATACCTGGTTGATATGGCTGGCTATGGTCCTGAGGAACGCTCCTGGGTTCCATCCAGACACATTTTGGACCCATCTCTGATTGCAGACTTCAACCGCCATCATTCTGGACCGTCAGGCGCCGGTCATTAAGGGGGGGGGTCCTGTCAGACGGCGGTCATGTGATCTGGAGGATTTCCCATTTAAGGAGGAGCTACTCACCAGCTCGCCGCTCTGACATCACTTTTTACATGTCCCGAGCTCCGCAGCTGTGCTTCCAAGCATCGCTAGTTCCCGGGTGTAGCGGATTTCCCAATCCTCACAATCACCCGATCCTACCGTCTCGTTAGATCTTGTAATCCCAGCTTTCTCGACAGATCAGTCCTCACGTTCAGGGATTACTATACTAAACCGCGTGCTACTGTCCTTCCCTCGCTCGTCTATCACCGCGCTTGGGTCTCAGCCGCACGCAACACTCCTATCGGTCTATCAGGCCGTGATTCCGACACAGATGTTGTATATATTTTGTGCTCAGTGTCTTCTCAATCTAAGTATCTTGTTCACAAAACTCATAGCACTGATGAGGTTGTAGCGCAAGAGTTAGCAATTCTCCCATTTATTAATTATTTTGGAATCACACACCCCATCCTCACTTTCTGCCTCAATCACTCAAAACGACCTATCAAAGTTGTAGTTTCCAATTTTTCTAATACTTTCACCTTAAAAGAGTCATTAAATACTTTATACTCTATGCATCATGGTGCAGTGGTTAGCACTGGTGCCTTGGAGCAAGAAACACCCAGGTTCAAACCTTTGCCTAGGCTCTTTCTTCATGGAGTTTCTCCCCTTGCATGTTTGGGCTCCAGGTACTCTAGCTTCCTCCCACAGTTCAACAACAGGACTGTAAGATTAACTGCTAGTCTGTATTGCTCTGGGCTGTGAATATGTGGATGTATGATTGTTTGTTCTGTGTGTCTTTCTGTTGCCCTCTGATTGACCTATAAAGGATGTACCCTGTCAGTTGCCCAATGGCCACTGGAAATAGCCCTGCTACAACTCAAGAATAAGCAGGCACAGACAATTGAGTCTATCTTTTGCAAATAACGCTTGTCTTTAGAAACAGCTGCCTTTTCCCTCGTTTACATCATTTCATAGCATTTTATATGTAAACCACAAAGTTCAGTTTTGGTGTCATCTGGAGTCTTTTGAGGTACAGTACTACCAGTCACCTTGTCACTACATCTTTTATTCTGAACTGTGGATCTCTACAGTTCCTCTGGAATTACCAAAGACCTGTTAGATGCTTCATAAGTAACCTAATTGGAGTGGCTTCTGAAAGCACCTAGTTGCACTTTTATAAGTACAGGTTTCAGAATAAAAAGGTTCAATACATGCTTTTATTTGTAAAAAAAAGATTAGGTTTTCCTTCTATTTCAAAATTCTGCACTGTCTTTTGGTCTTTCACATAAAATCCAACCAAAAATAATTATAGTTTTTGATTGTAATGTGAAAAGAGCTTCCAAAGATAACTGGATCATTGGTTTTGTAGACACAAGACTCACATTTTCTCATTCCACTGCTCTGAGAATAACAAAAAGAATTTGACTCATCAACATTGAAAATAGTTAAGAGAAGACAAAACTTGGCAATAAAACAAAGTACTATTGATTGGTAGACGCCACCAGAATGGGTGAATTTGAGTTAACTCATTGTAACTGTGATAGTCAGCTGGTAGTTGCATGAAATGGACAGGCTTTTATGTGCATGCGATGAGATTTTAAACTAAGTCTCAGCTCTTCTGTTCCTGTAAATATGAAAATAGCGAGGATGCATGAACCAGAGAAGCAAAATAAATCCTAATGATGTGAAAAGTCTCACTGTTAATCATTCCTGATGAGCATTTGTTCATGACTGTTCAGGCGTAATCCAGGATATGATGAGTTGCAGAGAGCCAAACACTCATTAACACAAGGTTTATTTGCTGTCATTGATATGCACAGTATATTTTGCTCATGTTAAGATGAGGTGAAACATTTCTACTTCAATTTCTACATTTCCCATAAACAAAAAAAGTATATATTTAAAAAATGTGTTTCTATGAAACTTAATTAAATTGACCTGAAAATAAAAGCAGGTAGATTATGTATTAAGTAATATCCATGGAAAGTAATGCATAGGATCAATGCTGTGGCCAGGAATGACTCTTATATTGGGTATAGATGAGCTAAAGCAGTTTTCAACTCAGGAACTATATTAGTTTATCAGTAGGTTATGCAAATATCAAGCTATTTTTATCCATTTTATTAAAGAGCTTGGTTAACATTCAGGTGCTAATAATCAGGTTCACCTGAGTTGCTCCAGGGGGATCATTATTTTAATTATTAGATATACGTGTATTCCTGGTTCTTACACCATCCTCACAGGTCTGCCTAAAAAGTCAATCAGACACCTGCAGCTGATCCAGAACGCTGCTGCTCGTGTTCCTCACTAGAACCAGTAAAGTATAGCACATCACCCCAGTTTTAAAGTCCTTACACTGGCTCCCTTTAGCTCAGAGAATAGACTTCAAAATACTTTTACTAGTTTATAAATTACTGAATGGCTTAGCACCAAAGTATGTTGAAGATCGGCTGTTACTATACCAACCTCCCCAGACCACCCAGGTCCTCTAATTCCAGTCTACTCAACATTCCTAGAATTAGAACCAAACAGGGAGAAGCAGCTTTCAGTTTCTATGCTCCCCTAATCTGGAAAAAACTTCCAGACAACTGCAAAGCTGCTGAACCACTGAGTTCTTTTAAATCACAACTAAAAACTCATCTGTTTAGATCTGCCTTTGAGTAATGTTTTCATCTATCATATGTTTTGTGTGTGCTTCTTGCTTTATTGCTATTTTTATTTTACCCCCTAATTATGAAAAGCACTTTGAAATGTGTGCTATACAAATAGATTTGCCTCGCCTTATGCTGCTGCTTTGACTGATAGCTTTAGAGAAAAGTACACTCTTCTCCACAGACTTATAAAAATGTGCAAAATCTGCTGACTAATTGACAACTCAATCATCTAGAGTGCATCTCCAAATCTCATTTGTGCATAGAAATAATATTCAGCATATTTCTACTCCTCTGAAAATTCATAAGATTTTGTTATATTAGGTTAACATTAAGAATCATCCCTTTGTAAGCAGCCTACTGTTTACTACTGTCATACAGGCCTGTAGTAATTTGACATTTTCTTTGGATGATAAAACACATACTGGACATCCTACATGTTCAACAACAAACCAGCCAAAACTAGGCTGTCCACCCAAACTGACAGGCTTGGTAAGGAGAGCATTTTGAGAAGCTGCGAAGAGGCCCATGGTAACTCTTGAGGTGGTGCTTATGCACACCACAAATAATTTGATTTATGAAAAACTGACAAAAATGTCATTGCTGAAAGAAAGACATGAGATCCTCCGTTTCTAGTTCGTCACAAGCCATGTGAGCAACAAAGCAAACGTGGAAGAAGGGAGTCTGGTCAGATTTGACCAAAATATAACTTATTGGCCAACACATAAAAAAATATTTTTGGTCGAAAACTTAAACTGCTTATGATCCTGAATTGTCTGGTCAGAAAGACTGCATTGTCATGTGGAAACATAGTGGTGGCAGAATCATGCTGTAGAGTAGCTTTACTTCTTCAAAGACAACAATGACAGTAATGCCAGTTAGAGTTGAACCCAGTATGTTCACCTGTGAAGCAGCTAAGAGGTAAGGCAAAAAACTGCAATGCTGGAGGAAAACCTGTTAGAAGTTGCAAAAGACTTGAAATTTGGGGGGAGCTACACTGGAATGGTTTCGTTCAAAGCTTATTTGCTAATATGTTTCATTGGCTCTGTCAAAGTACAGATCAACAGGGCTTGTTGCAAAACAGAAAAATCGAGGTCCCCAGATACTCTCCCTTCCTTTTCAAAGCTGACTTTTGCCAAACTTGATTCAGCTATAAATTCAACCAATGAAAATAATGTGTATATATATTTATATATATGTGTATATATATATATATATATATATATATATATATATATATATATATATATGTGTGTGTGTGTGTGTGTGTGTATGTATGTATGTATGTGTATGTATATATATGTATATGTGTGTGTGTATATATATATATATATATATATATATATATATATATATATATATATATATATATATATATGTGTGTGTGTGTGTATATTCAATTTCAATTCAGTTTATTTATATAGCGCCAATTCACAACAGATGTCATCTCAAGGCACTTAACAAGAAGTTATTTCAATACATTTATACAAACATTCCAATCAGTTAAAAAGTTTCCTATTTAAGGAATCCCAGCAGATTGCGTCAGTCATTGGCGTGAGGTTGGGCAGATTTCCAACCACAGCAATCCTTCAGCAATCCCTCATACTGAGCAAGCATGTAGCGACAGTGGAGAGGAAAAACTCCCCTTTAACAGGAAGAAACCTCCAACAGAACCAGGCTCAGTAGGAGCGGCCATCTGCCACGACCGTCTGGGGGTTTGAGAAGACAGAGCAGAACACAGAAGGAACAGAAGATCTGGTATAAGAGTAATTTCTATGTTACAGAAAGTAAAAAGTTGATAACAGGACACAGCGGATGTTCAGTTACTGAGAGGATCGTCCCAGTCGATGACCCCCGTCCAACAGGGCATTGCAGCCAAGCAGGATACCAGACCAGGTATATCTTCTATGGGGAGAAAAACACTGAGAGAAAACAAAGTTAACAGTCGAAATAACAGAATGTACTGTAATACAACTGGAGAGTCGTAGGAGAAAAGGAAGTAGCAGAGTGAAGAAAATTGGTAAGTCTGTCCTCCAGCAGTCTAAGCCTATAGCAGCATAACTACAGAGATAGCTCAGGATGACCTAAGCCACTCTAACTATAAGCTTTATCAAAAAGGAAAGTTTTAAGCCTGGCCTTAAAAGTAAACAGAGTGTCTGCCTCACCGACTAAAACTGGGAGCTGGTTCCACAGGAGAGGAGCCTGATAACTAAAAGATCTGCCTCCCATTCTACTTTTAGAGATCCTAGGAACTACAAGTAAACCTGCAGTCTGAGAGCGAAGTGCTCTTTTAGGAACATATGGAACAATTAGATCTCTGATGTATGATGGAGCTTGATTATTAAGGGCTTTGTATGTAAGAAGAAGGATCTTAAATTCTATTCTGGATTTAACAGGGAGCCAATGAAGGGAAGCTAAAACAGGAGAAATGTGATCTCTCTTTTTAATATTCATCAGAACTCTTGCTGCCGCATTTTGGATCAACTGAAGGCTTTTAATGGCATTTTGTGGACTTCCTGATAGTAAAGAATTACAGTAGTCCAGCCTTGAGGTAACAAATGCATGGACTAGTTTCTCAGCATCACTCCTGGACAGGATGTTTCTAATTTTAGCAATATTCCGGAGGTGAAAGAAAGAAATCCTAGAAACCTGTTTAATATGGGATTTAAATGTCAAGTCTTGGTCAAATATAACGCCGAGGTTCTTTACGTTATTACTGGGGGCCAATTTAATGCCATCCAGATGAAGTGATTGACTAATCAGTTTCTGTTTTAGAACTTCTGGTCCAAAGACAGCAACTTCTGTCTTGTCAGAATTTAAAAGCAAAAAGTTTAGGGTCATCCATGCTTTTATGTCTTCCAGACATGCCTGTAATCTACCTAACTGACTGGGTTCATCAGGATTTATGGATAAATATAGTTGTGTATCATCGGCATAGCTGTGGAAATTTATCCCATGCTGTCTAATGATTCTACCAATTGGAAGCATATATATGGTGAAAAGAATTGGTCCAAGGACAGAACCCTGTGGAACTCCACAAGTAACCCTTGAGAGTGAAGATGATTTATCATTTAGATGAACAAACTGGAATCTATCAGACAAATATGATTTAAACCAGCCTAGTGCTGTTCCTTTGATCCCTGCAACATGTTCAAGCCTTTCTAAGATAATATTATGATTGACTGTGTCAAAAGCAGCACTGAGATCTAACAAAACCAGAACAGACACCAGTCCATTATCTGAGGCCATGAGAATATCATCAGTAACCTTCACCAGTGCTGTTTCAGTGCTATGATGAGCTCTAAAACCTGACTGAAACTCTTCAAACAGCTTGTTACTGTTTAGATGTTCACAGACTTGATTAGCAACTATTTTCTCAAGGACTTTGGATAAGAAAGGAAGGTTAGATATAGGTCTGTGATTCACTAAGTCATCTTGATCAAGGGAAGGTTTCTTGAGTAAAGGTTTAATTACAGCTATTTTAAATTCCTGTGGTACGTATTCGTTTACTAAGGATAGATTCATCATATCCAAAATGGGGCCAGGAACCAAATGGAACACTTCTTTAAATAATTTGGTTGGGATTGGGTCCAACATACAAGTTGAAGGTTTAGATGAGGCTAATATTTTTGATAATTCTGAAAGCTCGACTGAATCAATACAGCCTAAGCACAACTGAGGTTCTACAGTTCTTTCATTTACTGAGGAAGAAGTAATCATGTTTGGGAGGGTGCCAATGATTTTATTTTTAATAACATTTATTTTATTTATGAAGAATCTCATAAAATCATCACTGCTAAGAGCTGGGGGAATAGTTTGCTCAACAGAGCTATGACTCTGTGTAAGTTTGGCAACTGTACTAAAAAGAAACCTACGATTGTTTTTATTCGCCTCTATTAATGATGAAAAATATGCTGTTCTAGCTTGTCGAAGGGTCTTTTTATACAGCAGTAGACTGTTATTCCAGGTTAAATAGGAATCCTCTAGATGTGTAGAGCGCCATTTTCTCTCCAACTTCCTAGTATTCTGCTTTAAAGTACGCAACTCTGCGTTAAACCTAGGAGTCAGCCTCCTATGGCTAGCCACTTTCTTTTTTAATGGGGCTACACTATCTAATGCCAAACGCAATGAGGACGTAACGCTGTGAACCAGACCATCAATTTCTGAAGGGTTAGAGATAGAATTGCTGCCATCCACTGTGTTACTCTGAGACACTGAGGAAAGTAAGAATGGAACAGATTCTTTAAAAATTGTTACAGAATTGTCTGATAAAGTTCTACTATAATGAAATTTTCTTTCAGATTTAAGATGGTCAGTTAAAGTAAATTCAAAAGTTATCAAGAAGTGGTCAGACAGGACCGGGTTATGTGGGTGGACTGTTATTTCCTCACACTCAATACCGTATGTCAGTACAAGGTCCAAAGTGTGTTTACCTGAGTGGGTCGATCCCTGTACTTTTTGAGTAAAGCCAATTGAGTCTAAAATAGCATTAAAGGCTGCATTTAGGCTATCACTTTCAGTATCCACATGAATATTGAAGTCCCCCACTATAATAACCCTATCAGTATTTAATACTAAATCAGATAAAAAATGTGAGATCTGATCCAAGAATTGAGAGTAAGGGCCTGGTGGACGATACAAAACCACAAACAAAAATGGTCTTAATATTTTGCAACTTGGATGAGGAAAATTAAGGGTTAGATGTTCAAAAGAACTGTAGCTATCAATTGGTCTGGGACTAATTAGTAAATCAGAATGGAAAATGGTTGCAACTCCTCCTCCTCGCCCAGTATTTCTAGGAATGTGAAAATTTAAATGACTGGAAGGAGTTGACTCATTTATACTGACATAATCCTCCTGCTGCAACCAGGTTTCTGTGAGACAAAGGAAATCAATGTGATTATCACAAATCAAGTCATTTACTAACAAAGTCTTTGAGGAGAGAGATCTTATGTTTAATAAACCACATTTAATAGATTTATTTTCAGTCAAAGTTGTATTTATTTTTATGAGATTTCCATAATTTGCTTTTGTTGGCTTAACTTTTAATCCATTTAATTTTGGCCGTGGGCAAGACACAGTTTCTATAGGGTAATGGGTAGGTAACAGTACAGAAGCAGCAGAGAGGTGGGTTAAACTACGACTCATCTTCCTGGTCTGGACCCTGGGTTGTCAGTGTTTTGGAGGACTAATAAATTCGGCCATATTCCTAGAAAGAAGAGCTGCTCCACCCAAAGTGGGATGGATGCCGTCTCTCCGGATCAGACCAGGTTTTCCCCAAAAAGTTCTCCAGTTATCAATGTAGCCCACATCGTTTGCAGGACACCACCTAGACAACCATTGATGGATTGACAGCATGCGGCTAAACATGTCGTCACTGGTCCGTTCAGGCAGGGGACCAGAAAAGATTACAGAGTCTGACATTGTTTTGGCAAACTTACACACCGAAGCAACACTAATTTTAGTGACCTCCGATTGGCGTAACCGGGTGTCATTACCGCCAGCGTGAATAACAATCTTACTGTATTTACGCTTATCTTTAGCCAGCAGTTTCAGGTAGGATTTGATGTCGCCCGTTCTGGCCCCTGGCAAAAATTTGACTATGGTCAATGGTGTCTCTAATGCCACGTTTCTGAATATGGAGCTGCCAATTACCAGGGCCGGCTTCTCAGCGGGTGTGTCGCTGAGCGGGGAAAATCTGTTAGAAACGCGGACCGGTTGGTGGTGGCCCGGGGGCTGGGTCCTAGAACTATGCTTCCTACGTACAGTCACCCAGCCGCCTAGAGGTCCCGGCTGCGCCGGCTCTACCGGAGGACAGCTAGGGGGTTCTATCCTTGTTGGCTCCGCGCTGGCTAATGGGCTATATGTGTGTATATATGTGTATGTATATATATGTGTGTATATATGTGTATGTATATATATGTGTGTATATATATATATATATATATATATATATATATATATATATATATATATATATATATATATATATATATATATATATATATATATATATATATGTATGTATGTATGTATGTATGTATGTATGTATGTATGTATGTATGTATGTATATATATATTCAATTCAATTCAATTCAAAAATACTTTATTGATCCCAGAGGGAAATTAAGTGTTGGTATAGCTCATATAATCAATTCTTTAAGGAGTTGTTGTAGATAATGATGGCTGTGGGCAGGAAGGATTTCCTGTAGCGGTCTGTATTGCAGCGAAACTGAAGAAGCCTCCGACTGAAGATGCTCTGTTGTTGTGTGACTGTCTCATGAAGAGGATGCTCAGGGTTGTCCATAATTTTTTTGATTTTATGAAGAATCCTTCTTTGCATTATCATCTCCAGATTTTCCACAGTTGTCCCAAGAACAGAACCAGCCTTCTTTATCAGGTTGTTTAGCCTTTTTAAATCCCTGGCTCTGATGCTGCTACCCCAACAGATGACGGCTGAAGAGATTACACTCTCCACAACAGACTTGTAGAAGATCTGCAGCATCTTGCTGCAAACCTTGAAGGACCTAAGCTTCCTCAAGAAGTACAGTCTGCTCTGTCCCTTCTTGTAGACGGCTTCAGTGTTGCGCCTCCAGTCCAGTCTGTTGTCAAGGTGAACTCCGAGGTATTTATACTCCTCAACCACCTCCACTTCTTCTCCCATGATGGAAACAGTGTTTGACTTATCCCTGTTTCTTCTGAAATCTACAATCATCTCCTTTGTTTTGTTCACATTCAAGGTGAGACGATTGTTTCCACACCATGTCACAAAGCGGTCCACCAACTCTCTGTATTCAGCTTCTTGTCCATCTCTGATACACCCGACAATTGCAGAGTCATCTGAGTATTTCTGCAGATGACAGGTCTCTGATTTGTACTGGAAGTCTGAGGTGTACAGAGTAAAAAGGAATGGTGAGAGTACGGTCCCCTGTGGTGCTCCTGTGCTGCTGACCACCTGGTTTGACACACAATTCTTCAGTCTCACAAATTGTGGTCTGTTGGTCAGGTCGTCATTGATCCAGGCGATTGTTGAGGGCTCCACCTGTGTCTTCAGGAGTTTCTGACAAAGCAAATCAGGCTGAATTGTGTTAAATGCACTAGAGAAATCAAAGAACATGATCCTCACATTGCTGCCTGCTTTGTCCAGATGACAGTGGGTTGGTTGAAGTAGGTGGATGATGGCATCTTCAACTCCAACTCCACAGCGATAAGCAAACTGCAGTGGGTCCTGATACGTTCTTGTTTGCTTACTCAGGGGTGCCAACAGGAGTCTCTCCAGGACCTTCATGATGTGGGATGTCAGGGCAACGGGTCTATAGTCATTGATGACTGATGGGTGAGTTCTTTTGGGTACTGGAACAAGGCAGGATGTCTTCCACAACACTGGGACCTTCTCCTGAGTTAAGCTAAGGTTGAAGAGGTGCTGCAGAATCCCACAGAGCTGCTCTGCACAGGCCTTCAGGACTCTATATGTGTATATATATGTATATATGTATATATGTGTATATATATATGTATATATATGCAAAGAAATGTTTAATTGTGAGTAGAAGGAAACATATTTTTATATATTTCCTTCTATATTATGTATTCCTTCTATGCATTGGTCTATTGCATAGAATCTAAATATATTGCATTGCAGTTCCTCGTTGTAATATGGCAAAAATCTGAGAGTTTGACCTGCACCGTTTATTTTACTAGGTATTATACAGAGTGAGAAACCAGCAAAACTGTTTTGTGTCCATTAACAATGCCTTTTGAAGTTTTACAATTGTGGATGTTAAAACCGTTAAAGGGTATACGACTTTGTGACCTGTTGCATTGTAGGTGTAATGATTGTGGACCAGCTCTACTTCTCATTTGGCCTTGGTCAATTTACACTACCAGTGCAGGAGGATAGCATTTCACACCTGCTTTGAAAGTGTTGCGTGATAGGAGTGTTACTCAATGTGGAGGAAAGCGAAGTCTGAGTGAAATTGGAAGGATATGAAAGGGAAGGTCTGGGTCATGAGCATGATGTGTTGGGGCCATGAAAAAGGCATAGGATCAAGTAAAACAGTTTGAAAACTATTTTCAGAAGTGTTGGTTCATATGGAAATATGTTGATTCTATGTGTTATGGAAAGATATCAGAGATAGTGTAACATAACTACATTTAATTTTGAGGCGTCAAGCCTTCTTAAGCCTGTTTCAAAAGACAATGTGGAGTCAGTGCTGGCATCAATGGCGGCATCAGGGAGCCTTTTGGTCATTCATAAGTGGTCAGCCTATGGCAGCAATGTAGCGCGATCAGGTTTTTCTCACAAAAGATTTTTAAAAGTTTTAAAAAGTGTCTTATGTCATACAGTCATAATTTCTTCTTGAATTGGATTTGGCATGAAAAAAATCAGATTTCTTTTTTTTCCTTTAAACCTTATCTTGTGTTAGTCAGAACCAACAAATTTTACCATTTAAAAAGTGTAACTTACAGATCGAATTTAAAGTTTTCATACACTTATTGATAATATTGTTAAAAATGTAGTACTTTCCTGTACATGATTGTCTGTCGGTTTCGGTACCCCTGTTCCTGTATTGCCTATCTGTTTATGTGTTAGAATGGACAGAGCCTTGATGGAAAATCATAATTTTATTTATTTC
This sequence comes from Valencia hispanica, assembly GCA_963556495.2. Classification (NCBI taxonomy): domain Eukaryota; kingdom Metazoa; phylum Chordata; class Actinopteri; order Cyprinodontiformes; family Valenciidae; genus Valencia; species Valencia hispanica. The sequence goes on along the minus strand of OY747717.1, from coordinate 10,822,353 downwards.
GCACCAAACTGTAGTTGTACTATAGCTAAAAACTGAGGGCAGCTGCAGTTTTGGTCAAATTTCACAGTGGGAATCAGGGTTATGAAAATTAATACAATTCTACATATGTATATGAATGTTACTTTCTCTCTTCATCTCTCTGTAGCCATGGGAGTGCTTATGTCAAAGAAACAGCAAGTGGAGAAGGTGCAGAAATGCAGTGCTGTCGTCTCTGCCTTCCAGGCGGGCCTTAAGGATCGCACAGCCAAGCAAACAGAGGCAGAAGAGGGGGAAGGTGAAGAAGATGCTTCAGCCAGTCCCAATGAGAAAAACGCAGACCAGGTGAAGCCAGAGGAAACAGACAATAACGCAGGTCCGTCAACCTCCCAACAGGCTTCAGCTCCAGTTAGAGATGAATGTAGAGTTAACCAGGAGGCTTGGTCAAGGTTACGGGACGGGAAAGGCGTGGAGCCCGAGGACCTCGACAAGAGCCACCAACTCACTCCTCCAGCTTTTGTGCGACCAAAACGGGAAAGTGATGATGACCAGCCTATTGATGTGGACCTGGAAAACAAAGAGCAGGTATTGAATAATAAGATTTCAAATAATAACTCAGGTTTTATTAAAAGTGAGATTCTTTCTTGAAGGTTTTTTTTTTTATAGTTGATAAATTACTGACAGTTGATTACTTCTTTGGATTCTTTGTAACAGACAAACCAATACTGACAAATCCTTGTGATATTGTTCTTAATTTATTTTGCCTAAGTGCTTTTATGGGATGAGTTTTCTCTGTTCCATACTTTGTGTTTTAATTAGTCATTTTTTCCCAGAATATTGGTCCAAGAGCTGAAAAGTCAGTGTCATTTTTAACCCTAGTTCTGCTAGTTCAGTTAATGAGCACAAATATACTGTTAGTTCCAATCTGGTTGTACAAAAAGTGCAAAGGTTATAACTAGGAAACTGAACATTGAGAATATTTTTTATCTAATCCAGTGGTGTCAAAGGTTTTTAGAAACGTGGGCTAAAAAGTTTCTTTTTATTTATTTTTTATTCTTAAAAGAGAGGCATAGAAAATCCTAAAGATTTATATTTTATCGTGTTCTATTTTAACGTTCGTTTATTCTATTCTCAGGGTGGGTCCCTCTTTCTTTGAAAACACTTGATTTATTAGTTATTTTAATGGGTGTGACCATATCTTCTCATAATACGTCACTGGACGTGTGTGTGGTTCTATTTACTGAAATATTAAAAGGAAAGTAAAAAAAAACGCAGTTGAAAAAAAAGACTTGGTCCAAAATTTTACTGTTTCACTCACAAAACCAGTTGGACTTCTGCTGGTCATGCTCTTTCTACGTCTTTTAGCTGATGGGGAAGCTGTGGTTTTGACCAGAAAGGTCACTCTGAGATGGTAGCTATTGGTTCTGGCTCAGACTGTTGATGGCTTCTCACTTTGTATCTGGCCGGATACAGTTAGGATTGGCTTAAATTAAGTTGCTGAGGGACTATGTGTCATGTTTAGGTTGATCAAGGACCCAAATGGAGAAAAATTTGATCCGGAATTTAATGAAGAAAAAACTGAATTACAAAAACTTGCAAATGCTCAAAAGAGGGTGTCAAAAATGCAGGCACCAAATGACAGGGAGTACTGACAAGGAACAGCAAAGAACAAAGAGATTAAATACACTGAGGAAGAATGAGGATTAACACTAAAATCCTGAGAACCAATTAGTGACAAAAGGATGCAGGTGAGAAGGAGAGAACAGGTGGAGATGATTAGCAGCTGGGCAGGGAAGCAGAATGGCAGGGGAAACAGAAGAAAACAAAGGAAATAAAAGAAGGGGAGACTAGACAGAAAACTATCCTAAATAAGAAGAATGAGGACTAACCCTAAAGATAAAAAATATCTAAGGAAATTAGTATAAAGGAATCTAAGAGAAACTCAAAAAAGTAATAGAGAGCAGAAAACATAACAAAATAAGATATAAGAAAACCAACAACTAAGAGAAATGAAGTTGAACAGAACTAACCAGGAAAAATTAAGAAATAAGGAAAAAGCAAATAAAGATTAAACAAACCAAAAACAATAAAACAAAGGTGACATTTTTTTTAGGGACTAGAAGTGAAAATATGGAATGGAGACAGAGCCAAAATTCATAACATTAAAATCCTAAAGTAAAAATTAACAAAAGCTAACACCAAGAAATAAACTAAAATTATAAGGTAAACTGAATAAAGAAATGAAATAACTGAAACTCAAAACACAAACACCAAAGGTACCCAACACTGTGGAAAATGTTGCCAAATGTGATTTACTAATAAGGTGACTTCTGAAGGCAATTGGTTCGACTTAATTCATCTTAGAAGTATTAGTGGAAGTCATAGTGTGGACTGTGGAGCTCTGATACTGGAAATTGCGAAGTATCACAAAATCTTTTTGAGTCTGAAGTCTACAATGTCTTTTCCCTCATTACATACGAATAGTCCCACTTGGGTGCAAAGTTGATTTCTGAAAGCCCCTTTTTGTTTCCCAGTAGCTGTGATATGTTGTCGATGTGTATGAGAGCTTCTTATATTGAGCATGTTGTGGGCGGCCTGCTTTGGCTGGCTCTGAGAGGTGACTATTTTCAGGTTGACTAACAATGGAGGGAGTTCACACAAGCAACAAAACAGTTTTCCTTCTTTAAAAGGAATAAACATTGTATGATGACTTGGTGCACTCTGACAAGTGACACAAAAATCTAAAAAGTAGCAATCCCTCTCCAGTAATACTAGCTTGTATTTTGATGTTGATGAACTTTGCCAGAACACAAATAAGTTGGAGTGTTTTTTTTTCCCTCAAATAGCCTGACAATTTGAATTATACATTTTTTGTTTGCTAAATTGTTTGAACTTCTGTTTACAACAAAACAACATAGGGAATTATTTATAGCTTATGTACTGAACAACTGAATTTGATTTGGATAGTACAGTTAAATCTTTTTATAGTACAGAAGGTGTGAATCCATATGGAAAACCAAATGGAAAAAGTATATTCTTGACTTGCTTCACCAGTGATGCAGTTCATACTGTATATAGTAGAAAAGGCTTAAATGAGGTTTGACAAAAAAAACACACACACACACACACAAACACACACACAAACACACACACAAGCATTAAACAGGGATAAAAAACTGAAATGGAACAAAGGAGAAAACAGAGGAGCATGCACTTTATGCTGATAGAAGCAATACACTGCAATTTCAATAAAATTAGTCAATCAACATGAAGATTCTAAGATTCCAGGAGGCCATGGAAACACATGTAATGCACATATATTTAAAATATAGCAAAAGAAAAATATGAGAAACAACAATTTCACAAAGATCTAAGGACAATGATAGGAACTCTGGAAGATCATAAAAATAAATTCCAGTGACCATGAGAACTTTAGAGGTCAAAGAAAAAGGTTCATCTGGCATTCTGCAATATCATGCTTCATGAACTGTTTAAAGTTGTTTGGGAACTGAAGGTAGAAATTCTGTTACTTATAATTTCAGTTGGTCAGCATTCTACAGTCTTTTTAGTAGCCCACATAGTTTAATTCCTGGCTGGGACACCAAGTACACACCAAATGTGTCTATGAAAATGTGTAGTAAATGTTTGGCATTGTCCAGCTAAAACAACCATAAATATTTCCCAAAAATAAGGAAATTTGAAAAAGTATTTTTTTATACTATATAGCTCTGTCTGTTAAAGGCAGTGTGTAATATTTTTATGTTTATTTTCGATTTCTGAGTATCCCGTTCATAACCTGTCCTTTTTCATTAATATTTCTCACAAATGTCTATAATTAGTACTCTTATTAGCTTGAAATTTTACATTTTTACATACATAAACTGTGGTCGACTCTCCATAGTCAGGCGCCATCTTGAAATACAGTAGCTGTTTAGGGACATATAAAATATAATGCTCCTCTCTCAAAAACACTGATCTTCGAGAAGTTATAGCGGTTCTCCTTCTCCCTCTAAACGTTTTGTGGGGGAAGGCCATATATATATATATATGTATGTGTGTGATTTCTTTCTTTCTTTCTCCATAAGTAGTTCCTTTTTAATCTATTTATCAAAAAATGCTGAGCTGTGAAGGCATCTTTATAAAAAATCCCTATCTTTTCATGTGTAGAGCCCAGCACTTAGAGTTCCCTCCAGGACAGTCTGTCTAAAAGCAAGAGCTGTTCCTGCCATATTTAAAATATAGTCCATATTAGCCCTCTTTATGACACCAAGCTTTTAACTTCCTCTTTGAGCAAGGCCATTTGGGAAATCTTTAAACGCTTGTGTCTGGCAGCTTATTCAGAAATCATCATGCGTAGAGCAGATGGACAAAAAGAAACAAAAGGCTCCTGCTACATCTGAAACACATTCTAGTGTTGTTTAGCATAATGGAAATTAAAGTCAGTGAGACTTTAATAGTGTTGTCAGCCAAATAACTGCTCTGCTGAATGTTGGACAAGCATTCAACAATTGAATGGCTCTACAAATGTCTGATTTAGGCTTTCTGCTTCCTCCACTAGCCACCAAGTGACGAGATGTGTGATGTCTGTGAGGTGTGGACGGCAGATGACCTCTATCCCTGCAGGATCTGCACTCGGGTGTTTCATGACGGCTGTCTGAGGGAGCTGGGTTATCTTCGTGCCGAGGCCTTGCAGGAGATGAGAGACACAGCCCACACTGTTATTGGCTGGAGCTGCTACTATTGTGTAAGTGAACAAAGTTGTTGCCACTGTCATACTGGAAATCCGGCATGAATCCACTTTATAGTACACTATAAGTTAGCAAACTTGTATTGGTGCCCAAAGCATCAGTTGTAAATTGTAATCAGATATAAACCTTACATATAAATTTCACATGTGCAGAATCAAATGTGACAATGTGTGACTACATGCGCAATTTCACATATTAAACCCACTTTGGAGGTATGTACTGTAACACTTATGTTTTGCACAAGAAATAGGAACCTTGGATCATTTTGATGGTATAATGTGGGAAACATAAATTCCCATGAAAAGCCAATGTGGTGCTCATGTAAAAGCTTTAGGATGATATGATGCCCATGTAAATTATCACATGAAACCCATGGAATTACTTGTAAAATTGTAAATCATAGGAGTCATTAGTCATATAGACCAGTCAGATCATTTTAACATAAGTTCAACCAGCAGCAGTCACAAACACTTACACATTCATACAGCAGTTTTTAAAACAATAAGCAACTTGGACTTTAATGACTTGCCCAAGGTCACTGTGACATATGGTGGGGAAGCTGGAATAAAACACATCCTCTAAACACCTACATTTCCATTCCATGTGATATCCATCAATCAATCAATCAGTTAACACAATTGGTATTTATAAAAGTCTTTACAACAACCGTAGCTCCTCAAAGCACTGGACAATGGTAAAAACAAGAATAAAAATTAAAAACAGGAAAAAAAAAATCAAATCAAGTTATTTCACAAGTGACACCGTTCTCGAGTGTCAAAGGCCAATCTGAAAATGTAATGCTCCAGTTTGGCCTTAAACAAAGACATGGGATAACAATGATGTAATCTTCACTGTCCAAATTTGTGACTCCTTGGCAGTCCATTTTTGTCAGTGACCTTTCATGAAACAGTATAAATGACCCAAGAAGTGCTACAAACATTACTTTAAATTCTTGCTCCAGCACAGTTTTTATTAATTAAAATTGTTGTTATATTTGTAAATGTAAATATTATATTTAACAAGTGGAAGGATTTCTTAAATATGTTTTATGTGGGATTTATATTGCGTAGTTAATGGTAAAACGTGTTACACGTGGAAATTTTATTGTGTGTTAACACGTGAACACTTTTGTTTCACATGAAGAAGTTATATTATACAGTATTATGTGAAAAACATTTTGCATGTGGAAAAAATTTGTATAGTAACATGTAAGCTCATTTTTTCACATAAGGAACATATATGGTGCGAAAATATGTGAAACAAGTATTCCACGTACGCTACAGAAAATTTGATATTTTATAACATGTAAAAACCTGTTTAAATTCAATTGTCCAAATGTGTTAAAGGTGACAAGAAACCAGGGACCGTTGTCACCCATTCTGTGACTGATGTCACATTCTCGCATGCCAAAGCTGTTACAGAAATTAAACTTTCCTCAAATATAACACTGACATTTTCATCTAAAAGGCCCAATTACATTAGTTATGACGAACTGCTGCTTATGTGAATCTGAGAAAGTATTGCCCTCCAGCTACTGTTTGCCTAACCTGAACTGCTTTAGAGGAACATTTTTGCAAAAAATAATTGTCTCATTGCTCATAGCTCCCCAAGATCCAGGATTAAATAACATTAATAAGGACAGACTGTTTCCATTTGTTGGAAACATTAATTGGCTAAAACAGAGTTCCTTTGAAAGTTGTGCAGCTTTTCTACTTGCTCAAACCTGCTGTCAGTTGTTATCAAATTTATCTTTATAATGACTGCAAGTGGGGTTTGCACCAAACCCCTCTTACAGTGCATTGTAAAAGTATTCATACCCTTTAAACTTTTTCTCATTTTGTTATGTTGCACCCACAAACCTCATTGTATTTTTGGGCTGGAGAGGTAGTTCGTAAATTTTAGGTGGAGGGAAAGGGATACATGGTCTTTTCAGTTTAGGTGTTGGAGGTATGTATGCTTAATGTTAAGGGTTGAAGAGACTGAAGACAAGTGCACAAAAATATTTTTCATGGGAGTTAATATGTTTAGCGACATGTTAGCGAAATGTTAACTTTCTTGCACAAATAATATTTTACATGTATACAAAAAAGCTTTAATTAGATCTAATCAGACCAGTGCTTCTTGTTGCACATCTTTTCTGTGAACAATGGGTATTTGCCATACTTCCATAACTCCAGGTATTTGTAGTACAGTACTAAAGTTATATTATTAAGAAATTCTCCCATCTGAGTTGTGGATTTTTTTTGCAGCTTCTCCAGAGTTTACATTGGACTCTTGGCTGTTGCTATTATGCATATGAATACGTGAGTGTTTGGGAGTGCCGATAGGTTAATGTGACTATTGTAGAACAATTTTTTTTTTTTTTTTTTTTTCTTTTTTTTTCTTTCAACACAAAAGATTCTCATAATGAATTCACAGTAAATGCAAAAATGCACAACTCTCCAGTGAGCAGATGATGTCATTGGTTGTTGTGAAGCACAAACAGCTGCATTGATTTGTTAGAAGACTCTTCAAATTGAAGTAGGATCTTAACTTTCTTCTGCTATCCATGAGAAGCAAATTCACTTTGCCAAATCTTTGCTGTAGAGAAATGTTTTCTACTCAGATGGAAAGGCAGTTCCTCTATCGGTGGCTGAATTTGTCACTATATTTTGAATGGGATTGGAGGGAAGCAAATCATTGAGGGGAAGAAGACAATTCACTTATTTTGATTTTAAATTCCATTTGTATTGTCTGCTAAGACAATCATTTTTGTTGTTTTTCTAGATTTACAATTGATTAAAAATATAACGAATGATTGCCAAAAATACATTAGAAACTGGTGGGGAAAAAAATGAAATCATGTGAAGCCACTTATGAACCAGGCAGATTAACCTACAGTTAGTCTAACATGTGGAGTTGTTCTCTAAGTGGACACCATAAGTTATACATTAAACTTCTTGGAGTGTTCTGGTTCATGTGAGCTTTTTAAACAGAACAAAAAATGCCTGCTTATTCTGCGTTGAAAAAAATGCGAATTCCAGATTTGCATGTGGATGAAGAAAAAGAACTGACAAGCAGAGCTCAGAGGAAGCCATGTTGGTTATAAATCCCTATGTATTACTGAACACATCACTGACATTGTCTGGGAAGTCTCAAAGATCTATTTATATAATCTGTAAGCATAAGATTGTACCATAATATTATTTATATCCTCCATTCCCAGAGCAGTCTTTTGTGTGTCAGACATGTTTTCCAGATGCCACCTCATAGGTGTTGGGATGTATAAAACGAATTAAAATGGCTTAATGCGGATGCACCAATAACATGAAAGCACTTATCTTAGGTGAGCTCTTTGACTGATTTGGAGTCGTTTGATTTTGTAATGGGTAAAACATAAGGCACACATTGGATTTCAGCAGATTCTGTTTCCTGACAACTGCATGATCATTTGTTGGTTTTAGCGTCATACCTCGTCAGGTTATAAACTATATATAATGAGAGTTAACGCAGTTTGCAAGACCTGCTGCTCTTCTGAGAGATGATAGTTTTTATTATAAGATCATAAGTCTCAAGCTTTCAGCTCCAGTAAAAAGCTAAGTAAAAAGTACTATTAAAAAATTTTCTGAGGACGAGGAACTTCAAAAATTTTTGAAAAACTGAATAATGCGATACTTGATTGGACATCACATCTTATAATGAAAAGGACTAGAGCTTTCTAATATCAGTTCTATGACTTTAACAATATCTAACTTTGCTATGTTCGCTAAAAATGAGTTCTTGATTCTCAGAAACTTTGTAAAAAATACTACATCATAAAAATACAAAATGAATGTAGTTTTATTATTTCAATATAGAAAAGTGCTACATTTAGTGAGTGTCTTGTTGAACTTGCATAAACATTTAGCATTACATATTTAAAACTACTTGTGTTCTAAAAGATGAGAAATGTTGCCAAGGTATTTTAATTTTAAAAACCAGTATATCAGCTAGGATGACAACTGTTCTTATGAACTGAATCACAACAGTTGCATCTGTCTCCAACAGATGCAACTGTTGTGATTCAGTATTTCATTTAATTTTCATTTTATGTACTTTGGAGCAGCCCCAAGGCCCAGACACATGTCGTTTCACTTGGTATGAATAAATGGTTAAGGACATAAAACAGCAAAGATTTAGATGAGTTTCCTCCTGAGAATTACATTCCCATATTTAGTGGAAACACTATTTTTCAGCACTCCGGCAGACAGATGAATGCTTTAAGCATCATTATTAAATATGTATAAACGCTGGGTATAGTATGATAACAGGGTGTTTGGCAGGTACTGCGCTGTACATAACAGCAAAAGAAACAAAAATGCAGTGAATTATCAGACAATCTGTTGCTCAGCTACTGCTGGCTGATATAATGAGATCATGACATTTTCTTTCGGGCTCATCTTAATTTGCTACTAGTGAGAAATTCAGGCATTTTGTTCATCAACTGTTTATGTCTAACAATCTTCCTGAAATATCTTTATAATTTTTTTTTCTTTTCTTTATTTGACTAAAATTCTAACAATTATGACCAACATGGCTATGGTGCACGCTTTACATTTCTCCACAGCTTTATCCCTGACCTTGCTAATGGTTTCCTTAATCTTCATGATACTGTGTGTCCACTAATGTTATCTGACAAACCTGTAAGGCCACTGAATAGCTTTATTTGTACAGATATGAAATTAGATACCGTCAGACTATATTTACAAGTGACCATTGACGTCAATTAGTTGCACAGAATATAAATTAGTGGTAATCTGGGTAAATGGAACTGAGTATGCACACGTACTGTATAAATATTCAACACACTTTTCAGATTTATTTGTAAAAAATTATAAATAAATAAAAATCTCATATCCCCTTTTAACTAAGTCATAATCTGGTACAAGTGGGTGTAGGTCTAACACATAAAATCCTAATCAAATATTTTGAGGTTATAAGACTGTTTTGTGAAAAGGAGGTATGCATAATTTTGCAAGGAAATCTGAACATGTTTTACATTTTTCTTGTTTTAGATTAACAACAAATTTATATGTATTTATTTAAAAGGGACAATCTGCATTATTGAACACGTGATTTACATATGTATATACACAAGATTATAGCCAGGGCTAATTTCGATTTCCAGTCACTTCACTGGATGAACCAGCAACATACAGAAATAAAAAGTCACAAGTACATTGTTTCCATGCTGTGTGTGTTTGTGGCTAATGGCAGCAAGCCCATTAAATTGTCTATTTCCCATTTAGGCGTTAAGACTGGGTGGGATTTTGTTGATTTAAGATGGGGCCTGCTGTATATATATTTTTGCAATCATTTGCTTTTATCGCTGTGTACCCTGCAGGACAATGTGAATCTTCTTCTAACAGAGGAGGAACTGTACAGTCTAATGGAGACATTCAAGCAGTGCAAGATCATCCCAGGTAAGTCAGTAAATATACTGTTGGTGTGACACTTTTGTTGCTCTCAGTAGAAAGTTTCTTTATTTTCACTTTCTAATTATCTATGTAATTCCCTTCAGTTCAATTCAGTTTACCTATATGACACCAATTCACCACACATCTCATCTCAAGATACTTTACAAGTAATTTCAGTTCAATCATACATACATTGAATAGAATAGAATAGAATAGAATAGAATAGAATAGAATAGAATAGAATAAAATAGAATAGAAACACAAGAAATGTATAAAAACAGAATTAACAGAATTCCAATCAGTTTAAAAGTTTTCTATCCGAGTCACCGACTTGCTTGAAAACCAATGAGAGAAAACATTAAGTACACAGCTGAAATAACAGCAAAGAATGCAATTGAAGAGTAGTAGAAAAGAAAAGTAGCAGAGTGAAGTAAAATGGTCAATCTGTCGTCCACTAGTCCAAGTCTATTGCAGCATAACTACAGAGATACCTCAGGACGACCTAAGCCACTCGAACGATAAGCTTTATCGAAAAGGAAAGTTTTAAGCCTGGTCTTAAAAGTAGACAGGGTTTCTGCATCACTGACTAAAACTGGGAGCTACATTTGGTTACCTTGACAGTACTGATTTTGTTTTGTCCTGAATAAAAGTAGGTTCAGTGATTTCTGACCAAAAATATAAGAATATTTTATGTACATCCGCATGGCTATATATGTTGAACTAACAGCAACATTCTTGTATAGGTAGATAGTGAATGCATAAGATTCAGCTACATACAGTGGTTTGCAAAAGTATTGGGCCCCCTTCAACTTTTCCACATTTTGTCACATTACAGCCACAAACATGAATCAATTTTATTGGAATTCCACGTGAAAGACCAATACAAAGTTGTGTACACGTGAGAAGTGGAACAAAAATCATACATGATTCCAAACATTTTTTACAAATAAATAACTGAAAAGGGGGGTGTGCGTAATTATTCAGCCCCCTGAGTCAATACTTTGCAGAACCACCTTTTGCTGCAATTACAGCTGCCAGTCTTTTAGGGTATGTCTCTACCAGCTTTGCACATCTAGAGACTGAAATTCTTGCCCATTCTTCTTTGCAAAACAGCTCCAGCTCAGTCAGATTAGATGGACGGCGTTTGGGAACAGCAGCTTTCAGATCTTGCCACAGATTCTCGATTGGATTTAGATCTGGACTTTGACTGGGCCATTCTAACACATGGATATGTTTTGTTTTAAACCATTCCATTGTTGCCCTGGCTTTATGTTTAGGGTCGTTGTCCTGCTAGAAGGTGAACCTCCGCCCCAGTCTCAAGTCTTTTGCAGACTCCAAGAGGTTTTCTTCCAAGATTGCCCTGTATTTGGCTCCATTCATCTTCCCATCAACTCTGACCAGGTTCCCTGTCCCTGCTGAAGAGAAGCACCCCCAGAGCATGATGCTGCCACCACCATATTTGACAGTGGGGATGGTGTGTTCAGAGTGATGTGCAGTGTTAGTTTTCCGCCACACATAGTGTTTTGCATTTTGGCCAAAAAGTTCCAATTTGGTCTCATCTGATCAGAGCACCTTCTTCCACATGTTTGCTGTGTCCCCCACATGGCTTGTGGCAAACTGCAAATGGGACTTCCTATGGTTTTCTTTTAACAATGGCTTTCTTCTTGCCACTCTTCCATAAAGACCAACTTTGTGCAGTGCACGACTAATAGTTGTCCTATGGACAGATTCCCCCACCTGAGCTGTAGATCTCTGGAGCTCGTCCAGAGTCACCATGGGCCTCTTGGTTGCATTTCTGATCAGCGCTCTCCTTGTTCGGCCTGTGAGTTTAGGTGGACGGCCTTGTCTTGGTAGGTTTACAGTTGTGCCATACTCCTTCCATTTCTGAATGATCGCTTGAACAGTGCTCCGTGGGATGTTCAAGGCTTGGGAAATCTTTTTGTAGCCTAAGCCTGCTTTAAATTTCTCAATAACTTTATCCCTCACCTGTCTGGTGTGTTCTTTGGACTTCATGGTGTTGTTGCTCCCAACATTCTCTTAGACAACCTCTGAGGCCATCACAGGGCAGCTGTATTTGTATTGACATTAGATTACACACAGGTGCACTCTATTTAGTCATTAGCACTCATCAGACAATGTCTATGGGCAACTGACTGCACTCAGACCAAAGGGAGCTGAATAATTACGCACACCCCACTTTTCAGTTATTTATTTGTAAAAAATGTTTGCAATCATGTATGATTTTCCTTCCACTTCTCACGTGTACACCACTTTGTATTGGTCTTTCACGTGTAATTCCAATAAAATTGATTCATGTTTGTGGCTGTAATGTGACAAAATGTGGAAAAGTTCAAGGGGGCTGAATACTTTTGCAAGCCACTGTATATATATATGTGTGTGTGTGTGTGTGTGTGTGTGTGTGTGTGTGTGTGTGTGTGTGTGTGTGTGTGTGTGTGTGTGTTTGTGTGTGTCTGTGTGTGTGTGAATTTTGTTTTTCTTTTTTACATAGCAGCAAACGGCATAGTTTCTTACACTTTATACTTTTCCACTTGAAAGTTTCCCCCTTTGTTTTTGTTACAGCACACATTTTTCATAGGCCTAATTTTTTTTCCATTTTATCCCAAAGCTCTGCAGGATGACAGGCATAGGTGGTTCCATCTTCTCTGAACATGAGTCATCCTAAACTAATTATATCAGGAGGACCAGTGGGTGACTAATTTACTGTGATGTGATGAATTGCTCCTTGCCATTGTAGAGTCATGCCTGGTGTCAGATGAGCTGCTGCAGTACCGCCACTTTGTATCCAAGCAGCAGTTTGATAAGGACCTGAGTGATGAGCAAGAGGAGGAGGTCTTGGCCCAGTTTGCTTCTTTGGATCCTGAGAAGAAGGGCCACATCGAATGGTCAGACTTTCTCTACTTTGAGTCTCTGGCTGTTTTGAGGAAGTTCAGGACTGAGGTATAGTATTTGGATGGCGGAAGAACATATGTTTTGTATTTAAAAATTGGAATTGATGTAGAACAGTACGTACCATATCACACTAACACTTATCTAATATATTTTGTTATATCAACATAGTATCTATAGTATGGTAACTTTTTATGCAAATAACATGATAAATTATGTGATTTAAAAAGAGTGAAAGTTGATATCAGTAGATACTACAGTAGATGTGATTGAGAATGATTTAGGCCAGAGCCCTAAATAATGCCTTTGGCTGGCCACTACATCAAAAATAAATAATACACTAAGTGAATGGAATATTTTTGATTGATATAAACAAGTACATGGAGTCCACCTTTTGTAAGCTTGCACTGTTGTGAAATGTTTTCTTTCTTTTTTTTTTCTTTAGAACTCCCTGGTGCGTCTCTTGACAGCCAAGGAAAGAGACAAAGCAAGATCAGTTTTTCAAGGACTGGTCATGGATAAAGATGGTGTGATCACGAGAGCAGAATGCCGCCAGGCGCAGCAGTCCTGGTTCCACAAGGTCAAAGATCCTCAATCCTGCAATGTGAGGTGAGGACACAATACGTCATTACTAAAGGCAGCAGTTTGGGGAGTTAGGATCTCATCTGCATGCAGACAGCAGCTGGTTCAGCCATACAAAAGGGTGAACTGCTTAAAGAATGGGGACAGAGATGGAGACAAGGAAGCTGTCATTAAATACGCTTCATTCCTGTGAGCTTAATCATAAACAATGCCCGTTGTCACTAATGTGGTCTTAACAGGCAGACACAATCACTCTGTTCATCAATGAGCAGAGGACTGCCTAAAATGCAAATGAAGCTTAGCTTACTGATTTGAAAATCATTTAGCTCATCTATTCAAATAAAACTGTCATACAGAATGTTTAGCCAGCAGTGGTTAGGAATAAAGTTAGGCTGGAACATGTTTCCCACTAAGTTATCACCTCACTTTAAAAGAGCAACTCACCCCCCTACCAGAGTCTAACTCTGCCCACATTTCCTGTTTGAAAAATGCGTCAAAAGGAGGTGTTGCCTGGCTGACCAAGGGACAGTAGCAGGAGAGGGCTGAGCAGCATCAAAACTTCCTTGCTATTCCAACTCCAACTCTCTACTGAGGCGTGGCTGACAATCGCTGCTCTTATACCCCACAGCGGGCAGTGCAGCTGACATCAAAGTTCAGAGCTCACTGCTGAGCCAATGAGGATGGCTGATTCAAATTCAAGTGTAGTAAAGACTTTTAACCTGAAGAGGGTGGTTTTAGCCAGAAAATTTATACTTTAAATAATATGGACTAAAATGTCACAATAATGAATGCACATGTAAACAGCCCTATTACATACTTGTTTATACATTGTTTTAGGAAAAAAAAGTTGATTAAGGGTTGAGTTGCACTTTTGCAGAAGGCTTTCTTTTTTTTTTACAGTTTATGATGTTTAAAACCATTTCATTGGTCCAATATCTTTTTCACAACCCTGGTTAATTTAGACCTATTGTCATTTTGATTTTTGACATGCTCTTTTTTTAAAATAGGTTTTTTATGGAAGATTACACAGTTAAAAAGCAAAAGCAAAAACTGATCTCTTACAAGCAACATTCAATAACCTGTTGAGCCATAAATCATCAGACACCCATCTGAGATCATTTCTAGAATTGCGCTGCTCTGGGTGGCTGCATGTTGGAGTGGCTCTGTTGGCTACATATTAATTTTGTTTTTTTGTACATTGGTTACTCTTTTTTCTTAAAGAAGATTGCATTTTTTTTAGCTGTATATTTCCTAGTTTTTGGTGCTGTGAAGCTGGAAGGATTTTTGCTGTAAATTTTTCCCTTTTTAACAATTTGTTATGATGCGTAACCATGGCAACAATGTGGTTTACAGCCGGGAGCAGCCGATTAACATTGCAAAAGCTGAAATAATACCTCAACTGAAGCCACAAATCCCTGATGAGTTGATAAGGAGGAGACGTGGATGCAGAGCAGGAGCGAAAAGGAGACAGAGAAAGAAGAAGTTCAAGCCATCTCTTCCATCGGTCATAATGGGCAACGTAAGATCACTGGCTAACAAGATGGATGAACTCCAAGCCCTTACAAGGACTCAGCCAGAGTACCGTGAATGCAGTGTTATGTGTTTTACGGAGACGTGGCTGCTGGATCATATCCCCGACTCAAACGTCTGTCTGCCAGGGTTCCTGACTGTATGAGCAGACAGAGATCTGAAAACGAGCAGAAAAAGAAAAGGTGGTGGAGTAGCAGTGCTTGTCAACAACAGATGGTGTCATCCAGGACATGTTACTGTGAAGTGTCGTCTCTGCAGCCCAGATGTCGAACTCTTGGCAGTGAGTTTCCGTCCATATTATTTACCAAGAGAGTTCACCAGTGTAATTTTGGCAGTTGTTTACATTCCACCTTCAGCCGTTGCCGACACTGCATGTGATGTCATCAGTTCCGTTGTTGCTAAGCTACAAGCACAGCACCCCAATGCATTTGTGGCAATATCTGGTGATTTTAATCATGCCTCGCTCTCTACTACACTTCCAACATTTCAACAGTTTGTCAGCTGCTCTACAAGAGAAAACAGGACCTTGGATTGGTTTTATGCAAATGTAAAGGATTCATACATGTCCAAACCAAGACCTCCTTTGGGACAATCGGATCACAATCTTGTTTTTCTCTGTTCAGAATATAAACCACTTGTTCAGAGGCAACCTGTGACAAAACGAACTGTGAGAAAATGGTCACAGGAAGCTGAAGAAGCCCTGCAGGGTTGTTTTGCAACCACAGACTGGATGACTCTTTGCCAAGCACATGGAGAGGACATCAATGCCATGACTGAGTGTGTGACTGACTATATAAACTTCTGTGTGGACAACATCATCCCCACCAGAACAGTGAGATACTTCCCTAATAAGAAACCCTGGATCACCAGTGACCTGAAGGAACTGCTAAACAAGAAAAAAAGAGCCTTCAGGGAGGGAGACAGGGAATTACTGAGGAGTATACTGAAGCAACTTAAGGTCAAGATCAGAGACAGCAAGGAGGCATACAGGAAGAAGCTGAAGAACAAACTACAGAGGAACAATATCAGAGATGTCTGGTCAGGAATAAGAAAGTTCACAGGCTTTAAGGAAAGGAAGGATTGGATAGATGGAAGTCTGGACAGAGCCAATGAACTGAACATATTCTTCAACAGGTTCAGTTCAGGAACTAGCTCAGCATCCCCCTCTCCTGTTCCCAGCAAAACAGACATCCCACTCTCCTCTAATCAACAGCTTTCCTGTTACACCTCGGATGTTTTATCCTTCACCTCAGCCATGGACTCTTCTAATTCCACAAGTTTGACTTCAACCAAGTTAGAAAATGCTGCTATCCCCTTTGCCTCCCCCTCCCAATTGTCTGTCTCCAAAGGTCAGGTGAAGAGGCAGCTGGAGAAACTGAACCGGAACAAGGCTGCAGGTCCAGATGGTGTCAGCCCCAGAGTCCTGAAGGCCTGTGCAGAGCAGCTCTGTGGGAGTCTGCAGCACCTCTTCAACCTTAGCCTAACTCAGGAGAAAGTTCCAGTGTTGTGGAAGACATCCTGCCTTGTTCCAGTACCCAAAAGAACTCACCCATCAGTCATCAATGACTATAGACCCGTTGCCCTGACATCCCACATCATGAAGATCCTGGAGAGACTCCTGTTGGCACCCCTGAGTAAGCAAACAAGAACGTATCAGGACCCACTGCAGTTTGCTTATCGCTGTGGAATTGGAGTTGAAGATGCCATCATCCACCTACTTCAACCGACCCACTGTCATCTGGACAAAGCAGGCAGCACTGTGAGGATCATGTTTTTTTGATTTCTCCAGTGCATTTAACACAATTCAGCCTGATTTGCTTTGTCAGAAACTCCTGAAGAGACAGGTGGAGCCCTCAACAATCGGCTGGATCAATGACTACCTGACCAACAGACCACAATTTGTGAGACTGAAGAATTGTGTGTCAAACCAGGTGGTCAGCAGCACAGGAGCACCACAGGGGATTGTACTCTCACCATTCCTTTTCACTCTGTACACCTCAGACTTCCAGTACAAATCAGAGACCTGTCATCTGCAGAAATACTCAGATGACTCTGCAATTGTCGGGTGTATCAGAGATGGACAAGAAGCTGAATACAGAGAGCTGGTGGACCGCTTTGTTACATGGTGTAGAAACAATCGTCTCACCTTGAATGTGAACAAAACAAAGGAGATTATTGTAGATTTCAGAAGAAACAGGGATAAGTCAAAAACTGTTTCCATCATGGGAGAAGAAGTGGAGGTGGTTGAGGAGTATAAATACCTCGGAGTTCACCTTGACAACAGACTGGACTGGAGGCGCAACAGTGAAACTGTATATAAGAAGAGACAGAGCAGACTGTACTTCTTGAGGAAGCTTAGGTCCTTCAAGGTTTGCAGCAAGATGCTGGATATCTTCTACAAGTCTGTTGTGGAGAGTGTAATCTCTTCAGCCGTCATCTGTTGGGGTAGCAGCATCAGAGCCAGGGACTTAAATAGGCTAAACAACCTGATAAAGAAGGCTGGTTCTGTTCTTGGGACAACTGTGGAACATGTGGAGATGATGATGCAAAGAAGGATTCTTCATAAAATCAAAAAAATATGTACAACCCTGAGCATCCTCATCATGAGACAGTCATACAACAGAGCGTTTTCAGTCGGAGGCTTCTTCAGTTTCGCTGCATTACTGACCGCTACAGGAAATCCTTCCTGCCCACAGCTATCATCATCTAAAACAACTCCTTAAAGAATTAATTATATGAGCTATACCAACACTTAATTTCCCTCTGGGATCAATAAAGTATTTTTGAATTGAATTGAATTAAATTATGAGTGATTCTTTCTATTTGGGAAATGCCATCAGCAAAGTCTATCCATTTGTTCAAGTCAATTCAGTTCAGTCAAAATACATTTAGGTTAGTTTAAAAACAAATCTAATGAATTCTATTTAGTACAGATCAAAACCAGTCTTCTTATAAAACCATCATTTCAAGCTGAAAAAATATTTAAAAGCCATAAACAAACCGCCAATATCATCACTTAACTGTTGAAACCAGAACAAACATGTATTTTTGTGTGTGCTTATGTGTGTGCACCTGCTGTGTGTTTTATCTTTAAAACAAATATAGAAATGAATGCAATAACATCAGTACATCTTGTGAAGATCAACAGCATGCAACAATCCCCCAATACACCCCACCTATGTAGAGCTTTGTGGTCAAACTGGATCAAAGGAGAACCAAAACTTCTAATTCCTTTCACAGCATAATGCAGTCAAGGGTAACAACAAAACAATGTACTGTCAAAACACTGTCAGGTAAAATCTCAAAACATGCGAGCATGAAAATGTTCAGCAAATTTAAAGACGAAGACATGAGTTGGTATTTTATCATTTTACAGCAGGTGTTTTATCATTTCGTTTCCAATTCTAATGTAGTATACAGTGCTGTGAAAAAAAGTGTTTTCCCGCTTACAAAATGCTTTTGATTGTTACTCGTACACGTTTCCAACTGTCAAGCAACTTTTTATATCAGACGCACATAACCTAAATACATACAAAAAGAAGTAGTTAGAATATGATTTGATTTGAAGAAGAAAAGAACAACTGGCCGAAAAAATAACTACTAATTGATTGACCTTTGCCAGCAACAACTGTCAACAAGCTTTTTACATCATTGTGGGAAAAAGCTTGGCTCATTCTTTTTTGTTCATCTGTTTTAATCAAGTCACATTGGATGGTCCGTTTCAGGTCATGGCTTAGCATCTTAATCTGATTTAAATCCAGTCTTTGATCACATGATTCCAAAACATTCCTTTTATCTTCTTGAGCCATTTAGGGAAACCCAAGCATGCTTAATCTTAAGGTTACAAACTGATGACCGGACATACCCCTTTACGATATTCTGATAGAGAGCAACATTTGTGGTTCCATTAATTACATAAGTATCCATCTTATAAAGCAGCAACTACCACTTCCAACTTTCACTGTAGGTATGATGCTCTTTTTTCTGACATACGATGTTAGTTTTCTGACAGAACTTCTAAATCAGTATTGTCAAACTTCAGTCCTCAGGGGCCGGTGTCCTACAACTTTTTGACACTTCCCAAGTCGAACATGTCTGAATCAAAGGACTGAATTTCCTCCACATGTAGTCATGTTCCAGAGTCCTGGTAAAGACCTAGTTTTGTGACACCTGTGTTCTAAAAAATTCACTTTTGTCAGTCCACATAATATTTTCTTAACCGTCTTAAGGATTATTAAAATGTTTTTTGGGCCTTTGAGGTATTTTTGCGCTTCAAAGTCTCCAATTGAAGGAATTTTTGCTCTTTTTCTATTATTGTAGCAGTCTTGGCTGGCCACACCTGGAGAGATTTGCCACTGGTCTATGGTTTCTCCATTTGTTGATAATAGCTCTCACTGTGGTTTGCTTGAGATTTAAGTGTGACAAAAAATATAAATATACATTTGTAAGTGTAAAATACTTTCTCACAGCATTGCATGATAGAATAGTATTTATTTTATACTTTATAAATCAAGATTATTGCACTGGATATTTCTGATTGATATGTTACTCCAACAAGGTATCTTGAGGAACTCCATGAAGGCCAGGGAATTGGTATATGTCCCTCTTAAAGTGTAGTGTAGATATCTTAGAACAATAAAATCGTAAATATTTATTGTAATGAGTTTGCATTCATCTTCAGCAACACCTAACTGTGTGTGCATGTGCTTTGTCTACTGTTTAACCTCTTGTGCTGGTGCTGTCTCATCTCCTGTGCTCTACCATTCCATATACCTCTCACCTATTCCCCACAGACTCATGGGATTCTGCTCTCCTATGAATTGTGGGTGAGTGTGACTCAGCACTGCATGGCTTGTCTCTTTTTTTCACTTACACAGCCATCATCCTTCTGTAGTCCTTCAAGTTATTCCCAGACAAACTCTTGATGTAGAGTTACTGAGGAGAGAGATAGAGAGATCCCTCTTTACTCCCAACTGATACTCTTTCTGAATGTAAATCAAGCAAAGAAGCGTGTTTAGCAGGCAATTAAGTTGAATCAGCAGAGTGCAAGCTCTTTATATCCTTGGGGCATGCTACACAAGGTAAGGATCAAGTTTAAGATGACCTCTAATTTTACGGATTAGAAAAAAAAGCTTTTGGTTCTCTTTAGGTGAGCTTTTCTTTAAAAGCCTTGCTTAACAGACAACAGTGGGAAGAATTAAGTCTAACACTGTAATACAGTCTAAGTCTTGCTCAGGGCATATCAAAGACAAATCTTTCTTTTTTTTTTTACATTCACAGCGGTGCGTTAAAGACACATTAGGAAATTAGTTGATTTACTGTTCATCCAATAATATTACACAAATGTAAATAAATATTAAGATATATGCATTTTATATAATTTTATTTTTATAATATGATTATATTTTGTAGCTTTTACAGCTAATTTTGATTGATCATCATTTAGCTTTTACAGTTAATTTTGATTGACCATCATCCAAACTTGTGTAGCAAAAAAAAACATCAATATTTTTGATAATTAGTTGACTGTGAGGAGACCAACAACAAAATGATTCCTACTATTTAATAAGTCTATATAGTCCTTGTTTATACAACACCTTGCAAATTTATTAATTTATTGGGTTTTTTATTGAACAGACCAACACAAAGTAATGATTAAAGAAGGAATAAACCTATTTGTTGTTGTGATGGGAATATTTCAAGGTAATATGAACTAATTAATTGGTTACATGTTACATGCATCTAGAGAATATGTAATGTAGAGATCATCAAAGTGTTTAAACTGGCGTCGGTGAGGAGGAGATTTGAGTAGGTCACCCTCTGATCTTGTTCCCTTTACTCTACAGTGTGAAGTGTTTTTAACCTTGTGTTACCAGACATCAAGACTGGCTGATGCAAGGCTCTATAAATTGAATATTACAGATTTTTTTTTAGCATAATTTGAATGCATTGCTGTTTAGTTTTTTTAAAAGCACTTATGTATTATTTTCTATTTATTTCGGTGAAAATGTATTTTTATGAGCTGCCACCTCCTAATGTGCTCTCACAAGTTTCTTCTCTGTTTTACTATTTAGTATAAGTCATGTTGGCCCCATATGTGAGAGCAGTCCAGCTAGCTCTGGAAGCGAAAGGAGCAAGGCCGATGAAAACAGGTTTGTACTTTTGGTTAAAATGAAGTATTTGACAGTAAACAATATTCTCTGAAATATCTATACACTCTGTGCTTAATTAGCTGATGTAACCTCCACTCTGAAAAGAGTGTAAAGCTGTTCCTTGGGAGCAACATTATTTTTAACAAAACAATGCACCCCAGAAGTATTTCCAAGGACAGTGATGACCCACTTCAAGCTAAGCCGCCTTCATAAATGGCATCAAGCTTACTTTTGACCTATCAGCAGAGCATGAAGGCAAAGCCTCTTTGGTATAACATTATGTTTGGGACTTTTATGCCACATCACATGATAATACAGCAATAACTACAGCTAATGTTGCAACTTGTTCCATGGATCCCTAATAGCATATTGGGAGTTGTATTAGGCAGATCACTAATTAACAGAAAGTATTTCAATTCAGTTTATTTATATAGCGCCAATTCACAACAGATGTCATCTCAAGACACATAACAAGAAGTCATTGCAATACATTTATACAAACATTCCAATCAGTTAAAAAGTTTCCTATTTAAGGAATCCCAGCAGATTGCGTCAGTCATTGGCGTGAGGTTGGGCAGACTTTCCAACCACAGCAATCTTTCAGCAATCCCTCATACTGAGCAAGCATGTAGCGGAAAAACTCCCCTTTAACAGGAAGAAACCGCCAACAGAACCAGGCTCAGTAGGAGCGGCCATCTGCCGCGACTGTCTGGGGGTTTGAGAAGACAGAGCAGAGACACAGAAGGAACAGAAAATCTGATATAAGAGTACTTTCTATGTTACAGAAAGTAAAAAGTTGATAACAGGACACAGTGGATGTTCAGTTACTCTGAGCATCATCCCAGTCGATGCCCCCCGTCCAACAGGGCATTGCAGCCAAGCAGGATACCAGACCAGGTATATCTTCTATGGAGAGAAAAACACTGAGAGAAAACAAAGTTAACAGTCGAAATAACAGAATGAACTGTAATACAACTGGAGAGTCGTAGGAGAAAAGGAAGTAACAGAGTGAAGAAAATTGGTAAGTCTGTCCTCCAGCAGCCTAAGCCTATAGCAGCATAACTACAGAGTTAGCTCAGGATGACCTTAGCCACTCTAACTATAAGCTATATCAAAAAGGAAAGTTTTAAGCCTGGCCTTAAAAGTAAACAAAGTGTCTGCCTCACGGACTAAAACTGGGAGCTGGTTCTACAGGAGAGGAGCCTGATAACTAAAAGATCTGCCTCCCATTCTACTTTTAGAAATCCTAGGAACTACAAGTAAACCTGCAGTCTGAGAGCAAAGTGCTCTGTTAGGAACATATGGAACAATTAGATCTCTGATGTATGATGGAGCTTGATTATTAAGGGCTTTGTATGTAAGAAGAAGGATCTTAAATTCTATTCTGAATTTAACAGGGAGCCAATGAAGGGAAGCTAAAACAGGAGAAATGTGATCTCTCTTTTTAATATTCATCAGAACTCTTGCTGCCGCATTTTGGATCAACTGAAGGCTTTTAATGGCATTTTGTGGACTACCTGATAGTAAAGAATTACAGTAGTCCAGCCTTGAGGTAACAAATGCATGGACTAGTTTCTCAGCATCACTCCTGGACAGGATGTTTCTAATTTTAGCAATTTTCCGGAGGTGAAAGAAAGAAATCCTAGAAACCTGTTTAATATGGGATTTAAATGTCAAGTCTTGGTCAAAAATAACGCCGATGTTCTTTACGTTATTACTGGGGGCCAATTTAATGCCATCCAGATGAAGTGATTGACTAATCAGTTTCTGTTTTAGAACTTCTGGTCCAAAGACAGCAACTTCTGTCTTGTCAGAATTTAAAAGCAAAAAGTTTAGGGTCATCCATGTTTTTATTTCTTCCAGACATGCCTGTAATCTACCTAATTGACTGGGTTCATCAGGATTTATGGATAAATATAGTTGTGTATCATCGGCATAGCTGTGGAAATTTATCCCATGCTGTCTAATGATTCTACCAATTGGGAGCATATATATGGTGAAAACAATTGGTCCAAGCACAGAACCCTGTGAGTGAAGAAGGTTTATCATTTAGATGAACAAACTGGAATCTATCAGACAAATATGATTTAAACCAGCCTAGTGCTGTTGCTTTGATCCCTCCAACATGTTCAAGCCTTTCTAAGAGAATATTATGATCGACTGTGTCAAAAGCAGCACTGAGATCTAACAAAACCAGAACAGACACAAGTCCATTATCTGAGGCCATGAGAATATCATTAGTAACCTTCACCAGTGCTGTTTCAGTGCTATGATGAGCTCTAAAACCTGACTGAAACTCTTCAAACAGCTCGTTATTGTTTAAATGCTCACAGACTTGATTAGCAACAATTTTATCAAGGACTTTGGATAAGAAAGGAAGGTTAGATATAGGTCTGTAATGCACTAAGTCATCTTGATCATGGGAAGGTTTCTTGAGTAAAGGTTTAATTACAGCTATTTTAAATTCCTGTGGTACGTATCCGTTTACTAAGGATAGATTCATCATATCCAAAATGGGGCCAGGAACCTAATGGAACACTTCCTTAAATAATTTGGTTGGGATTGGGTCCAACATACAAGTTGAAGGTTTAGATGAGGCTAATATTTTTGATAATTCCGAAAGCTTGACTGAATCAAAACAGCCTAAGCACAAATGAGGTTCTACAGTTCTTTCCGATGCTGCGTCATTTACTGAGGAAGAAGTAATCATGTTTGGGAGGATGCCAATGATTTTAATTTTAATAGAATTAATTTTATTTATGAAGAATCCCATAAAATCATCACTGCTAAGAGCTGGGGGAATAGTTGGCTCAACAGAGCTATGACTCTGTGTAAGTTTGGCAACTGTACTAAAAGGAAACCTAGGATTGTTTTTATTCGCCTTTATTAGTGATGAAAAATATGCTGTTCTAGCTTGTCGAAGGGTCTTTTTATACAGCAGTAGACTGTTATTCCAGGTTAAATAGGAATCCTCTAGGCGTGAAGTTTCTGTGGGACAAAGGAAATCAATGTGATTATCACAAATCAAGTCATTTACTAACAAAGTCTTTGAGGAGAGAGATCTTATGTTTAATAAACCACATTTAATAGATTTATTTTTCTGTTCAGTCAAAGTCGTATTTATCTTTATGAGATTTCCATAATTTGCTTTTGTTGGCTTAATTTATAATCCATTTAATAATGGCCGTGGGCAAGACACTGTTTCTATAGGGTAATGGGTGGGTAACGGTACAGAAGCAGCAGAGAGGTGGGTTAAACTACGACTCTGCTTCCTGGTCTGGACCCTGGGTTGTCAGTGTTTTCATTTTTTATAACTTAATTTTCAAAACATCAAACGGCACATTACCATAAAACTGAGACCTGATGGTCTACTTAATAATATTACTTGGATTGATAGAAGTTTCACGTTTTGTTAGATAATCCTTTTTATACATGGGCATCTTTAATATATTAATCATTAAAGTGTAAATTCAACATTTCTATGTGAATATTATTTTTATTATTGTTATTAATAGTATTTTTAAGGCCGAAATCAGCCCTTTCAAAACAAGAATATAAAGTTATCTACATTGATTCTGTGGGTTTTTATTCAAACTAGTAAAATTCAGATTTTATACTATTTTACAGCAATTGAAAAACACGATATAACAGAAAGAAATAATGTCTTGCACAAGTGCTCATACCCCAACCACTATTACATGCAAGTCAAATAATGCCAGTGACAGTATTTGACTTGATTCTGCTGTGTTTTATACACACATTATCAAACCCTAATATTCATAGCAACTGTTTTCCAGATCATCTCTGACAGGTCAGGGCATAGATAATAGACATATTTATGGTTTCTGAATTGGCTGGTTCTAGTAAGTTAGCAATAAAACTTTTGGAGCTTGTGGATAGAGTGGGTAACTGTTAACAGCCTAGCTTCCATTAGGTCCCATGGGAGGGTTTTCTTGGGAATTAAGAAGTATAGTCAATCCCCTAGACTTTTTTGCTGTGTTTTTGTTTAACTTCCCATGGCAGTTATTGCTAATGCTACATTGCATTTGTGTTCAGAAGTTGGAATGTTGGAGAATAAACTTCTACAGAATTTCTACAGAAATCTACAGAAACTCCCCAAGTTCAAAATTTAGACATGAGAAATTAGTGGTTCTCAAATTCCTATATGGTTGTTATGTGCATAAAGCACAGCAGTATTGCGGTAATAAAGTGCCAGTTTGCACTTCTGATGCACATATACCCCCCACTGCGTTATGTTCCCACCTCCAAATCTCCAACTATGCCTACAGTAAAGCTGGTATGGAGATTTCAAATATGCAGTGTTTAGTGACATCCAATTAGTTTAATTTTGGTGTTATATGAGCAGACAATATTTTTCCTGCATTTTACTTGGCTTATTACTTACACATGTCAATACAGTATGTCTATAACTCCATTAGAAATAAACCTACATGTTCAATTCTTATTTTCCTTATGTGCAGTCAAATTAATGTAAAAATGCAAATTAACATGAATTTAGCTCTCTCTTTTCTATAATTAATGTTAAAAACAAACAAAAAACTATATCTAATTTTACAGCTTTTGCCCATTGTGCATCTTTAATCATAAATTAATCCACAATACAATTTTAAAGCGTGAGTAATAGTTATTTAAATGTTTTTTTTTTACATTTTTGTTTTCTTACACTCAATAGGCCATTGACCTGGGCAGACTTTTTAAGGGAAAGTGCCATCTACATTTTGGCAGCTCGGCCCAATAGCTCTGCCATGCACATCCGGATGCCTCTATAGTCCAAGATCCTCCACTCAGACCTGCAGAGAGAGGAAGAGTGATGTTGTCCATGGATGAACAGGCGGAAGAGATTAACATGCCGACGTGATGTCATGAAGAGTGAAACTGAGGAAACCGGCTGAAGCACCAAGACGTAGCGAATGAAGGAATCAACAGTAACTCTCCTCTCCCGTGTCTTTTTAGCACAATAACACAGGCAACACAAATGTGTTTAAGACACAGACACCCCAAGTGGCAGCAGCTGTCATAGCTCCAAACTCCAAACATCGACTGTTTCCAAAATGTGCAAGAGATATGATGATAAGGACACCCATCCTCTTCATAATTAGCTGGTTTGTGATGTTTCTGAAACTTCGGGTGTCTTTTTAAACAGATAAGAAGCCAGGATTCAAAAAGGGGCACAACGTCATTTAAGCTACATAATGCACGTTTCTGAGTGGATTCATTGGTGTGACAAGCTGTTACTCTCATCATGTCCAAATGAAAAATACATCACATTGTATTAGAGCCCCTGGTGAATTAATGCTATCCACAACGATAAAAGCCAACTCCTACCCTTACCAGTATAAATTATTATTCATTAAAAGCTGTATTTATTCTTGTATCTTTAGACGTATCCTCTGTTTATCCCAGTTTCATCCAAGAATCTGTGTTCTTCTGAAATACTAACTGTGAAAAGGATGTGAACATTAATGAAAGCTAACCAAGTAAGTGACATGTATGTATATGTATATATACTGCCATATAGTCCTATTGCTTTTGTTGTGCTCTCAGAGCTGCACTATGACAAGGTAAAAACAATCGCTTGTTTCGTTCTAATCACAATATTTGCACCATGAGAATGACATGAAATTTAATCACTGTCTGACATAACCACTGTAATAAATTCCTGAAAGAAAGTGAGATATGACAGAGAAATGGTGTTGCTTTCCTGACAGGCGTCGCTACTGAGAAGAAAGTTGCCAGGAAAACATGAAGGACTCATGTGAAAGAGTGTATTTGAATTTTCCCTTTAAACCACTGGGGTATTGGACATTATGTAATGTATATGAAGGTTATATGCCTTGTTCTTTTAATGAATAAAGTGTAGAAATAAAATTATACTTGTTGGTTGAAGAGATAAGTCACAGTGTTGGAATAAACACTTGGAATTTACACTTTAGTTCAAGTGTCCTGTGTTGCTTGCATAATATAATACAATGTACCCATCCATTATGGGGAGCGGAGTTTTGTCTGGAGCTTATTTAAGTTGCAAAAGACTGCTTCATGTCACACTGCGCGTTCTAGAGAAGTTGCACACTGTACAGACCAAGATTTCAAACAGTTAAACAGCACGTCTTGCTCTAGCAGGACATCCCAACATCACGTGTCTATGTACACCACTAAAAGATGACAGATAACCCAGATGGCAAGGAAAAAATGTCATATACACTGTCTTTGCTGCCAAAGCTCAATAAATTCGGCTTTTCTGTTGCTCCACATGTTCTAGTCAACATGTGCAGCCTCTGTTGTTGCTAATGTTGACACTCCTATTCTCACATTGTACTCTCGCCACTAGCTTGGGTTCATCCCTGGGTGTATTTTCCTTTGTCAACCGCAGGCCGGAGTTGTAGATTTTCTGATACTACCTGAAGACTCTCGGAGGCCGGGATTTGGTCATCTGAGTGCTCAGTAAGTGGCCCGTCATACTGGACCACCATAGATCTGTGAATCACATGTACAGTACATTGAAAGATTTGTCTGCGATGGCAAAAAAAAAAACCGACAACAAAGAAAACACTGTGGCGTGTGCTTTGGAGGGAACCTAATAGTCATGTTTCTGGACGGTGAGAGGAAGCCGGAATACCAGGTGAGAAACCATGCATGCAGACAGACAGGGATTTAATCCCAGGCTCTTATTGCTGTCATGCAACAGTGCTATCAACTGTATCGCCATGCACTCTGACTTGAAGAGAGAATTGTCACAAAGTCACTGGTACACTTATTTGCACTTCTGCAAATCTGATAAAATAACAGTAAATTAAGCTTACTTTAATTTGTACTTCTGTCATGTTGGTGTAAGGTGGACCCAAATGCAGAGAGCCGTGTACAATGAGTAGAACTTTATGAAGGAAACAAGAACTTACAAGGTCAGACTGAATACAGAAAAATAAATGCTGGGACAAAAAACGGCAAGAGAAGACAGACAAATCAGCAGACAACACAAGGAACAGGATATTTTAAAATAATCTGAGGAAGAGCAGAAGTGACAAGTAGAAGACAGAGGACTAGTTAGTGGAAAGCAGTTGCAGGTGAGAGGGAGAGAGCAGATGGAGGCAATCAGCAGCTGGGCAGGGAAGCAGAATGGCCGGGTGGAAACAGAAGAAAAACAAAGGAATAAACTGGAGAGAAGACTTGACTGAGAACAATCCTAAATGAAAAGACAGAAGATTAACTCTGAAAAAACTAAAGATTAAATATATCTCAGAAAATAATAAAAGGAACATTAGAGAAACTGAGAATAAAAGGAAAAGGGAAGAGAGGAGAGAACAGAAGGAAACATAAATATAAATACTAGAAAGAGAATTCGAATAAGAAAATCATCCTGATAAGAGAAATTAAGTTACACACAACTTGCAGAGAAAAGGATAAGAAAAGGATAAACAAAAGATTGAAACAACCCAAAAACAATTAAACAAAAGGGTAAATATCTGAGGAGAGACAAGAAGTGAAAATATGGAAGGACGATAGAACAAAAAATCACAACACTAAAATCCTAAAGTAAAACAGAAGCTAACACCAAGAAATAAACTAAAATCGTACAGTAAATTGAATAAGGAAATGAAATAACTGAAACTCAAAACACAAACCCCTAAGGATAGTAACTTCCCTTTTTTAAGTTAATCAGAGTGACCAGAAACCTTTAATCTGTAACATCACTGTATGTTACTCTGGAGTATGAATAACTTTACACAAAGGTCTTTTAGCAAAGCCTCCAAAGAACGTGCCATTCCATTTAAGCAGATGTGTGTTAATCTCAGGGGTGAAAGAAAGCCGGTACGTCCGGTACTGCATACCGTTAAAAGATTCTGTGGTGGTACGCAGTACCAGGAAGATGGGAGAGCGGCTGCCAATGTTAAAGTCCTCATTCAGAACCAGTCTATTTAAAATTACTTTTTAACTCATACCGAATTGTTTCTGAATTGGTATTTTGTTTTTTAACCATGCAGTACAACTCAGAAAAGAAACTTCTTATGAGCTGATGCCGGTCGTGCAAAGTGAAAACCAAGTGTCTTTACTTCATCGTTCAGTTTGTGGGTTAACACAGAAATGAATAGATTTATTTTTTTAACGTGGTGTCGCACGGTCGGCTTAATAAGAAAACGGTCACGTCTGTGTAAACTCGGTTCATATAAAAATTACACTCGATATAAATTGTTCTCGGCAAGTAAACGACTCTTTAACAATCTCTTATAAAAATACTATTTTCTTTCATTGTTTTATGTCGCCCAAAGTTCTGTCTGCTAGAAACAAAAATCCACATTCCTGAGTTCAACACTGAAAAACGCTTTTTATTTGAGTGTTATAGTAAATAACTATAACAAAGTAAAAGAGAATCAGAATCTGGAAGGTTCTATTGCCAAATATGTGAACATAAATGTGAGGTTAAAAAGAGAAATGGCATGTAGAACATCATTTATATTCTCAAACATTAATAGAAAACGTTTTAGTGATGTAAAAAAAGCATTCCAACATGTTACTGATGACTATTTTTTGCATGTTCCTACAGGTATTTTGATATTTCTCTTTGGTGGGTGAAGAGAAATAATTCAGGCTTGAAGTCCTCCTTGTCAAAATTACAAGGTACACATTATATCAGGGATTTTTATGTCCACCAGAATATGTATCCCCCAGGTAACTTTTTTAATCCTTAGTCAAACTTCTTCAAATCCACAGAATTAAATGGTCATAATCCAAGGTAATTATCTACCTAACCATCATTTTACAATATCGTCAATTATTTTTAATTCTTGTCAACTAACCTCTAACCCTAGGCCTACAGGTAGCCTACAGTAAAATATTGAAATGTTTATGTTTGGGTTTTGACTATTTGCTATTTTAAAATGCATGAAGTGAGAAAGAGATGAAGGTTTTGGTAATAGTACCGGCAATAATTTAAAACTACTTTCACCCCTGGTTAATCTTAACTGTCTTTGTCAGACACGTGACCTGTCTAGCAACCACTACCCCCGGGCACCATCTTGAGTGTAAGCGTCTCGCGTTGCTAGGGGAAACCGCATTAGATATACTGAAGAAGCCGAAACCGAAGTCCAGAAGCACACTGGAGTCTCACACATAGATAAAAAGAAGAAGGAGGAACACATTGCTTACAGGGATAAACTTGTAAAGGAGGCAATTGATAGATATAAACAGAAAGTAGATCCATACAAGCTCAAAGGAAACGAATGGAGCTCAGACGTTTCATTACTGCCTCCAACTATTGGACATCACAAACTATCTTGTGTTTGGGATCAGCGCATACACATGTAAACAGCTCAAAAATTACAAGTCGCTGGAGGCATTCATTTTCTGTCCAAAATCACTTTTCCAAGCGGGAAACCTAAAGAATCTTATATTGTTGTAAAGTGTTTGTTTCCTGGTATTGTGTGACCTGTTGTGGCAGCCCTTCGCACAACACGAGGGAACCATTTTGTCCAGGTTTATGCACTCCAGGTACACAGCGGTCGCTGCTTCTGTTGTTGTGTACACTCAACCATCCCATCATGCAATGCACCTACAGCACCCGATATGTCATCTGACAAAGACCGATAGGTCAGGAAATGACTACGATAAAGCCGCTACTTGCCAAAACATGCCAATACTTATAGTTAGCAATAATTAAAAAGTTTAAAACAACTGGAACTGTGACAAAAATGCTGGATGAGGAGCCAAGTATATGTTGCCACCGCATACAGTGAGAAGGAAAGTAAAGAAGATTAAACAAAATCCTCAACAATAACTAAAACAGAACTGAAGGAAATGTTGAGTGTTTGCCACGTTTTTCCCTATTTTAAAGTGTACTTTAACGACCTTTCCAACATCAAGGTAAAACATTGTAACTACAAAAAGAGATCAACATTTTATTAACTCTAAAAAGTGTTATGTAAAACAAAATAACTTATGAGGATTTTGTACTTACAGTTGTGACAGTGACATAAATTTAGATTTTCGCAAACTTTACTACTTCAGGTTTGTTCAGAACCTTTTTTTCAAATGTTTTTATGGTATGTAATACATACTTAGGATTTTAGTAAGGACATGGAGTTTTTGCAAAGTTCCTGCAAAGTTTCGTTAGCTTGTCTTTGTCATCTTGGAAAGTTTCTCGACCACTGAAACAAAGTTTTTATCTCTGGAGTATCACAGGATACAGGGTAAGGTTTTTCTTCTTAGGAGGCATCATTGGAAAAAAATACTTTTCCCCAGTCCTCTTCATTACAGTCCTGGACTTTCTGTAAAATTTGACTCTGTCCATATTGGGGGGGGTGTGTTATTAGGAAATTCCTGACCAAGCTCTGCGCTGGTGCCAAAGCAGTCATATCACTGAATCTTGCTTAAAACACAGTCCTGGCACTTACGGGTGCCCTGATAGTGACACCTTTAACTTTTTTTTTACTAAACCCTATTCTTACCGTTCTTGGTTATTAGTTAAATGGTGAATTTGGGTGAAGTCTTACATACAGCCATGTCCTAGCCTATGAGGTCCTTTTGATACAAGCAATGATGACAACATGCATTTCCTTAGAGGTAACCATCACTGATCAAAACAAGAATGCCATCAAGCATCACTTTTAAATCAACTACACTGCTCTTCTAAATCAATCAGAATGAAAGATGCCTGGTTCTCGTTAACACTTTGCCCTCACATAATCATAGGATCATGGAGATTATGCAAGCACGTCGGTTTGTGGCAGAGCTAAATGAGGTTTTCATGATTTAATTTTCATTAACTTCCTTTAACTTTAATATGGAATTCCATCTCATCACTATTTGTAGCAAACCTGGACTCAATGCAAATTTAGGGTTACCAAATGTCATCTTTTCCCTGGACATGTCCACTTTTCACGAGATGTGCGGGCTTTCATCATTTTCAGGGGACCAATAAGCATATTTGAAATAACTAATGTTATGCGTGGAATACAACAGCCTTTTTCTCATCTGACATCCTCCCCAAGCTGCTGCCTGATGAGTGGTTCCGGTCCATTCATAGACAGAACAGACAGCGGGCTGTGCTGTGCTGCGCCGCACCATGTTGCGCCCCACCGTGGCTGCCAGCCAGCCGCCAGACTGCGGCTGTTTACAAGATGTCAAAGTGCAAGAGTAGCTTTATGGACGAACAAAGCTTGCATATGTGTTTCGATGAGTGGTAAAAGTAGCTCAGATGGACACAAAAAGTTTGATAATACTGTGCAACGTGAGGGTTCATCTCTAAATTGACTGAGGAGGATGAAGTTGAAAACTAAATTACTGGATTATGCACTTTTTTATTGTCTTTTTGAGACTACTGCTTTTTTATTATTACATCAAAAGAAAAATAATACTTGATTTCTCAGAATATTATTTCTATTTTTTTATACTTTTGTTCAGTATGACTTAAAAAAGTTAACTATTATTGTTACTGGTGAATTTTCTTATTTGGAAGAGTAATTATTTCCAGTATTAATTAATTTCCTGTGATTTTAAAGTCGTTTATGCATTTGTGAAAGCACATCTGAAGTGTAATTTAAAATCAAAGTCTTGGCCCTATCCTGAAAGTGTTTCAGGACTGGGCCAAGTGTTCTCTTTTTTTGAAATTTAAAATATGGTCACCTTTGGAAATTGCAACCATAGAAAATGAAACAGCAAACTTTGAAAAGAAAGCCTAATATTTCTGTCTCAACACTTTCTGTATGTACTGAAGCCTGTATTTAGATTTAATCATATTTGCAACTTATAATTCACCTTAAATCGCTTCCGGTCCTCAAAGCCCAGCATCCTGCATGTTTCAATTCTTTCCATGGTTGGAAAGATATATGATGGTTTATTAGCAGGCCTCTGCAGAACTCTGTCTTGCTGAGGAAGTATATGCTAGCGGAACCATTTGAATCAGCCATGTTGGAGCAGCGATATCTAAAACTGGCAGGACACCAGCCCTTGAGGACTGGAGCAGGACAACCATGTTATAAGTGCAAAGTTATCTGGTAAGTGGAAAAGAACAACTAGTAAAAAAGGACAAAGAAAACTTTAATTTACAGCCAGATACTTTATAAATCGTTGTTACACTAGCAGTTGCATAATTCCAAATATTAACTTGAAAGTCAGATTGTTGAAAGAAGGGTGGGAGAAAGAAAAATGGTTTTGATGGGCATATTATGTAATTGTTTTATCATAACAGATTCAATTGCTTATCCTCTTGACCATGCTAACTGATGCACCAAATACTCGGTCAAATGTGAATGAGTTTGATTATTCAACCCAAATCGAAACTCAGATGCCATCCTGTCATTCTGTTGAAAACAATTCCCTGGCAAGACTACAATGTTAGCATCATATATTCTCATCTCTTATGATTCCAATAGAACCCCCCCCCCCCAAAACAAAAATTTAAAAAAAATAAAGAGAGGCTTTGCCACTATTTTGCTGTAAGTAAAGTACACATCTCAGTTTCTCTTTATGAGTTTAATCTTTGGGTTCGTACACAAAGGAATGTGAAAGATCAGAAGTGTGGACAGAATCCCAATGGTCCCTGTCAGCATCGGTTGGTTATTTATTTTCTGGCCTATATCACAGCTTTGGGACCTTGATTTCAAAATGAAATGCAAACTTTACTGTCATCTTAAAAGAGGACTTTGGACCATTGAGCAACAGTCCAATTCTTCTTTCCCTTAGCCAGGGTAGGACACTGCTGGCATTTTCTCGGATTCAGGAGTTGCTTGACTAGAGGAATGCACCATTTGTAACCAATGCCAAGGATTCATCTGTGCGTTGTGGCTCTTGATGTCCTGACTACAGACTCAGTCCACTCATTGTGAACCTTCTGTAAATTCTTGAATGGATTTTGACAATCCTCTCAAGGCTGTGGTCATCCCTGTTGCACCTTTTCCTACCACCTTTTCCCTACACTCAATTTTCTATGACTATGCTATAACTTCTTGCTGTTGTTTGACAGACAGGTGCCCTTTCTTGATGCAACCCCACAACCCCCTACCCCTTCCGTTGGAAACCTTTAGGTCTGCAACCAGCCTACTCTACCTACTCTGCCACCCCCATGCCATAACTTTTTCATAATATTGAAAAGAAAATTATTGACCAAATTTTGAGTTTTTTATTATCTGTAAGCCTCATTTAAGGCTTGAAATATTTCACTTCACTGTATATATGATAATTCTACATAATGTATACCTTTATAATTTCAAGAGTTTGTCTTTCTGAAATGAGTGAGAAAATGTACAGCACTTTTTACATTAAACAATTCTTTTGAACTGTGTTTGTGCAATAGCTGTTTGTGCTATAGATATTTTTGCCAGGCACCTCTGGATTAAAAAGTAGAAAAAGTCAGCAAACTTAGTCCTCTCTGTAGTCTACCATAGCCAACAATAGTGATATTATTACAACAGAATACATTCTGCAATGCTCAGTAAAAATGTGTTGAACCATCACAAATTAGCGGTGTCATACCAATCACCCATTATATACACTCTAGGTTTTTTGGTGTGTGTTTAAACAGCGGCAGAGTGTGTTCACTGAAGCGTGGTGCTAAACCAAGGAATCTCTAGCTAGTTACTGGACCAGCTGCATTGAGGAAAAAGGACAAACAAGTAAGCTCTATTGCTATTTCAGGAAGGCAAAGACAGACCCGGCGCTAGGGGAATTTAGCTGGGGGGGGGGCTATTTTGTATTAAACCCCTTTTTATTTTTACGTCCCGTTTTCAGTGTGTTAAATACTTCCTGGTAAAATCTGCTTTTTTTGATATCCTTTTTATGGACATATTCATATTATATATCATTTGCAAGCTGAGATTCTTTCAGCTGGCCAGAGAGAGGTTTGGGAGTTTGTCCAAACGGCTGGTCTATTCTAGATCGCTGGTCAGAACGTTTGTTTTTGTACTCCAAAACCCGCAGCAGTTTAGTCACTGTCATGATTCTGCTGTGTGTCTGCTTGTGTACGTGAGTGAGGCATCTACTGGTGTGGCTGCAGCTGTGAGAAACTTGCTGCTGCACTGGATTCTGCAGTCAACTATTTTGATTTTTTTTTTTTTATATTGATTGTTTGCTAGCTGCTACCAGACATTAGTAGCTCTCTTCTACTTTGAAAGGAAGCCCGACTAACCTCACAGTGCAAAAACCTTGATAATTCCCTTCCTTGTGTGTATTTCTCACTAAGTTTAATCAGAACTACCCTTAGCATGCAAGTTAGCCTAACAACAACACTGCACAATTCTTCTTTGTGTTTATACACACCTGCAAACAACAAATCGGTGCATTAACACCATCAAGTGGTATGGTGTGTGCACCAGAGTTCTAACCATTGCATAGTTAGAAGGGCATTGTATTCTGTCTTGGGCAGGCACAGCACCTGCCCATGGCGCTGGGCCTGCGCAGAGACACAGGAGAGATTTGCTTAACAGTAATAACAGTTATGCATTTGCATATTATATTTTCAAGCGAAGTACATATAAGGTACAATATGTAATGAGGTGACTAACCAAATGAAAACTTTTTTATGGATTCACAATTGTTGCTCTTTATATACAATACGATGGGCCAGAAATAAATACAGACAATTTAATGCAAGACATCTAGAACATCTCTATAAAATGAATTAAGACTAAAATGAGATCTGGAAAATTAGCAACTCAAAAACCCCTGTATAATTCCAGAGTTTAAGATTCAAGATCTATCTGGGAACAATCTGACAATGAAGTTTTGGTTTTAAACCAAACAAAATCGCAGTGACTGTTGACAGAACAGATTGATGAGGCCAGAATAAATCCCTAAGGAACACAGGACATCGCTTTTAGTAGGATTTTTGCTGATCGGGAGGAACGCCACTGGTGTTACTACTGTTAACACATTATGGGCTTTGAACACATGATGAATGAGCTGAAAAAGTACTTTCTCTCATACAGATATCTTCAGTAAAAAAAAAAAAATCTTCATTAAATGTTTTAGATCATCAATAAAATTTTAATATCAAAGATAACCAGAGCAAACACAAAACGCAAAATTTAAAATAATTTTAATTACTAAGGAGAAAAGCCATCCAAACCAATATAACAAATGTAACAACATAAAACAGGGTCAACAATCTAAAAAAGAAGAACATCATGTGTTGATCTAAAGTAATTCAAGAACAGATTGGCAATTAAAAAAATACTGCAATAGCATATCAAAGACTCATCCTGGCAGTCCTAAACAAATCCAGATGACATCTAAATAACTGCAGCCCGCACTCACCTACAGAAAGAGGTCAATGTTTCCAATTTAACAAGATAGAAAATGACATTAAAAGCTGGGCAAAATGGAATCCAAGGGAGAGTTTCTAGGTGAAAACTACTGCCCAACAAAGAGAATACAAAGGCCCACATCACATTTGCAGGAAACAAAAAGAATATATATATATATATATATATATATATATATTCTTTTTGTATATATATATTTATATATATTTATATATTTATATTTATATATAAATATTTATATATATATATATATATATATATATATATATATATATATATATATATATATATATATATATATACAGACCCATTCCAAAAAAAAAAATAGAATGTATTGGAAAAGTTTATTTCCAAAGTTCGAACTTCCATAGCTTATAGACTCAGTGCCCACAACTTAAACTATTTCAAATATTTAGTTGTTTATTTGACCATAATTCGGGCTTCCAGCTCATAAAACCCACAAAAACAGGAATTAAAAAAATTTGAACACTGTGAAGAAATCAACCCAAATTTTACAGGACATGAATGTGTTAAACTGAGTGTCACACACTACTCATCTACTAAATTCAAAGCACCTGCACAGGTTTTCCCAGGTGTCATTAAATTGCTTCACTTTGGTTCAATTGTTTCAGTTGGCCAGAGTCGGGAGAGATCCAGGCCTTACTGTGACGGAAGAAAAAGACAGACAGACAAACAAACGGAGCAGTTTTTCGGATTACTACCTGGCGAGGAGAGAGCCGGCGGGCTGGTAGGAGGTATTCCACCTGAGATCCCATGTGATGAAATCAAGGCTAACATAAAGGGAGGAAATGTTGTAGAGGTGAGACGGCTGAAAGCGTCACGGGATGGTAAAAGAGTGGATAGTTTTTCTGTTATGATTAAACTAGATGAGAAAGTCCTTCCAGACAAAGTTTACATTGGTTTTATGAGTTATGATGTTCGACAATACATTCCTCCCCCACTTCGATGCTTTAAGTGCCAAAAGTTTGGGCATGTGGCTGCTATATGTAAAGGAAAACAGAGATGTGGAAGATGCGCTGGGGACCATGAATATGGTAAATGTGAGGAAGAGGCGAAAGTCAAGTGTTGCAATTGTGGAGGAGAACATAGCTCAGCATATGGGGGTTGTGATGTATCTAAAAGAGCAGCTGAGGTGCAGAAAATTAAAGTAGTAATGGGGATATCATATGCGGAAGCTGCAAAGAAGGTTCCTGTGTTAGCAAGAAAGGTAAACACTGGAGTGGTGAGTAACAATCCCCCATGTCAGGGTTGTAGTAAAGTAAGTGAGGATACATTGTTACTGGAGAAACGATCTTTCTTGTTGTTCTTGGCTGATGTAGTAAATTGTGCAGCGCAAGCAAAGGGAAATACGGAGAGAATTTAAATTATTGTAAGGGCTGCAGATCGATGCCTTGGAATTTCAAATATTGGATGGGAGGCTATTGTGGAGGAGTTAAGAGTGAGAGTGTACCCTCAAGAATCCCAATCATGCAGTGGTGGTACGTCCTTTTGATGTTAATCATACTTCAATGGAATGCAAGAAGTTTAATTAGTAATGGGCAGGAATTCAAGAAATATATTTCACACTTGTTGGAGAAGCCTCATGTAATTTGTATTCAAGAGACGTGGCTTAAACCTCAGTCGGATTTTATAGTTTCAGGGTACTCTTCGATAAGAAATGATAGGTGTCAGTGACAAGGAAGGGGAGTTGTTACATTCCTTCTTCTTGGAAGCAATCGATTATTGTGCCCATAATAAAACCAGGCAAAGATGCAGCTGATCCATCAAGCTATAGACCTATAGCGTTTACTTCCCAATTAGGGAAAAATATGGAGAGAATAATTACAGAGAGACTTTCATACTTTGGAGAGTAAAAAGTTATTTAGCCCTTTTCAAAGTGGTTTCCGGAAGGGAAGAAATACAATCGATGCAATTTTGTGTTTAGAGTTGGAAATCAGAAAGGCTCAAGCAAACAAAGAAGTGGTAGTGGCAATTTTCTTTTGATATAGAAAAGGCTTATGACATGTGGAAAGAAGGGTTTTTAGTTAAGTTAGCAAAACTTGGAGTCGGTGGAAAAACATATAACTGGATGCTTGATTTTTTTAGTTGATAGGAAAATTGAGGTCAGGGTAGGCTCAAGATATTCTAACATACAGTCTGTTGAAAATGGAACTCCCCAAGGCAGTGTATGTAGTCCAGTAATTTTTGATATAATGATAAATGACATTTTTGGGGAGGTGGAGGGAAGTGTTGGAAAGTCACTTTACGCCAGTGTTTCTCAAACTTTTTTTGTCATTCCCCACCTTGGACAAAGGAGCATACACAACCTCCCCTGCTTTTATCGCCCCAACGGAATGGTGACCACGGCTGATTTTTAAAGTGTTTTATTTATTCAAATAGCCGAGTTAGTCTACAAGTTTTAAGGGTATAAATTAGTTGGAAAAAGGGGTTGCGCACTGTTATAAAACCGGCTCAGAAATATATGCTGTTAGTAGTTGCCTCATGTAGAACTTCAGCTCACAGCTGGAGAAAATAAAAGTTGTAGTTTTATCACAAATACAAAGCTTTCAAAAATACAAAATAAAATAAATAAAGAGCAAGATACTAATCCCTGTATTTCCTCCGTGATTGACTCTGTGACTTCTCTGACTCTGAAACGTTCCCTGATCTTTTTAGATATTTGTCCATTTTGTAGATGGAATCTCTGATAATGCGGCTACTTCAGCTTGTTTTGTTCTGCTGCGATATATTCCAACGTCAAACTCCCAGCCAGATGTTCCAGGTCCCGGTTCTGTTTATAATAATGATCACAATTGCTAATTTATTTGAGTGTGTTTAATTTTGTGAGAGGGGGGAGTTGGTTGCTTTAATTTACAGTGCAGTGAAACATTCACAACGACAGAATCTAGGGGGGAAAACTTGTTGATATCACGCCCCAGCTGCAATACCTCTGCGCCCCACCCACAGTTTGAGAAACACTGCTTTACGCTGATGATGGGGCTCTTTGGATGCGAGGTCGGAATTTGAAACACCTTCAAAAGAAAATGCAAGAAGCATTTGGAGCGGTGAAGGAATTGGCGAACAGGTGGGCCGTTTAAATGTCAGTGGCATAGACACAGGTTATTTGTTTTTCTAGAAGGCACAAAGAGATGACACTAAATTTGTATGGGCAAAAACTGGAACAAGTTAGTACAGTGAGATTTTTGAGTAATGTATTTGATGAAAAGCTGACATGGAAGCAACATATTGAATTTGTTAAAGATAAATGTAAGAAAGTGAATAACTTGTTAAGATGCTTGGCTGGACAGGACTGGGGAGCTGCAAGGGCGGCTCTGTTGAGAGTGTATCAGGCTCTCATGAGATCATCCCTGGATTATGGTTGTATAGGATATATGGCAGCGGCAGAGACT
Source organism: Valencia hispanica (assembly GCA_963556495.2). Taxonomy (NCBI): domain Eukaryota; kingdom Metazoa; phylum Chordata; class Actinopteri; order Cyprinodontiformes; family Valenciidae; genus Valencia; species Valencia hispanica. Next base: position 10,782,341 of record OY747717.1, on the reverse strand, counting down.
CATCTGAAGAAACTTGACAGGGAACAGGCACAAGGATTAAGGACATGTTGTGAAGCATTTAGATCTTCTCCTATAGATGCTCTTCAGGTAGAGATGGGAGAGCTCCCTCTCCGATTGAGAAGAGTAAAGCTAATGCTTGCTTATTGGATCAACCTACAAGGACATGGCATTCACCCCACAAAGACAGTGTTGGTAGATTGCTGGGAGCATCAGGAGGTGACTTCTTCTAGTTTTGGATGGGTTGGGGATGTAAAAGCTCAAGAGTTTGGTTTGACTCAGTTTAAGTTTTGTCCTACTGTTCCATGCTCGCTTGTCCCTCCATGGTTATTTTCTGTTCCATATGTAGACTCATCTTTACAGCAGACTTTGAGGAAAAGAAGCAGGTGTACCTCTGAGTGGTTTGTGGTACAATAGTTTATTAATAGATATGAAGATAGTGTGGTTTTATATACAGATGGGTCTAAGGATCCTTGTAGTGGAAGGACAGGTGCTGCAGTGAATATTCCAAGTCACGGGGTGGGTATCAGAAAGAGGTTGTCTGACTATATTGCTGTTTACACAGCTGAATTGGTTGCAATTGCACTGAAATGGATTCTTGTCAACTGGGATGGAAGGATGAAGAAAAATGTTATTGCATCGGATAGTCAAGCAACTCTACTGAGTATTAAAACAGGAAAATCATGTAGGATGGATTTATTGAATAAAGTGTATTACCTTCTGTTGCAGTTAACTAATAAAAATATAAAGGTAGTGTTAATTTGGGTTCCTGCCCATGTTGGTGTAGATGGTAATGAAGAAGCCGATATTTTGGCTAAACAGGCGGTGAGATCAGAAGAGATTAATATTCATGTCCCAATTAGTCGAGCAGAAGGAACATCGCTCATTAATTCAAAAATCATACAGGTGTGGCAAGAATGTTGGGACATTGGTTATACTGGAAGACATTTGTACAGTATCCAAAAGAGAGTTGCATATCAGAGTTATTGATGGTAACCGTAGAGAAGAAACTGTCATTTCTCGATTGAGGATTGGGCATACAGGCATGAATTATTCTCTTATGAGAATTGGAAAATACCAATCAGGGTTATGTGATTATTGTGGACAACCTGAAACTGTAAAACATGTTTTATTAGAATGTCATCAATAACTGAGTAACTTTGCACTCTTCTGGGAGAATGAAGCAAAATAATTAGGAAAGAGCTGTTACAATATCTGATAAATACAGGTTTATATAATTGCATTTAAAAGTAGTAATTGCACTTGTGATTGGCATCTTTTTTATTTATTATGAATGAGAGTTTTTCTCTAATCATACTCAAAGATTCAAACTCCAGCCCGGTAGGTGGCGGTAATGCCCCGATACTGGTGGCCAACTGCCAATAAATCTAATAAAGAAGAAGAATTGTTTCAGTTAGGTTCAATATGGGGAAGACTGCAGACTTGACAACTGGCCAGAAGACCATCATTAATACCCTCAATAGGATGGGTAAGCCACAAAAGTTCATAGCTAAGGAGGCTGGCTGTTCAGAGTGCTGTGTCCAAGCATATCAATGGAAAGTCTAGTGCAGGGGTGGGGAACCCTGGTCCTCGAGGGCCGCATTCCTCTAAGTTTTCCATGCAACCCTACTTCAACACACCTGACTCAAAACAAATGGATCCAACAGCCAATTAAGTTCTGCACAACTACTAGTTAATTTGAATCAGGTGTCTTGACGCAGGGAAAAATGGAAACCTTGCAGGATGAGGGCCAAGGTTCCCCACCCCTGGTCTAGTGGAAGGGCAAAATGTGGCAGGAGAAAATGCACCGGCAGAAAAGCTGACCGTGGGCTTCAGTGGATTATCAAACAGAGAACATTGATGTATCTGGCAGAGATCCAGAGAGTAGAATGAGGCGGGAGTCACAGCTTCAAAAACCACCACATTCAGATGCGTCCCAACTGGGCCAAGGAGAAGGACTGGACTGTTGGCCAGTGGTCCAAGGTCCTCTTTTCAGATGAAGGTAACGTGTGTCTTTCATTTGGGAATCAAGGTCCAAGGATTTGGAGGAAGACTGGTAAGGAACAGAACCCAAACTACTTGAGGTCCAGTGTGAAATATCCACAGTCAGTCATGATTTGGGGTACAATGTCCTGTGCAGGTGTTGGTAAACTCTATTTTCTTAAATCCAAGGTAACCGCATCAGTCTACCTCAATGTTTTAAAGGAGTTCGTGATTCCTTCTGCTGAGGATCTGTATGGAGATGCAGATTTCACCTTCCAGCAGGACCTGGCCCCTGCCCATACCGCCAAAAGCACCAAAACCTGGTTTGATGCCCATGATTCAAACCACGTGATGCTCACAGTGATGCATTGTGCTTGACTGGCCAGCAAACTCGCCGGACCTAAACCCAATTGAGACTCTATGGGGTATTAAGAGGAAAATGAGGGGCACCAGATCCAAAAACAAAGAGCTGACCGCAAGCATCAAGGAAATCTGGGCTTCCATAACTCCTAAGCAATACCAAAGGCTGATTGCCTCAATGCCACGGCGCATCGAGGCAGTGATTAAGACAAAGGGATTCCCTACCGAGTACTGAAGATTGACATTGTCTTGAAAGTACCGTATTTTTATTTGATGTGATCCTAATTCCTTTTTTTCTGCAAAAACTTTGAAATAAATGGTGATTTCTTCACAGTATTCTAATATTTTTTTTAATTCCTGTTTTCGTGGGTTTTGAGCCCAAATTATGCCCAAATTATGTACAAATGAACAACTAAATAGTTGAAATTGTTTAAGTTGTGGGCCCTGAATCTATAAATTATGGAAGTTTAATGTTTTGAATGGAATTATGTAAATAAACTTTTCCATCATATTCTAACGTTTTGGGTCTAAGATTTTATTTGCTTGAAAACATTTCAGTGGGAAAGAGAACCAAATACAGAGGAAGTCTGGAAGTAGGCAAAGACTTTTTAACAGCACAATAGAAAACTTTGGATTCTGATTTAAACTTTCCCATATCTCTGTTCCCTATTGTATACTCTATATTTACTAATTAAGCGACTTCTGAAAGCAAGTGGTTCAGGCTGTAAGGTAAACCTCAAATGTGTTTGGAAAATGAACCTCGTTCTGACATCTACGTACTGTTTGCTTCAAAAAATAAGTTTGTACTGAGTTCAAAAGTAAAACTTCTCCTTTTGTAACAGTGCATTTTGTTTAATGATTTTAATTTGAGACTAGTTTGTTTTGACAGTAATGAGAAAGTATTAAAATGGCTGCTGGATGGATACATGCCAGAGGTTGGAACGAGATGTAACAAACGGATTGACCATATGGCCTTGTTTTTATTTAAGGGGTATCAAAGCAACGGGGAATTAATACAAAAGCACACAATTGTTGAACATTTGGAAAACTGTGCCCTCATTTGTCTTAATTCTAACTTTATGTCCATCACAAATAATACACGTAAAATGGAAAAATACATGAGGTGCTTTAACATCAGAAATGTGGAAAAACTCAATGGTTGTGAATACTTTTGAAAGGCATTGTATAGCTATCCAGATTAGCTCTTTTCTCACAATTTCTAACTGCTTCTGTGCACCACAAAACTAGCTGCGAACAACACCCTCCCACTACACCTCTATAGACACATTTTAAACAGCACCCCCCAATACGCTAGCAAAAAACCCCAAAAAGCATCCAAACCTTCTTAATTGGTTTATTATTTAATATTTCTTATTCTTTAGAACCCCATTGGTCTGTGCAGCTGACACAAACTAATTGCATCAGCATGGATCCAGATAATTAATCTTGGGTATTTTCATCCTAAATTAATTTAATGACATTTGATTAAAAACTGAAGGTGCTATAAAGAAAGGACTTAAATCTCCCATCTGCTCTGTCTACATAACATGCAAATAGGCTGTGGAATATGTATGCATGTGTACAAGAAACCAATAGTCCCAGCTTTTAAAATTAGGTATAAAGGCGGTGAAGGAAAAAAAAAAGTTTCCGGAAATTAGCACCCGCTGTGGATGGACATCTGTGCACTGCAATGAACTGTGTCCATGCCAATAATTGGGCCTGTGTCCGCTGTGAAAGTCTTGTTACTAGGCCTGTGGGAGACTTTATGTATCCAGTTTAAAATAAAATCAGTTCAATGAAACTTCTCGGATCAAACCTTTCTGCTGGAAGATTCTTAAAAAAATTTTTTTTTAAACTGCTCCTCATTACTGTATGTGCCAAGGCCTCTGGCATCCGCAGCCACGTGTCTAGAATCTTGCTGTGCTAGAGTGTTGTTTATGGGTGAACATTTGGTGAAAAAACAAAAGTGATGCAGTTATAAAACTGTGTAGGAGATACCAAACAAAGATAAAGTTGTTGGGGTTTTTTTCTCTATCTTTGGCTTCAAGCTTGTTTCTGTTTAAAGTTAAAGGAGGGTTTAACAGAACAATTCCCATAGATTTGAAAGACCAAAAGATCCAAACAAACTGAGTCATCTCCAGTACCCACAGCCATTGTTCTCAATTCAGTTGTGTAACTAATACTCTGCTATACCTGCTTTAACAGATGTAGCCTGTTGGAAGTAGTTAAGGTTATCATTTGTTTCCATCCTGCAATACGGCATAATAGAAGCTCTAACAAAACTGCCCCACCTATATGTAGGCTGTTTTATAAGAAACTTCTTTCTTTATATCAGTTTTAGGTTATGGTAGCCTCACCCAGAAGTGTTTTTGTGTTTTTGAATGCACTTTTGGAATGGTTTACCATATGTCCTCTCAGGTGGATAATATGGATTTACACTTTGAAATATGTATAAGCAAATAATGCTATATACTGAGTGAAAACAATAAAAAACATTAATATGGGACTGTTAAACTAATATGGATATATATTCTACCGTTCTCTAATATTAACCATTTTGTCCATCTAGTAAATCCTAATCCTTCCTTTTCACAAAGACATTCATGGTCATTTGACTTGTATCCTAGCACCAATAGCTCACCAGTGGATGTTAATGTCACATACTGCTCCAGCTGTATAAAATAAAAAAAACTGAAAATTAAAGACTATGATAAAATGTACTATTGCAAAGACAGTTACTGTAGTTCTTGCCACTCATGTTAAGAACAGGTGTAGATAAAATGTCAGGTAAAATATAACCAGTGATGCAGGATGACCACTTCCATGCATTGATAAAACAACAATATTAAATCCATTTCTCAAATTGATCAGTAATTTTCGTTGCTAATTGATGTCATCAACAACTTTCATTTGCATGCCATCATGAAAACTAAGGAACTCAGCAGCAATGTCAGAATAAAAGCTGTGGAAAATGTCAAGCAGGGTTAGATTATGAAATAATATCCCAAGCTTTGAACATCTCATGAAACAATGTTCAATCCCGCATGTGAACAAGTCTGGCACAAGTGCAAACCTACTAAGACACAGCTGTCCACCTAAAGGAGGGAATTAATCAGAGAAGCAGCCTAGAGAGGTTTGGTGGCTCTGGAGGAGCTGCAGATATCCACAGCTCCGGTGAGAAAATATTTTCAACAGAAAAGGTATTTGTCTTGCCCTCCACAAATTTGGTCATTTTGGGAGAACGGCAATATGAAACCCAGAGCTGGAAGATTGTCATAAAACCCCAATTTGCCTCAAGCTAACATCTTGGATAAGGTGCTTTGGTCTGCTAAAACCAAAGCTGAACTTTTTGCTCTCCTTGCTAAACACTGTGTGTGATGGAAAAATAACACTGCATATGTCCATTGTAAAACATGGTGGTGGCAAAATCATCCTGCCTTTATTGAAGACAGAGCTTCAGTAAAGTGATCAAAGGATATTCATGTGTTAAAATGCTCCAGTTAAGTTCCACAGTAAAATCCAATTGAATATATTTGGCAAGGGTTAAAAGTTGGTATTCAAATACTGGCTGAGCAATTTGACTGAGCTTCAGCTGTTTTGCAGGGCAGAATTGGCAAAAATTAAAGTCTACATATGTGGCTCTCCAACGTATTGACTCAGGGGCTAAATACAAATCACAACAGAATTTTCACAATTTTTTAATTTAAAAAATAGAAAACCGGTTGTCTTTTGAACCCACTTCACAAGTATACACCACTTGTTGTTGGTCTATCACATAAAATCTAAATAAAATACACTTAGTTGGTAGTAATGTGACAAAAAGTGATAATGTCCAAGGGTTGTGAATGCTTTTCAAGGAACTGTGGCATTGGAGCACAGTAAGAAAACGGTTTTGGAATAACAATCTGTATTGAAGATTATGATAAAATAAATATTATTCCATGGCAATTCTTCTACTAGTAATATATTGCCAGAGTTGCTCTGTTATTTAATAACCTTGCTTAAATATCAACATAACGTAGGCTACAGCACTTGAGCCACGCTGCCATCTAGTGTTAGGTGAAGAGAATTACATCTACTACCTGAGAGATGGGAAAACCTTCATGGTTTGCAACCCTTCTTAAACACGTTTGCTTACAGTTAGGGGATACTTTTGTATGTCGTAATAATGTTTGCGAAGAGTTGAGAAAATATTCGATATCCATCAATTTTAACACGCTTGTATATCTTTCAGATAGATCGTGTGCGCCTGCGCAAATGGGGAGGAAGGGGGGGGATTATTTAGCCCGGACCCTGTAGTGTTATGTTTTAGAATCCGTCGAAATGGAGTTGGTGGAAGACTTCTGCAGCTGCGACGGTACACGGTTCTGAGGTAAAAGCCTTACATGTTCAGCTGCATCTATAATAGCTGTTGTCGTCCGTCTTGTAACGTTACCTGTGTGTAAATAAGCCGTAGTGTTTAAAGAACCCCTTTAGCAGGCGGCTGCCGACGTACTGATGGAGCCTTGCTAGCTTCAGTCTAACATGTAATGTTAGCTTTCACTCTCTGCAGGGTTGCTCTCTGCGTATAAACGGTTTGCCTGTGAAGTAACAGTGACGGAGATTATTAACGTATATAATTAACTCTAACCCTACCCTTTCTTAAACATGTACAGAAGCTGCGTAATATTGCGTATTCTCGTTAAAAACAACTAAGTTTGGGTTATTTTGCTAAGCCCCTCTTAAGTCAAATATGGGCTGATCCAGCAGTGGGTTGTTATAACGCAACAAGATTGTTTTGTTTTTTACCCTGGAAAACGGATTAGGTTGAGTCTGATGCTTAAGCTGCCTAAGATTGGAAAATAATAACATAACTAATAACGGAATTATAATGAATTATCTGAATTATCAGCCTCATAAGACTTAATAAGACGTTTTTAATGCATTACAATAGGCTAACAAATAATCATAACCAATCATCGTAGAACCCCATCGTGCTTGTCATAGCACTACACTATTAAAACAGTACTGCTAATAATCTGTTATTGTTATTATGTACAGTAGCAGTATCCGTAGAAACCAATCAGTTGCAGAGACATTGAGATTAGATAATATATTATTATTATTGCAAATTCATTATATGATTGTTATGGTTTTTTAATCGATGTATTTTGATTAGAGTTTCTTACATTATTGGTATTTTCTTAGTTTCTATCTCATATTTCATCAGTCTGTTTGTTTGTTTGTTTTTTTGCCATGTACAGTACATGCATACAAGCTCAAACGGATCCACACACATTTACTAATTCATAATCCCTATATTTAGGTTTGTTTGTGTTGTTTTGGTTTTATTCTTGTCACTTGTGACTGAATAAAAAAACCACAACCCAATAATATGACTCTCCTTGACAAACAGTTAAATTTTTAGAACAACATCCATACTTGGTTCATAACACTATTTGAAATTCAAACGGTTTTTATCCTTCTCTGTTCATCTATGGTCAACAAAATATATTATCAAAACAATCAAGCTTAAGAAAAAAATCATGTTAAAACACAATTGTAAGAAAACTTGAAATGTATTTTAAAATAACTTTTTTAGCCTATTGATGTTGATGTATGACCGGTTCTTTGGTGAAATATAAAGACTGGCCTGAGCTAACAGCAGGTACAAGGCCAATATTATCTTTACTGCACAAACATGTTCTCTTGTTTGAACTAAAGTGCTGAACACAACCATATAACATTAACAGCATTATACAGCATAATATTACAACCTTACTGTTTCTTATTTCCTCCTGAGAGAGGTTCAGTGAAGTTTATTGAATTAGTTGTGAAGTTGAAAATACTGGTTCATGAAGAATCATGAGGCTCCTTTTAGTCTCTTTACTAATCCCACAAACCTGAAAAAAAAAATGTAACCGTATGTTAACGTTAATAATTAAGAGGAGAAGCAGCAGACAGTAGGACCAACTCTTTAAAACCAGGAGTTTTGGTTGATGATGACAAGTTGGAAAGATATCGGCAATGATCTTAAGAGAACAAGACGGTTCATCAGTATGGGGAAGGTTATGAGGTAATTGTCAAATAATTCCAAGTGTCTCATTGTATACAGAGTATGTTAAAGGAAGCTGCCAATCTTCCCAGGAGTGGTTGTCCCAACAACTTTACCCAAAAGCTGGACTGTGTAATAGGAAAAAAAAACAAAAAACACAGAGCTTCACATCAAACACCACAGGCCTTAGTTGGCATATTAAATTATTAAGGTCATGACACAGTTAGAAAAGTCTAAACAAGTATAGGTTGTTTTGGAAGACTTGAAGAAAAACGTATCTTCTCTCTAAGAAGAAAAGGACTCCATGACTTAGGTTTGCAAAGTTATGTCTGAATGAACCGCAAGAGATCTGGAACAATGTCCTTTGATTGCGTGATGCCACAGTGGAGCTCTTTGCTCACGATGGGGTGCCCCAAGTTTGTAGAAAACCAAACACGTGATATTATATATATATATACACACACACACACAGTCGTGGCCAAAAGTTTTGAGAATTACATAAATATTGGAAATTGGAAAAGTTGCTGCTTACGTTTTTTATCTCGGGTGAGAATGTTGACGAGCACAAGGCTGGAGATCGTTATGTCACGCTGATTGGGTTAGAATGGCAGACTTGACATGTAAAAAGGAGGGTGATGCTTGAAATCATTGTTTTTCCATTGTTAACCATGGTGACCTGCAAAGAAACGTGTGCAGCCATCATTGCGTTGCATAAAAATGGCATCACAGGCAAGGATATTGTGGCTACTAAAATTGCACCTAAATCAACAATTTATAGGTTTATCAGGAACTTCAAGGAAAGAGGTTCAATTCTTGTTAAGAAGGCTTCAGGGTGTCCAAGAAAGTCCAGCAAGCACCAGGATCGTCTCCTAAAGATGATTTAGCTGCGGGATCAGAGTGCCACCAGTGCAGAGCTTGCTCAGGAATGAGAGCAGGCAGGTGTGAGCGCATCTGCACGCACAGTGAGGCGAAGACTTTTGGAAGATGGCCTTGTGTCAAGAAGGGCAGCAAAGAAGCCACTTCTCTAAAAAAAAAAAAACATCAGGGACAGATTGATCTTCTGCAGAAAGTATGGTGAATGGACTGCTGAGGACTGGGGCAAAGTCATATTCTCCCATGAAGCCTCTTTCCCATTGTTTGGGGCATCTGGAAAAAGGCTTGTCCGGAGAAGAAAAGGTGAGTGTTACCATCAGTCCTGTGTCATGCCAACAGTAAAGCATCCTGAGACCATTCATGTGTGGGGTTGCTTCTCATCCAAGGGAGTGAGCTCACTTACAATTTGGCCCAAAAACAGAGCCATGAATAAATAATGGTACCAAAACACCCTCCAACAGTAACTTCTTCCAACAATCCAACAACAGTTTGGTGAAGAACAATGCATTTTCCAGCACGATGGAGCACCGTGCCATAAGGCAAAAGTGATAACTAAGTGGCTCGGGGACCAAAACGTTGACATTTTGGGTCCATGGCCTGGAAACTCCCCAGATCTTAATCCCATTGAGAACTTGTGGTCAGTCCTCAAGAGGCAGATGGACAAACAGAAACCCACTAATTCTGACAAACTCCAAGAAGTGATTATGAAAGAATGGGTTGCTATCAGTCAGGATTTGGCTCAGAAGTTGATTGAGAGCATGCCCAGTCGAATTGCAGAGGTCCTGAAAAAGAAGGGCCAACACTGCAAATACTGACTCTTTGCATAAATGTCATGTAATTGTCAATAAAAGCCTTTGAAACATATAAAGTGCTTGTAATTATTATTCAGTACATCAGCAAACTTTGTGAAAACTAATATTTGTGTAATTCTCAAAACTTTTGGCCACAACTGTATATATATATATATATATATATATATATATATATATATATATATATATATATATATATATATATATATGTGAGACAGTCAGGGCACCCCTTTAAAAACAGCATATTTTATATATTTAAAAATGTATATTCATATTTACTGTCTCTCTGGTATATGGGAAAAAAAGACAATATTGTCAGGAAACATTAATGCATAGTTACATTTTATTTTATAAATTGAACAAAATTACAAAAATTAAAAACATAATTTTGGCATGTGCAAAAGTTGGGGCACCCTGAGAGTTTCAAAGTTTCAGATTCTTTTTACAAGCTCAGACCTCTACCAGCTCATTGGTCCTGAAGCATGTGTCAACAATTGTCATTAGGGAGTGCCAGCTGGTGCCAATTTGAGGGTTTCTTAAATACGGCGACTCCACAAACCTTGTACAAACACTCAGCAACCATGGGTTCCTCTAAGAAGCTGTGTAAGAGAGAAAAAATGAAAGTAATTGATGCCCACAATGCTGGGGAGGGCTACAAGAAGATAGCAAAGCGTTTTCAGCTTGCAGTTTCCACAGTGCGAGGCATAATTAAGAGATGGCAGGTGAGGGGAACTGTGGAGGTCAAGGACACTCTCGGAGAGAACAGCTCGTAGTCTGATCAGAAAGGTAAACCAAAACCCACATTTGACTTCAAAAGACCTCCAGGAAGATTTAGCAGACTCAGGAGTGGTGGTGCACCCTTCCACTGTGCGCCGATACTTGCACAAACAAGACCTTCATGGAAGAGTCTGCAGAAAAAAACCTTATCTACGACCTCATCATAAAATACAACGTCAAAAATATGCAACAGAACATCTACAGAAGCCTGATGACTTTTGGAAACAAGTGCTGTGGACTGATGAAGTTAAAATATAACTCTTTGGCCACAATAAGCAAAGGTATGTTTGGAGAAAAAAAGGAGCAGCATTTCATGAAAAGAACACCTTGCCAACTGTTAAATATGGGGGTGGATCCATCATGCTTTGGGGTTGTGTTGCAGCCAGTGGGACAGGAAACATTGCTCGGGTGGAGGGAAGAATGGATTCAATTAAATACCAGCAAATTCTGGAGGCAAATATCACAGCATCTGTAAAAAAGCTAAAGCTGAAAAGAGGATGGCTTCTACAACAGGATAATGATCCTAAGCATACCTCCAAATCCACCATGGACTACCTCAAGAAACGCAAGCTGAAGGTTTTGGAATGGCTTTCACAGTCTCCCGACTTAAACATCATCGAAAATCTGTGGGTAGATCTTAAAAGAGCTGTGCATGCAAGACGTCCTAAGAATATTGCAGAACTGGAAGCCTTTTGCAAGGAAGAATGGGGAAAAATCGCAAATAATAGAATCCAGAAACTTGTTGTTGGCTATAAAAAGCGTTTACAAGCTGTGATATCTGCCAGAAGGGGTGTTACTAAGTACTGAAGGTACTGATGCTGTAGGGTGCCCCGACTTTTGCACATGCCAAAATTATGTTTTTAATTTTTGTAATTTTGTTCAATTTATAAAATAAAATGTAACTATGCATTAATGTTTCCTGACAATATTGTCTTTTTTTCCCATATACCAGAGAGACAGTAAATATGAATATACATTTTTAAATATATAAAATATGCTGTTTATAAAGGGGTGCCCTGACTTTCGCACACAACTGTATATATATATATATATATATATATCATGGTATAAACCAAATCACTATGTTTGTCCATATTTAACATTCCCCAGTACTATTTTAAGATATCAGACGGTTATTTTTGATTTTAAAGAATTATTTTCAGAAGCCAAACATGTCATCGGACATTATACAACTTGTTTTGGAAAAATTAAAGGCTGGGTGTTATGGATTAAGAAAAACATTCTTTTTCATGCCAAATTACATTTTTGATATTAATAAAAAAATCTCCCTTTTTATCCTTAAAAAAATATTACAAATGACAGAAAATATTTTTTTTATCTTGCTTTTATTTCAATTGTCTCTTCTTGCAGCTGAGCTGAATTCAAAGTCCGAGTAAATACATGCTGGGAAACATGATTGTTCTGGGCGGGCTTACAACACTTTGAACTGGGGGAAACTAAAGAGGTGCATCGCGGATTTATTTTTTTCTTTGATATTCCATTCAAACTTCATCAATAGAGAATTCGATAAATCGATATATTTCCCAGCCCTAATCAGCACAAACTTGGTAAAAAGTGTCAATTGTCAAAGTTTTTTTTTCCCCCGCAGGCCGAAATCCTGGTTACCTTGCTGTTATTGAGTTGATCGTGAGAACCCCTGAATACCAAAGTATTTTAAAGTCACAGGTGAGACAATAATCAAAAACAAAAGATTAGCTCAGTGAAAGCCCAGACTTCAATGTGGAACCATTGGAGAGGTGTGCAGAATATGATCGAATAACAGTCGTGAAGATGAGAAGGTCACTTACTTTATCACTTCTTACTGACACATATGGCAGTGACTCAGCAGCTTCACACATGCACAGAAGATAGAGCTCCGTTTGATGGATCTCAGGGAGTTTTATTTTCATACCCAGCTTAGGTGATAATGAATACTTGCAAGAGGCTGTGGTGAGCTGCAAAGAAACCAACGGGTTCTCCACTGTAAATGGTAAACTCACACAAACACCGAGGTCCTTCGCAGAGATAAGGTATCATGCTGGGAGAAATGTTATGCGAGGATCATGTTGAATCTAAAATAACATGTTGCTTATACTGTCCAAAATATGAGCGTGTCTCATAAAACACTTTGGCTGTGCGGTTCTTTCATGCAAGGATTGTGTTTTTATCGTCTAATAAGTAAAGAAAATCTATGTGTGAAGATTTAATTTTCAGTGTAATATGAAAATCAAGAGACAAAGTCTTTAAGCAGTCACTGCAAGCCGTTGCACATAGAGGATATAATTGTTAAAATATCTCTTCTTGGAATTATTCTCACAGCAGCTGTTGATGATTAATTGTGTTGGTTAAAAGCAAGCGTTATCAGAGTTCCCGATGGCTTTCCACAACTTCTTGACTTCATTCGCAGTGACATTGTGACAATCCTACGATAAGACGAAACCATGGGGAACACAAGCAGCGAGAGGGCTGCAATGGGGCATGGGGAGAAGGCTCAGAGGAGAGACAGCCGGGGAATCAAAGAAGGAGAGAGGCCCAAAATCCTCATGGATAGCCCTGAGGATGCTGATATTTTTCATGGAGAAGACATGAAGGTATCCATTGGTGTTTGCTTAGAGGCACATTTCCTTGCTTGTTGACACTTTGAAATCCAACTCTCAACATGTTAAAGTTAAATAAAAGGAGCATCAATCGTATGGCTCTGACGTGTATTCCAGGCCCCTCTAGAGAAGGAGGAGTTCCTTGCGTGGCAGCGAGACATCGAAGCAGAAGATAAAGGCCCAGCTGTAGACCGACCAACGGTCTTCCGCTGGACAGGGGATGGAAAAGAGGTCTACATCTCTGGATCTTTCAACAACTGGGCCAGTAAAATTCCCCTCATAAGAAGGTGGGGCCATGTCCTAAAATCACCATTTACGTCCTTCGCTAATTTAGTAATATTTCATAAAAAAAACCATACCGACAATTGTTTTGAACGTCTTTTCCTTTTTTTATCATCTTTCCAAGTCAGAACACATTCGTGGCAATTGTAGATCTACCTGAGGGAGCGCATCAGTACAAGTTTTATGTAGATGGCCAGTGGACCCACGACCCAACCGAGGTAAGCAGTAACATCTATTGAGACTTTTTCCGTTATGTGTTTTAGTGTGTGACTACTTCTGCAATCTTTCTGCTATTTCTACCATTCACATATGAGTCTTCAGCGTTTTCAGGACATGACTGTTCTGATTTCTGCAATTTATGATGTCTAAACTTTATTAATTAAATATTTTTTTTATTACTTCAAGCAAAAAATGAATCTTCTTTTAATCAATTTAAATAGCTTGTTCTCCATTAACGCTCACTCTTCCCATTTACAGCATTCAAAGTATAATAGGTCACAGGACAATTAGCTATTATCAAATGAGTCAGCTTTTTAATATCTATTACCATTTCTTTAAAATCTCAGTTTACATTTTATAAAGGCTTCAATCATAAAATCTCCTTTTTCCCTCCAACTGTTGACATCATCTACTCCACCAGTCAGAAAAGGTCCTATATTCCTCCTTCTGGTAGACCTTTTACAAAATCAATTATACATCAAAATAGAGACAAACTGTCAGGAATTTGAACTACAGCAGACCCCTACATATTCATGGTTCATTGTGCATTTTTCTGTGGAACATAACTCCAAATTCATCTGTTTGCTGATTTTGTCGTAGGGGATATCTAAAATATAGAAAATGCTGCTTGGGAAGCTGATATATCTGGGCACAATGCTGCCAGACACATTATTGGCTGTCATTTGCAAAGCCACCAATACAGGAGTGCCATTCATTTTTTTTGTCACTGATTGGCTGTTTCACAACAAGCTGAGAAAAGGAAGACTGTAGATATAATGTTGCATTCCATTTACCTCAGGAGTCTGAAATCGAAACAAATAAAACAGCATTCCAGTTAACATAGTCGGGATTCCAATATGGCAACACCCATTATTCATAGTAACTCTTACAACCAGTTTTTAAGCTGTACTTTCCATATTTAGAACCCAGTTTTAGGTGTTAGGAGTTTCAGGCGGTACATGTAACATTGATTTTAGAGGCACTCTTACAACTGTGTCTTGTAAAATAAACATGTTTTCACTAGTAGTGGGCAATACAAAAGGTATAGGTAGAAATTATATGAATTTAGCCAACTGTAGAGATTTTGGCTATACCGGCCTACCAGGATTGCACTTCTTGATGATGTCATAAAGCTGTGCTCACTTTATACCAGGTATGCAAGGAGCATCAATACTGGTGTTCAGTTTTTGTATTAACACTATATATTGTAAGTTTAAAATTTGTTGTTTTCCATTTAACTGAAGTGAAACATGTATAAGCGTTTTAGTTTAAATATGTGCAGCTTTATTTTTGTGCACCATTACATTCATCAATAAGTAGTACGGAAAGCAGGAAGAAACGTCATTTTTCTTTTTACATTTTGCACTTCAGTCCAAGCAATTAAGCAACAACATTTAGCTTGTATTTTATTTTAAATATCTTCATCTTTATTTGTGTTATGAGAATAGTTGTGTTGCATTGTGTGGACAAAGATTTGAAACACACCTTAAAAAGTACTAAAAAGGTTTTGTATTTTTTTTAAATACATTTTGCACAATAAATATTCTTAAAATAGCATTCTATACTTTTTCGAAGTCATTGTTCTGCTGCAACGTTTCTGGTATGTGAGAATGTTCAAAAACAGTCATTTTGACATATAGAAACAGAAGAAAACAATATATTGCAAAAAATATCCTTACCGCTCTTGCTTCAGATTATATCGCAATATAGATTTGAGGCCATATTGCCCAGCCCTAATTTCCACCACAGCTTATTGTTGATGCGAGGAGCCGCCACATTTAGAAAAAGGTTCTGACTTTCCAGTTGGGAAGGCTGACTTCGGGAATGGGGGGATGTTCCAGAATTTCCAAGTTCCGGCTACAAATGGAAAACACCCATAGCTTCTGCTGTGGTGCTAGAACTGTTGTCACTATGCATATTTAGGGTATGTATATTAAAATAGGCAGTTATAAGGATTTTTCGAGGGTGTCTCAAGTATTTGCGGATTCTAGCATAATAATCCGCAGGCAGCTTTGGTCCGTAACGGCCACAAATACTGGGGGTCTACTGTATATGTCTCAGAAGCAAGAAATTGCATCTGAGATGCTTCTCAACTGAGCCTAATGTAAAAGTCAGATCAGGTTTTTAAATAAGTTTATAATGAATCTTTGCTTTTAACTCACTGCTTCTTCCAGATGTTTGACACTAGGACAATTTAATCTACAACTTTAGGTTCCTTAAACTCTGTCTAAGCTTTATAAATTGTGATGGGAAACTGCCATTTTAGCCTTTGCTATTCTTTATGCTTGGACTTCTTCAATTGATTTCTGCTACTCTTAAGTTTCAGCTTATTCTTACAGTTTTTCCTCATTACCACTTTCATCAGCTTTTGGCTCATTCATACCCAGATTTAAGTTTGCCTCTTAAACACCGGACAGTTTGAACAATTTAGTTGTCCTTGTACAAACCTTTTAGTGGGTTTAGCTGTAGAATTTGAATGTTTTTGATTATTTTTACAATTAAAACCTGTAAGGATTTCTCCTTCACTTCTGACACTTTTTGGAGTTAATTAGTGCTTATCCCCTCAGGTTATAATTTCTCTACATTTTTGCACAAAGTGCAGATTCTCTAGTTTATGTCTGGTAGTTCCTATAATTAAAGTAGTTTAAGGAAAAATTACCTATGACATCAGATTTACAATGAGAGGGCCTTTAAATATTTGATTAAATGTTAACCTTGGGTTTATGACTACAAGGAATTTGATATTGCTTTAACTAGTGGACTTCTTTTTACGTTGTCTCTGAGGTTTGTCAGTTTGATTGTGTTTTAACAGCCTGTTGTGACCAGCCAGCTTGGCACCGTTAACAATGTCATCCAAGTGAAGAAAACAGACTTTGAGGTGTTCGACGCTCTGATGGTGGATTCACAGAAATCCTCTGACTTGTCAGGTGAGAGCTAACAACAGATTAAATTAAAGCTCACTGAAGCAGATTTAAGGTTGTAAAAGTATACATTTAATACCAAGTAAACAAGTCTTGATTTTGAACTATTGCTACATAAATTGATTGATCTAAATTGCATTAATAAATTAGGCAAGGAAATGCAGTTTTATTTGTATAGCACACTTTCAACAACAAGGTAATTCAAGGTGCTTTACATGATAGGGGATAAAGTAAAAACATCAATAAAGCATAAAACACACACAAAGCAAATGATACAGGAAAGCATTGCTCAAAGGCAGCTCTGAACGTTTCCTTACCCAACCTGGCACATCTATACTCGGCCCAGTGTCCATCCTACTTTCTATTTTAATCTCCTTTAAATGTTGCTCTTTAATGTGTCCGCACATGGGGATAGGAGTGGGGGGACGGTAGTATAATTGTGTTTAAATTTGTGGGGGGGGATTTTTATTCTGTAAAGCACTTTGAATTGCATTTTTTGTATGAAAAGCGCTCTATAAATAAAGTTTATTATTATTATTATTATTATTAAACAGATGAGTTTTTAGCTGTGATTTAAAAGAACTAAGTGTTTCAGCAGCTTTGCAGTTGTCTGGAAGTTTGTTCCAGATTAGAGGAGCATAGAAACTGAAAAGCTGCTTCTCCATGTTTGGTTCTAATTTTAGGGATGTTGAGGAGACTGGAATTAGAGGACCTGGGTGGTTGGTATAGTAACCGTAGATCTTCAACATACTTTGATGCGAAGCCATTCACTAATTTATAAACCTGTAAAAGTATTTTGAAGTCTATTTTTGGAGCTACAGGGAGCCAGTGTAAGGACTTTAGAACTGGGGCGATGTGCTGTACTTTCCTGGTTCTAGTGAGGACACGAGTAGCAGCGTTCTGGATCAGCTGCAGCTGTCTAATTGACTTTTTAGGCAGACTTTTGAGGACGCTGTTGCAGTAATCAATCCGACTGAAGAAAAACCCATGGATGAGTTTTTCTAGGTCCTGTTGCGACATCAGTCCTTTAATCCTAGAAATGTTCTTCAGGTGACAGAAAGCCGACCTTGTTATTGCCTTTATGTGACCCTGGAGGTTCAGGTCTGGGTCCATTACTACACCTAGACTTCGTGCCTGATCAGTATTTTCTAGCTGTATTAACTGAAGCTGTGTGCTGACTCTTGATCGTTCCTCTTTAGGTCCAAAAATAAGTACTTCTGTTTTGTTTCTGTTCAGCTGGAGAAAGTTATGGCACATCCTTTTTTTTGGTCAATTAGTTTACTTAGGGTTTGGATGGGTTCAAAGTCACCTGGTGATAAGTGAAACTTGGATAATAATAGAAATGCAGGATCACAGATAAAAGATACAAGCAGAAAGATTTGTCTGTACCCCTGCTAAAGATGTTTTAAAAGCGTTCAGCTCATCTTTTTTGCAGTAGCATAATGTCACATAGAAAATGTGGAAAAATCCATCCTTTGATTTGAGGGAAAAAAAGGAATAACTATTTTAAAGAGGCTATATGCAACTTTTTCCCCAAAATAAACATAACAATAGCCTTTTTATTTGACCATTTATGACTCAAACATTTCCTGATGAGCATACTGACACCTTGTCAGCTCACAGTGGGTGCACCTATAAGGCTGTATCCAATTTTTTCTATTTTCTGTCGGGTCGGATTTTCCCACGCTGTCTGCGGATGTGTCGTCAAGCGCGTTCATGTTAAACGGTTCAGATCACTCTGCCACCACCGCTAGTCAGCACTCGCAAGCAGTTCAATTGATTGTGCGAATACAAAGAAGAGACCAAGGACAACTCTGACACCAACAGTAACTCCACATAAGACTAAAAAGTTAAACCCCTGACAAGTGCCAGAAAAAGATCGAAGATTGAGAACGGCGTACAAGCGCCCGCTGTGAGAGCGAGCAGAACCGAAGAGCACTTCCGTTTTTTGGCCACAGGTGTCAGTCGTAAGTTTAAATTTCAGAAAATTGCATATAGCCCCTTTAACAGAGTCACCAGTGGAAGATATAGGTGTAGGAAAATATTACTCAACTTTCAAACATTTTTGCAAATAAAAACCTGAAAAGTGCGGCTTGAGTCAATACATTTTAGAACCAGCTGCTCTACAAGTACTTTTGGAGTATATCTCTACCTGCTTTGCACCTTTAACCCTCGTTTCCACTGAGTGGTACGGCACGTGTCGGTGTGGCAATATGTGTGCAATATTCCATAATTTAAAAAATGGACAATTTTTATTTTTACATTTTGTGCAGTACACTGTACACTGTACCTTACCTCTATGTTTACATTGTATATACTTTTTATTTTTATTTGATTTTTTTAAATATATATTTTTTGCATCTTTTATATATTTTGTCATACTGCTTTTTTTGCACTGAGATTGGGTACGGCTCTAATCTTATTGTACTGTGTATAATGACAATAAAGGCATTCTGACTTCTGACCTCTGACTATGGACCTACAACTGAAGGGGGCCCAGGAAAGGAGCGAGTAGAGTCGGTTGTATGGGCTGCTTTTACAATAAAACGGAGAACGGAGACCCGTGCCGTATCGCTCAGTGGAAACAAGGCTTTTGATACTTTATAACTTATCATTATTTGCACAAAACCTCAAGTACAGTCAGATTGGATAGTTTGTTTGTATAGATTGATTTTCAAATATTGCCAAGATTCTTTATGAAATGTAGGTCTGAAATTCACCTGGGCCATTCTAGCACGTGGACATGCTTTGACCTACACCATGCCATTGTATCTCTGGCTGTATGTTTAGGGTTGTTTTCCTCCTGAAAAGACAAAGTCAGTCCAGTCTAGAGTCTTTTGCGACCTCTAATAGTTTTCTTTTTTCCAGTATTACCCTGTATTTAGATTTCTATGACGTTGTTTCTGATCTGTTCTTGAATTCCAATAGATTCAACCATGATCTGTTGCCTTTTGGGATTTGTTCTTAATTGTTTTTAGACAATTTCTGCTTAAAGTGTAATTGAACCCCATGAAAAATCATAACTCCATGGCTGCTGTGACACAGTCGAAGCCTGTGACGTACAGGTCTTTCTCAAAAAACTAGCATATTGTGATAAAGTTCATTATTTTCCATAATGTAATGATACAAATTAAACTTTCATATATTTTAGATTCATTGCACACCAACTGAAATATTTCAGGTCTTTTATTGTTTTAAAACTGATGATTTTGGCATACAGCTCATGAAAACCCAAAATTCCTATCTCAAAAAATTAGCATGTCATGAAAAGGTTCTCTAAACGAGCTATTAACCTAATCATCTGAATCAACTAATTAACTCTAAACACCTGCAAAAGATTCCTGAGGCTTTTAAAAACTCCCAGCCTGGTTCATTACTCAAAACCTCAATCATGGGTAAGACTGCCGACCTGACTGCTGCCCAGAAGGCCACCATTGACACCCTCAAGTAAGAGGGTAAGACACAGAGAGAAATTTCTGAACGAATAGGCTGTTCCCAAAGTGCTGTACCAAGGCACCTCAGTGGGAAGTCTGTGGGAAGGAAAAAGTGTGGCAGAAAACGCTGCACAACGAGAAGAGGTGACCGGACCCTGAGGAAGATTGTGGAGAAGGACCAATTCCAGACCTTGGGGGACCTGCGGAAGCAGTGGACTGAGTCTGGAGTAGAAACATCCAGAGCCACCGTGCACAGGCGTGTGCAGGAAATGGGCTACAGGTGCCGCATTCCCCAGGTCAAGCCACTTTTGAACCAGAAACAGCGGCAGAAGCGCCTGACCTGGGCTACAGAGAAGCAGCACTGGACTGTTGCTCAGTGGTCCAAAGTACTTTTTTCGGATGAAAGCAAATTTTGCATGTCATTCAGAAATCAAGGTGCCAGAGTCTGGAGGAAGACTGGGGAGAAGGAAATGCCAAAATGCCTGAAGTCCAGTGTCAAGTACCCACAGTCAGTGATGGTCTGGGGTGCCATGTCAGCTCCTTGTGTTGGTCCACTGTGTTTTATCAAGGGCAGGGTCAATGCAGCTAGCTATCAGGAGATTTTGGAGCACTTCATGCTTCCATCTGCTGAAAAGCTTTATGGAGATGAAGATTTCATTTTTCAGCACGACCTGGCACCTGCTCACAGTGCCAAAACCACTGGTAAATGGTTTACTGACCATGGTATTACTGTGCTCAATTGGCCTACCATCTCTCCTGACCTGAACCCCATAGAGAATCTGTGGGATATTGTGAAGAGGAAGTTGAGAGACGCAAGACCCAACACTCTGGATGAGCTTAAGGCCGCTATCGAAGCATCCTGGGCCTCCATAACACCTCAGCAGTGCCACAGGCTGATTGCCTCCATGCCACGCCGCATTGAAGCAGTCATTTCTGCAAAAGGATTCCCGACCAAGTATTGAGTGCATAACTGAACATAATTATTTGAAGGTTGACTTTTTTTGTATTAAAAACACTTTTCTTTTATTGGTCGGATGAAATATGCTAATTCTTTGAGATACGAATTTGGGGTTTTCATGAGCTGTATGCCAAAATCATCAGTTTTAAAACAATAAAAGACCTGAAATATTTCAGTTGGTGTGCAATGAATCTAAAATATATGAAAGTTTAATTTTTATCATTACATTATGGAAAAGAAGGAACTTTATCACAATATGCTAATTTTTTGAGGACCTGTAGATGTACCGCTCTCCACCAATCACAAAATTCAAATGCAGTAGCCACCGTTCAACCCTAAGAGGGCAGCACTAAGACGTTTTTAGACCAAAAAGTGTAGAATTTAACACGTTTACACCAAAATGTAAAAAAATCCCCAGAAACTGAAAGATTGCATTTGTAAATACCAATTTATACAGTTTAGAAGCAAAAAAAACTTGTTTTGGGGTTTAGTTACTCTTTAAGTGATTTCTTGATACTACAGTTCATGCTGGGAAGTTTGTTGTACCCTGGCAATATTTCAAAAGGTTGAAATGATATACTTTAGCAAAACACTGTTATTCATTATTCAGTACTGTTATTCATAATACGGCTTCGAAGCGATTCTGGTCCACCATCCGGCGTCTCAGGGGGGGAAAGCGGTCTGCCACCAACACTGTTTACAGTGGGGATGGTGTGCTGCTGACCTCGACGCGGGACGTTTTGGGTCGGTGGATGGAATACTTCGAAGACCTCCTCAATCCCACCGGCACGCCTTCCAATCTGGACGCAGGGTTTGGGGACTTGGGGTCGGGCTCTCCAATCTCTGGTGCCGAGGTCACCGAGGTCGTTAAAAAGCTCCTCGGTGGCAAGGCTCCGGGGGTGGATGAGATTCGACCGGAGTTCCTCAAGGCTCTGGATGTTGTGGGGCTGTGTTGGTTAACGCGGCTCTGCAATATTGCGTGGACATCGGGGGCAGTTCCCTTGGATTGGCAGACCGGGCTGTTTAAAAAGGGGGACCACAGGGTGTGTTCCAACTACAGGGGGATCACACTTCTGAGCCTCCCTGGTAAGGTCTATTCAGGGGTTCTGGAGAGGAGGGTCCGACGGATAGTCGAACCTCGGATCCAGGAGGAACAATGCGGTTTTCGTCCTGGCCGTGGAACACTGGACCAGCTCTACACCCTCAGCAGGGTCCTGGAGGGTGCGTGGGAGTTCACCCAACCGGTCTACATGTGTTTTGTGGACTTGGAGAAGGCGTTCGACCGTGTCCCTCGGGGGGCCCTGTGGGGGGTGCTCCGGGAGTATGGGGTACCGGGCCCCTTGATACGGGCTGTTAGGTCCCTGTACGACCGGTGCCAGAGTTTGGTTCGCATTGCCGGCAGTAAGTCGGGCTTGTTTCCGGTGAGAGTTGGACTCCGCCAAGGTTGCCCTTTGTCACCGATCCTGTTCCTAACTTTTATGGACAGGATTTCTAGGCGCAGCCAAGGCGTTGCGGGGATCCGTTTTGGTGGCCTCAGGATCGGGTCTCTGCTTTTTGCAGATGATGTGGTCCTGTTGGCTTCATCGGAGCGTGATCTACAGCTTTCGCTGGAGCTGTTCGCAGCCGAGTGTGAAGCGGCTGGGATGAGAATCAGCACCTCCAAATCCGAGGCCATGGTCTTGAGCCGGAAAAGGGTGGGGTGCCTCCTCCGGGTCAGGGATGGGGTCCTTCCCCAAGTGGAGGAGTTTAAGTATCTGGGGGTCTTGTTCACGAATGAGGGAAAAATGGAGCGGGAGATCGATAGACGGATTGGTGGGGCATCTGCAGTTATGCGGGCGCTCTACCGGTCTGTCGTGGTGAAGAGAGAGCTGAGCCAAAAGGCGAAGCTCTCGATTTACCGGTCGATCTACATTCCTACCCTCATCTATGGTCACGAACTCTGGGTGGTGACCGAAAGAACGAGATCACGGATACAAGCGGCTGAAATGAGTTTCCTCCGCAGAGTGTCTGGGCTCTCCCTTAGAGATAGGGTGAGAAGCGCAGTCATCCGGAGGGGGCTCAGAGTAGAGCCGCTGCTTCTCCACATCGAGAGGAGTCAGTTGAGGTGGCTCGGGCATCTGGTCAGGATGCCTCCTGGACGCCTCCCTGGTGAGGTGTTTCAGGCACGTCCCACCGGGAGGAGGCCCAGGGGAAGGCCCAGGACACGCTGGAGGGACTATGTTTCTCGGCTGGCCTGGGAGCGCCTTGGGGTTCCTCCCGAGGAGCTGGAACAAGTGGCTGGGGAGAGGGAAGTCTGGGTCTCTTTGCTTAGGCTGCTGCCCCCGCGACCCGACCCCGGATAAGCGGAAGAAAATGGATGGATGGATGGATGGATGGATGGATGGATGTTATTCATAATATTCAGATTTATACAGAGGAAAATGTGAAACATTTTAGCTTTTGTTTTTGTCTAACTATTCCCTTCTTCTCTTGTTAGATCTGTCCAGCTCCCCCCCTGGCCCATATCATCAGGACGCTTATGTTCCTAAACAGGATGAAAAGTTTAAGTCTCCACCTATACTCCCTCCTCACCTCCTCCAAGTCATCCTCAACAAAGACACTGGAATATCTGTTAGTGGATAAGATTTTTAACTCAGGATTGTTCTGGTTATTATTTCCATTATAGATTTTACCAAAACAATGCGATTGTTTTTCTTTATCTTTCTGATATTTTTGTATAAGATACATTTGAAATTACTTGGGTTATTTAGACGTAGTGCATCTAGAGTACAACATAAATCTGCCTCAGTTTTTTTCTTTCATTTGTTTCTTGTTGTTAATTTTCTTTTCCCTTATCTTCAGTGTGACCCTGCATTACTTCCAGAGCCGAACCACGTTATGCTCAATCACCTTTACGCACTTTCAATTAAGGTACCGTTCGTGCTTGTCTGAACTGCACAAGCCAATTCTTTGTTTATGTGTGCTCACCGTGTGGCAGCTGATATGGGAAATCTTTGTGAGAAATGACCAGCTTTTATAGGGCTTTTCCTGGAAAGTGTTAACCTCTACCATGGATAGTGGGCATATATACTCAGTCTGCAGAGTGGATCGTATCTGTGGAATGCCGGCAGTGATAAGAAGCTAGCACAAGGATTGCAGGACAGGCTGAAGGACAGATAATTGCCCTTGTTACAACACTCTAAGTGGAAAAACAACCAGAAAGTGTGTGCCAATATATAAATAGAGACAGGAGTTTGAGACTTAATGTGGGAAAAAAAAAACAAGTGAGCAGAGTTCACATGGGAGAAGCTAAACAAGATTTTCCATCTGAGGTAGGGTGTGGTTGTTAAGCTTTTGACTGTTTCCAAATAAACTTGTCTGACATGTTAAGTTTAGGTATTTGTTTTCTGTAATTTTCTTTACAGAAAACACTGATTTCATAAGGATTTTAGATTCTTATACATTCACTGGAATTAGATTTGTATTAGATGCTCATGCCTCCACAATGTTCTAACATAGTATAGCTATAAATATTTTGTGGAGATTAAAGAAAGAGAAGAAAACAACAACATTAGAATTAAGTGGTTTTGTTAGATTTGTCTAAAAACCTCAGCCAATAACATGGCTCAGTCCGAAACGGATGATTGGACAATCCGGTTCTGTCAATTGCACTTCTGCATTTACCTGGGTCCTCCACTCATGATGCGCTCCAGCAACTTGCAACACACCACCACTGGTGTGAAAGGCTGTCTGCTCAATAATGTGAGCGAAGGAGAAACAGCCTGCTGCTACCAGTTCAACTTTAGGACAAACTACCAGAATACCAAAAAGAAAAACGCCATTTGAAGTTGTGGAAAGCAAAAGACTGGTGACCAAACTGGAACTGGTGGTTGGCGCTCTCTTGTTTACCGTGGCAGTGCATATTTTCAAATCAGGGGTGTGTGGTATAAAGATGATAACTGATGGGAGGGGTGAGAGTTATGTTTTAAAGTGTAACTGAACCCCCTGAAAAGGCATAACCCTGCCCCCAGACAACATTAAAAAAATTCTACAAAGTGGGCGGTGCCAGGAAGAACAGAGGGGTATGGCCAAGTGTTGAGGAAAAGCGGAGGGGGAACGTGGGGGTGTGTTCAGGAGGACAGTGACAGCTCGCTTAATGTGACACTGAAACATGGACAGTGACCAAAGCGACGTTGGCAGTTTTGCGACTGATCAACATTCATCTGTTTTGAACGTTAGCCTATGTTAGCATTACCACTCAGAGACTGGACTCCTCCTGTCTCCCTCTGCCTCAGCGGCACCGAGCTTGGGCGGCGCTGACTCGGCGCCGGCTCGGCGCCCTGAACCAGCGGATCTCCTCCGTCGTCACCGGAGATAGAGGAGTAGAGAGAGGCTTTATGGAGCTCAGCGGTCGCGAGCCGTATCAATTAGAGCCGCTGGCTCGGGGCACTGAGTCAGCGCTGCCCGAGGCTGGCGCTGCTGCTGAGGGAGAGAGAGACAGCTTGGGTCCGGTCTCTGAGTGGTAATGCTAACATAGGCTAACGTTCAAAACAGCATGTTAGCTATGCTAACTAAGTGCTAATGTGATAATAATTGTCACCTGAAAAACGCAATCCCACTCCAAACTCGCCACGAGGGGGGCGTTATGTCTGATAGTTTTATACCCAAACCCACGGGGCGTGTATGTGAGACCATGGCTGCTGTGACATAGGCAATGCCTGTGACCTGAGATGTACCGCTCTCCACCAATCACACAATTCAAATGCAGTAGCCACTGTTCAACCCTAAGAGGGCAGCACTAAGACGTTTTTTGACCAAAAGGTGTAGAATTAAACAAGTTTACACCAAAATGTAAAAAAATCCCCTGAAACTGAAAGACTGCATTGGTAAAGACCCATTTCTACAGTTTAGAAGCAAAAAAAAGTTGTTTTGGGGTTTAGTTACTCTTTAAGATAGTTTGTTCTGCAGATTCGGTATAGCAGCTTTAACTGGAACTTGCTTCTCTTAAAGCTAACAGTTTATCCAGTTTAAAGGGATATTCCACCCCAAGTGAACATTAGTCTGTTGCCATATTCCTGAGAGTTAGATAAGTGAGAAAAAGCATTTTGTCACCTGTCCAGACATTCTCCTAATCTGGCAACCGTCCATTTGATTTAGTTTAGCATAAACAATGTAGGTGAATGGTAACAGCTAGAATTTCGTGTGTATAAGTCATGAAAACTACTCAATAATGATCCTAATTATTCCTGGTCACCTCAACAATCATATCGGTTGCAAATAAAATAAAAAGTAACACGAAGGAATAACAGGAACTGATTTATACTTGGGACTACATTACGACAAAGCACTGCTGTAAGCCGCCGCTCCAAGGCGCAATGACATGTCCATCACTTACGTTGTTTATGCTAAGCTAAAGCAAACGGGCTGCTGCCAGAATAGGAGAATGACTTACACGCAATAGTGAATAATTGTGAAGTGGAATGAAGACCAATGGATACTCCAAACAGATCAGTATTTTTGTGTAGTAGGTTGTGGAGAAATTTAAAGCAGGGTTTGATTATAAAACAAAACATCTCAAAGAGCAGTGTTCAGTACATCCTCTCAACATGGAATGAGTATGGCACGACTGAAAAACCTACAAAGATGTGGGCATAGACCATAACTGACAGGTCGGGCATTATTCAGAGAAGTCAGCAGGCTTATGGTATCCCTGGAGGAGCTGCAGAGATCCTCGGTTCAGGTGGGGGAATCTTAAGGACAGCAGCACTGCTTTGGAGGACAGATCCTGCCAAAATTGAAAATAAACAAATGTGGAAATACATTAATAAAAAGGTGGAAATACAATAAGTAATGTGGGATTAAATCAATAAGTATTATAGGAAGTAAAATAGAAAAAATAAATACATATGTGGAAATAAGTTAAAAATAATTATGTATTTCCACATTAGTTTACTTATTCCAATTGTATTTCTTAAAAAAAATATGTATTTATGTATTCATTTCCATATTTACTTCCACATGTATTTATTTTCAATTGTGGCAGGATCTGTTCTCCATAACTGTTAGCCATGCACTCTCAAGATCTGGGCCAACAGCTAACATGTAAAAGAAGTAG